>OU696696.1:187954634-188554634 GCA_916050605.2 Platycheirus albimanus
AAAACCACAAGTAGTATGTTTATGTAACTTCTGGCTCACCACGGCACGGCACCGTGCATGCATGCCATGCATTTCCGTGCATTTATGCATGCCGGCATGCATCGGCATGCCAATTGGTACAATGAATTGTTGAGGGATGATCGATCAGCAAGATCAAGCATCGTTGGACGTGGTTAGTATTTGGATGGAGGACCGTTCACATTATTTTTTTAATTTTGTTCTGAAACTATGTTGTGAACGATGTTAAAAATCAAAAAATTACGTTGTGAACGAGATTAAAAACCTAAAATTATGTTGTGAACGAGATTAAAAACCTAAAATTATGTTGTGAACGAGATTAAAAACCTAAAATGACGTTGTGAACGAGATTAAAAAACCTAAAATTATGTTGTGAACGAGATTAAAAACCTAAAATGACGTTGTGAACGATATTAAAAACCTAAAATGACGTTGTGAACGAGATTACAAACCTAAAATGACGTTTCGAACGATGTCTTGTTCCAGGACACATAATTTTTTGTGAAAATAATCATGCCAGCATGATGCATGCATGCATTTTCATTTTTGTTCGTATACATACATATTTTGATTTTAGTTTACTGTTGTTGAAGCATATATTTGCATGAAAGAATATAAAAGTGATATGTTTCATTGTTAAAGCTGTTAGTCATCATTATGCGCTTCGTAAAGAAGTAATATTATTGAATAAAAATGAGTGTTGATAAGTTTGGAAGATTTTCTAACAGAATTCCAGCAATATCTCTAGAAAGTCCGATTGAAAAACGAGGGAAGCAAGCGGAACCAGGACCACCTGGCTTGCAAGGAGTGCCAGGACCACCCGGTGAAGGTTTTTTCAAAATGGTTAATGGCAACTATAATTTGAACTGGAAGCGTTTACAAAACCTGCAGGAGCCACAAGACAAGGAAGATGCTGCCACGAAAAATTATGTGGATGAAAGAGTTGAAGAATTTAACAAGAAATTAAATAATAGTTGTAATTTAATTGCAAAAATTGAAGAATATTTATATGCTAAAGATGAAAAATATTTGTATTATTAAACCTTTAGGTTGAAACGATACTCAATCTACCATTCATAATTCCTAGTCCTAATTCTTAAAAATGTTAATTTGATGATTGAATAAAATCAAAAAAAAAAAAGGAAATGATGTCTTTTTACTTACGTATACCTTTTAGTCTGAACCGCTTTTCTCAAACCTAGTTTTTAGAACAGGTTGAAAATCGAACATGTTTGGGGTGGTTAAAGCTCTGAATACATAATTTGAGAGAATAAAGGAGACCTTGATTAAAAATAAAATTATTCATATAGTTTTTAATTTTTTTTTTTTATTATTTTTTAATAAGATGTTTACAATAGCTATAAACTAGATTAAATTCCTAAACAATCCTGGTGACGACTTGATCAAGCGGATTGTATTCAATAATTCGATCATGAAGCATAAGGCAGTAAGCTGATGTGTTTGCTGGAATGTTTTTTGATGTTCTCATCTCCAAGCGTATATCAATAGGTCCTGTTTTCAAAGTTTCATTTTGGTGTCTGCAGTCTATAACAAAAATTGGAGCACGTGATTTGAATAGATCCCAAGAAAGAAGAGGTTCAGCTATGGTTTTATTATAGTAAGTTTTCTGGAAATCAGTATACATTTTATAAAACAAACTATATCTGTTTTTTTCAAAAGAAACGTTGAGATCTTCATGAGGATAAACATCAGAGTTTAGATATACTTTTAAGTCTGTTAGATCACAATGATCAAACGTTGAAGGATCAGCAGAAAGTTTTTTATTTTTTCCAGTTTGTAGAGAAAGAACAATATATCGGGGTTTTTCTATTTGAGTTGTTGTCTTTACGTTCCAGATGTGGTGATCAGAGCTTGGCAGCATGGGGTATTCATAAAGATCCCAGTTTCGAAAAGCAATTTTCATAAAATTATTTTTATTTATAGATTTGTATAAATTCAATTTCATTGAGTCTGATAAAGTCACGTGTGGTACTTTCCATTGCACCTTTTGAAGATGTACTTTAACATTTTCATCAGTTGATGAGATTAGTGCGTTTTCATCAATTCTGGCACGTGTGATAATAAGCTCATGTCTAGCATTTGGAATGATTTTTTTATAATCTTCAGCGAAGCCCAAAAGTTTGTTCAATGGAATACAGTAGTTAAAATGCAAAAGTTCCAAATTTATATCTGAACCAGGAGACCAGGATGCATTTAAAAGCATATCACTTTCATTTTTGTTTAATGATAGATAATTTTTGATCGTTGATGTAATTCCAACATTTCGATTGCAGTCAATTTCTTTGCCATTCAGTTCATAACGTATTTCGTCAAAAAGAAAAGCCATAGCATTGTTCACAAGTTTTGTATTGGTTATTTCTTTTCCTGGGGATGTTTTGAGAGTTCCTTCAACATATACAAAACTTTCTGAAGGTAGAATATTAAGATTTTGGTGTTGTATGCAAATCTGAATGATATCATTTGGATCAAAATTGTTTTGATATGGTGAATAAGTATGATATTCATATTTAGAAATACTTTCACTGATATCAGGATCTTGGAAAATATTAAGCATATTAATTTGTTTGCTTGTTGTTATTATGTTTTCAGTGTTTTAAGATGTAACCTAATGAAAGCAAAAACTTCTGATTACGTTTTGTGAGTCGATGTGTTACCGCAGCAGAGTTCAAAGCTTGATTGAACCGTGTTTTATTTTCTATAATGTTTTTATAAGGATTTGTGTTGACTATATTTTCGTACACAATCATGGTTCTGGTTGTAAATGCAATCGAACCGTAATTTTTTCTCCTCTGAAATTAATATCTTTACCGTCTTGGTCAAGGATTTTTAAAAACAACGATGTTATTCGTTTGACGTTCACAGGTAAATAAATAACATTCCTCGGAACTTCTATGATTTTATAGCCAGGACTTACTTTAACAGCAAATTCATGCAAAATATGCGCCGATTGATTATTGACATACGTTCCATCAATTATATTACATTCAACGCGTATAGCATTAACTCGGTTTATATCAACGTAAAGGTCTGATTCATGTAATATATTTGACTTAAGCAGTTTTTTACTAAATCCTAGGAGAGATCCAATAGAATTTGATTTAGAGAAGTCAATGTCCTCCGAGCTAGTTATTTCACATTTCAGGGTATTGTTATTTGCTTTTAAATTAATATCAATTTTTCTTTTTGCTCTTTTCTTTTCTTTGTTAAGTTCAATAATTTTTTTTTGTATTAAATTATTTATATCTTCTATCTCATATGAACCAATAGGAAATTGTATTACACTATCTCCTAAATGCAGCAAATTATTAAATTCATCAATATTTGGTATAGAGTTATATGTTTGGAAATCTATAAGCCCGCAAACATAATTAGATTTCAGTACAATTGGTGGAAAATACTCTGCGTTGAGACTTGTTTCATTACCACTTAAGGTTAGTGTTAACGACATCTTGATTAAAAGACAAATGACAAGTTTTTGATTTTACATATAGTTTTATTCATTTCTATTTAAAGTGAGGAAAACATTTTTACATTGTTCTAATAAAAACTTTAAGCATAAATGACCACAAATAAATGTATTAAAATCTTGTTCTTGAATATAATTATAGTTAATTTGATTCCCAAGATAGCATATGACTTCGGTTGGTGGCCTTAAATTTCCGAAACTGTCAAAATATTTTACGATATTTCTTTCCTTATTTCTAATATATGCTACCCAATGAGTACCTTTACCAGTTTCATTATCCAAATTTAAAACAGCACATTCTTTATCAAATAATATTTTCGGTAACGAATCTCGCATAAAAACTCCTCTAAAATATTTTAAGTGCTTCTTTCCAAATCGTTGAATATCGAAATTGTTTAAGGCTCGGTTAGGCAGCAGATCAATTAGTTTTTTGTGTTAGGTGTGTTTAAAAAAAGGCCAAGACCATTCTTATATGGTTGTAAGTATAAACCATTTCCTTGAATAGAAACAGCTTCCATAGCCCTATTGTGTCGTTTGTTTTCTTCTAACATTCTTTTGGCAGCACGTGCATTATTGAGGGCTTTTGCAACACCAGCTGCTCCACCTGCTAAAGATCCAACAGCTGATAAGCCAGCGAGAACGGGGGCAAGAAACGGGAGAAAACCTCCACTCTTTGGAAGTGGTATTATTCTTGGTGTTTGAATATGCTGTTTTTTCTTATTTTTAGTAACATGTTTTGCAGCTTTGACAGCAATGTTAGCCATAGATGTTGTACCACAACAATTGATATTGTTTTTAATAGCATTTCTTGCTTCAGTTATAGCTTTCTTAAATATATTTATTTTGCAAGTCTTTTTTTTTTTTTTACTTGTTCTTATAGTTTTGGATTTATTCTCTTTATTACCCATACCAAATTTTGTCTTAGCTTTCATCATGTTAGTAACTAAGAGTCCACTTAATTTTTCAGAGGTTGAAGAATCGTTTGCTTTAAATCTTTTCCACGCTAGCTCGGTTAAAATTTTATCGGCAACGTGTCGATCTTGAACAGAGCTGCTCTTAGAATATGCAATATCATGAAAACGGCAAGCCTCGTCGAGTTGATTAATTCCTTTGTCTCCTCTACGTAAACGTTCCTCCAATTTAGTTCCGGGACCACAGTAATTATAAGAAGGAATATGTAGTTCAAATGGTAGTTTATCTATAACTGTATTCAAAAGTCCTTTTCCTTGAAATGTTTTTTTTTGAGTTTGGATGCTATGTTCAATCATATTATGATTTTACGCACCTTCTTAGTTGACTGTTCAAGCGCATATGAATGCAAGAATATGAAAATGATACGTTTTATTGTAAAAGCTGTTTAGAACTCTTAAAACTGTATTCTTCGTAATACATAAAGAAGTCATTGAAATAAAACAATTAATTTGTAAATGAAAAAATATTTTTTTTTTTAATTCATAAATAGGTATATATACATATATACAACTTTTTTTCAACTTACATAGTTAACAAAAATTAAAATTTACGTTTTTATTCAATACTGAAATACTTAGCTTAAACATTTGTTTATTAAAATATAAAGTATGTATATAGAGTATACATTTTTTTTCTCTTTTGTAAATAAATAGATTCTTTTTTTTTTTTTTTTTTTTATATATATACAGTTGTTTTGCTTACATTTGAAGTATATTTTCCGGAATGTTTTTGTGACCCCAAGCAAGAGTGCTGATGTTATCATCACATATATACCTTTTTGAATCTTTAAAACTCAACGTAAGTTTATTCAAATTTTCGGTATAAATAGTATGCAACTTGCTTCTAAAAGTAAGCATACTTTCATATTTTTCAATATGATCAAACAAGCACCTCTTGTAATCTTCAATTCTCAGACGTTTTGTGACAGACCTTTTGACTCCTTTCGCCTTTTGAACAGATTTCGAATTTTGAACCGTAAATGAGTACATTTTTGCTCTAAGACCAACAAATTCCAACATTTTATTCCCGCATGTTTCATCTTTGAACATACCCAAGACTTTGTTATTTAACCTAGGAATACTATGTTGATTGTTGGGCTGAAAGTCGAATGTATCAAACCTTAACGGTATATCATCCAAAATGTCTGAATAAAAGTCTTCGGTATTAATAGAATAAATGAATGAATCGGTATCCATATAATTGAGAATCACATTTTGATTATATTTTGGTTTCATATAATCATAATGAAAATCATACATTAAATATTTGGAAAGCTCAAGTATTATAAAACCTAAGTAAATAGGTTTGTTTAATGTGATGTTGCCTTTTTTCATCTGTATGGCAAGCAATGCATTTTCATCTTCATCATCATTATTCTCATTTACAAATTGCAAAGAGCTATGAAAGTTAGGTTTCGCAATCAAGGCCCTTGCACCCAACGATTTTCTTTTATTTTCCCATCGTGTGACAATTCTAACATCAGTACGTTTCTCAATATTTTCCATCGTTTTGCCGTAAATAGTGAGATTCATATGCTTGTAGAATTTCTTCTGGAATTCAGTTTTAGATTTTTGTCTAAGGTTAGTATTATATGAAATATACTTTTCTAACCATTTTGATTGTCTGAATTTCATCACACGATGGACTTTATTTAATTTTAAACCATGCTTCAATGCCTGCTTTAAACTTTGTAAATGAATGACAAAGTTGAGTTTTGGGAGAAAACTTGCTACCAACTTTTTGGATTTGGATCCTGGTGTGGATATGTTTTCAGGACAAAAAGGCAAATCATTGTGAAGTTCATGAAGAGTATCTGGATACTCCAAATCAACTTCTAAAACATATCCCACATCAGTGTCATTTATATTATTAATAAAATCCAATGAAAACAATCCAGGATCTTGCCATTCAAAACCTCCACAAGGAAGATTTTGAGACATTGCCCAGCCATATAAATTATTTGCATCCAAATAAATCAAATAATTTGATGGTTTTTGTGAATCGTAGGATTCAATAAATTTGTTATTGGCCTTGGAGTATCTTTGACTGCATTGAGTTAAACCTCCCCTTATGCCTTTTTGGAAGAAGTTATATTTCTCAACATCAGTCAATAGTTCCAATTCCACTTTGGTCATTCTTAACATTGCATCCCAAGATAAACCAGGTGCAGTATAATAATGACACGGATCCAATTTATAAGAATGCTTACAGACTTTTCTGAAATTTTCGAAAATATCTGCAAGCAGCACAACATCACTTTTGAGATAAATCTCCAAATAATCTTTCAAAGTCTTACATTGGAAATGATTCCATATTTTTATGGCTAACTGATAATCTTCAGTTGAACACTCCACATTAGTAAGTTTGTTGAAAAACTTTGCTCTTGTGGGAAGACAGTTTTCATTTAACTTAGACCATGAGTCTAGGAAGTCATAAGGAAAAATTCCTTTTCTTTTGACCAATTCTAGGCTTTGTGATGTTTGAAAACATTTCAAAGTGATAACAAAATCTTCAGGATTTAGATTTTTCGCCAAACTATCAATGCTTTCACTCAAAAAGCGAAAAGAGTCTAAAAATCTAATTTCAAAAGAATGTTTTTCATCGATATATATTTTCTTTGAAATCGAAACATACTTTTCTTTATTCAAAGCGATCACTTTGATGTCACCGTCAATTTCTCGAAGAGATTTGAAGAATAAATGAGAATCGTACCCAGAAAGATTATGTAAGAAAATTGGGAAAAACTTAGGGGTTCTAAAATTAATATTGCATGCATTATGTGCAGCTCCTCTATACAACCCTGTCAAATGACAGTGGTCCCTCACTTTCATATCACCAATATTAATTTTGTCCCCACATATGTGGCACATCCTTGCCATATTGAATAATATTTCCTGGTAGTGTTCGAGGGTCTTCATAGGCGTCACAGTTTTTAAATGTAGGTTATATTTGTCCGTAGCGTCCTGCACCAGACTTTTTATGAATTCGGATGCACAGTTTTCACCTTAAAAAAAAAAAAAAAAAAAAATAAATAAATAAATTGTTTGATAAAATAAAAATTAAAACAAAAAAAAAAAAATATAAACATATAAAGACATATATTCAAAATGATTTTTTAATTTACCTATGAATGTCCTCATTATGTCCTCAGTGTTGTCGTCAGTAAATGAGCATTTCATATAATATGAAAATGCACATGGGACATGCTCTTGTAACGCTGTTGTTGATGATTTCTTTGGATCCGGAATGCATGCGTCAATAGGTTTTAAAATGCACTCGAAATCAGCATATGTAACGAAGGGGATCATTAATTGCTTTTCATGATTCTTAAACTTGATCATGTTGTTATTTTCAGCAGGCATTTTTGTTACAATTTTTTTACACTCTTCTTTGTGTTTAGCGAATGATCTTTCATTGTAAAAATGCTGCAAACAGCTATTACAAAACAACAACCCCCTTCTTGAAATATCCAACACTTCACTGGTTATGAGTCGACTCATATTTCGTATCCACATGAAGTGAGAATTTTCACCTTCCATACAGTAAAGAAGGTTTATATGCTGATTTTTTTCTTTCGTTGTGATGTAGTACGGGCCTTCTATATGAGGTTTTTCACCATTTATTCCCTCAGAAAATCCAAAGACATTTACGCTTACACAATTTTTGTCCTCAAAAATTTTTATTTCAGCAAGCTCCAAAGGAAATGAAAGTCCACTAAAATCCAGTATGACGTTTTCCAGGGCAATTATATCACTGGATATATCAGAGACTTGATAGTAAGATGTTGTTCTATCTTTATTTGTAACATCACTATGCAATGCTGATATAATTGCCCACTTAAAACAATAAATATCATTGTTTTTTATATTGATAACAGCTTTTTTGTTATCAATATATTTGGGCAAAGTCATATAAGTGGATCCTTTAAGTGGTTGATATTTGTTGATATTGATCTCAACTGACTTAAGCCTTATGAGGGTCCATCCACTATCTTTTTCTTGGAAATCATCCATTTTCTGAAGAATGATATCTTTCATTTCTTCCAATATGGGGTTGATTTCTATTTGCTGAAAAGCAGACCTCATTTCGGTAGCCATTGATTTAACATCAATTACCAAATCATCTTCACTTATTTTAGCATACTCTGCGAAAAGTTCAATGTTAAACTTTATGGATTTATGTTCGCATATTTTCTCGAAGAGAATTTCGTGTACCATCGGCTTGCTTTCCTCGATAAAAACTTTTGGATCCAACTGACCTTCATTTTGATTTTTTTATTGAAAATGAATTGATCCTGTTTTTGAATGTTGATCTAATTTCAAAAACGTTTCCCTTGTATTTTTTTTGCACCATTACTTTATGGGAATTTTTTCGAAGATGCTGAACCCATTTGGTCTTGCTTATTTTTTCTTTACAAAATACGCAAAAAACCATGTTTTCATCATTTATGTTTGAAATATTTGGGGTTGTGGCTCTCTTTTTTGTTGCTGATGATGTCGATGGCTGGTCCGCATCGTAGTCGAAAGCTTCGATCAAAGTTGAAGAGCGATTTTGTTTTTGTTGCAATTCTTGCATATCAATTTGCTTCTTCATTTGCTCGATTAGTTGCTGCTGCTGCTGGTTTTGTTGCAATAAGGCTTGAATGAGATGCTGTTGTTGTTGTACTTGATTATGCTCTGCCTGTCCTTGATGTTGTTGCTGCTGCTTTTGTGGCTGTCTTTGCTGTTTTCCAAACTGAATCAAGTCTGATGATTGATCGCTTTGATGTTTCCTGGAGCATTCCACCAAATGCTTCCTTTGATTCATTTGATCATCAGAAATATGACCACAAAGAATGCAAGTTCCCGAAATGTTTAAATGTATCGTTTTAATGTGACGATTTAATACGCTTACACTTGTAAACATTTTTTTGCAAAATGCGCAACACTTTGATTTATTCATATTTAAGAATGTTTTTCAAATAACACTTTTTAAGGTTTGTTTTAAAGTTTTTTAAAATTGACTTATTTTATGTTTTTCAATCGATTACCGAAATAACACTTTTTAAAATTTTAAAGTTTTTTTTTTTTACTTTTATATGTACTTTGACTTTTATTTATTTTAAAAAGAATTTTACAAAATGTAACACTTTATATTTATGCACCGACGGAGATGTATAACACACAACCTTATAGATTGAAATCAATTTTCAAACTGTCTCTTATTGAAAAACACTGTTTGCTTGTAACATCGGTTTTGAAATTTTCATATTGATTTTTCTTTAAATATTATTGGTTCACAGAAGAAGAAATAAACATGAAAGCGGTTTTATAAGCTGCCATATTTAACTATCATCACGAATATCCTAACCTGTCTTAAACAAAAAAAACAAACGTGTCCTAGACGCACTTGCACTTATTAGATCACACATTCTTTATCAATAAGTAAGAAACGTCTTTGCATAATTTCAAAACGATCGTGTCCTAGAAGCACTTGCACTAGATCAAATATTTTTTATCGTGTGAAAAACGTTTTTGGATGTTTTCAAAACGAACGTGTCCTAGAAGCACTTGTACTAGATCAAATATTTTTTATCGTGTGAAAAACGTTTTTGGATGTTTTCAAAGCGAACGTGTCCTAGAAGCACTTGTACTTATTATTACACTGTTTTCAGTACAAAAAGGTAATTTCTTGTTGTAGACGATTGTTCTATCGTCTTTATGTTATCCAGATCACAGTTCTTGTACTATGACTGGGGTGGAGTATATAGTGCAGCACTATAACTCCTTGAGTTGACAAAAACATCTTCAAGCAGACTCGTTTGAAATAAATAAAAAGTCTTGGGTACTGTTTCGTTGTTATCTGAAATCAATTTTATTTCCTATCGATATTTATACTTAAAAATATATGCTTATTTTATATTTATTTACAATTTGGTTGGTGTGACAAATAATGCCGAATTAACAAAAAAGTGAATTTAAAAATAATTAAAGTGTGCAAGGTGTTTTGTTATATTATTGTTTGAAAATTAAATTAATGCTGAAAATGCAGAAGGCACTACATTGAGTTTTATATTATGAATATTATGAAAGTGCAAAAGTCATTACAGTATGTGAAGAAAAAAAGTATTTGAATACGAATTTTATATGAAAACTCTTCTGTGGAACTGAACACTTGTAAAGTGCATGAACTTATTATTATTATTATTTTTTTTTTTTTTTTGTTTTTTTCTTATGATCAATCATCAGTTTCAGGATTGTCAAATGAAAAATCTGGTAATACTACACGGGTTTGGGCCCAAAGATTACACCGCCAAGGATTGGAGACGTACGAGTATTCACGGCGACGTCTGAGAACATAGACTGGGCTAAGTCTATGGGTGAAATTTTCTTCTTGGATTCCGAAACCGATTACGTCTCCGAATCTGACGTGGGTGGGCTGGAGGTGGCTTATCCTTTGTCCATTGACGTAGGTTCCTTCTGAATACTCGCAGTCCTTTATGGTAACATTATCGTCATTTGTGTCTATCACGATTATGGCATGCATCATAGACACTAACCCAGAGCGTATCATTAAATGGTTGGGATAATCAAATCCTATCTTTGTTAATCCTTTTTGAAGAGGGATTTCCCAACCCGATACTATGTTAAAGAGGAGCCAATAAGAGTCCGGTTCGTAAATGATTGCTTCCATTTTCGGAGAGACGACTTCGGCGATCATGACCCGGTTGATTTGATCACTAATTATTCCTTCCATCTTCTTAAAAATTTTTCGTTGAGTTCGATCACACAAATATTATATGAAAATACAAATTTTTTTTTTGTTGTAACGTTCTTATCGTATGTATATATTTATGCTTCGAAATTTAAAACACAACCTTGTAGATCGAAATTATTTTTCAAACTGTTTCTTACTGAAAAACACTGTTTGCTTGTAACATCGTTTTTGAAATTTTTCGTTTTCATTTTTCTTTAAATAATATTATTGGTTCACAGAAGAAGAAAAAAACATGAAAGCGGTTTTATAAGCTGCCATATTTAACTAACATCACGAATATCCTAACCTGTCGTAAACAAAAAAACAAACGTGTCCTAGACGCACTTGCACTTATTAGATCACACATTCTTTATCAATAAGTAAGAAACGTCTCTGTATAATTTCAAAACGAACGTGTCCTAGAAGCACTTGCACTAGATCAAATATTTTTTTTTTTATCGTGTGAAAAATGTTTTTGGATGTTTTCAAAACGAACGTGTCCTAGAAACACTTGCACTTATTAGATCAAATATTTTTTATTATTCAAATCAAAAAACGAGAAACACCTTTGCATGTTTTTAACACCGTTGGGAACATCGTTTCGGCTTTATCTTAAGTTCAGCAAAATATTCGTGATTGAACGCGAACATGTACATATTATATATGAAATG
Source organism: Platycheirus albimanus (assembly GCA_916050605.2). NCBI lineage: Eukaryota > Metazoa > Arthropoda > Insecta > Diptera > Syrphidae > Platycheirus > Platycheirus albimanus. The sequence goes on from OU696696.1 coordinate 187,966,518, forward strand.
TTGGGGATTAGTTTTCAACATCATTGTTAAAATCAATTTGGATTTATTTCATTTTCCCCACTCTTCACATGAATGAACAAGAATATTTGTATTAACATACTAGCGAATGATTGTGTTCAGAAAATTTTAAACCAAGTTTGAGTGGGGATACTTCTATAAAAAGCAATTTATTTGATGATTCTGAGCACAGTTGATATCAAGAATCCACCGCGAGAAAACATTCTAACTATCCATCATCATGCATTTCGAGGAAGCTGAATACTCCATCTTTACCCTGGATGATTTTGCTGTGAGAGAGGTGAACTCAATCAATGAGAATGTTGGTTTCAAACCAACAAAAAAATTATCTGAGTTGCAAATGAATTTAAGATATGACATTCATGAAATGCAAAAAATAAAAACGAGGTGGGGCGATCGAATTGTAGCAGATCTAGGAGAATATAAGGCAAGTTAAAAATTAACAAAATTCATTTATATCATTATTAATTAATTATTTTTTCAGGTTTTTTTACCGAGCAGATACTCAAAAATTTCAACAAACAGTATGGTTGCAATTAATGGAGGAGGGTATGTATTCGAGATAACGAGACAACTTGGAGCAACGTATGAGCTTAAGTTTATGAAAATGAAATAAGTTTCTTTTTTTTTTTAATTAGTTTATAAATATATATTTTAAATTCAGAAATAATACACATAAGTTATAAACATGCTACAAGAAAAAAAGAAAAATAAATATTAAAATTCTTTTAATCTATTTTATATACTTTTTTATTATTACATATTATTATAACAATCCTTTTTCATTTTATAGAACTTCGTTTTTATTGATCCAAGAATTATGTTCTGATGGAAATCCCAACCACTTTACAAAAACTTTATTGCCTCTTGTTTGTAGAACTTTTTCCACAAGAAATATATCTGCACATTTAGTTTTCATCAGTTCTGCTTCATAAAAACCACCTTGTACTGGTTTTCCTTGATAGTCTTCAAGAAGATATGTAACAGGTTTTGTTGCTTGGACTTTTCTTATTTTAAAAACCTCAGTTGTCCAGTTGGGTGTATAGCCCTTTTCAAATACATGTTTATACTTGCTGATTCTTACTTTGTCGCTTACTTTAAATTTTCTTTTCCTTGTATCTTCTCTTTTATTTTTGAAAAGTGGTAATAATGATTTTGAATTATTCTTGTCAACATCTGCAGGTAAACATTGAATGGTTCGGTGAAAGGAATGATTGTAATCATGAAGTATTTTTTTATAAATATTGATCCACTTAAAGTTGCCATTGAAACTAAATTCTTTCCACATTTTTTCCTTAAAAGTTCTATTAAATCTTTCAATAATTGAAGCTTTCAATGTGCTGAATGTAGAGTAATGATTTATTTTATATTTTTCCATCAAACTTTTGAATTTGGTATTGAAAAATTCTTTTCCATCGTCCGTTTGCAAATTGTTTGGATTTCTCGATGAATGTTTAAATATTTCTTCCATTCCTTTTGAAATAGTAAGACCCTTTTTGTTTTTCATTGGGATAACCCATGCGAATTTCGAAAATGTATCTATAACTGTCAATAAGTAATTAAAACCTCTGTTTTTATCGCTATAAGGTATCATTTCAACCAGGTCAGCTTGCCACAAATCATCATAGCCTTTTATGATAACATGTCGACGTTTGAAATTTCGACGGGCAGCCCTATGCAGCTCTTCAACAACCTTTCGCTTACTCATATTTGAAAAGAGTGGATTCGGCAAAATAAAAAGAAGTGTTTTATAATTGGTTTGAAATTTATTGACTTTATTACAATCTCTTATATAATAACATCAGTTTCTTAACTCTTACTAAACGCCTTTCTATACTGTAACAGGCACAAGTATCTGGTCCAAGTTTACATTGATTGGACGACCAGCAACAATTAGAGTAATGATGACCATGAATTGATTCAATGTAGAATGCGTTTTCAAATTTTTTAACCAAAGTAATACAATTTATAAACTCTTCGTAATGTTCATCTAATATATCTTGACGATTCAATTTTAAAAAATCGCAAATGCTCTTTAATATTATATTTAAATCCATTTTAGGTTGTTGTTGGTTAGGATGTTGAATTCTTACTAATAAGTTTTTATTTTTATTTTGAATGAAAAAGAAAATAAATCCACCTTATTTGTACATAAATATATGTGTTTGGTTTATATACATATATGTAATAATAATAATAAAAAAAGAAAAATATTATACTGTAAATATTTATTACTTTTTATCGTTCAAGTGTGTAGCCTTTGGGTATATAATGCTGGTTTCAATGAAATTTTCAACTTTTTTTTTTATTTGATTGTTGACGTAATTTTTAAAAGCATCATCATTGAAATTGAGAGGTTTTCTTGAAATTGATAGTAAATTCATGTTTTCCCGCTTGATAGTTGTTATTGTTTCGTTTAAAGAAGAATCGATATGGTTTCTAAGTATAAGAGTTTCCCTGTTTATAGTTGACTTTATTTCATTTAAAGAAGAGTCGATATGGTTTCTTAAACTTTCTCCTTTTAGTTTTAACTGTTCATCTACATATCCCTTGGCTACAGCTTGGTGGGAGTGTTCAGGTTTGCTTCCAATATTGTTTAAATATCTATTGTCTATATCAAAGTCGCCAGATGCCATAAGTTTAAATCCATTTCCTGGAGGGCCTACAAGACCTTCGGATTTTGAAAAAATCTTGGAGTTCCTACCGAACTTGTCAACGTTCATCTTTTATATGCATAGATTTTGATTTTGAATAATGCTAATATATAATATTTGATTCCTTTAATTCTTCAACTATAGAGTTGATTTCATTATGATGGTTATCATTGCCAACACTTTTTGATGCTTTTAGAAGAATAAGTCTGTCAACAAGTTCATTAGGATCATTCCAGTACACATATTCGATATTTTTATTTGTGTATTTCATTTCAGTGATATCAGAATAGGATTTACCTATTTTTTCATTATCATTTTTATGTCCAGCAACAAGTGCCCGAATTATGTTTGTATATTTTTCACCTCGATTACTCTTTATTCGAGAAGAGCTGTCGTGATTAAATCTATGTGCGCTAGTTTTATTTAAGATTTTATGATATTGTTCTAAGTCATCATTATTATATTTCTGTTTTTGAGGTTTTTTCTTTAGTATAAGCTCAATAAGACCAGGAGTTCGAGTAAAAGTTTCATCTCCAATTATAATTTCCTGATCATTCATAGCAAAGTTGCTATGTCCTATTTGTATTGTTTGAGTATTGGCATCAAAGTATGGACCATAGATTATATCACGATTCGACTCCGACAACAGTTTTCGATTGAAAGAAGATGATTTATTAGGACTATTAAAATTTTTTGGCGTACTGAATAAAAAAGTATTATCTGCACTATCTAATTCAAGCGTAGGTGATTCCGTTACTTGTTGATCTTCTTCCTCATCCTGATCGTTTAAGAATTTGAATTTTAGCTTACGCTTTCGCTTCAATGTTTTAATATCTTCCTCCTGTTGTGTTTTAATGTAGTCTTGTTGTGGTTTTTCTTTTTTAGTATTTTCAACCAATTTTCCCAACGGTTCCACAATTGTCTTGAATGTGTTTTCTAACTCAGTTTCTCTCGCCATTTTACCAGTTTTAAGTTGAAAATATTTATTTTTAAGAACATTTTTCGTTTTAACTAGGTCATTTAATATGTTTTCCTCCATTTCTTTGTTTTAAACTATTTATATTATTGACTAGTTTTCTCAAACAGTGTTGTTGTCAGAATGTGTAGTTCTTAAAATATAAATGTATATTTATACTATTGCAATTTTATTGAAACTGATTCTGTAACGACCTTTTTCGATACTGCTTTCCTTGTCTATTACCAAAAATCCAAAATTATCAACCCAACAGTGTGAACACAACTCTTTAAATTGAATAAATGTCATATCTGAGTTTATATGATCTTTGTATACATGCTTCAAATTCAATTCGTCTTGTTTGAAAAGAATAATAAAATTGGCGTTGTCTCTAATTAAATGTTTTGGTATATGGGTATAAGACTGACATAAATAAAAACTATCAACACCATTATGACGACCCATGCAAAAATAGTCCCTTATGTTATTTTGTTTCTGACATGCGACATCATCGAATATAAATATCGAGTTATTTTTAGCTTCTGAAGGAGGCATTATATCACAATTGTTTGAAAATTCATTGTATTCCATTCCTTTGATTGATGTAATCAATTTTTTTAGATAATGATATTTTGGTTGATGTAAGGATTTGGAATAAATATAAATGTTTTCAAACTTTAAACCGTTAGGATCAAGGAGAATGCTAAGCATTACATTTGTTTTCCCACAGTTCGATGGTCCAACGATAACTCCACGAATACTGTTTGGAAAAAGTGTTCCATGTTTTTTTTTAATCTTGATATCGGAATCAAAATTTTTTATTTTAATAACTTCTGTCTGCTTTACGAAGCGCATAATGATGACTAACAGCTTTAACAATGAAACATATCACTTTTATATTCTTTCATGCAAATATATGCTTCAACAACAGTAAACTAAAATCAAAATATGTATGTATACGAACAAAAATGAAAATGCATGCATGCATCATGCTGGCATGATTATTTTCACAAAAAATTATGTGTCCTGGAACAAGACATCGTTCGAAACGTCATTTTAGGTTTGTAATCTCGTTCACAACGTCATTTTAGGTTTTTAATATCGTTCACAACGTCATTTTAGGTTTTTAATCTCGTTCACAACATAATTTTAGGTTTTTTAATCTCGTTCACAACGTCATTTTAGGTTTTTAATCTCGTTCACAACATAATTTTAGGTTTTTAATCTCGTTCACAACATAATTTTAGGTTTTTAATCTCGTTCACAACGTAATTTTTTGATTTTTAACATCGTTCACAACATAGTTTCAGAACAAAATTAAAAAAATAATGTGAACGGTCCTCCATCCAAATACTAACCACGTCCAACGATGCTTGATCTTGCTGATCGATCATCCCTCAACAATTCATTGTACCAATTGGCATGCCGATGCATGCCGGCATGCATAAATGCACGGAAATGCATGGCATGCATGCACGGTGCCGTGCCGTGGTGAGCAAGAAGTTACATAAACATACTACTGTGTTGAATGTGTGGTGTGGATTCTTGGGTGAGATTGGATGTTGATGTTTTATGAGTATGTGTGTGGATGGGTTGATGAGTAGCGATAAGATGAGATGGGTGAGTATCTTTTCTCCTTGATTTTTCCAATAAATTTCAAGGATTGAAACTTATTTGGCTCGTAGGACCAATGTTGGGGTGCCGGTTCAGTAGAAAAAATCAAGTGGAAAATGGAAGAGTATAAATGTTGGGTTGAGTTCGTGTTTGAGCTTTATTCGGTAGGTCTTACCTTTAGGATGGGTTTTACAAAAGTGAACTAATTTAGGTTAGTAAAGAAGGAAATGGATTTCATGGGGGAAATTTCGGGATATGTTGCGGGGACTAAAATGGACACCAAAAGGAAATAGATTGAGCGCCATCTAGTTTTCAGGGTTTATATTTCACCTGAACAGCAGGCATTTGTCCTTAAGGTGGTAAGTTGAACTGTGTAAATTATGTGGATCGTGCATTTGAGGTAAAATTCACCAATCTATCCATAGTTCAAAATGCCGAGAGGACGACGTGCGAACATCGGCCGCCGCACAAGACATGCAAGCCAGCAACAAGTGTATTCACAGAACTTAAGCGAATAACAACAAAATATAATAAGAAAAATGCCCGATTGAGACAACGCGTGAGCACACGAAGATCATTGCCATCATACAATCGATTGGCATTCCAATATGATCCCACTGCGAACTACAGTGATGATGACAATTTAGATATTGGACCAATGACGACTGTATGCCGATACTGCAATGCGTTAAAGTGGCTGGATTGTGCTGCGCAAGTGGATAAGTCAAACTGTATCCATTATTTACACCACCACAGCCACTGAAACCATTGTTCGATGGAACTGATCCCGGTTCCGACCATTTTCTTCAACGCATCCTTGAATACAATATCATTCGAGAAGGCGGCTTCATGCCGACTTGCAATGTAAAAGATACAACACTCACAACCAATCACTCTCACCAACATCCATTCACAGCGACGCTGATGTAAGTTGAAATGCCCAAGTATTACTCTTGGAATCAATCAACAAAGAAATTCCAACGTCGCAAACAAGGAACCCCAGTTCCAGATTGGCCACAGGTGTTTTTCACTGATGCGCTAGGTCGCATGTATATTGTTCATCGTAGAAATGATGAATGTTTTTATTTGCGACTGCTGTTGGTAAATGTACGTGGACCAAAATCTATATAATAATAACTAATAATAACTATTGGGTTTGCTGGAGAACGATTCTCATTGGGATTTAACACTTGCGGATTCAGTTGTTTCATCAAATGCGTACCAAATATGAACGCTGTTCGCAATTATCATCACCACATGTTTCCCTTCACAACCAATTCAGTTATGGAACAAATACAAAGACGACATATGTGAAGATATCTTGCATCGCTTGCGCATTCGAACGAATAATCCCAGCATGCAAATAACCGATGAAATCTAATAAATTATAGGCAGACGTTGCAAATAATTCCCCGTGGAACGCCTGCAGATGAACTGAATGCTTGCCTGAAGGCATCACCTTTGTGGAATAAAGTAAAAACATTATCGCTTACCACTAATATGAGAGTTCAACTTCAAAATGATCAAAGTGCTGCAGAATTTTCCAAACAATTGTTAGCTGTTGGAAATGGAAAAGTCCCAGTTGATGCGACATCTGGATTAAATACTCTTACCAACGACTTTTCCTGATTTGTAGACTCTCATTTGGCTCTTATTGATAATGTTTCCCAAACCTTAGTGACAATTATCAAAATTATGCTTGGTAAAGTCAACGAGCAGTTCTCGCCGCAAAGAATAATGATGTAATGCACTGAATTTCACCATTCAATCAAAAATCGATGGCGATTTGTTGACATACAAATCCGTTGATTCCATAACAAATCCCGATGATGTAGTAAATTATACAACGGAGTTTTCGAACTCTCTGGAGTTACCAGGATTTCCACCACATAACTTGCAACTCAAAGTTGGTTCAGTTATTATGATATTGCGTACTTTGAATCCACCGCGCCATTGTCATCATACAATCGCTTGGCATTCCAATATGATCCCACAACTACAGTGATGATGACAATTTAGATATTGGACCAATGACGACTGTATGCCGATACTGCAATGCGTTTAAGTGGCTGGATTGTGCTGCGCAAGTGGAAAAGTCAAACTGAATCCATTATTTACACCACCACAGCCACTGAAACCATTGTTCGATGGAACTGATCCCGATTCCAACCATTTTCTTCAACGCATCCTTGATTACAATAACTGCTTTCGCATGACTTCCTTTGGAGCTAATATCATTCGAGAAGGCGGCTTCATGCCGACTTGCAAGGTAAAAGATACAACACACACAACCAATCACTCACACCAGTCAATGACACCAACATCCATTCACAGCGACGCTGATGTAAGTTGAAGTGCCCAAGTATTACTCTTGGAATCAATCAACAAAGAAATTCCAACGTCGCAAACAAGGAACCCCAGTTCCAGATTGGCCACAGGTGTTTTGCACTGATGCGCTAGATCGCATGTATATTGTTCATCCTAGAAATGATGAATGTTTTTATTTGCGACTGCTGTTGGTAAATGTACGTGGACCAAAATCTATATAATAATAACTAATAATAACTATTGGGTTTGCTGGAGAACGATTCTCATTGGGACTTAACACTTGCGGATTCAGTTGTTTCATCAAATGCGTACCAAATACGAACGCTGTTCGCAATTATCATCACCACATGTTTCCCTTCACAACCAATTCAGTTATGGAACAAATACAAAGACGACATATGTGAAGATATCTTGCATCGCTTGCGCATTCGAACGAATAATCCCAGCATGCAAATAACCGCTGAAATCTACAATGAAGGATTGATTCTGATTGAGGATCAATGCTTGACTATTGCCAACAAGCTACTGAGTGAAGTAGAAATGATTGCGCCAAATCGATCGATGCACGATGCATTCAATGTTGATACATTGCAGGAATTCGTTCGAAATAATGTGCCGTTGCTGAATGAACAGCAAACACAAGTATACGAAACATTAATGCAAGCGGTGGACAATAATACTGGTGGTCTATTCTTCCTGGACGAACCTGGAGGAACAGGGAAAACATTTGTCATTTCATTGATTTTAGCCACTATTCGATCAAGATTTGAAATTGCTTTGGCGTTAGCATCATCTGGAATCGCGGCGACTCTTCTAGATGGCGGTCGTACTGCACATTTTGCGCTTAAGCTGCCACTCAATTTAAACACAATTGATACTCCAACATGCAATATTTCCCGATCCAGTGCAATGGGAAAATTGTTGATGCAACGCAAGCTCATTGTTAGGGATGAGTGCACAATGGCACATAAGAAATCACTTGAAGCACTTAACTTTACACTGAAGGATCTTCGACGAAATAACAACATCTTTGGCGGCTTGATGATATTGCTGGCAGACCATTTCAGGCAGACGTTGCCAATAATTCCCCGTGGAACGCCTGCAGATGAATTGAATGCTTGCCTGAAGGCATCACCTTTGTGGAATAAAGTAAAAACATTATCGCTAACCACTAATATGAGAGTTCAACTTCAAAATGATCAAAGTGCTGCATAATTTTCCAAACAATTGTTAGCTGTTGGAAATGGAAAAGTCCCAGTTGATGCGACATCTGGATTAATTACTCTTACCAACGACTTTTCCTGATTTGTAGACTCTCATTTGGCTCTTATTGAAAATGTTTTCCAAAACATTAGTGGCAATTATCAAAATTATGCTTGGTTAAGTCAACGAGCAGTTCTCGCCGCAAAGAATAATGATGTTATGCACTTAATTTCACCATTCAATCAAAAATCGATGTCGATTTGGTGGCATACAAATCCGATGATTCCATAACAAATTCCGATGATGTAGTAAATTATCCAACGGAGTTTTCGAACTCTCTGGAGTTACCAGGATTTCCACCACATAACTTGCAACTCAAAGTTGGTTCAGGTATTATGATATTGCGTACTTTGAATCCACCGCGACTTTGCAACGGTACTCGACTTGCTGTGAAAAGACTTATGCCGAATTTGATTGAGGCAACCATTATTAACGGAAAGTACACAGGTGAAAATGTATGTATTCCTCGAATACCAATGATTCTGACTGATCTTCCGTTTGACTTCAAACGATTGCAACTTCCGGTTCGCCGTGCGTTCGCAATGACGATTAACAAGTCGCAAGGCCAATCGCTTAGTGTTTGCGGGATAAATTTAGAAAATCATTGTTTTTCACATAGGCAGCTATACGTTTCGTGTTCAAGAGTTGGGAAACCATCCGCTTTGTTTGTTTTAACGTCAGACCAAAAAACGAAAAATGTGGTTTACCAAAGAGCACTTCAATGAAACGGATAATTTGCGGACACGTATAATGCTTCGATTCTGTATTTACTTTGGATTCACTTTCATTTTTTACTTAGAGAATTTCAACTAAATTACACTTCATTTTTGTACTCGAAATGAATTCATTACTGTTGTGAAATGAAATACAATTTCTCCTTTTCAAATATAAAACAAAACAAAAAATCTTTTTTCTTCATCTTTTAATCCGCAAACGAGATGTTACAAGAAACGAAGCCATCTGGCGGCGAAACGGAGTTCGCCTGACGCTATAACTCCAGAACGCACGAACCGATTTCAATGGTTTTGCATTCGTTGGAAAGGTCTCAGGCTTTCCAAGGTTTATAGCAAAGAAAATTCAGAAAAAATTTCAAGAGAAAAGCAGGAAGGGAAAATCATTTTTCACATACAGCGCAATCTGTGATACATAGCATGCACTACAACGGCGCCAGTACGTGGTGTGTGGGTATCCCCCCCAGTTAATTTCATGTGACATTTACTATGCGCACGTTCTTTCAAACGCTTACTTAAAACCGGTTGTGTCCACTGTGAAATTGTGAAATTGAGGTTAAAGTTATTCGTTTCCTAACAGTTCCATTGCATACCATCAAATCAATCACGCGTATTGTGCAAAAAAAAATTTGTAAACTTCAACAGCAGGCATTTGTCCTTAAGGTGGTAAGTTGAACTGTGTAAATTATGTGGATCGTGCATTTGAGGTTAAATTCACCAGTCTGTCCATAGTCCAAAATGCCGGGAGGACGACGTGCGAACATCGGCCGCCGCACAAGACATGCAAGCCAGCAACAAGTGTATTAACAGAACTAAAGCGAAGAACAACAAAATATAATAAGAGAAAATGCCCGGTTGAGACAACGCGTGAGCACACGAAGATCATTGGCATCATACAATCGCTTGGCATTCCAATATGATCCCACTGCGGACTACAGTGATGATGACAATTTAGATATTGGACCAATGACGACTGTATGCCGTTACTGCAATGCATTAAAGTTCAAAAGAGAAACGGCTTGATTGTGCTGCGCAAGTGGAACAGTCAAACTGGATCCATTACTTACACCACCACAGCCACTGAAACCATTGTTCGATGGAACTAATCCCTATTCCAACCATTTTCTTCAACGCATCCTTGAATACAATAACTGCTTTCGCATGACTTCCTTTGGAGCTAATATCATTCGAGAAGGCGGCTTCATGCCGACTTGCAAGGTAAAAGATACAACACACACAACCAATCAATCACACCAACACAATCAATAGAAACACATAACAACTATACATACACCACACCAGTTCAGATTTCAAAGTGTCAAGTTTCTTTAAAAGTTAGCTCTGTAAATTTTTCTTATTTATTAGATTTTCACACAAAAAGTAACGTTGGAAAGTTAATTTTGCTTAAATTCCAAAGGTCGCAAGTATTTTCTACAATTAAAGAGGAAGGTGAGATATTTCTTCACAGCAAAAATAGTGCACAAAAGGCAAATGCAGAGAACTCCGGTAAAAGAAAATAACAGTTCCGCAACACCGTCAACTGTAAATAAGAACAAACGTAAATGCACAGAAACTTCACCCGATTCCTCTTTTTTTACTGAAAATATCGAACTTGCCGGTATAAAAATGAACGCAAATGATGTTCAGAATATGATCGCAACTACACTGGCGTCGCTTCTGGATGAGAAGTTAAAAAATTTGCCTACTAAAACAGATATGGAAGGTATAAGCATTGAAATCCAATCACTTCAAAGAACAAATGAAACACTGCAAAAACAACTGCAACAAGTCGAAGCTAAGTGTATGTCACTTGAACGACAAGTAGAGTTTTTGGAAACGAAAACAAACGAAAAACATAAGCGAGAGCTACATTACGTTTGCAACGAACTGTTGGATACCCTATTCCCCATATTTTTGTATGTGCATGCGTCTGCCTCCCGCAAACAGCCGATGTTTCAGAAACAAAATTCTTCTTCTTTAGCAGACAGAAAAAAATTCAATAACATTAATTTTATGCGGCGTGATGTTCAATTAGTGCTGGCGCAGTAAAAAAAGGAGTGCGCCACGCCCAAAGTTAAAACGTTTTATTGCCAAGGCAATTGTTATGAGCTCAGTGACATTCAATTTTATTCTTGCAGATTGATTTGAACAAAACAAGACAAAATTTAAATTTTTAAAAATTAATAACAATTCTTGGACCCCACTCTGCTACGTTACCAAAGAATATAAATCAAAGTGTTCACCTTTTTACTTCAAAACTGCGACCAATAGTTAAAAAAAAATTAAAAAAGTAATGAATTATACGACTTTTGACGGAAACGCCCCTTAAAAGTGGGCGTGTCTTAAAAATGTGAAGCACTTACTGCGCTTTGATCAGTATTTAGGCATATGTGTAAAACTACAGCTGAATCGAGTAGTTTTTAAACAATCTTACCTGAACGAAGGTATTTTACCAAAATCACGCCTTTAAAAGTAGGCGTATTGAAAAAATTTACAAAAGAAAATGTAGAGATATATTTCTCAAATAACGAACGGAGGGAAAAAGGTTTAAGTTAAACATTGGAAATGCCTTAAACTCTTAAGGCTACGTTTTTCGTTCTTTCATGAAAAGTAGGCGTAAGCCACGCCCAAAATTCAAAAATTTCTTTTCATACACAAACCTTTTCGTTTCTATTAAGAGACGCAAAATTTTGGCTTGCGGATTAATTGTAAATACCGTTTATTTACAAAAACAATTTTTTTATAGTTTCTAATGAAAAGTGGGCGTCAGCCACGCCCAAAATCAATTTTTTTGATTTCATACACAAGATGTTTATGTGCCAGTAAGACCCACAAAATTTAATATTTTTCGCTTTAATATAACACCAAATATAATATACCCATTCTATGGAATAGGGTATACAAATGTCGTAGTGCACATCACAAAAACTGCCCAAAATCTAAATGATAACCCGTCGGAGAAAGTGCAGAATCTCTTTTTAGAGCTGCTGCAGAATAATAATCCCGCTAAAATATCTACAGTAAGGACTTTAAATGCTAAAAATCTACGTTTTGCCAATGTAATTATCGAAATGCAAAATAGAGATGATGTGAGTCGCATTCTAAGCGCTTCATCTAAACTTAAAGGCACTGGCATTTCGATTCAAAAAGATTATCCTATGGCATCGAGACAGAGAAGAAAACAATTACAAATGCTTAATACCGAAATTAAAAAAAAGAACAAAAACATCAAAACACAAATTCGCGGGCAGAAGCTTCAAGTCGATGACAAATGGTTTCATTTTGACAACAGCAACAATCTGATGTGTGAAAACAACAAAAATGGAATGTCAATTCTAAAGCAGATGATCGGCGATGACATCAGTTCCAGCGGCTCTCAAACTATGGAACAAGGGTTGCCACTTCATTTTTAATTGTAATGCCTTCTGTCAAAATAGTAATGTTGAGGTGTTAAGGGAAGAAGTAAACATTTCAAAAGTAAATATTTTATCATATAATATACACGGTTTAGGAAATAAGTTACTATTCCCAGAATTTTTTAATTACATTTATTAATTTGAAATAATTTTTTTATATGAAACGTTCGAAAGAGAGGAAAGTCTTAGCAATTTTGGAAGTAATTTTAAATTGTATGAGTTTAAATGGATACCAGCGTCAAGAGTTCATAATTATGGAAGAGCGAGTGGAGGATTCTATTTTGGTATCAAAAAATCGTTGTTAAATGCTGGAATAAGGTTGGAGTTTGAGATGGTGAACAATCAAACAGGTGTAAACTTATTTGTGGACAAGGAAAAGTTAGAAATATACCCCGTGTATTTGAATTGCAACCGTTGGAAAGTGGATTTTGAAAACTAACTGGACACATTAAATTCTACAGATAACGGTAACATAATGATTATAGGAGACCTTAATGCTAGAGTGGGAAAAAAAGAAGGAGCAGTAAATGCTTTAAAAGGAATTGTACGAAATTCCAAGGACAGTACGTGCAACGCAAGAGGCAGGAAGCTTTTAGATCTATGCGATTCATACGGATTGCGTATATTAAATGGAACCACCAAAAGTGACCCAAATGGCGAGTTCACGTTAGTTAGTGGACAAGGAACTTCGGTTTTTGATTATTGTCTTATAGGTGGAAGTTGGAATGAGTTCATTGTGGACCTGGAAGTCGGACATGTCTCATATTCTGACCACTTACCATTAGTTGTACCATTTGGACACAAGATGGGAATATCGGAGGAGAACCGTGCACTTGCTCCATTGCCCAACCTGAAATGGCTTGGTTCTAAAGCAGATTTCTATCCTGTGAAATTAGACGCAGATCTTTTAAACCAAAGTGAAATAGACTTAATAGGGTTAAATAATATCATCCGAAGATCTTACCCTGGAAGTGGAAGGCGCAATACCAACACAATTAAAGCATCACCTTGGTTTGATGAGGAATGCAGAAAGGCACGGGATAAATCTTTCTGTTTCTTTAAGGATATCTATTTGGAAGCTAATAAACAATATAAGGATCTATGCAAATCGAAAAAAGAAAAATACTACAACGAAAGCTTTAACCCTGTCAAGTTGTAAAAACGCAGCCCGCTTTTGGAAATTGGTGAAGAACTCAATGGGACAACTGCAATCATTAGTTCTAACCTGAATGCCGAGTTCTTCGTGTTCGATTCAATAATTTGCTCAACCCTGATATAAATTATGTTCAATTTCTATATGCAGTACCAGATTTTCAAAAAAATACACTTGACTCAGATATTACGCAACCGGAAATAAATGAAGCACTTAATTCGCTTAAAGACGGAAAGGCTCCTGGATCTAATCAGTTATCTACTGAGTTTTATAAATACGGAACAAATTTAATGGTCGAAAAACTTGGACGTTTATTTAATAATATTCTTGAGACAGGAAACATACCACAACAATTCAAAGAAGCGCTTATATACCCAATTTATAAATAAAATGCACGACTGGGTCGCACGAACTTGCTCTAATGTGTGACAGTGGTCTTGGGGCTTGAGATTTTGATAAAAATTAATTTTTCAAAATTCTTAAATAAATACTTAAACTAATTTGAGCTGAAAAAAAAGTACGCCATTTTATTTCTTTTATAAATTTGAATTTATGAGAATAAATTTATTAAAATCTGTGGAGCGGTTTTTGAGAAAAAAAGTTTTTTTTGAAAAACTTTTTGAAAAAATTCAAAAACGCCAGTTCATAGGTATTCAGCAAATACATTTATTTAAAAATTTTAGAAAAAAATTTAATAAGCAGTTTTCAAAATATTAATTTTTTAAATTTTTTTTTGAAAAATTCTTTTAAAAATACAAAAAAATATTTTTCAAAAATATTGGTATGCAATACAAATTGAACTACCTACAGCTATATGTGTGTGAAATTTCGAAAGAATCGGTTTAGTCGTTTTCGAGTTAGTCGAAAGCAAAAAAAAACGGTCCTATGGAAAGTACCGTTCTTAGCCATTTTTTAAAACTTTTTTTTCATCCATATGATTGGTCGTACCTAAAAAGCAGGACTGATTTTTTTAAATAAAAATCGTTAGAGCCGTTTTTGAGAAAAATAAGCTTTAAAATAACGGTTGTATGGCAGGTACCGTTATTTTTTGAGCTAAAAAAAATTTCAATTTCCCCTCTGTACAATACCTAAAAAAGTCTATATACCAAGTTTGAAGCAATTCGGCCCCCCCGTTTGGGCTGTAGGTCTACATACAGACAGACAGACAGACAGACAGACAGACAGACGGACAGAATTTTTAGACCATCTTTTTTCGTCTTCGCTATCATCGTAATGTCATGTTTGATTGTTATCTCAAAACTTTTTTTTCCGACGAATGCATAACTTGCTTTATAGTACCTATAATCGCAAGTAAAAAGGAAATTTGACGGACCCGGCGAATTATAGAGGAATTTCCTTCCTAAATGCATCGTATAAGATATTTACAGCTATACTAAAAAATCGATTGACGGCATGGATATCACAAGAAAAACTCATTTAAGAAAACCAAGCTGAATTTAGAGCAGGTTGTTCTACAGTGGACCAAATATTTGTCCTCAAAAGCATAGCAGAGTCGTTTTTGATACGAAATAGGAAGCTTTACGTCTTTTTTGTTGATTTTAAGGCGGCTTTTGATTCCATTGATCGGAGCTCATTGTTTTATAAACTTTATTGTAAAGGAATATCGAGAAAGTTTGGTCGTGTGCTCCAAAACATTTATGAAGATACGAAAGCTGCAGTCTGGAATGGCGAACATTTATCGGAATGGGTCTTCACGAATTCGGGAGTTAAACAAGGATGTGCCCTAAGCCCGCAACTCTTTTCACTCTTTCTTGATGACCTCACCGACTGCTTGCCAGGTGGTGTAGATTATGCTGGCGCTCGAATCAAAAATTTAATGTTTGCGGATGATGTAGTTTTGATGGCTTACACATCGGAATCCCTTCAACTGATGATGAATAAACTACACGACTACTGCTGTTTGTGGAACCTAAATGTTAATCTCGAAAAATCGATAGTCATGATTTTTAAAAATAGTGGTGGGTGGCTCTGCAGGAATGAAAAATGGAGGTTGGAAAAACATTTGCAAGAGAAACTCTCTAAAGCAAAAACAGCAATCAATTCAACATTAAAAGGATGTTTCGGCAATTCGTTCATTCCCCATAGCAGCAAATTCAAAGTTTTTGAAGCTATTTCTGAGTCTGTTTTATTTTATGGTGCACAGGTATGGGGATATAAACAGTATGATTTGGTAGAACAACTGCTAAGATACTTTTTAAAGCGTATTTTTCGACTGCCATCGAATACGCCAAATTATTTGTTAATAACTGAGACTGGTCATTCACCGCTTTTTGTGAAGACGTTAAAACTTCAAATGGACTACATTCTCAAAGTTATAATTATGGAAGATACGCACCTGCCAAAAATTGCTGCTTTAAATACAATGAGAAGCAAATCAAGTTGGTACGCAGAATGGATAGAACTTGCCCAACTCTGCAATGTAGATCTGGATTTAAACGTCGAAAATACGGAAAACTGGAAGCTGGCACTATATAATCTATCTAATCTATAGATGAATACTCCATAGTGAATTTCCAAGCGACTGCATATGAGTCAATATTCAGAACAACTTATAGCCGTTTAAACCACAACCTTCTGCAAAAAAAATTATTTTCGTGATGAAAACAGTATACATGTAATTTCAATGATGGTGAAACTCCGAGGAGAACTCATAAATCTAAACTATATTCCACATAGAAATGACTTACCATGCCTTTGTAAGCTCTGCAACCGTGAAGAAAGAGAAAATGTCTTGCATTTCATGGGGAAATGTCCCATTCTATGCGAAACAAGGAAGAGTGTGTTTGGAAAAACCTTTCTCACAGATCGTGAATGTATAGACCTGCTCAATGAACTTGATGTATCTAAACTCTATTCCTATTCTAAAATTGCTTTGGCTTACAGAAATAAGATAATAAACGAAACTTTTTGAGGAAATTTTCTATACAAACATATTTATATTTGTATATACTTCTGTTTTAAAACTAAAAATATACAACAAACTTAAAGTATAAAATAAAATTGTCAATCTGGCAGATGGCAATGTCACGCTAAATTGTTTTTTGTAATAAAAATTTGTATTATTGTTCAAGAGTCCAAATAAAGCAACTTAACTAACTAACTAACTAACTACACCACACCCTACACCATCACACGATCAGAAGTCACACCGTATTCTTCAAAATTAAATAAAATAAATTAATTATTCTATGTACGCTGATGTACGTTGAAATCAATCAACAAAGAAATTCCAACGTCGCAAACAAGGAACCCCAGTTCCAGATTGGCCACAGGTGTTTTCCACTGATGCGCTAGGTCGCATGTATACTGTTCATCCTAGAAATGATGAATGTTTTTATTTGCCACTGCTGTTGGTAAATGTACGGGGACCAAAATCATTTGCACATTTGAAAACTGTGAATGGCCGCCAATGCCAAACATATCGAGAGGCATGTCAACTATTGGGTTTGCGGGAGAACGATTCTCATTGGGATTTAACACTTGCGTATTTAGTTGTTTCATCAAATGCGTACCAAATTCGAACGCTGTTCGCAATTATCATCACCACATGTTTCCTTTCACAACCAATGTAGTTATGGAACAAATACAAAGACGACATATGTGAAGATATATTGCATCGCTTGCGCATTCGAACGAATAATCCCGACATGCAAATAACCGATGAAATCTACAATGAAGGATTAATTCTGATTGAGGATCAATGCTTGACTATAAACAAGCTACTGATTGGAGTAGGAATGCGCCAAATCGATCGATGCACGATGCATTCAACCAAGAATTAAATCGAGAGGTGCAATACAATGTTGATACATTGCAGGAATTCGTTCGAAAAAATGTGCCGTTGCTGAATGAACAGCAAAAACAAGTATACGAAACATTAATGCAAGTGGTGGACATTAGTGCTGGTGGTCTATTCTTCCTGGACGCACCTGGAGGAACAGGGAAAACATTTGTCATTTCATTGATTTTAGCCACTATTCGATCAATATGTGAGTTAGCATCATCTGGAAATGCGGCAACTCTTCTAGATGGCGGTCGTACTGCACATTTTGCGCTTAAGTTGCCAATCAATTTAAACACAATTGATACTCCAACATGCAAAATAATTCCCGATCCAGTGCAATGGGAAAATTGTTGATGCAATGCAAGCTCATTGTTTGGGATGAGTGCACAATGGCACATAAGAAATCACTTGAAGCACTTAACTTTACACTGAAGGATCTTCGACGAAATAACAACATCTTTGGCGGCTTGATGATATTGCTGGCAGACCATTTCAGGCAGACGTTGCCAATAATTCCCCGTGGAACGCCTGCAGATGAATTGAATGATTGCCTGAAGGCATCACCCTTATGGAATGACGTAAAAACATTATCGCTAACCACTAATATGAGAGTTCAACTTCAAAATGATCAAAGTGCTGCTCAATTTTCCAAACAATTGTTAGCTGTTGGATATGGAAAAGTCCTAGTTGATGCGGCATCTGGATTAATTACTCTTACCAACGACTTTTGCCGATTTGTAGACTCTCAATTAGCTATTATTGAAAATGTTTTCCCAAACATTAGTGAGAATTATCAGAATTATGCTTGGTTAAGTCAACGAGCAATTCTCGCCGCAAAGAATAATGATGTAAATGCACTGAATTTCACCATTCAATCAAAAATCGATGGCGATTTGGTGACATACAAATCAGTTGATTCCATAACAAATCCCGATGATGTAGTAAATTATCCAACGGAGTTTTTGAACTCTCTGGAGTTACCAGGATTTCCACCACATAACTTGCAACTCAAAGTTGGTTCAGTTATTATGATATTGCGTAATTTGAATCCACCGCGACTTTGCAACGGTACTCGACTTGCGGTGAAAAGACTTACGCCGAATTGGATTGAGGCAACCATTATTAACGGAAAGTACGCAGGTGAAAATGTATGTATTCCTCGAATACCAATGATTCCGCCTGAAATTCTGTTTGACTTCAAACGATTGCAATTTCCGGTTCACCTTGCGTTCGCAATGACAATCAACAAGTCGCAAGGCCAATCGCTTAGTGTTTGCGGGATAAATTTAGAAAATCATTGTTTTTCACATGGGCAGCTATACGTTGCGTGTTCACGAGTTGGGAAACAGTCCGCTTTGTTTGTGTGCGGCATCGCACGTATAACGCTTCGATTCAGTATTTATCTTGGATTCACTTTCATTTTTTAATTATAGAAGTTCAACTAAATTACACTTCATATTTGTAATCGAAATGAATTCATTACTGTTGTGAAATAAAATAAAATTTTTCCTTTTCAAATATAAAACAAAAAAAAAATCATTTTTCTTCATCTTTTAATCCCCAAACGAAATGTTATATATCTTCTATATATATAAAAATGAATTGGTGTCTGTTTGTACGCGCCTAACTCGGCTGAATATCATCCGATTTGCATTGGGATTTTTTGTTGGGTTTTTATTAAACCAGGTAAACAGATAGCGGAGCTGAATTTTTCAAATTTTGGACGGTAAGTTTTAGAAATCGTTAAAACACAAAATTGCAGAACAAATATCGACAGATTATGACTTTGTTCTTTGTACAAGCATAACTTGGCTAAATATTATCCGATTTGCATGAGGATTTTTTTGTTGGATTTGTCTTGAACCAGGTAAACACACAACGGAGCCGGTTTTTTTTTTTTTTTTTTTTTTTTTTTAACGAGTTTCTTCTCCACATGTGCAAGTGACCCGTTCGTTAGAGCTGCTCTACTCGAAAATGCTTTGCTATTATATTTGGAATGCGCCATCATTCAAAATAAAATCGCAGCTCCACTGCATTCGTTCAAATCGGTGGATCGCATAACAAATGAAGACGAAGCAACAAACTATCCAATTGAATTTTTGAATTCATTGGATGTTCCCGGTCTACCACCACACAATTTACAACTCAAAGTCGGCTCTGTCATCATAATGCTGCGCAATCTGAACCAACCAAAACTATGCAATGGAACTAAGTTTACAGTCACCCAAGTAACAATAATCAAAGGCAAGTTCAAAGGCGAAGAAGTTCTCATTCCAAGAATTCCTTTGATACCAACCGACTTGCCGTTCGAGTTAAAGCGGATTCAGTTTCCCGTTCGACCCGCATTTGCCATGACAATTAACAAATCGCAAGGCCAATCGTTACAAGTGTGTGGCCTTAATCTTGAATTCCCTTGCTTTTCACATGGAAAACTGTACGTGGCGTGTTCGCGTGTCGGAAAGCCATCTGCATTGTTTGTTTATGCACCGGACAAAAAAACCAACAACTATGTTAATCACAAAGCGTTGCAGTGACCTAATCATTTCTATTTAAATAAAAGTAATTTTAATTAATTTAATATTAATTGTTTAATTCTTTCTTAAGAGAGGCTCGACTTTCGAAAGGGACATTTAATCAATTTAAGGCGGAACGAAGTTCGTCGGGTCAGCTAGTATTATACATATATTTGTCACTTGTTTTTGTTTGGCAAGTTTGAAAATTGTTAACTAAGAAAACAGCATTCTTAGTTTTGATTTTCCTCATAGATGTCACACCAATGTTCGTCTTATTTTGGTGTTCTTACTGCTAAACCCAGAACAACATATTGATATATTTTTGGTCTTGGGTTCGAAAAATAAATCTTACTCTTGTTTTATTTTTACAGCAACACTTCTGTCTCTTTAATTAAAATTCACTCTTATTTAACTTCCAACTTCTTGCTTCTTTATTTATCTAAGCCACATTTTACTCACTATGGGTAAAATAAAACTCTCTTTTGGGTTTTGTAGTATAGTACAATATTAATAAGTCAAAGCTCGGATGAGAAGTGTAAGCGTTGAATTCATACTAATGATCATTAACTATATACCGATATAAATATACGAATTCAACGTTCCCGCTAATCATCCGATCTGATGTACCTATCATATAAATTCTAAAATAGACAATTGTAAAGCAGTCAAGTACAGTCGATGAACGATTAAAGTTGTACTATTGATAAAGTGTGTGGTCGTGTTTCATTTCATTAGTAAAAGACATAACATTTTTGGCGACGAGGAAAAAGGTTTTCGAATACCTACGTGTTTAGTTTTTTTTATTTAAAAATGAAATTAATGGGAAATGTGGAACCTTATGAGCATGGCGACAGTTTTAGAGACTACGAGAATCGATTAAACAATTTTTTTTTCATTAAATAATGTCGAAGATAATGAAAAAAATAGCCTTTTCAATTAATAGATTTTTATGTGACCAATTATTTTAATTTAATATTTGTTTGTGCTTTTGTTGGGCTTTTTTGGTCAATTTTGTTGATTATGCAAATAAAAACATAACATAAATTTTATCCCGACGTTTCGCTGGAGTTTCTCAGCATCTTCAGGGGCGTTTATTTTGTCTATATGTACCTATATACTATACATATATAAATTTTTAAATTTTTTTTTATAAAACTGAATGAACTTACTTTAATTTTTATTGCATTTTAGTTATACTATCTAACATTTTGGTAACTTCCCTACATTTAACATCAAACATTTATTTAATACACGGATTTAATAAATTAAAAACAATTAAAGAACTAACAACATTTATAATTAACTTTAAATTAAACTTCTTAACACAAGACATAAATATCACAGAATGGCAATGTTATAAATTGAATTTATCCCGTCAATGTCTTCTCTTAAATTCATGGAAGTCGTTCTCTTTTGTTGAATTCTTAAGCTTTCCAGTATATATCTTGTCCCCCACCTCCTTTCTTTGTCTAAGATCTTGGCATTGTCTACGTCCACCATATGTCCAGTCTCTAACATGTGTTGGCATAGTCCAGTTGCATGTCTCTTGTTTTTGATGTCGCTTTTGTGTACAGCCATTCTTGTAGCTAAAGCTCGTTTTGTCGTGCCGATGTATACAAGATTGCAGTTTTCCCCTTCTTTTCCATTGCAACTGATTTCATAAACTACATCGTGTGTGCGATCTTTTGGAATTGGTGTTTTTGTTTTAGTGAAGAGTTTGCTGAGTGTTTCATTAGAACTGTGTGCGAATGTAATGTTGTTCTCTTCTCTTATTATTTTAAAGAGATTTTTATTTTCCGTCAAGTTGGGAATGCAGGAAACTTTTGTAAATATTTTAGGGTTGCCGTCTGTGTTTGTTAATTTTTTATTGTAATTGTTTTGTTGTGTTTTTTTCATGAGGTTGTCAATGATGTACCGTGGAAAATTGTTCATTTGCAATATTGTAACAATTTTTTGAGTGTTTTCTTTTTGAAACCGTTCATCGCTTAGGTGAAATATTTTGTTTATGAGGTTTCTTGCAGTATTTATCTTTTGAGTCAATGGTTGTGTTGAATTGAAGTTAATAAGTCGTCCAGATGATGTTGGCTTCGAATACCAGTTGAATATTGTTTTGTTGTCAGTACGAATTAGCAGTGTATCTAAATATGGTATTTGATCATTTTTTTTCACTTTCTATTGTAAATTGAATTTTGTTGTGATATTGGTTCAGTGCCTTTAAAATTCTTTCTTGGTCTTCTTTTTGTATTATTGCGAATATGTCATCTACATATTTGACAATGAACTTGATTTCAATGTTTTCTTTTTGGAGTTCTTCTAAAACGTTATCAAGTAGATCGGTTAATACTATGTCCGCTATTGTTGGTGAAAGAGGGTTACCCATAGGCATGCCAAATGTCTGTTTATAAAAAGTATTTTTGTATTGGAAATAGTTGTTATCTCTTAAACAAAATTCTAAAATCTTCAAGAATTGTTGTTTGGATATTTTAGTATGGTTTTGTAATTGATCCCATTTTTTCATTATGATTTTGTTTTTCATTGGAATTATGGGTAAGGCCATGTACGAGTTGGTTGCGAAGTTGACTTACCCGGTGTCACCATGTGATAAATCTTTCCATCGGAATATGGCATTGCTTCGTAGCCAGTTCGCGCCAAGACCAAATAAGCGTTCCGAAAGATTTAAGTTCCATAATGTTATCCAACAGCATGGGGAGTCTATAAGCGAATATATTTTGAGACATAAAGCAGCAGCACAGGACTGTTGTTTTGGAGATTTCATGGATGTCAACCACATGTCTAACGTAGCTAGTTTTCCATCGATCTCGATACCATTAGTACCGTCCCCCAACAACGGAACCAGTACAACTACCTCAACCCCCACAACCACTACCACCACCACGTCCTCTTCCACGCCACTGGTACAATCACATCATGTCGATTCCAAAATTGGAGTATATAAAATGAAGATCCTAGATGAACAACTCTCCGATCGTTTCATAGTTGGGCTGAAACATGAAAAGATCCAATGGACTGTGAAGTATGTTTTGCCGGTAAAGTGTTTAGTCTTTCAGTTGTAATAGTTAAAGCAACCGTCTTAAGG
This sequence comes from Platycheirus albimanus, assembly GCA_916050605.2. Classification (NCBI taxonomy): domain Eukaryota; kingdom Metazoa; phylum Arthropoda; class Insecta; order Diptera; family Syrphidae; genus Platycheirus; species Platycheirus albimanus. Next base: position 187,990,065 of record OU696696.1, read on the forward strand.
TTAGTCTGATGGGTCGTCCTTGGATGGATGTTATTTTTCCTAGATGGAGAGAAACGTTTAAAGTCGAACTGGATGTTTCGATGGTAACTACGGGAAAAGAAATCGTAAGTGAGATCAAAAGTAGTTTTCCCAATATAGTTGAAACCACGTTAAATTCGCCAATAGTCGGGTTTGAAGCTGATATTGTGTTGAAGCCAGATGTTGTACCTATTTTTCATGCTCCGTATAGTGTGCTTTTTAAATTGAGAGAAAAAGTTAATGAAGAGTTAAACAGGTTGGTTCAAGAAGGTATCTTAAACAAAATTAGTGTCAGTCGATGGGCTAGTCCCATCGTTGTTGTTCCAAAAAAGGATGATTCGATTCGAATCTGTGTTGACTGTAAGGTCACAATCAATAAGTGCATAGAGACAACGTATTATTCATTAAGAAAATTGCAAGAGATTTTCGCTCAAATTTCTGGATGCATGTATTTTTGTGTTATTGACCTTAAGGGTGCTTATATGCAATTATCAGTGAATGAAGAATCAAGAAAGATTCTTGTTATTAACACGTTCAATGGTCTCTATGCTTTCAATCGTTTGGTTTTTGGTATCAGTAGTGCTCCCGGTATATTTCAGTCCGTAATGGACAGGATTCTTTTGGGTCTTAATAAGGTATGTTACATTGATCATAATTATTGGTGGAGTCAATCTAGCTGAATGTAAACAACAACTTTTTGAAGTCCTCAAACGATTGTCGAAGCACAATGTGCGTATTAATTTACAAAAATGCAAATTTTTGCAAGGGTCTGTTGACTTTTTGGGTCATACCTTGTCGGGAGGGGGCTTAAGCCCTCAAATAGAAAAAGTCAGCAATAGTAGAAGCTCCAACACCGAAAAATTTGCAACAACTTGAATCATTTCTAGGGTTGCTTAATTTTTGTCACCAATTTTTGCCAAACATTTCCACGGAGTGTTTTGTTTTAAATAGCCTAAAGAGGAAAGGTGAGGCATTTATTTGGTCATCGGAATGTGAAAAGCCATTCAAAAAATGTAAAAAATTGCTCGTGGATGCTAAAGTGTTGGAGTTATATGATCCACAGAAAGAGATAGTTCTCTCAACAGATGCAAGTCCTGTTGGTGTTGATGCAATTTTGGCCCATGTTGTTGATGGAGCAGAGAAACCGGTGTTTTATGCTTCTTGCACGTTAAGCTCTTCGGAGCAAAATTATTCTCAACTGCATAGGGAGGGATTAGCGGTTATTTTTGCCATTAATAAGTTTCACACTTTTATATACGGACATCAGTTTACGTTGTGTACTGATAATATGGCCATTAAGGAGATATTAAGTCCCACAAAGAGTAACTCTGCCGTAGCTTTTGCGAGACTTCAGCGTTGGTCTATAGTTTTATCTCAATACCAGTAAAAGATTATTTATAAAAGAAGTGCTAACATGGCACATGTTGATTTTTTATCTAGACATCCAATAAATGTTGAGTCTGGAGTTGAGCATATTCCAATTAATTTTTTTGGGGCAGATCAGTTAGTTGATTTTGAGTTAGTTAAAAAAGAAACAAAGTCTGACAAAATTTTGTCTTTAGTCTTTGAATTTCTGAACAACGGTTGGCCAAAAAACATTGATGCTGAATTACGTACGTATTTTTTGAATAAAAATGCATTGTGCACTGATGATAAGTGTGTATTTTATCATCATCGTCTGGTTATTCCAGAAAGTTTACGTTTTAAGGTTTTAAATGTCCTACATGAGTGTCACACAGGCATGGTACGAATGAAGATGCTTGCAAGATCTTATGTTTGGTGGGTGGGTATTGACAAAGCAATCCAAAGCTTTGTTAAAGATTGTAACATTTGTCAGGCAACTCAAAATGTACCTAAAGAAAAATGTGACACTATATGGCCTCCTGTTCAGCAGGCTTTTTTTCGCATACATCTTGATTTTTTCCATTTAAAGGGAAAAACTTGCCTGATAATAGTTGACGCGTTTAGCAAATTTTTTATTGTAAAGGAGATGATGTCAACAACATTGACGTCGTTACTTAATATTTTAAAAGAAGTTTTTGTGATTTTTGGGTACCCTAGATGCATTGTGACTGACAATGGTCCCCCTTTCAGCGCACATCTATTCAAACAATATTGCATTTCAAACAAAATTAAATACAAACCGACACCACCCTATCATAGTCAAAGCAATGGTTTGGCAGAACGAGGGGTTAGACTACAAAATCGGCTCTACAGAAAATGTTGCTTGAAAAACAGTTCAGTTCTGACTTAAAAGCGTTCATATTTGAATTTTTGATGGTGTACAACAATACTCCGTGTACAGTTACCGGTTAAACACCTTCAGAGTTGATTTTTTCACTTAAACCCTTAAATAAGTTAGATTATATTAATCCCAAAATTAAAAATTTAGAAAAAAATAAATCAAATCATAATTTAAACAGCGAATTGAAAGCCTTGTTGTTAAGGAAAATGTAAACTGTAATAAATTTTCAATTGGTGAAGAAGTTATGTATAGATCAGAATTAAAAAAAATTGTAAAATGGGTACCAGCAGTTGTAAAAAAGGTGATAAGTAGTTTGACGTATTTAATTGAATTGAACTCGAAAATTAGATATGTTCATCAAAATCAGCTTAAAAAGAATTGTTCTGTTTCTGATATTCACCTTACAAATATAAGCCATGATAGTATGTTGAATTTGGAAAACTCTGCTGATGCCCGTTTCAAAAAACAATCGGCAAATTTAAACCCTGATTGTACTAAGAAGGAAATTGAAACAAATCCAATAAATGAAGAATCCGCTAGAAAATCGTTGCCCATAGCTCAAATAAAAGGCAAACGTCATGTTAAAAAAGTAAAATATTATTATCGTTAATTAATGAAATTGTATACCTAACACAAATGTTTTGAAATATTGTGAATTATGAAGTCATTATGCAAATTAATGTGAGCTGTTGTAAGGTATATTAATGTATTAAGAGTATAGGGGGGAGAGTGTAGTATATTACAATATTAATAAGTCAAAGCTCGGATGAGGAGTGTAAGCGTTGAATTCGTACTAATGATCATTAACTATATACCGATATAAATATACGAATTCAACGTTCCCGCTAATCATCCGATCTGATGTACCTATCATATAAATTCTAAAATAGACAATTGTAAAGCAGTCAAGTACAGTCGATGAACGATTAAAGTTGTACTATTTATAAAGTGTGTGGTCGTGTTTCATTTCATTAGTAAAAGACATAACAGGTTTGAGATGTTCATATTTGCAATGGGTGATTACGCGTGGGGGTTTTGATTTTCAATAGGCTTTTTTGACAGATCAAGCGTGACTCCTATAAAACGGCTTTTTATATCTGTTCAGTATCGTTTGAAAAGTCATCATAGAAAGATTCACATCACAACAGCGTCTACAAGCCGTATTACGAAAATCAGTTTTATGATATAAATGAACAATGAAAACACCGGATGTTTTATCGTCAAATTTTGCCCAGTGAGAAAGCCTATTCCTAGCTCAATCAATACCTTAATGAAAAAAATTGCCGTATTTGGGCTGATGAGCAGCCCGAAGAGTATCAAGAGCTCATAACATCCATTAAAAACAACGGTATGGTGTGGGTGTGGGTTATGGGCTGGTGGGATCATTGGTCCATTTTTCTTTAAATATGAGGCAATTCGAAATGTTACCGTCAGTGGTAACCATTATCGCGCCATGTCAACGGACTATGTGCTTCCTGAAAATCAAGCATCTTGGTCTTGGTGAAAGACGAAAGAAGGCGTACGAGCCATACAGCGCGTGAAACAATACGTTAATAAAAAAAACTGCCCTATTCGGGCTGATGAGCAACCCAAAGAGTACCAACAGTTACCATTACATTCATTAAAAACAATGGTATGGTGTGGGTGTGGGTTATGGGCTGGTGGGATCATTGGACCATATTTCTTCAAATATGAGGCAATTCAAAATGTTACCGTCAGTGTTTACCGTTATCGCGCCATGTCAACGGACTATGTGCTTCCAGAAATTCAATCATCTCGGTCTTGGTGAGCGAAAGACGGCGTACGAGCCGTACAGCGCGTGAAACAATGGACTTGATGAGAAATCGTTTTGTTGAGCACTTTTCAGGAATAAGCCTACAAGTTCCTTACAATCCGAACGGATCTACAAATGATCTAGCAGCTTTATCAGATAAAAGTGGGAAAGCGCTAGCGGGTTGGAGTAACAATTATATCAACTACAGGGTCACAATTGAAAAATGTATCCCCTATTTTATAATCATCAGAAAGCTCGATTATTCCTTCACTTTTCTCTTCTCCTTCTTTTGCTTTGACATTTTTAACTTCTTCTTGCTGCTTGTTTGACATTGAAGTTTCAGAGGGAGGAGGTAACAGAGAAACGAGATACACAGATAATGACTTCGGATCACGCCACATACGCACACACAAACAACTAAGTTCTGTACAAGACGAACACTCTTTTTCCCGTCACAACAATCTTTCCCCAGTTTCGTTTGAGCATCCAGTAAGAGTAGTCAGTCAGTCGATATTGTAGTTTAAATAGAGTAAATATTTAGTTTGCCAAACCCGACGTAGAGTGAATAATGGAAATAAAGTCTAAATTTAATATAATTTAATAATGCAACTCGTTTTAGTTTGCGTCGTAAGTATTGTTTACCTACATTTGGGGGCTCAAACCGCGATTGAAAGTAAACAAAAGGGCATCATTCCTAGAAGTCCGGGAGCCCGCGACAGTTTTTAATGTCTTATTTGTTCGTCGATCAAAACATTTTGAGGGCTTCAATTGGGAAGTGAACATCATGAAAAGGGACCGCTTACAATAAAGTAGCGGGACAACGCTTGCTCAGAGCATTTGAAACATGCAACAAAAAGTGAAAAAAAAGTTATTTGTTCATCGTTGATCTTTTGTAGGGTTGTTAATTAGCATCAGGGGATTTAAAAAAGTAGTGCTTATTTTTGGGTAGCGGGACAAAATATCGTTTACAAGCGCCGAAAGGTGCAAATTTTTTTGCAAAATTTGATCGATACGTTGGTTATTGAAATTGAACGTGGTTACAAAACACCAAATTCTTGAATTAAAAAACTTGTGCTTACAATCCATTAGCGGGACAAAGTCACTTTAAGTGCTCCCCAAAGTCAATGCTGCACATGAGGGAGTGCCTTAATACTTCTAATAGAAAAAACACATTATTATTGTTAAATATATCTTTATCTCCTTTTCTAACGTTAGAAATTATAAATTTTTAGTAGCTTTATATAATAAATAAACTAGAAAGAACTATCATAAATAATAATAATCATTTCATCTCACTCTAACATGGACCCCTTACATGGGGCATTAATTGAATTTATTATTTATTGATAACTTCGAAAAAACAAGTACAGTAAATGACGCCTATAAGACTCACGTTTATAAGAAACATACTGATATAAAGAACCCTTAAACAACACCGATTCTTAATTTGCCTATAAAATTGGATGTATGTATATAGAAAACTTCAAGGGAACAAAAAATAAAAAAATTATCAAATTCGTTATAGAGAAATGTGAAATGTGTTTTGAAACCTCGTGTTCCTTTTTATTTTCAAAGAAAATTGGTATAAAAAAGAAATTAATGAAAGAAATTCATATCCTTTGTTAAGAAATTCAATTTTTGATTGCGCATTTAAAATTTTGTTTTTTATTTTACTATACAAATCTTCCAATTTAGAAAATAAAAAACTTGCATCATCTTTAGTTTTATCACTTGTTTCAATAAAACTTCAAAAATTCTGAAATGCAGTTCTCTAATCACTATAGTAGGGCTTTTTCGTGTTGTCTGAAGTAAACTCTTTTCAAATTACTATTGCTCTCGATTATTATTGATCATATCGCTGACATCGGACCAATTGTCAAAAGTACCAATAACAGCTTTGTTAAAACAACTGAGGACTGAACTTGTTTTACCTTAGACACTACTTTTGCAAACTTAAACTAGATAACTGTACGTGTACATTTTTTAATACATCTATACATTCGATGGAACCTAACTTAAATGGGATTTTAAAGAAGGGGAACAAATTGAAATTTGCTATAGAAAGAAGAGTTCGTTATAAAGTAGTTTTACGGTGCCTAAATATTTATGTATGAATGGACTGGGAAAGTAGGGAAAGATGAATATATTTCTGATGACGGATAAAATGTTTTGTGTGTTTCTTCGGTTACTTGATAGTTGATTGACTACATTTACCTCAGCTCGCCACACACATCACACTTGTGTGAGAAAATCAAAATTCTTTCTGATTTATATATTTTCTCCCATGATGATCTTAACTATAAATAAACAAATAAACATTTCTTGGAAATATATAGCTTTAATAATCCTCAATTTTAAAATTTTGCAAAACTTGTGACATTTTTGAGTTTCTTATAAGCGCATATTTCAAAGCCGTTGGAAAGTTGTTGACAATTTTGGTCTTCCAAATATATTGATAGATTCTGAATTACCAGCAGGAGGATCTGTAAGCAGCTTCTTGATTGGAAATATTTCAATCGGTGCAAAAACTACATCCACTGATTTGTTTAGCACTTAAAATTTTACATTTCAGTAGTTTCATGAAGAAAATATTGAAATATCTGAAGATATAAGAATTTATTTAAAAGCGTTTAAATGTAACCGATCAGAAAATCCAAAAATCGAAAACGAATCAGTGATGCAACTTTTTGATAAATACGAAGACTTCGAGCAAAAAACACTTCACGGTGATCTTGATGCTACAGCTCAATTTTTCATGGTGTATTCGAATCCTATTCATTATTATCTCATGCAGAACCGTAGCGTTAGAACTTCTGATTTTGAATTGTTGAAATTTGTCAACAACGCAGGTGCAGAAAATAAATTAATCGGGATTGTCCATTCAACGAATTCCCTCTCAGCGTGACAACGATGGTGAAAAAGCCATAGCATGAGAGCCAAAATAATAAGTCATGTTATGGAAGATTGTTGATTAAAAATTCGTCAAGATATAACTGCTGATTTACATCAAAATCGAATAAAAAATCCACTTTACAAATTGACAAAATTTCTCTCGAATATATCAGTATAAATATTGATTCTTTTTCATCAAATTTACATAAAGATTCTTTGTATAACATAAGTACCGGTAGAGCAACGACTGAGGAATCCGAAAATTTTCTTTTGAATATCGAATAAAACGGTAATAGCCTCAGAAAAAAATTTATTGCTGAATGTGTTAAGGACGAAAAATGGTTCGAAATCTCAATAAAACAAAAAAAATTTTCAGTTTTATGGACGCAGAAAAGAAAAAGTTACAAATTGTAGGTAAAGTCACAGAGGTAAGTAATGTGATTTTAAAAATAGAAATGCACATTTGTGAGTAATATGGCTTAAAAGGAATAGACAATGTCAACCAAGTATCATATCAGCAATTTTCTCGTGTTCCAACAGTACAGTTAAAGAAAACATCCCTAAGAGAACCGTATGGCGATACGAGAAGGCCAACTGGGACGGTCTCAATAATTTCTTCAGAAACTTTAACTGATCACTATGCTTCCTCGATAGTAATGTAGACTCCAGCGTTGATAAATATGATAACAAACATTATTCTCTGCGGGATGAGAAATTTTGTTCCGAATAGGACAAAAAGTATCAAACCAAAAGAGAATTCATGGTTCGATTTGAGCTGCAAAGAGGTTATCAAGGTGAGAGGAGTAAGCTTCCGATGTTATAAAGCCAACCCTTATGAGGAAAACCAAAAAAAGTTCAAACAAGCTAGAAAGACCTGTAATGCTCACATTCAAAGACCCAAATTTTTGCATGAGCAAAAAATAAAGCAAAAAATTACTACAATTTCCCAGCGGTAGTAAAAATTTTTGGTCATTCGTAAAAAATGTACGTAACTTTACTACATCTTCGGTTCCGACGCTCATCGAAAATAACACACCTGTGGTAAGCTCCCAGGCCAAAGCAGAGTTATTTGCAGCAAAGTTTGCTACTAATTCAACGCTACCCCAGTGTGATATGACTCCTCCTGTACTAGAGAACGTGAATGGTTTTATGGGACAAATCTTCTTTCGCACTCGTACAGTTGCAAGAGTACTAAAAGATCTCAACATACACAAATCCGCTGGCCCGGATAGTATTTCTACCATCATTCTGAAGAGGTGTGCTTCCACGCTGGCAAAACCACTGCGTAAGCTTTTCCATCTTTCCTATTCTACAGGTCTCTTCCCGAGTGGATAGAAAACAGTATTTGTCCAGCCCATCCCAAAAAAAGCGTATCTTCATCCCCCTCAAATTACCGACCAATTGCACTGACTTCACTTCTTTCCAAGGTCATAGAAAATCTGATAAACTTTCAGATCAAGAAATATCTTGAGAAACGGAAACTTCTTAATGACCGGCAGAACGGTTTTCGTAGCAATAGGTCCACTGGTGATATGATGGAATATCTCACCGAACAGTGGAACAAATCTTTACATCGTTTTAGAGAAAGTAAGATTATTGCACTTGATATTTCTAAGGCATTTGATAGAGTTTGGCATGAAGCTCTTTTATCGAAAATGCGTGCATTTGGCATCGATAAACCCCTCCTTCGATGGATTAGAAATTACCTTTCGGACCGTTCAATTCGCGTTGTTTTTGACGTTTTTCAGTCTGCTACCCACAAAATAAATGCTGGTGTGCCCCAAGGCTCCGTTCTGTCTCCGACTCTCTTTTTAATCTTTATAAATGATCTCTTGTCTAATACTTCTTACCCAATAAATTGTTTTGTTGAAGACAGTACTCTCAGGTTTTCATACTCGTTTCCAGATTCACATCCATGTCTTTCGGATGTGGAACTGCAACGAAATCGTATGATAAGCTCATTAAATTCCGATCTTGACAGCATTGTCCAATGGGGAATCATCAAAACAGTGGAATTTAATGCTTCAAAAACTCAATGCTGTCTTCTGTCGTAAAAGCATAACCTACCCCCTATGCCACTGTCCATGAGTGGCACTTGCATTAAGGAAACTGAACAGCTTTGCGTTCTAGGTATGTGCATCACAAATCATCTTCTGTGGAACGATCACATATTTGACGTCGCCAAAAACGTCGCAAATTGCTTAGGTTTCCTAAATCGATGCAAGAAATATTTTTCCCCTTCTGATCTGGCTATAATCTACAAGGCATTCATTCGCCCGAAGCTAGAGTACAATTCTCATATCTGGGCAGGTGCTCCTGTCACTCACTTGCGCCTCCTGGATAGGATTCAAAAATGACCCTTAAAATTGATAGGTGAAAGAACCATTACCGAAACATTTGTTTCACTTGAACATCGTCGTAATGTTTCTTGTCTAACCTTGTTTTATCGCTACTTCCACAAACAGTGCTCCAGCGAAATAGCCAGATGCGTTCCTCCCTTAAAACAATTTCCCCGTAACACCCGCACCGCAAAGAACGCCCATCAATTTACCCTCGAGCCTAACTTCGGACGTACTGTTAAGTATAGAGACTCTTTTTTTAGCCGCACTACAAGAATGTGGAATGCTTTACCCGGCTCGATTTTTCCCTCCCATTGCGATACACAGACATTCAAAACCAACGTGCACCGGCACCTCCTTTTATATCCTATCCTCATTTCCTGAACGCTCGCACTGTGTTGACTCATATTAAGGGTATTAATAACCCCTTGTGTGCGGGCTCAAACTAAAAAAAAAAAAAAAAAGAAGGAGAGCTCTGATCTTGAATAATTATTTTTAAATGCCTTATCATTATTGCTATCAAACTTATTATAAATTATTCAAATACAGCAATATTATTTAAGACAAATTAACAATTATATTTTTTAACAATTTGAAAAAGAACCCACTAAATAGCTGTTAGGTTGGATCCTTGAAGAGTGCTTAAAGTGACTTTGTTCTGTTAAAAGATTGTAAGCACAAGTGTTTTACATCAAGAGTCTGGTGTTTTGTAACCACGTTTAATTTCAATAACGAACGTATTGATCAAATTTTGGAAAAAAAATTTTGCACCTTTCGGCACTTGTAAGCGGTATTTTGTCCCGCTACCCAAATGTAAGCACTACTTTTTTGAAGTCCTCTGATGCTTATTAACAACCGTACAAAAGATCAACGACGAACAAATAATTTTTTTTTTCACTTTTTTTTTATGTTTCAAACGCCTACACCAATCCAAAAGGTCTCGAGGTGCGCTGTAAACACTCAATTTTGATGACAACCATAACTTAGTTGAACGATCTATTACAATTTGAACGACGAACATATTGACAATTTTTTTAGTGTCGCGGTATAGGTATTGTGAATATTCGGCTCAAATCGTGTTTGGAAATGAATTTATAAAAAGAGGGCATCATCCCTAGTCAGTGCGAATTTCGTTTTTTACTAAATCTGAAAAAGAAAAAAAAACAGAAGACATAAGAACAAAGAAGAGGCGCAAAATCCATTGTGATATTTTGTTTTAAATAAAAGTGAACCAACGATCCGCATTAAGGCCAAATTCCACCACATAAGCCTAATAAGCGCCCATGCCCCTACAGAAGAGAAAGACGACGCTACCAAAGAATGTTTCTACGAGCTCCTCGCCAAAACATATAGGCAGTGCCCAAAACATGACATTAAAATTCTCTTGGGAGACTTTAATGCCAAAATTGCGAGGGAGGACATCTTTGGTATGACGATCGGAAAACACAGCCTGCACGACACCACCTCCGACAACGGACTCAGGCTCATCTATTTTGCAGCGGGAAAAAACATGGTGCTGAGCAGCACACGATTTCCACGTCCCGACATCCACAAGGGCACATGGCGATCCCCAGATGGTCGAACCTGCAACCAAATCGACCATGTTGTGATTGATGGAAGACACTCCTCCAGCATTATGAATGTCCGTACATTCCGAGGAGCAAACATCGATTCGGACCACTACCTAGTCAGTGCAAAACTAAGGGTACGGATCTTCATGGAAGTTCTTAGGCGAACACCGACTACACCGAGGAAATTCAATGTTGGACGTCTTCAATCGGAAGAGACAGCCGCTGCCTATGCCAACCACGTATCCATTGAGCTTGCGAGAAATCCTTCGACTGATGACATGAACTTGGAAGACCAAAGGCAGCTATGTCAACAAGCCATAAGAAGTGCTGCGTCAGAGGTATTGGGTTTCTCACATCCTCCCCCCAGAAACCCCTGGTTCGACTCCGAATGTGCTCAGGCAAACAAAACTGTTGAGAATCACGGCAACACCGGCGATACTGACAAATAGATGGCGTATTTTAGACCAAGTGGACAACTGAACCGATTTTCTTTTGTCTACTCAAAAAAATAAAATGCACGACTGGGTCGCACGTACATGCTCTGTGGGTGCAATAGTACGACAAAAACAAACTTTTCGATCAATAAGAACAACTCATTTTTGAAAATTTTGGTAAAAACTAAAAAAAATTTGGCTAAAACTGGAAGACTCGATATACGGGAGCTAAGGTTAAGTAACCTTTAGTATATCAAATTTAGATGTCGTCTTTTGGGTGATATAAATGATATAAACTTCCGCTTATGGCCAAATTAATAAAACTGATATTACCAATTTCCGCTATTGTCATGTGTAGCAAAAAACTAAAAATGCAGTTTTCTTTGAAGTATTCTATATATTTAACATACAAAGTTTCATAAAAATCGGTTGAGCCGTTTTTGAGTAAATTAGAAAAAACGAAAAAATTGGCAAAAATCTAATGACTCTTTGTATAGGAGCCACCATTTAAAAAAAGAAAAAAAAAATCAATTCCATCTGAAAGGAAGCTGAAAGAAACTATACCAAACAAAGTTTGAGTGAATTCGATGCAACCGTTAACAACTTAGGGCCATTTGAAAAAAAGCCGTTAAGAGCAGATCTCCGTTATTTGCATTTGTAGCCAAAAACTGAAAAAGCAGTTCTCTTAAAAACACTAAAATAATATAACACACAAAGTTTAATCCAAGTCGTTAGAGCCGTTTTCGAGCAAATTAGAAAAAACCAAAAAATGTTGGCTAAAACTTATCGGTTCGTTGTATGGAAGCCACCGTTTAGAAAGGCTTCAGTGAAAAATTTACAAAGCCATCCTATAGAAAACTATAAGAAACTATGTCAAACGAAATTTGAGTCGATTCAATCAAGCCGCTGTGAACTTATGGCTTTTTGAAAAAAAAGCCGTTAAAACCTGATTTTCGTTAGTACTATTTGAGCCAAAAACGAAAAACGCAGTTTTGTTAGAAATGCTTAAAGTAAGCTTAATTTTGAGCTTAATCAAAATCGTTAGAGCCGTTTTCGAGAAAATTCAAATTGAATAAAACCGTTACTTGAAAGGTACCAGTTTGAGCCGGGCTAAAACGAAATAAAAAAAACCTCGACAACCGTTTTTCTTCAAACTACTATATATCAAATTTGAAGAAAATCCGTCAAGCGGTTTAGGCTGTAGCATGACGTGAAAAAGCGCACATCCGCACAGACGCACAGACAGACCGACGGACGGTATGGCGAAAACCACTTTTTTGGGCTTCTCTATCATCGAAATGTCATGTTTGATTAAAACCTCGATTTTTTTTTCTGCACGAAACCAATACTTGCCCTATTGAGCAAGTAAAAATGTGTTCTTTTTTTCCATAAAGTCGAAAAGCTTGTGGTCAGAAACCAGAATTAGAATACCTAATTATAAAACTTTAATTTTCTTTTATTTTTGAAATACCTTTGCCTATTTTTCCTTGTCAAATCTGAAATCTGAAATACTAAACGTAAGTTATATTAGATACTAGCGGTACCCGGCGCGCGTTGCTTCGCCCAAAAAAAAAAAAACACTTATGTGTATTTAATGTGAAATTAAATTTATTTATATATTTTATCTCAATGCTAGCGGATAAGCAATATTTTTGGTCGTTTTGGTTGGTGTATAAATATACGAATTTTTTGGCATACACACAAAGTGCAGTTAATTTGATTGTGAAACTGAACATGATAACATTGATAAATTGTGGCTTGAATATTTTGCTGCATTTGACAAAAATTTGGGAAAATAAAATGTCACTTGTTGTGCGATTCAATTCCTTTTCCGATGTTCAAAAGTTGTTTGGAAAATGTTTGGGTGGACGATTCTTGCAACAAATGGACACGCAAGTTCGTTGAAAGTTTGATTTTTTCGACTCAGTTCCATAAATATGATGCTTTTATTCGAAGAAAGGTAAACATTTTTATAAAAAAGTTGAAAAAAAAACTTTGCCAAAAGCCCGCATTTTTCTGTCTTCCACCCGGGCATTCCGCTTAAAAATTTATGAAAAAAATCAAAAAAGAATTTAAAAAAAAACTTTACCAAAATTGTTAAAAGCATGCATTTTTTTTCCTTCCACCCGATCGGCACGAAACCTTTACAGGAACCATCCCTGGACTAAACTATACTTACCCCGAAGATTTGATAAAGATCCATTGGGTGGTTTAGGAGTCCATATGCAACATACATACATACACACATCCATTTTTATATATACATATATAGATAGATTGTAAAAAAATTGAACCAACAATTGTTAAAAGCTTGCATTTTTGTTTGTCCTTCACTCGATCGGCCATTCCGGAATTTTCGCTGATATTTCAAACAGCAAAAAAATTTATGAAAAAAATCAAAAATTAAAAAAAAAGAAAATCTTCCAACAAATGTTAAAAATCTGCATTTTATTTTTGTCTTCCACCCGATCGAAACCAAACCTTCACAGGAACCATCCCTGGACTTAACTATATTTACACTGAAAATTTCATAAAGATCCGTTGGGCGGTTTAAGAGTCCATAGACAACATACATACAAACATACACACATCCATTTTTATATACATATACAGATTAAACCAACAGTTGTTAAAAGCCTGGGGATGGAATCGGCTAAGGTGATTTGTGATAAGTGATAGTCACAATCAACAAATTTCGTCTGGCTAGATGATAGTCACATGTGACAATCACCTTAGCCAGACGAAATTTGTTGATTATGACTATCACAAATCACCTTAGCCGATTCCACCCCTGCATTTTTTTTTGTCCTTCACTCGATCGGCCATTCCGGAATTTTCGCTGATGTTTCAAACAGCTAAAAATGTATGAAAAAAATCAAAAATAAAAAAAAAAATCATCTAAAAAATGTTAAAAGTCTGCATTTTATTTTTGTCTTCCACCCGATCGAAAATTGCGGAGTTTTCGCTGATGTTTCAAACCGCTAAAAAATTTATGAAAAAACCAAAAAAAAAAAAAATACCAAAAAATGTTAAAAGCCTGCATTTTATTTTTGTCTTCTACCCGATCGGAACCAAACCTTCACAGGAACCATCCCTGGACTTAACTATATTTACCCTGAAAATTTCATAAAGATCCATTGCGCCGTTTAAGAGTCCATAGACAACATACAAACATACATACAAACATACATACAGACATACATACAAACATACATACAAACATACACACATCCATTTTTATATATATAGATATATAGCCTTTACCCGCGGCTTCGCTCGCGTTTCGGCTGATCAAGAAGTAGACTGTACCTTGAGGAGTATAGTCTATCGTTATCTAACTTCTTCCTCTTTTATAGCTTTATAATTTAATACCTACACTAAACCGTGATAAAAAGAAACCTATAAGATATACCAGATTATAATCTAGCTCTGTGCTATATTTCATTCAGATCCGTTCAGCCATTCTGGTGTGATTTCAAAAATTAAAACAAATCTATCCCACGGGAACCATACATTTTACAGGCGTAAAAAGTAGCCAATATGCTTTTCCAGACTATAATCTATCTCTGTGCTAAATTTCATTCAGATGAGTTCAGCCATTCTGGTGTAATCTTAAAAATTAAAATAAATCCATCCCACGGGAACCATATATTTTACAGAGATAGAAAGTAGCCAATATGCTATTCCAGACTATAATCTATCTCTGTGCTAAATTTCATTCAGATCCGTTCAGCTATTCTGGTGTGATTTCAAAAATGAAAACAAATCTATCCCCAAATTCTCTGTGCTAAATTTCATTCAGATGAGTTCAGCTATTCTGGTGTGATTTCAAAAATTAAAACAAATCTATCCCCAAATTCTCTGTGCTAAATTTCATTCAGATGAGTTCAGCCATTTTGGTGTAATTTCAAAAATTTAAATAAATCTATCCCATGGGAACCATACATTTAACAGTGATAGAAAGTAGCCAATATGCTATTCCAGACAATAATCTATATCTGTGCTAAGTTTCATTCAGATCCGTTCAGCCATTCTAGTGTGATTTCAAAAATTAAAACAAATCAATCCCACGGGAAACATACATTTTACCGGGATAAAAAGTAGCCAATATGCTATTGCAGACTATAATCTATCTCTGTGCTAAATTTCATTCATATGAGTTCAGCCATTCTGATGTAATTTCAAAAATTAAAATAAATCTATCCCATCTGAACCATACATTTTACAGGGATAGAAAGTAGCCAATATGCTTTTTAAGACTATAATCTATCCCTGTGCAAAATTTCATTCAGATGAGTTCCGCCATTCTAATGTAATTTCAAAAATTAAAATAAATCAATCCTACGGGAACCATAGATTTTACAGGGATAGAAAGAAGCCAATATGCTATTCCAGACTATAATCTATCTCTGTGCTAAATTTCATTCAGGTGAGTTCAGCCATTCTGGTGTAATTTCAAAAATTAAAATAAATTTATTCCACGGGAACCATACATTTTACAGGGATAGAAAGAAGCCAATATGCTATTCCAGACTATAATCTATCTTTGTGCTAAATTTCATTCAGATGAGTTCAGCCATTCTGGTGTAATTTCAAAAACTAAAACAAATCTATCCCACGGGAACCATACATTTTACCGGGATAAAAAGTAGCCAATATGCTATTCCAGACTATAATCTATCTTTGTGCTAAAATTCATTCAGATCCGTTCAGCCACTCTGGTGTGATTTCAAAAATTAAAACAAATCTATCCCACGGGAACCATACATTTTACAGGGATAGAAAGTAGCCAATATGCTATTCCAGACTATAATCTTTCTCTGTGCTAAATTTCATTCAGATGAGTTCAGCCATTCTGGTGTAATTTCAAAAATTAAAATAAATCTATCCCATGGGAACCATACATTTTACAGGGATAGAAAGTAGCCAATATGCTATTCCAGACTATAATCTATCCCTGTGCAAAATTTCATTCAGATGAGTTCCGCCATTCTGGTGTAATTTCAAAAATTAAAATAAATCAATCCTACGGGAACCATACATTTTACAGGGATAGAAAGAAGCCAATATGCTATTCCAGACTATAATCTATCTCTGTGCTAAATTTCATTCAGATCCGTTCAGCCATTCTGGTGTGATTTCAAAAATTAAAACAAATCTATCCCACGGGAACCATACATTTTACCAGGATAAAAAGTAGAAAATATGCTATTCCAGACTATAATCTAACTCTGTGCTAAATTTCATTCAGACCCGTTCAGCCATTCTGGTGTGATTTCAAAAATTAAAACAAATCTATCCCACGGGAACCATACATTTTACCGGGTTAAAAAGTAGCCAATATGCTATTCCAGACTTTAATCTATCTCTGTGCTAAATTTCATTCAGATCCGTTCAGCCATTCTGGTGTGATTTCAAAAATTAAAACAAATCTATCCCACGGGAACCATACATTTTACCGGGATAAAAAGTAGCCAATATGCTATTCCAGACTATGATCTATCTTTGTGCTAAATTTCATTTAGATGAGTTCAGCCATTCTGGTGTAATTTCAAAAATTAAAATAAATCTATCCCACGGGAACCATACATTTTACAGGGATAGAAAGTAGTCAATATGCTATTCCAGACTATAATCTATCTCTGTGCTAAATTTCATTCAGATGAGTTCAGCCATTCTGGTGTGATTTCAAAAATTAAAACAAATCTATCCCACGGGAACCATACATTTTACCGGGATAAAAAGTAGCCAATATGCTATTCCAGACTATAATCTATCTCTGTGTTTAATTTCATTCAGATCCGTTCAGCCATTCTGGTGTAATTTCAAAAATTAAAATAAATCTATCCCGTGGGAACCATACATTTTACAGGGATAGACAGTAGTCAATATGCTATTCCAGACTATAATCTATCTCCGTGCTAAATTTCATTCAGATGAGTTCAGCCATTCTTGTGTTATTTCAAAACGAAAACAAATCTATCCCACGGGAACCATACATTTTACCGGGATAAAAAGTAGCCAATATGCTATTCCAGACTATAGTCTATAGTCTGTGCTAAATTTCATTCAGATGAGTTCAGCCATTCTGGTGTGATTTCAAAAATTAAAACAAATCTATCCCACGGGAACCATACATTTTACCGGGATAAAAAGTAGCCAATATGCTATTCCAGACTATAATCTATCTCTGTGTTTAATTTCATTCAGATCCGTTCAGCCATTCTGGTGTGATTTTAAAAATTAAAACAAATCTATACCACGGGAACCATACATTTTACCGGGCTAAAAAGTAGCCAATATGCTATTCCAGACTATTTTCTATCTCTGTGCTCAATTTCATTCAGATGAGTTCAGCCATTCTTGTGTAATTTCAAAAACTAAAACTAATCTATCCCACGTAAACCATACATTTTACAGGGATAGAAAGTAGCCAATATGCTATTCCAGACTATAATCTATCTCTGTGCTAAATTTCATTCAGATCCGTTTAGCCATTCTGGTGTGATTTCAAAAATTAAAACAAATCTATCCCACGGGAACCATACATTTTACCGGGATAAAAAATAGCCTATCTGCTATTCCAGACTATAAGCTATCTCTGTGCCAAATTTTATCCAGATCCGTTTAGCCGTTCTGGCGTGAGTTAGCAACAAACATCCAAACATCCAAACATCGTAACTTTCACATTTATAATATTAGTAAGACTAACAAATTATATATCGGTAAATGAATATTGTCTCCTTTCTCAGGAAATTTTAAGCGCCAATAAACTTGCTCAAAATTTGGAAATTGATTTTTCATTTTTGATTTAACAATCTTAAAATTTCGTTTACCGAATTTTCTTCGAGCAGAAGATCCTCTGGAATTATCATAAGAAGTCACAGGATTGGACTTAACCGCAAAGTCAGTGGACAATAACCCACGTGCATAGCAAATACCATTCAAGTCACTAAACGAGGTGAATTCCTTTTGATTTTCCTTTCCCTGTGCCTTCATAAGAAGAGTAAAGAGAAGTCCTCGATAGCAGTGAAATGAACGCTGCTAGTCAAAACCAATCCCGATTCACGATGCCACCTCCGACTACACCACCACCAGTGGCCTCACGTGCACCATCTGGAATCCTATGTGGACAGGCTCCACCAACCGCACCACCACTTACTGAGCCACTAATTAAAGCAGGTACATTAAGTATGCCAAACGTAAATGCTGCTGGAAGGCATTCAAAGGTGATGTCGACATCATCGAAAGCGTCATCCAGTACAAGGGTATCCCTTCAACTTAAACGCCTAGAAGAAGAACGGCGTTTGCATGAAAAGTACATCTCGAAGAAATACCAAATCCTTGAGGACAACATCTCTGAAATCGAAGGGGGTGTTGACGACGATCTCAACGGTAACGTTGATGTTGATGGTGCCCCTACATCCGCAAAAAACGTGGAAAGCTGGTTGACGAAACAAAGGGTAGGAAATGTTACCTTCAATGCAGATCTGCCAAATAGCCATTAAATAACTGGCCTGGCCTGAATGTAAAACAACTCCCCGAAAAAAAAATTAATTGAACGCGAATGATAAAGAACAATCTTTTCCCCAATTAAAAAACAATACTTGTCATAATTCACTGCAAATTCTCAATGACTTCCAAGGCGTCCCCACGTTGACTAGCCGGCATTTGGCTGCAAGGCAATCGACTCCAAAAGATCTTCCACGATTTAATGGAGATCCCGAGGATTGGGCTTTATTCATCAGCTGCTTCGAGAGCAGCACCAGGATTTGCGGGTTCTCCGAAGAAGAGAATCTTGCACGCCTTCGGGCAAGCCTGAGAGGGAAAGCACTCGATGCAGTGCGAAGCTGGTTGTCACAGCCCGGGCAAGTCACCAGGATAATAGACGCACTTAGAATGTTGTTTGGACGCCCTGAAATTATAATAAACACTTTGCTTAGCAAAACTAAAACATGAACCGTACCCTAAAGCAGATAAATTAGAATCTATCGTAAAATACTCACTAGAAGTTGAAAGCATCTGCGCCACAATGGAAGTTTCTGGGTGTTCAGCACACCTAAACAACCCGATATTACTACAGGAGTTAGTAGAAAGACTACCTCCCACTCTTCGTCTGAACTGGTCTATATACAAACAAACACTTGCTGTCGTCAATATCTCTCAATTTAGCTCTTGGTTGTTCGAAGTTGGTCGAGTGGCAAATGATGTGACGTTTTCAGAAAATGCATGGCAAGAACAAAAATCACGACAAGAACGGTCACATCTAATTGGGCGGTCGCTTTCCCAAGTTCAGTATAAAGAGATTCATCTATTATCGATTTGATTTTTTTTAAATCAGCATCAGAAATCGACATTGTTTGTTTAAGATCAAAGCTTTTTGATGTTCTACCGAAAAATGATGTTTTAAAATTAAGATTCTCTTCTGGGGAGGTTTGACTCAATTTTCGTTTGTTGTCGTTGTCGGTCATGTGACAGGTGTTACAATTTTGAAATGTTTTTGAAGGACAATGGTATCAAGTTTACCTGTTAAATTTACGCTTTTATTGATGGTAAAACCTTCATAAACTCGATAATATTAACTTTTTTAATTTATTTAAAATGTTTATTGTATAAAATAATTAAATTGCGAGAGCGGTAATAAAATTGTACAAATCACTTTCACGACAGAGTTGCCAACCGAGATAAATAATATTTAAATCCCTCGAAGATACACAGCTAGCATTTGCCAACGCGGATAGCGTGGAGCTACACACATTTTGCGATGCAAGTGATGAGGCACTGGCTTCAGCCGCCTAAATTCGAGTTAGTTGTGGAGCAAAAACTAAGTGTCGTTTGATAGCAGCAAAACCAAAGAAGAACCATTACGTCATATTTCAATCCCACGAATGGAGCTTGAGGCTGCAGTTCTTGGGAGCAGACTAGCAGCTACAATAATCGAAAGTCACTCTGTAAAGTTTACGCGACAAGTATACTGGACTGATTCTAAAACCGTCATCTACTGGATAAGGTCACCAAGTCGAAAATTTCAGCAATTCGTTTCATTAAGGATTGGCGAAATTCTTGAAAGAACTCAATCAGAATTTTGGAAGTGGGTCCCATCAAAACTAAACGTGGCTGATGCAGCCACAAAGACCAGAATGAGCTTCGAATTTTCATCGCAAAATCCATGGTATAGAGGTCAAGATTTGCTATGGTCAAACGAGCAGTTCTGGCCAAAGTGTGAATTCAATTATTTATGTCCAGATAATGAAGTGGTTGAAACCCTTCTTCATGCTACTGCAATTGCTCATCAAGAATGGTTAATCAACTTTCATAAATTCACAAATTGGATGGAATTACTCAATTTTATGGCAAGAGTTTACCTTTTTATTGATTGGTACTTCACTCGAAACCCTGATCTTACGCTTCAACAATTTATTGATCGTGCAGAACGTTGCTTGTGGAGACGAGCACAGAGTGATATATTCGGTGAAGAAATCCGGCTTCTCAATGTGGCAAATATTGGTGACGGAGTCAGCCTTCCAAAGACAAGCTTGTTGTACAAACTGTCACCGTACTTAGACGACAACAACGTGCTGAGAATTTCCGGTAGAATAGACGCAGCAGTCGATGTCGGTTTTGGAACCAAGAGGCCGGTTGTTCTTCCACAGGATCATAATATAACATTTCTAATTTTCGACCATTATCACCGAAAAAATAAACATCAGCATACTGAAACAGTTATTAACGAGGTGCGCCAGCGATTTTATATTCCCATGTTGTGAGTAATGGTAAAAAAGGTGCAAAGTAAATGCCAAGAGTGTTGCAACAAAAGGGCGAAACCAGTAATACCCATAATGGGTGAACTGGCATCTGCACGACTAAAAGCGTGTACTAGGCCTTTCTCCTACGTCGGTATCGACTATTTCGGACCTATGCTCATAACAGTTGGACGACGAGTGGAAAAAAGGTGGGTTGTTATTTTAACGTGCCTTACTACAAGAGTGGTTCACCTGGAAGTCGCCCATTCACTCTCTACCAGTTCCTGTATCCAAGCTTTGAAACGATTCGCCTCGAGAAGAGGTACTCCAATACAAATCTACACTGACAACGGAACAAACTTTCGGGGAGCGAGTCGAGAATTGCGAGCAGCTGTTGAACAGGTAAATGGTAAGAAACTGGTTGAAGGCATAAGTGGTGGAAGGGTCAAATGGTCATTCATTCCTCCAGCAGCTCCGCATATGGGCGGATGCTGGGAGCGATTGGTTCGATCGGTTAAACGAACGCTTTCACTTTCATTCAATGTTCTTGAAATCCAAGTGATGAGCTGCTACGGACAATAATGGTCGAAGTTGAATTTATAATCAACTCTCGTCTTTTGACTTATGTTCCAGGATTGTGTGAAAATGACGAAGCTTTAACTCCAACCATTTTTTGCTGGGCTCCTCAAACGGATCAAAGCCGTCAGGAGAGTTTAAAGATGGAGTGTTATTTTAAAACAAAATTGGATGATGGCTGAGCAGTTTAGCAACTCCTTCCGGAGAAGATGGATTCGAGAGTACCTACCGACTTTAAGAAGACGAACAAAGTGGTTTCAGAACTCAAGGCCTATTTCCGTGAATGACATAGTCATTATAGTTGATGAAAATGTAGCCAAAAATTAACGGGCTAAAGGTCGCGTGTTAGAGCTCAACATGAGTCGAGATGGAAAAATTAGAAGCTCCGTCGTCCAAACCAAATCCGGGGTTTATGTGCGCCCTGTTTCGAAATTGGCAGTACTGGATGAAGCCGATTCTATGGTTTTAGGTAAGCCGGACCAACTTGCCATCTTACCGGGGGGAATGTTGAGAATCACGGCAACACCGGCGATACTGACCAAGTGAACACCTGAACCGATTTTCTTTTGTCTACTCAAAAAAAATGTCTTCTTTTTTTCGATAAAGTCGAAAAGCGTGTGGTCAGAAACCAGAATTAGTTTCGAATTATTAAACTTTAATTTTATTTTTGAAATACCTTTGCCTTATTTTCCTTGTTAAATCTGAAATCTGAAATACTTAACGTGAGTTATATTAGATACTAACAAATTATGTATCGGTAAATGAATATTGTCTCCTTTCTCAGGAAATCTTAAGCGCCAATAAATTTGCTCAAAATTTGGAAATTGATTTTTCATTTTGTATTTAACAAAAACCAAAACGGAGGCATACAAGTCGTGGCTTCAGAGAGATACTAGAGCATCTAGAAATCTCTATGTTGAGCTGAGCGAAGGAAAGATAAAAACGTCTGCTCAGGAGGTAGAAAAAAGAACACCAGCAACGCGAAGTCGAGAAGATGCAGAGATGTTTTTGCAGAAAAGAGGTACGAAACTTCTATAAAAGGGTGAAACAGTCTACATTCGGTTTCACAAGCCGCCCTGAGCCCTGCAAAAATCAGGATGGAAACACCATAGTGGAAACGCAGGCGATGTAAGCCATCTGGAGAGACTATTTTCACCGTTTGCTAAATGGCGATGACAGCCAAGATCCCGCCCAAGATCAACTTGTTCCAGTTAATCTAGATGATGGCCACGAACTACACCCGCCCAATCAAAATGAAATCAAAGTAGCCATCACCAGACTAGAGATGAATAAAGCAGCTAGATGTGATGGCCTTCAAGCGGGGCTTTTTAAACACGCTGGAGATGACCTGGGGTGGAATCGGCTAAGGTGATTTGTGATATGTGATAGTCACAATATACAAATTTCGTCTGGCTAAGGTGATTGTCACATGTGACAATCACATTTTTGTGACTTTTTCTTGTGACAGCTATTTAGGTGTCACTTGCATACAAAAATAATTATAAATAAAAAATAAACCTCTGACGCTGACTTATAAACAAAATTATTTGCTTTTGCTGTCAAAGATTTGTCAAAGATCTATACTAATGTTGTTTTCGATTGGGAGAAATTAGTTTCTCCTCATGATTAAAATAAAAATAAAAACAATAAAAAAAAAAAAACAGAAATGAACATTTTTTTAATTGAGATATTTTTCTGAAACGCGTATATGTTGTGAGCAATCACGTGAAGTGACAACTAAATTAATCTTTTCTAAATAAATACATAATTGTCACGTCCCTTAATGTAAATTATATATTAAAATTGTTCGAATTGTTTAATTTGAAATACAAAATATATAGAAACTGTGACGTTCGTATATATGCCCCTTCAGATCGCATATTTCATAAAAAGCAGAAGAAGTAAGACTCGCAAAACACAACTCCGAAGAGAAACGATTTGTCTTCGGAGTTCTCTCCAATTCCCCAACGGAAAATGACATAATGAAAATAAACAAAATTCCGGTGATCACATTATTCAGACGCACAAAATTATTTTATCACATGTGATTGTCAGAAATGTGACAATCACAAATCACATTAGCCGATTCCACCCCTGGTCAGGAGCATACACCAACTCATCTGCAAAATATGGTCGGAGGAAAGTATGCCCGATGAGTGGAACCTCAGTACCATCTGCCCGATTCACAAAAAAGGAGACCGCCTACTCTGCGCCAACTATAGAGGCATAAGCCTTTTAAACATCGCCTATAAGATCCTGTCCAGCGGTTTATGTGAACGTCTCAAGGCGTTTGCTGATAATCTGATACCAATGCGGCTTCAGACCTGGAAAATCTACCACCAACCAAATATTTACATTACGCCAGATCCTGGTGAAAACCCAAGAATATAACATCGACACCCACCACCTGTTCGTCGATTTTAAAGCCGCCTACGACAGTGTTAATAGAGTTGAACTGTATCGTGCCATGTCTAACTTTAGAATCCCTGCTAAACTGATACGCCTTATCAGGCTGACGTTGGAGAATGCTCGCTGTTCCGTCAAAGTTGGTAGAGACTCTACTGAAACCTTTGAAACCACCAGAGGGCTAAAACAAGGTGACGCACTGTTATGCAGCTGATTGAACATTGTGCTTGAAAATGTAATACGGAGCACCCATGCCAGTTCTTCAGGCACCATTTTCAATAAATCGACACAATAACTTGGGTTTGCTGACGACATTGACGTGATAGGAAGAACAAAGCGAGCAGTTACCGGACCGTTCACTACTATGGAGTCAGCAGCAAGCAGAATGGGACTGAAAATAAACGAAGACAAGACGAAGTATATGCTTTCATCAACAAAAGTCCAATCCCACCACCGACTTGGTCAGAACGTAACCATTGATAGGTATAACTTTGAGGTAGTCAGTGGATTTGTCTACCTGGGCACTGCTGTAAACACACGCAACAACATCAGCGCTGAAATCAAACGCAGACTAACTCTTGCTAATCGCTGTTTCTTTGGGCTGAGTAAGCAATTGAGGAATAAAGCCCTATCGAGAAAAACCAAGGTGACACTGTATAGAACACTCATCATCCCGGTCCTGCTATATGGAGCGGAAGCGTGGACCCTCTTCCAATCGGATGAAAAGTCACTTGGAGTCTTTGAGAGAAAAGTTCTGCGTACGATATATGTTCCTGTCTGCGTGAATCGCGAAAACGTTTGGAGAGGAAGATACAACAACGAACTGTACGAGGTGTACAGCGACATTAGCCTAGCCAGAAAAATTCAAAAAAGACTAAGATGGCTGGGCCATGTAGAGCGAATGGACATCGACGCTCCAGCTCGTAGTCTTCAACGCCGAACCCGAGGGAGTCAGAAGCCAAGGTAGACCTCATCTTCGATGGAGTGACCAGGTAGAGGGAGACATCCGTCAACTTGAGTGCAAAATTGGAGACAGCAGGCTAGAGATCGAGCCGGCTGGAGGGGCATTCTCAGCAAGGCCCAGGAGCACCACGCTCCAGTGGCGCCATCATAAGTAAGTAAGTAAGAACCAACCAAAAAAGAAAGTATAGTTTCATAAAATACAGCAAGCCAAAGCAACCGCTAAGTTTTTTCTGCAAAGTGTAGTAAATAATAACTGTACCGAAATAACTGCAAAACTGTCTTTTCTTTTTTGAGTGTGTAGCGGCAAAGAAAACAAAACCGCAACCATCAAGTTTTCTGAGCAGAAAAACCTGTAGTGTGTGTGTCTGTGAGTTGCCAGAACAAGTTGAAGTTCTGTACAAAAAGTAAATAAGCAACACAGAACCAAAGAGGATATATATAAAGAGTCCAATCTTTCCTACGTTCCATCCTCCACTAGCCTCGATTTTCGTGGTCTCTTTTGTATTGTATTGATTGTCCGTGGGAAGAAACAACGAGTCAAATTTCTCCATCCACATTTTCTGAAAATGAAGGGGCAACAAAAATACTTAATGGAGAAGACACACTTAACAATTTTTAAGGAAGGAGTGCACTAGAAGGCGATTAATCTCAATGGAAAAGTGATCGAAGTTTATTCTTTAGATTGCTATTTCACAGCTCATCTGTTTCAAAATTAAGGATAAATTTTTCAAATTGGTTAGAATAAAAACTTTTATTCTCGAAATTCAATAATGGCGGACCGCAAGCCAATGTCTGTATACGTTGAAATTTCGTGATTGTGAAGGTTTACACACGGAACTCAATTCTCGATGCTAAATTTCCATACGCGTTACCAAGTTACTTTTGTAACTGAAGTTTTCTAACAAACTGCCTGAGCAGAATAGTGTAGCTACAGCAGTAGTATGTAGCACTTACAATGTGAAGTTGCAGCTGCAGCCTAGAAAGTAGCTGAAATATAAATTAAAAACAGCAACAAACGAAATGGCATACACGATTTTTGTTTGAGTTCAGTGCTACACACTGTATTTGTGTACTTATGCTGCTTGGTGCGCCCCTTTTTTTGACATCAACTTTGACATCAGCTTTGTTTGTTGAGCCCTGAAGTCCCTCTGGGGTCGCCACAACTCGTTTTTTGAAATAGCTCAACTCGCCCTCAAAAGAAAATTCTCTGTTTTTTTAAACCTGGGGTTGCCCTGAAGTCACCCTGAAGTCGATCTTGTTATTTAGCTGGGGCGAGTTGAGGTAAAGAAGCAGCTGTTGAAGTGACTTTTGCTGTCAAGCATTTCTTGTGTTTTTTTCTTCTGTATTTGATTTTTCATATCTTTTTTCGGAAAAAACCTAAAAGAAAGTAAATACAAATCGAACAAATAAAGCAAAATGGAAACTTTTAATTTTGTGCGTTGTGAAAAATATACAATCAGCAGCCCTAATGCGTTTTTTGAGAACGAGAAAACCCAAGTTTTTTTGACAACTCTTGGAGTTGTCAAGAAAACCTGGAGCGACCCTGGGTAAACTTCAACAAACAAAGCTATTGCTACGTGCTAATGTTGCAGCTACACCATTGTGCGCAGCTAGTTAATCATTCATATTTTTGTTTGCGTACAGTCCGTTGTTAGGTTTTTATGATACATTCTCAGTAGTTTCAAAAACAATTTTTGAATTCTCCTGTTAATAGAATTTGTGAACAAAAATAAAATATGTACCTTAAAACAAAAACAAATTTGTATCTTCCAAGTGTTATCTCGACTTTATGCTCATAGTAGGTACATATGTGTGCGTTTTGTACGCACACATGCTCACCTACTATGAGCAGCAGCTTGTAGGCAAAAGCAAAAGAAGGTACAATATTGGCCTCTTTATAGTATTTTCTCTGTGCACAGAAAACAGTGGTGCGCGCAAGAGAAATATTAAAAAAGAACAACAATAGATGGCGATACCGCATTTCCCCTTCTCGCAAAAGAAAAGAAAGTGAAACGAGAAATTGACGATATCGCTGTTATTTTCTACAACAACGGCTAAAGAAACGAATGAAAAAAATATGTAATAATAAAAAAAATATTGATAACGGATTTCATAAGTCAATTTATTTATTTATTTTAAATCTGTAATGGATGCTCAAGCCATTTTGGGGATGAGGTCTTGGAAGAAAAGCTACTCAACTTACAAACGACAGGACTTAAACCTTCACTACAGGACAGACTACTTGAACACCACAGACTATCCCGGCTGTAGCCAGGCGACGAACAACAAAATTCAGACGATGCCTACGAGGTGGATTCGGGCACCGAACGCATTCCTACGACAAGGGCAAGGTGTTGTTTTACTCTACGTCTGCGGGATAAATGAGACTCTTATATCTTTTGACGGCTCGTGATACTCTGACATCAATCAGTGGATCTAAGAGCTTGAAGAAAATGCGGTATTCGTCGAATGGAATAATCTCCAAAAATTAATTTATTCAAAACTGCTTTTAAAAGGGTGGCCAAGCAATTTTTAAGGAGTCTTCCAAATCTGAGAGACTGGGTTACTTTAAAAAGGTTTTGCTGGAAGAATTTTCCTGCAAACTCTAATCAGCAGAAATCCATCGGTTGTTGAAAGAAACCCACGGAATCCTTGCAGGAGTATCTTAAGGGTGGGTCTCCCTCAGAACAGAACTTTCTCTTTTCAAAAAAATTTTGTGATCTTCCGCAGTGAACTCACAATAATTATTCTCAAAGCGGTGCGGTGGCGACGCCGCGCCGACTGCAGCCACAGTTGTAGAGCAGGTAGTGGAAAGGAAAGCAGAGGGAAAAGATCAGTGGAATGGTGATTGGCATTGGACGTTTTAGTAGCTGGATATATTTTTTTTGTGTGTCTTTCTGTGGGTTTCGTTGTTGTCCTTTCGCTTTGATTTAGTAATGTGTATGGAAGGGTGAAGGGATATTTTTCAATTTTGTCTTCAAAACACAGTAGCTTATAGCTAAATGTGTGTATTTTTTTTCTATTTTCGTTTGGTTGTTGTTTTTTTCATGGGGGAATTTTGTAAGGTGATAGTTGATATTTGATAGTTGATAGTCACAATCGCGAATTTGGTATCATGTAATGTGATTACCACCGTGACTGTCGCCTTTTTGCGATGAAAATCGAGTTACACCTATTTAGGTGTCACATCCATACATTTTTGCTTTTTGAGAAGTAATTTGACGGCAAAGAATACAAAAGTTAAAATTGAAAATATTATGTTATATGATTTCAAATTAAAATATATTCAAATAAAAAGAGAATAGTAAAGTGCTTTGTTAACTCATTGGAACTCTTTTACACCGAAAATATAATCAGAAAGCAAGACAAAGGGTAAGAAATGATTTATTTGCAAATTAATTAAAAAATAATAAAAAACAACATTATAACATATACCTATAAACATAATTAAAAAAAACTGCCTATTCCTGCCTTTAAGAAACCCGTCCACTGCTTGAAAGAAAAGAAAAGAATTTTTTTCTTTGGTGTTGTTTTAAACAAAACAAAAAGTTGCTTTATAAACAAATGTTGTGTCTTCAAAAGTACTCACTATCACATGATTTTTGTTCACAAGAAAATTAAATATAAGCAACAAACAAATATACTGATGAAGACTGAACCATCCGTTAGTATGTTCATATACTTATAAGTTCGTCAACATATATTGGCTAAGTATGTTCAGAGAATGTATGCCTTTGATGTATTTTATTTTCTGATCACTTTCAGAGCAGAGATTCTCAACTATGCTGTTCGCTTGGTCAGTAATACTTGTTTTAGACGTATTAAATTGCTACAAAAGGAAATAAAATTATCAAGCTCAATAGCTTTAAAGCTTAGAAAAAGCTGATTGAAAAAGACAAACAAAAGTCGCACATTCATAACCCACACAACATATCAATTAAATGTTTATAAATTATCACTTAAGACATTAATTAGAATAACTTTACGTCTTCCCGTGCGTATATACATACAAATAAACGAAAATGGATGCTTTCGCTTTAACAAATTTGTCACCAAAGCTAGTCAAACCCACCAAAAAAAAGAGTGAAAACCCACAAATGGTCTTAATCTTGTACTCTTTTATTTAGGTTTAGGCCCGTTTTCCGAGATCTCAGTTTCAGTATCTGCCAAAGTGTAGTACTGAGACCTTCTTTTCCTGAACTGACCTAAAACTAATACAATGACAGTACATACATCGAAATGTCAAAACTGTAAGTGCTGCCAAAAACCCACCAAAATTTGGCGATCACCTTATATGATACCAAGTATAGGTAATAATCAAAATCGACTATCACCAGAGCCACGGACCAAGAAGATACAGACCGCCAACTCACCATATGGTCTCTCTTTTTGCCACCAAGCTAAAAATCAGCTGATATGCCATTTATTTTGAGAGTGTGACGCTCTCCCTTGCTTTAAAACCCATTTAGCAAACACACCTAAAAAATAAGTGGCATATGCAGGTATAGTTGCCATTACAAAATGCACAGAGAGAGATGTACACGTATTCACAGACTGGAAAAAATATTTCGAGGGTGTTTCAGGCAAGAGGAGTACGAGTTGGCGGTCTGTATATGGTCTGTGACCAGAGCGACAGTCAAGAGTCAACTATCACTTAAGGTGATTCCACCCCATATTTTACTTCCTGTTGCTACCATAACAGTAACAAAAAAAATGTGAACTCGTCTGGGACTCGAACGAAATCTTGATGAAGGTCAGGACACATAAAATGAACATGCAAAAATAGGTAAATGTTACATTATATCAAATGTAGGTTTAGGTAGGTACATTAATATCGTTGTTTTGTTTTTTTTTTAGAAATTTGCATGTAACAAAAGTGTGAGGTAGGTCAATATAACTATTTGACCTATTTTAAAATTGCTTATGGGTTAAGTAGTAGTAGCAGTAGTAGTAAAATGTTTTTTATTTCAAACTTAGTACCAAATATTTTAAAATTTTCTATTTAAATTAGATACATATTATGTTCTTATACAAGTACAAAATACAAAACTTACGACAGTGACAAAAGTCGTCTGTCGGGTAACATTATATCAAATAATAGCTTAAATCGAGATTGTATTATACTTTATTTGTGATTAAGAAAATTATTATTGGTTAAATTCCCTAATAAGTTCATTACGATATGGTAATGCTAGAGTTATATAGTGTGTGAGCCTTTCAAGATCGGTACTGCTTTCACCATTGAGTATATTGATAATTTCAACTTCTGTTAACGAATCACTCCCAAAGCAATTCAACCTGAATTCCCTTAAGCCTAGACATCTACCTAAGAAGTGCTGGATATTCTCTTCTTCCCTCAAGTTGCACACTGTACATAAAGACGTTTCGTTTTGTACAAATCTGTTGCCATTCAGAAGAATTAGGTCGCATCTTGCCTTAAAAATCCAGGTAATTTTGCTGAGTTCGAAATCATCGGTGATGTAACGTTGTCCTCTTGAATGATCCAGATGTTTGAAGATTCTTGTACTGCTCTCGGATGCCCTCCGTTGGTTTTCCCTTATGCCTTCCGATTTCAGCTGTTTCAGTAGATCTGAGGTTTTTTGAATAAATCCACTATGAGCAAAGTCTCTTTCATCGCAACATAGGCCAAAGCTACGCCCAAGCATATTTACCTCTTTTACCCAGAACAGTTTTTTCGTTAGAAGAATTTTAGTTAGTTGGTGTGGTAGTCTTCCTTCACTGTATTCGAACATCGTTTTTGCTAAATATCTAAGATGAAGTTCAAGAGTATAGTAATGACCGTCTTGCGCTCCTGTCTCCAGTGATTGTGCATAATTTGGAGTTGATGAAGGTAGTTTTAAGATTCGTTTCAAAAAATATCGCTCTAATTTATCCACTTCTTCAAACATTCCAAAACCCCAAACCTGAGCCCCGTAAGTCTGGACGGCTCTACAAACAGCTTGAAAAAATTTCCATTTTGCACTAAGGTTTATGTTTCTTTTTGCCAGAAAGCTTTGCCACGTCGAGTTTATACTGCTCTTCGCTGCACTATTTCTTTTCTCTACATGCTTTGAAAACGACATTTTCGGTGACAGTAAGACTCCTGGGTATGTGTAATTAGAAACAATACGTATGGTTTCTCCATTCAATTTCCAATTTTCTTGTCAAGATAGCCTCCCACCATTTTTAAACACCATGATCTCTGATTTTGATAGGTTAACTTCTAGGCCCCATTTCTCGCAGTACACTTCAAGTCTCGTTATCATCTGCTGTAACACCTTGACATCATCCGCCAGAATAACCATATCGTCCGCATACAGCAGCAATCTTATATTGAGTGAGTCGATATACAGTCCTCATCCTAGACTTTCATGCAGATCGTTTACATACATATAAAGGAAGAAGCAAGGGCGAGAGCAAACATCCCTGCTTAACTCCAAATAGTGTCTCAAAGTATTCGGAAAGCTCTTTTCCTGTTCAGACCGCAGATTGAGTATTGGCGTATATTGCTTCTATCAGATTGACAAATTTAGTCGAAACTCCCATGGTATGCAGCTTATAGATAAGCAACTTTCTCGAGACTTTATCGAATGCAGCCTTCAAATCCACAAAAAAAGCGTATACTTTCTTTTTTTCTGCTAGCTTCGGATGAACAATTGATGCCAGATTATAAATGTTATCTACAGTTGAATATTTTTTTCGAAAGCCCGCCTGAAACTCTGTCAAGATCTCATTTTGTTTGTGCTTATGGGTTTATTGCAAAGGGGTGAATTTTGAAATTTACAAGTAAAGATCTTGGAAGATTTAGGTAACTTGTTCATTTATAATGTGCGAAATTTGAGATTTCTTTTGGATTTTTGTTGTTGTCAGATTTCAGACAATACGTGAAAGGAACAATTTGAGTATAAACCTACCTACCTACCTACCTATCTTTGTTTTGCAATTATTGAAACATTGTTACTTTTTTTTAAGTAGTTATACCTACCAAGGTGTAGGTATACCTAACTTCATTCTGTTTTTTGGAGTTTGGATTCAAATAAATAAGGAAATAATTAGACAGAAAAGTCATGCAGCATTAACATACCTAGGTAGGTAGGTAGGTATTATATATGCCCCAAGATTATTGTTTGATGTTTGGAATCAGGGAGACATAGGTATGTTAATATACATGCAAAATCGCCAAACTCTGAGTTGCAAATATTCATACAATCTGCCTTTGGACTTGTTTCTTCTTGGATTTAGGTCGGTAGGTACCTACTCAGAGATTAAAATGAGTATGTTCGAATAATTTCGAACACTGCGATTTTTTCTATTTGATCGCTCATACCCGATCGTTTTGCTTCCATGCTTATAAGTCATTTTGGTCATGAATAAAAACAGTCACGAATAAAGACAAACGAACTGATCGAACTCATGAGTATCTTCTGACTTTCATACCCACGAACAAAATTATTCGCAAATAGTTGTAACCAGTTTCGGGTACTCAAAAAAAGAC
Organism: Platycheirus albimanus; assembly: GCA_916050605.2. Taxonomy (NCBI): domain Eukaryota; kingdom Metazoa; phylum Arthropoda; class Insecta; order Diptera; family Syrphidae; genus Platycheirus; species Platycheirus albimanus. The sequence continues at coordinate 188,022,521 of OU696696.1, forward strand.
CTACTGATCGTTTTGATCGTTCTGATCACGGACTAATAAGATACAGACCGCCAACTCACTGTATGGTCTCTCTTTTTGCCTAAAAACTAAAAATCAGCTGATATGCCATTTATTTTGAGAGTGGGACGCTCTCCCTTGCTTTTAAAACCCATTTAGCAAACACACCTAAAAAATAAATGGCATACGCAGGTATAGTTGCCATTACAAAATGCACATAGAGAGTTGTACACGTATTCACAGACAGGAAAAAATATTTCGAGGGTGTTTCAGGCAAGAGGAGTACGAGTTGGCGGTCTGTATATTGGTCTGTGGTTCTGATCGTGAACAAAGCGAGTACTCACAAGCAATGCGTGAACAAAGGAAACTGCTGGCGCTACCTGATTTATTATCTATAACCGTTGTATTTTAAGGTTGGGTCTCCCTCAGAACAGAACTTAAACGCCATGTAGATTGTGTTCTATGTGGTAGTGCGATATTCTTTTCTCTTCGTTATATTGTTTTTGGTACTCATTTAATCTTGTTCTCTTTTCAAAATAATTTTGTGATCGTCCGCAGTGAACTCACAATAAATATTCTCAAAGCGGTGCGTCGGCTGCAGCCACAGTAGAAGAGCAGGTAGGGGAAAGGAAAGAAGAGGGAAAAGATCAATGGAATGGTGATTGGCATTGGACGTTTTAGTAGGGTGTTGGCAAATCGTTGAAGATGGCGAAATCTTTAGCCGTCGAGAATAAAAAACGAAAATGTTGTCTGGCTTTTATTTTCCCGAAGGGCTTTAATTTCCTATAAATTTTATATTTTGTACATTGTTTATAATTTCTTATACTATTACTTACGTTTAGTTTTCAACTTCAACTTTATTTTTATATCTTATTTCTTTGTTTTAATTTACTTATAATTTTATTTCTATAAGTTCCTTTTATAACCTCTAAGTAAAACGTGTAAATGAAGTTTGACTTACAAGATTTTTTCTCAATAGGAAGAATTAAAAAAAAAAAGAAAAGAAAAAATATGGCGGAAGAGAGACTTCCCTTTAAAATAGAATTAGTGGTGCCAACTTAAGTTTGACATTAGTGTATGGTGTTGCCAGTGTTGGTAACACTCCCCCCTGGTAAGCTGGTTCCTTGAATTAGCTATCCATCTTCCTCAATCCGGCCAACGTCCAACACAGCAATCTTGGCAGCAGGCCTGGTGTATATACCGGTTTTGGTCTTTACTATTGCGCTTCTTACTATACCGTCCTTTCCTGGTAATACTTTTAGGATAATTCCTTTTGGCCAGCTGTTCCGCGGGCTATCTGGATCGGTAATAATTACTACGTCACCTTCTTGAAGCGACCTATTCGAAGAATACCATTTTGTATGCCTGGTAAGGTCGGGTAAGTATTCCGTAACCCAGCGTCGCCAAAATTGATTCGCAAATTGCTCGCTGCATAGCCAACTTTTACGCAGTATACGTCCGTCGCTGTACAGGGGTCCTGCGAATTTTTCTCCACTTGAAGATCCCAGTAAGAAATGGTTCGGCGTCAATGCTTCTGCATCACCACCATCTAGAGGAACGTAAGTAAGGGGTCGGGAATTAAGGATTCTCTCTACCTCAGATAACATTGTACTTAAAAGCTCGTCAGATGGGTTTCTCATAGGGGAAATATAGGAAAGCGTTTGCTTCACCGAACGAACTAGCCTTTCCCAGCTCCCTCCCATATGAGGGGCCAGAGGGGGATTAAAATTCCACTTAATGTTGGGTCCAATGAAATTTTCAGCAATTTTGTTTATGTCCAAGTTCTGCATCGCTTCCTTGAGTTCTTTGCTAGCTCCACGAAAATTTGTGCCGTTATCACTGTATATTTCGAGGGGCCAACCTCTACGTGCGATGAATCGTTTTAAGGCCATTATACAGGAATCCGCCGATAGTGTACACGCTATCTCAACATGTACCGCGCGCACTGTTAAACACGTAATAAGAACGCCCCACCGTTTTTCCAAATGTCTACCCACTTTGACATGTAAGGGTCCAAAGTAGTCAATCCCTATGTATGAAAATGGTTTAGCAAATGCTTGGAGCCTTGCTGCCGGCAAGTCGCCCATTAGTGGAGGTTTTGGAAGACATCTGGTTATTTTACATTTCTGACAACTTGTTTGTATTGACTTCAGCAAAACTCGGAGTCTAGGAATGTTGAATTTTTGACGAAGTTCATTAACCACTGTTTCGTTATTGTGATGGTGAAATCGCTCATGGTAATCGGATATAATTAAACGGGTGATTGGATGTTGCTTCGGTAAGATTATTGGTCTTTTTGTGCTTAAGGGAATTCCTGCTGCTGCGTCGATTCGTCCATGCATTCTCAACACCATATTTTCATCCAAATAAGGTGAGAGCTTGTATAGAGCACTTGATTTCTCTATATTTAAAATCTTTTGATCCGCTCTGTTTTCAACGTGATTGAGAACCGCGATCTCTTCAGCAAAGACATCCCGTTGACACATCCTGTACAAATAGTTTTCTGCCTTTTTAAGATCTTGACATGTTAGACATTTTATAACCTTTTCCTTCCTCCTGTGTTCTGAAGCCATCCGAAACCAACGATAAACCTGTGCCACGCTGCGAAGAATTTTGTTCCATTTACTAAACCGATCCATATCAATGAGATCAGTAATTGTTTCTTCTTGGTGGAGCTGGATATGTCTTAACTCTACGTCTGTTGCTTCCGATTGTGTTAACTCCTTTGGCCAGTTTTCTTTTGTTTCATACAAGAATTGTGGGCCATTGTACCAGCGGCTATTCGAACTGAATTCCCTTTTAAATTGCCACTTTGTGGCCTCATCCGCTACATTCTCCTTGCTAGGCACCCACCTCCAACTTTTCTTGTCCGTTTCCTCAAGTATTTCTCCTATGCGAAATGCAACAAACTGCTTATATTTTCGGTGATCGGAGTTAATCCAGCTTAACACTGTTTTGGAGTCTGTCCAAAAGTATTTTTCCTTAATATCAATGGAGTGTCCTTCAACAATTGTTTTTGCGAGACGTGTTCCTAATACTGCTGCTTCTAATTCAAGCCTAGGTATTGATATTACCTTCATCGGTGCTATTTTAGTTTTAGCTGCAACTAGACTGCAACTTACATTATTGCCATTCGTAACTCTTATATAACATACTGCTGAATAAGCAACCTCACTCGCGTCAACGAAGATATGAACTTCAATATAAGAGTCCTTATTAAAAGAGTGTCCCTTAAGGTACGATCTTTGAATGGAAATATCCTTAATGGATGGAATTAAACTTTTCCATTTCTTCCACTTTTCAAGTTGCTGTGGGAGTATTTGTTCATCCCACTCAACTGCTGACGTCCATACTTCCTGCAAAACAATCTTGAGCAGCACCATGAAGTTAGCTATGAGCCCTAGCGGATCGAAAACTGACATGAGGACTTTCAGAATTTCTCTTTTGGTTGGCCATACATCTTCATTTAGAACATCAAATTTGAGGGTATGTGTTCTTATAGCAAAAGAGAATGAGTCGTCTTTTGGCGACCACCACATGCCTAGGATTTTTTCCGTATCAGACAAAATGTGCCAGTTTGGTATATTCTCTTCGAAATTTGCCGCTCTTTCTCTTAAGCTCTTAAGAACCGCAGGAGAATTTGACATAAAGTTACGAATATTAAATCCGGCCTTATTGTGAATGGATATAACTTCGTTTGACAAATTGATTGCCTCCTCTTCTGTTGCAACGCTGTCCAGATAGTCGTCGACATAGTGGTTTTGAATTATGGCTCTAACTGCCCTTGGAAATTGGTGTTCATATTTCTTCGCATTTTCGTTTTTTACGAATTGGGCGCAAAAAGGAGAGCAAGTTGAGCCAAATGTCATTACTTGCATTACGTATTCCTCTATCTCCTTACTCCCATTGCGAAACCACAGAAAACGTTGAGCATGTTGGTCTGACTTCTTTATGCCTACTTGGTGGAACATTTCCTTTATATCTGCACAGATGGCTACTTTGTTCTGTCTGAACCTAAACAAAACAGAAAGCAGAGAAGGGACAATATCAGGGCCCGACAACAGCATAGAATTTAAAGATATGCCGTCCACCGTAGCTGCAGCGTCCCACACTATCCTCACTTTGTTGGGTTTATTATGATTTAGAACGGGAAATATTGGCAGATACCATACTGGAAAACAATTTTTACTCAATTCGCTTTCACTCAACTTCCTCGCGTAGCCCTTTTTCACGTATTCGTCTATTTGTTTGTGTAAGTTATCGTTGAGTTCTGAGTCTTTCTCCATTCTCCTTTTCAAGCATTTCAATCGCTTCTCTGCCATCGAACGGCTGTCAGGCATTTGTTTTGATTTAAACTTCCAAAGAAGAGGAACAATGTATTTATTTCCTTCAACAACTGCCTCATTTTCCATCGTTGTGATTGCCTTTTCATCATCGTGTGAACGTAGAACTTTAAACCCTTTTGTGCCGATAGATTCTAGTGCAATATATTCTTTTAATTGGGTATTAAGGTCGCTTTCATCCATTCGCTGACAATCGCAAGTGTGAAAATTTAAAAAATTTACATATATACGCCGATCAGATCTATCATTTGAGAGCTTGCATGGACCATAGACCGTCCATCCCAGTCGAGTTTTTGCTGCTACCGGTTGATTTTCCTCTCCTTCTCGTGTTTGCAAGGGAACACTTAGCTTCCAATTATCCAGACCCAGTAAGATTCGTGGTTGTGCATTGGTGTAGGACTCTATTGGAATACCCTTCAAGTGTTCATATCGATTGGACAATTCATTGGAGTTAATGGTCTGCTTTGGAAGCTCGAGGGACTGTACGGTGCGTATGTTTGATAAGTTGTACTTTTTGAAGGGCGATGATGATGAAATACGGATGTTTATTTTTTTAGATGACTGTTCCGTTCTTTGGTGGTTTGAAGTCCACTTTAAGCACAAAGGTTGCGGTGTTCCTTCGACTCCTAGCTCCATTGCCAGTTTTTCATCCACAAGGGATAACGATGAACCATCGTCGAGGAAGGCGAAAGTGTTCAGCTGTTTTTGTTCATGATGAAGTGTAACTGGGACGATTCTGAATAAAATTTGTTCTTCTTTTGATTTGTGATGGTGGTTTAATGTTGCTGTCGTGTTGAATGTCTCGCTCTTCTTGTGAAGAAGTTGGTGGTGTTTACTTGTGCATCCATCAATTCCACAAGCCTTTCGAAGGTAGCAAGGATTTTTTCCATGTTGGCGGAGGCATGTGCGACAGACTGTATAGCGCTTGACAATATTCCACCGATCCTTCAAATTCATCTTCAAAAACGTTTCACACTGATCAACAGCCTTGCAGTTAGATGTGCAAAGCAAACAATTTCGAATGTATTGTTGTGATTGTGTCTGTGAATCTTGATGAACATTTACTGCGGCTCTTATGCTTCTTCCTTGACTCGTACTCGACAAATGTAGTTCATGAAGTGGGTTTACGATTGATGCAGAATGTGCAACTTCTTCCAGCCATGCGCTATATGCCGACAAGTTGACAACACTTAAGTTTTTTCTGTAGCTGCCCCAATCAAGGCGAATAGCTGGTGGCAATTTGTTTGTCAGCTCTTTTAATAAAGATGGGTTTTCCAAATACGCATGTAGTCCAGTGGCTTCCATCACACCGCATATATTTTGAACTGCTAAAGAAAGCTTTATAATCGATTGCAACTTATCTTGCCGAGGTGGGGGTTCTTTTCTTATCCTTTCAACAAGATTATCAATAATTACTTCTGGTTGCCCAAAGTGAATTTGCAGAGTGTTAAGAACGCCTGGAACTTGCTCCGGCAAAAGAAGCCTATTTCTGACTGCATCTAAAGCTTCACCCTTGAGGCAATTTTGTAATCGTCGGAGGTTATCGGTATTCGTGAATCCGCAAGAGGTTGTTGTGCTATTGAACCAACTTATGAAGAGTGGCCATTCTTCTGGGCGTCCGCTGAATGTCACTTGATCCTTTACCATTACTTGTCTGGCTGCCATTTGCTGCTTGTTCGGTACTGATGTCACAATTGATGTGCCGTTTAAGGAATGGTATGCTGTTGGCAATCTGCCAGAATATGCGTTGTGGCTGTTGGAATTGTTCGAAATCGCTGGTTGCGGAATTTGAGGATCCGGACCTTTTGCTGCTGTAAATGATTTTTTGAATTTAATTACATTTTGTTGTACAGGTGTTGAATTGTGGGTTGTTGGATAGAAGACAGTACAATTCTGAGCTTGGTTGAAAACATGTTTATTCCGAGTTTGATTGTTGTTATCAAGCTCAGAGGTTTCGTAATCGCTTTCAGTTTCCGATGTGTCAGATGCTAACTCTCTAAGCAATGCGTATTTCTTTTCCAGGAACTCCCTGTCACTCCGCTCCCTCATTTCTTTTTCTTCCTGCAATTGTTGTAATTGAAGTTCACGAAGTATAGACCTAGACGTTCTTTCAATACCATGAGGACTTTTTGGGGGTGGTTGCACGGTGACGCTTTTGCTTGTGGCTGATGGGTCCTTCGGTTCGTTGCTTTGATTTCCGGTTGCTGGTGGTGAGATTCCTGCGACTGGTGGGATGCCGACCGTTTGACACTTTAAACACATCCATTCTTTATTCTGGATATCTTCGTCAACCCCTACACAGCAAAAATGATACCAATCATCGCAGATATCACACTGCACCATTTCATCGCTATCTACCAGCTGACAAGCCTTGCAATTGAAAGCCGTTTCTGACGAGTTTGAATCCATATTAAAACAAATGGGCTTGGTGACTTTTCTTTATTTATTGAAATATTGATAGGTTATGAACTTGGTTTTCGCGCCTGTGATTTTAGTTTCGTGGAACAATGAGGTAGAGAGTTTGGGATTTATGCAGAGACTTATGGAATGGTTTATAGATTATGTATGGGTGTGAATGAACTATAGGAGCAATAGGGTTAAGGTACAAATTGATGGTGACTTACCTAAGTTCTTGATCGATGGTGATGGTTGAGACCAATTATTACTGATGATGACCTTGATGAAAATTGCCTGGATTTAACGTTGATGGTTCTGAGATGACTGGTGATGATGACCTTTGTTGAAAGTTGCCTTGACGATGTGGATGGTGTGGAACAATGACCAGTAGCTTTGAACCAAATTGTAAATGCGCCGATGCTTTATAATTGTCAATGACAAACTGCTTTGGCTATATCATCAATTTCTTGCCGATGCGATAGAAGTTGTGTTTGACAAAGTGCTGTGGCTTATAATGGCGGCTTTTTTACCACTGTGCCGATGCGGAAAATTTGTCGAACAGCTGTTGCTTTGGCTGGTCAAATAAGTGATGTCGCTCGAAGATTAATTTGATTATCAAATAAACGAAATTAAAGTTTGTTGGCAAATCGTTGAAGATGGCGAAATCTTTAGCCGTCGAGAATAAAAAACGAAAATGTTGTCTGGCTTTTATTTTCCCGAAGGGCTTTAATTTCCTATAAATTTTATATTTTGTACATTGTTTATAATTTCTTATACTATTACTTACGTTTAGTTTTCAACTTCAACTTTATTTTTATATCTTATTTCTTTGTTTTAATTTACTTATAATTTTATTTCTATAAGTTCCTTTTATAACCTCTAAGTAAAACGTGTAAATGAAGTTTGACTTACAAGATTTTTTCTCAATAGGAAGAATTAAAAAAAAAAGAAAAGAAAAAATATGGCGGAAGAGAGACTTCCCTTTAAAATAGAATTAGTGGTGCCAACTTAAGTTTGACATTAGTGTATGGTGTTGCCAGTGTTGGTAACATAGGGGATATTTTTGTGTGTGTCTTTCTGTGGGTTTCGTTGTTGTTCTTTCGCTTTGATTTAGTAAGTAATGGGATGACAAGTTTTATTCTCTGTGTATGGAAGGGTGAAGGGATATTTTTCAATTTTGTTTTCAAAACACTGTACCTAATAGCTAAATGTGGGTAATTTTTTTCTATTTTCGCTTTGTTGTTTTTTTTTCATATTTTACTTGCTGTTGCTGACATAACAGTAACAAAAAAAGTGTGAACTCGTTTGGGACTCGATCGAAATCTTGATGAAGGTCAGGACTCAGGACACATAAAAAAAAACATGTAAACGTTAGATTATATTAAATGTAGGTATATGTAGATAGGTACATTGATATGGTTTTTTTTTTAGAAAGTTGCATGTAACAAAAGTGTGAGGTAGGTAGGTCAGTATAACTAGGTATTTGATCTGTTTTAAAATTACTTATGGGTTTATTGCAAAGGGGTGAATTTTAAAATTTACAAGTAAAGATCTTGAAAGATTTAGGTAGGTAACTTGTTCATTTATAATATGCGAAATTTGAGATTTCTTTTGGATTTTTGTTGTTGTCAGATTTCAGACAACACGTGAAAACTGAAAAGAACAACTTGAGTATATACCCACAAACCAACCTACCTATCTTTGTTTTGCAATTATTGAAACATTGTTACTTTTTTTTTACGTAGTAATACATAACATACCTATGTATAGGTATACCTAACTCCATTCTGTTTTCAGAAAAAAATATTCAATGGTTTTCTTTTGTCGACATTTGTTTGGAGTTTGGATTCAAATAAATAATGAAATAATTAAACAGAAAAGTCATGCATATAAGTAGGTAGGTAGGTATCTATGTATGTATATGCCCCAAAATTATTTTTTGATGTTTGGAATCAGGGAGACATATGTAGGTAAGGTATGTTAATAAACATGCAAAATCGCCCAACTCTGAGTTGCAAATATTCATACCATCTGCCTTAGAACTTATATCTTCTTAGATGTAATTTGGTAGGTACCTACCTAGCTATAATAGATTGTATCTATATACCTACCTACATAGGTATATAAAAATTAATTGGTGTTTTTGTACGCGGATTACTCTGCTGAATATTATCCGATTTGCATGTGGATGTCTTTGTTGGATTTTTATTGAAGTTAAACACACAACGGAGTGGAAAGTTTTAAAATTTGGACAGAACATTTTGAAAAATCGTAAAAACCTTAAATTACGGAAAGAAGTTCGCCAGAGCAGCAAATTTTATATATAAAGAAATGAAGGAAATATTTTACTTGTTAAAATTTGAAGAAATTATTTTTATTTTTTAACTGTTAAACGTACCTAGCAAGTGCTTTGCCAACAACGTCTATTATTTGGATTTGGAGATATTGAACTACTCTTTAGCTTCTGCTCTTCAAGAAAAATCACTTAGAAAGCTATCAACAGTGAACCATTCTTATTAAATAATACATACATCTGGTTTCTTTTAAATTTGACAAAACAAAGCTTTCCAAGTGGTTTTTAATATCTTACTATATTGCCAACTACTAGAATTGTTCTAATATGTTAACATTATAGTAAAAAAGAGAGCATACTAGGCATCTTCACCACGACAAGGTAAGTAGTATCGGAAGATGAACAAATGTATAGACTTGGGGTCCATTTAATAAAACTAGTGTTATATTTACCAGCTAATTTATTAATTTGTATCCATTTCATAATGCATTTATAAAATGGAACAATATTGAAAAATTAACAAATAATTATTAAACTTTCATATTTTGTTAAATATAACCTCAGGAGATAAAGAGATTAAAAATACTTTCCATTCTTAACCCCCAAAGCTCCTTATCTAAAACCTGAAATAAAAAATAAAATGTGATTTTGAAGGTTACTTATTTTCACAAATAGGTATATTCTCAACCATTGCGCTTCCGGGAATATTTTGCATACTCAACCTTCAGCCGCCTAAACATGTCGATTCGCCAGTGATGTGAAAAATTGATAGAGCGTGTAGGTTGAGTTTAGACAAGAAACAAATCGTGTGGGAGAGAGTCTATTCCCCTTCGTTTAGCCGGGAAGGGCAATTTTCTAAAAAAATTACTTAAATTGGAAGGAAAATTATTATAAAACAACGGTAAAGCCTACAATGTCATGCTATACCTTTTTGCAAAGCTTAAAACCTCTTCTTTTATCTTGTTTTTAAATAAAGTAATTTAAGGGAATAGTTTTTGAAAAATTAATTTTCAAACTCAAAATTTTGAAAAGAAATAAGAAACGAAAATTTCAAACTAATTTTTTTCAAAATTTTATGTAATTAAGTACTATTTTTGTTATAAAAATTCAATGCTCTTATACATTTTTAGTCAAACAATGAAAACCGTATGGTCCTTCATAAAAACACGAGGAAATTGGCTTTTACTAATCATTTTGGCTGCCGTTTGGCTACATTTTATTGTTTTTATGAAGAAGTAGGTTCGGTTATTTTTCAATAACTTTGCAACAATAAGTACCTATTTGAGCCATACGGTTTTCAGTGTTTGACTTGAGATTAGTAATTGCATTGAATATTAATAACCAAAATAGTACTTAATTACATAAAACTTTGAAAAACAACTAAGTAGTTTGAAAACTAAAAAAAAAAAAAATTTGATTTTGAGAATTCATTTTTAAAAACTGTTCACTAAAATAACTTAATTTAAAAATACAATGAAAGAAGGAATACTTAGCTTTACAAAAAAGTAAATCATGACATTATAGGCGTTAGCGTTATACTTAGATAATTTTTTTTCCAATTTAAGTAATTTTTTTTTTGGAAAATTGCACTTTCCGGCTAAACGAAAGGGAATAGACCCCGCTCCCTAACAATTTGTTTATTTTTTTCAATTCAACCTACACGCTATAACTTTTTTGCACATCACTCGCGAATCAACCTGTATATGTACCTACATACATATACATACAACAAAAAATTCAAATAAGCTTTTGTACGCGTATCTTTAAGTAGGTCTGAGACAATCTTTTGTATTCCATACGGGCAGTCCTCTTGGCACTCGAGGGTCACACAACTCCAAAAGTAAATGGTTCTTGTAAAACAAAACTAGTTTTTCTATCATTTTCTTCTTCCAAAACTCCTCGTCTCTTTCAATTATGAGCCATTTAAAATCACAGGAAGTCAACACTCCAAAATAACATAACTGTCGATTAGTAATGTGAAGCTGTCCCTGAACTTGATAAAAATAGCTGTCCGTTTTTTTCAGCTCCCATTTATCGCCTTTTTTCTGGAGGTACGTTAACTTTTTCTATCTGACAGCTTCTTCTATTGTCATTTCTTTTATAGAAAAGGGACACTTTACCTCACATATTGCATTTCCTCCAACCATACCATCTGGTGTTGTTCCAAGAAAATGTATTTCATTATCAATTATGAAGCCACATTTTTGAACTTCAATATTTGCTTCCTCTTGAAGTTTTTCAATTGCATTCTTTTCATTTTGTTTACCCCATAATACACTGGGAGAAGAAAATGTTCCATAGAGAGAAGATTTTATAATGCTGTGGTAGCTGGAAACGTTTCTCACTTTGCAAATTTTCCCGAAATTCGATGCAGTTACCATTTTCTTCCTTATATTATGCCATTGTCTACAATTTGCTGGGTCTCTTGTTTGTTTTTCAATATCAATTCTTGATTTAAAGTTTTCCATCGTGATTCCATCGGCTTCTAGTTTTTTACTTGCTCTATAGGGCAAGTATTGGTTTCGTGCAGAAAAAAAAATCAAGGTTTTAATCAAACATGACATTACGATGATAGAGAAGCCCAAAAAAGTGGTTTTCGCCATACCGTCCGTCGGTCTGTCTGTGCGTCTGTGCGTCTGTGCGGATGTGCGTATGTGCGTCTGTGCGCTTTTTCATGTCATGCTACAGTCTAAACGGCTTAACGGATTTTCTTCAAACTTGATATATAGCAGTTTCAAGAAAAACGATTGTCGAGATTTTTTTTATTTCGTCTTAGCCCGGCTCAAACTTGTACCTTTCAAGTAACGGTTTTTTTCAATTTGGATTTTCTCGAAAACGGCTCTAACGATTTTGATTAAACTTAAAATTTAGCTAACTTTAAGCATTTCGAACAAAACTGCGTTTTTTGTTTTTGGCTCAAATGGTCGTAACGAAAATCAGGTTTAAACGGCTTTTTTTCAAATGGCCATAAGTTCGCAACGGCTCGATTGATTTGACTCAAACTTCGTTTGGTATAGTTCTTTATAGTCTTCTATATGATGGTTTTATACATTTTTCAGTGAAGCCTGTCTAAATGGTAGCTCCCATACAACGAGCCGTTCAGTTTTAGCCAACTTTTTTTGGTTTTTTCTAATTTGCTCAAAAATGGCTCTAACGATTTTGATTAAACTTTGTGTGTTATATTCTTTTAGTGTTCTTAAGAGAACTGCGTTTTTAGTTTTTGGCTAAAAATGCAAATAACGGAGATCTGCTCTTAACGGCTTTTTTTCAAATGGCCATAAGTTGTCAACGGTTGCATCGAATTCACTCAAACATTGTTTGGTATAGTTCCTTACAGCTTCCTACCAGATGGCATTGATTTTTTTTCGGTTTCTCTTTTTTAAATGGTGGCTCCTATACAAAGAGCCACTAGATTTTGGCCAATTTTTTCGTTTTTCCAAATTTACTCAAAAACGGCTTCCCCGATTTTTATGAAACTTTGTATGTAACATATAGAATACTTCAAAGAAAACTGCATTTTTAGTTCTTTGCTACACATGATAATAGCGGAAATTGCTTTTAACAGTATTATTAATTTGGCCATAAGTGGACATTTGTATCATTTATAACACCCAAAAGATAACGTCTTAATATTAAATATTAAAGGTTTCTTAACGTTAGCTCCCGTATATCGGTTTTTCCAGTTTCAGTCAAATTTTTTTTAGGTTTTACCAATTTTTTCAAAAATGAGTTCTTCTCATTGGTCGAAAAGTTTGTTTTCATCGTACTATTGCACCCACAGAGCAAGTACGTGCGACCCAGTCGTGCATTTTATTTATATTGTTTTTCTCTTCGATATCGACACCGTCGTAAAAATATTGTGCACATTTTGAATGGCTTCCAAAAACGTGTTAAGGGACATTTGAAATATCAGCTTGTAACAATCTTAGCTTTTTCTCCTCTTGATATTCGCCCTGTTTGCGGTGCTGAGTCGCACATTTGATTCCTTTTATTATTTTGGCTATAGCGGAGGATACAATTTTTCGGCCTAAGAGGTTGTGTTTAGTATTGTTTGTCAGATTCACAAGTTTTTTTCTGAGGTTCCGGAACAGGTGGTTGACACACTCAATCTTTTGGATGGTATGGTTGGGAAAAGGCTTGGCTTCCAATAGTTTTTTGTAAACGTTGCTGTCACCATCAGCAATAAATTTATTAAATACAACTCCATACTTTTTGAAAAAAAATTTAAACCCATCAACCAAGATGTCCGACTCCATTTTTGTTGATGGTCCTGTGTGGCTTTTGTTGCAAGAATGTTCAGGTATATCACTTTCTGCTTTCTTTTCATTCAGTTAACATATGCGGCAATACTTATTCTTCACACCATAATATAGAACTTTCTTGGTGTTGTGACCAATAATAGTTGCGATCCCCGATAATGCCTTATAATTGCAACCATATGATCTATGGGACCACGCTCCGTCAGTTACCACAGTAATAAGAGGATAGCCATCTGCATCAACGTTTCCATTTTCTAGAGCTATTATCTTTTCCTCTTCAATAGCCTCTTTCTTTTGGCTCTCGGCGGATTCAACCCATACTTCTTTTGTTTCGCTCTCGATTTTTCGATATAGTTTTGAAGACATGAATGGAACGTTAATGGCTTCAAGGACTCGTTTGGATTGAGAATAACCGTTTCCTGCTAGCATTGTTCCTACGACAATTTCCTTGTTAATTTTAAAGTTGGTATCCTCTCCACATTTTTCTCCCTCATTGCTGGTGTATATATGGAAAGGCATATTGCACATATTGCACTTGAACAATAATTTTGAGCTTAATCCTAAAATTTTAAATGAATTTCAAATATTTGTTTTCTATACATAATTTTCAAAGGACTCTAATAGGTACCTTGCCGAATTTCTTGAATTAGAATTAAGTTATTTAAAGTACATCCAAATTTTGTCCCGTGTTTCGAAATTAGCTTTAAGTTGTTCAAAAATAGATGCAGGTCAATAATTCGTCTTCCCTCAGGAACAAAACAACAGTTTTCATTACTATTTTCCACCTCAATGGGAATTTCGAAAACGAAATTTCTGAATGCTGTTGACGTTGAAGAAAAACTTTCCGAATCAGGGATTGTGTCTCCCTGTTCATTTACAGCCTCTGCTGCTGTTTCTTCGGCAGTAACTCTGGATGCATCGACAAATTCAGCCACGGGCTCTTCCACTTCGCCAGCAATCACTCCCGATTCGTCAACAGGTTGAATATCAGTTCTTTTGCATTTCCTTTAATTTAAATGCAAAGAAATAACATATTCAAGTTTTTTTGAGTTTTTAAAAAAAGTTTAAAATTTTTTTTTTATTTTTTGTTTTATCCAAAAACGGTTTAATTAATTTTTTTTAATTTTATCTTTCTGATAAAAACTACAAAGTTCTGGCTTACTTCATTTTCTCCAAAAAACGTTTTAACTATTGATTTTTAAGTGATTAATAAAATTTCATATCATTTTTTCAATGCTTTTACCCGAAAATCCCAAGCCCCAAGACCATTTGAACACATTAGACCAAGTTCGTACGACCCAGTCGTGCACTTTATTTTTTTTACGAATGCATAAATTGCCTTATAGCACCTACAAATCGCAAGTAAAAAAATTATTAAAAAAAATTGGTAACTCCTACAACGCTATGTTATATATACATTTTTTTAAAAGCCAAAAACTTATTCTTTTATTTTAATTTAAAATTCATTTATTCTAGTGAACCGTTTTCAAAATATTAACTTTCAAACAAAAAAATTTAAAAAAAAATTTAAAAAAAATAATATTAAAACTTATTTGTTTTCAAAATTTTACGTCATGAAGTAATATTTTTGGTCTTAGAATTAATGCTCCCATTAATTTTAAATCCAACACTGAAAACCGTATGGCTCTATGACTTTTTGTTGCCAAGCTATTTAAAAATAACCGAACCTACTTCTTCTACAAACGATAAGCAAACACACAATATGTATTGATTTCTATATTTGTGTACCACCGCAACGGCCAATGCTTCTCCGACCTAAAGGCCCCGACCCATAGAATCCGTTGGTCCGTTGCGGCAACGCATCCGTTGACGTTTGCCGGATCGCCGGATTGGGGGTGACCCAATGAATGCGTTGACGTTCCATTTTTGCCTCTTTTTTTTCTTCGAACATGCTGCAAAAAATTATGTTTTACATAATTACAACTGTAACCAAAACCCTTAAAAGAAGAAATATATTTCTCTTCTTCAATGCCAAAACGAAACCACTTCAAATCGAAAAAAAAATTGCTGTCAACCAGCTGTCAACGGATTGCCGGAGAAGAAAAAGTTAAAAGTTCGGCTACTTCTGTCCGTTGCGTTGCCGCATGCGTTGTCTATGGACCACTTCCCATAAGAACACGTGTATTTAATCGAGCTGTCAGTTGATTTGCCGGACGCACGGACGCAACGGATTCTATGGGTCGGGGCCTTAAGTACATATCTATTTATCGGTATGACAAAGGACCTCTCCTCGCACACGATATTTAGAAAATCACTCGAATACCTACTTGTGCGGACGACGACGAGTACAGCACCCGCTTATACCGGTCTATTTACGGATATTCATTCATTCATTCTCACGCAGAAAACCCATTCCCTCCGCACGTACCAAACGCACTGCAGATACATTGCGGTCACACACATTCATATGCGCAACTGCGACTAACATATGTATATCCCGTCAATGCGCATAAGAAAAATATTTTTCCATGCATGTCTATGTACCTACCTGTTGGGTGATGAAAAATCTAATTTTATCAATCACCCACCTTTTACAATAATGGATTCTGTGCTTTTTGAAAAAAAATATAAGGAGCGAGAATGAAAAAAAAAAACAAATATTACAACAGGTACCTACGTTGACGAGGACGCCTGCCGCCCATCGAAATACCTTCCCATCGCTTACCTATCCTAACCACACGATTTGTGTACACAAAAATAAAGTTCAAAACAACAACTAAAAACATTTATACATAATATAAGCAAAGTGTTACCTTTTATTAACTTTTTGAAAGGGATATTTCCTTTTTTTCAGCCCAAATATCTGGGATGCATTTTTTACCTTACGAGGCATAACTTTTTAAATGTTTTTTTTCACTCAGATTGGAAAAACTATGTATATTGTTTGTTCTTTTTTTGTTTAATGTGAGCAGCACTAATCAAAATTTTAATGTGTCACAATCACGAGGCTCTTTTTAGTCATAAAAAATAGCACCAATAAATTTTTATAACCACAAATTAAAAATCATCTATCGATGTATCACCAAGGCACAATGATCTTATGAACAGGACAGCTGATTTTTGTTTTGGTATTCCAATTTCAAATCCTCATAAGAGAAAAGGAAAAACCAAAAACAAACCAAAAAAAATCAAACAAAAATGAGAAATACTCTCTTATAAAGAGGTTGCAATAAAAGAGGATCTACGTTAACGCCATTACTGGTGGTGATAATTTCGTGAACTACAACTTTAAAAGTCTGAAATTTTTGTTCAAAAAAGGTAAAAAAGATACTTTTTTAAAATAAGATAGTGAAGTGATTTCAAATGATATAATTTTTCTTTAAATTGATACAAAAAGAAAAAATTCCAAAAAAAAAATAGAAAAATAATAACAAAACGATAACATTTTAAAAACTGCGCTTGTCTAAAGAAAAAAAAAACCCCTTGGTTGACCTCAATTTTATTATATATATATAAAAAAAAATTTGGTTTGAATAGCAAATAGAACTTATTTATTCTGATTAAGAAACTGAAGCCAAAAAAATTAAAAAATACTCAACAGAGGAAAATAATTAATAAGACATAATAATTTGTGTCTTAATTATACGAAAATTTATAGTTTTCATCTTTTGAAAGTATAAATATCATGCTAATTAATTATTTGATAATAAGCATATCTGCTCACACTTGTTGACTAATTAATAAATTTTAATTCATTAAAATATCTTTTCAAATGTAGGAGATATATTAAGTTTTATTCACGCACTACCCTACATTTACATGGAAGACCCACCCTTAAGGGTAATGTTTTGTATTCGCAGAAAATAGAGCAGAAGAAAAAGGGTTTCTTATTTTGGAAAGATTTATGAATAGGTACGTGGCTAGGTGGGCAAATGATTTAATTATAAAACAAAAGATGGTCAACATTCGCGGTTGGTGTATGTATTTAAGTGAAGTCAATTTTTTCCTTTATGGAAGGCGCAGGTTAAAATTGCCCGAAACAGGTACTCTTTTCTTTGTTAGTAATTTTAGTAGGTCAGTGGTTTTAATTACTTATTTAATTTACTGATTTTTTTTTTCAAGTTAATAAAAATAAAAATCACTGTGACTAATAACATTATTTACTGCATTTTTTCCTAATAATAATGCCTTATTTGCATTTGCAAACTAAGTATATTGAATCATGAAGCAAAATCAACCAACACCGATCTGCCTCTAATGGTAAAAGTGTCTCAAATACAAAAACCAACCCCAATAACACAAGAAACAAAATCTTTAAAATACCAACCCCGAATACACAAATACGATCGCGATCGATCGCATTGATCGTGAACATTTTGATCATGAGCACTTTATTCGTTTTGTTCAAACTCGTTCATACTCGGTTGGAAGGTATACTCGATCTTATTCGTTTGAAATGTGTTGTTATTCACGGGTCATCATACTCATGAAAAAAAATACTTGTAAGCATAATTTGATAAATTTACTCTGTTTGTTCAAACTCGCTTTTTTCGAGCAAGTATTCGTTGATCGTGAACAGTACTCGACTCGTTTTAATCTCTGGTACCTACCTAGGTATAAAAGGTTATAGTCTAAGAGCTGGCTTAATAAAAAAGTGATTATCAGATACCCGATTAATTCCTTTTGTAAAATGATTGTGCGGGATAGGTAAACATAAATATTCGAGTCTGGCAGCGCTGTTGGGGGGCGTTTGGCGAGGGTGGGGGTTCAAAGTTGGCATTTTTTAGTGAAAAATTTATTATAAGATACACGGATAAAAATTACGAAAATGGCTTCTACTAACCCTAAAGAAAAGTGAAAAATGGTTGGCAGACAATTTGCCGGGAGTCTATGGGGATGGCAGACGGCTTCAAAGTAGCGTAAAATTATGGTATGATATATTTAGGTATTTAGGAACCAAAAATATGAAATGGCAGACAAAATAGTGGGGGCTATCACCGTGGTAGACAGCTTTAAAAATAGTGAGTTCAAACCTGAGCGACCGAATAATCTCATTTTTCTCGCTTATGGCTCATCCGATTTTTATGAAATTTTAGACATAAAAGCTTTTAAATAGTTCTGATAATACGACATAAATTTTTTTAAAAAAAGTTAGTTTTTGGAATTTTGAAAACAAATAATTTTTTTTCTTTGAAAAATTAATATCTCAAAAATGGGTCGGTGAATTTGACTGAACATTTTAATAAAGACAGACCAAAATATGTTCTTATCGCTAATCCTTTTTTTTTTTAATTTGGAAATTTGCATATACATATTATTGCACTTTTTCCGCGGCACGAACACGATAGGGGGAGGGGAATTTATTTAATTAGAATTATTAATATAAACGTAATTATTACCGCGAACAATTATTAAATTTAAAAAAAAAAGTAAAAAGAAAAAAAAAAAGTTTGAAACGCGTACCGACGGCGACACACGACACGAATTTACTAATGATTATGATACCTATCAATAGGCCACACACGAATAACGCGAAAAGAGAATGCGAAATAAAAAAAAAAGTGCAATATACAGCTTGATTAAAGAAGCTGTCACCACGGCTGCTCAGCTGGGGTGGGTTCAGTGGAAGAATTTTGTATTTCCTTTGATAAACTTGATCGATTCCGCAATCAAAATAGTTTATCAAAAGAAGAAGATTTATGATTGCACAGTAGGGTGCAAAAAAAGTTAGGCGCCAGGAATTTTTTTTTAAAAACCGAATTAGAAAATTCCAAAACTAATTATGGAATTCGAAGAACCGATGTTTTAAATAAAAAGAAAGAGTGTTATATTTAAATTGTTATTTTATTGTTTTGGGAAACCATGGGACAGAAGATCCCTGGACTAAAACCCTAAAGTCTTTTCAAAATAAAAAAAGATGAACAATTAAATATGGCCGTTTGGCTCAAAGGCAAAATTAACAAGATATTAAATTTACTTTAAAAAGAAAATAAAACCAATTGAAAAGATAAAAAAAAAGGTAAAATGGGTCTTTAACACAATTAAAGCGCGTCCCGAAATTATATGTCAAAACTCGTATACACGTTTAATATAAATATATATTTTAGAATTTCAAATATATATTTATATCACTAATCAAACACAAACTACTTATCTTATTCTCGAAATATGTAACTCCTTTCTCCTATCTCCTTTTCTCCTTTTCCTTCACACGACTCGAATCCCGATTTTAGTCAATTCCAAGACAAGTAATCTTCGATCCAAAATAAAAATAAATATCTCCTCCTCGATTTTATTTTTTCTTTCCCAATTTCTCGATTTCTTTCTCAAACTTATTGTATACGCTTGTAAGGCTCTCGCCAGAGTGCCTTCCAAGCTAATTTTTAACAACAACTTTCTTCCCTCGTCCATTCCAGTCATTCACTCATACATACAACGATACAACACAACCATTCGTTTCGAGATCATCGGTCACGGCTTTCTGGAAGCATGACGCTCTCCTAGAAAACAACCGTGGTGGGATCTAACGAAACATACTCACACACACACACAAACACGGTTTTAACAAGTTGTTGGATGTGTTTCCAAAACTTGCCAAAACTTACTCTCACGCACACAAGCAACGTTTCGACAAGTTGTTGGATGTGTTTCCAAAACTTGTCGAAACATTATGGACGAGTTCAGACTATTTTACAACTAAAACTCTTTTCGAGAAAAATTGAAAAGAAATAAAATTGAGGAGAAGTCTGCACTAGGCTTTTTCCTATTACCTACTCTACAACTATCGCACGGGATTCGAAGCGTGAATTATTTAACAAACTATTTTCGAAGATACAGGGAGGAGCGTTACTTTAAAGTCATTTTCGAAATTCTACAAAACTAATCTAATCGCGTTAAAAACCCATTTTGTACATTAAACAAATTTACGTTATTTTAAGAGAAAAGTTAAAATTACCTTACGTTAAAATGAAAAGATATTAAAATTAAAAGATAATTATAAAAGGTGTATAGTTGTTGTTGCTCAGTTTATGTAGGTAAGTAAGAGTCCACCTGACTCGTTACTTCTTCGGCTCATCCGCCGGCTCTCTTCTCGTTTTAGAACGTCGTACTCGAACACCTGCTTTTGTTGCTTTTGCAAAATAAGGCTAGGTACACCACTGGTTGATGAGACCATGGTTGCCCTCAACTTCGCCAATATTTTGCAGCCACAACGAGAAAAAGAAAAGGGAAAAAGAACGACCGAAAGGAAGTTTTTGTTGCGGTAAAATTTACCGTAACAAATTCCACCCTTACCTCCCAAGAAATGTGTTTACTTTTCAAGAAAAATAAACCATTTCTTAAGGCTCGGCCAGGATTGGAGGGTAAAAGAACAGGGTGTACAACACAACACAGGGTTACCATCATATAAGAAAAGAAAAAAAAGAAAAAAAAAGAATTAGTGGCACGAATTGAAAATATAAAATTGGACAATTTACCAAAAAAAAAACAAACAAAATACAAAATAAATTACGATTTAAAAGAAAGATTAAGGGACTTTTGACTAAGTGTCAATAAATGGCTTTAAATCCTTTACGTGCCACGTCCCTCGATCCTTCCCTTTATCGTCTATCAGGAGGTATGTCCAAGGTGACTTCCTCCTACTGACCCTAAATGGACCAACAAATTTGGTCGCTAACTTAGAAGCAAAATAATTTGCCGCATCGGAAAGAGCATAATTCCTACGCCAAACGAGATCACCAGGTTGAAACTGTATGTCTCTTCTCTTCAAATTATAAGTTTTAGCGGTCTTATTTCCCGCCGCTTCCATCTTCCTAGCTATCTCCTGTCTCAGTTTCTGAAACTGCCTAACGGTATCCCCTCTATCTTGGTCCCTATCACTATCTCTAAGCCCTACATCATGGCAACTAGTTACCATGTTCCTACCAAAATTCACAAAATAAGGCGAAACACCTAACACTTCATGTTGCGAAGTTCGGATAGCACAGGCCACTTTTGCCAATTGCATATCCCAACTCCGCTGGTTTTCCGAGACATACGCTCGGAGCGTAGTCTTAATTATTTGATTGATGCGCTCCGCAGGATTCGCTTGCGGATGGTAATGCGCCGTATACCGAAGTTGTGACCCGTACGCTTCACTAAGCGTCTTCAGTTCCTTGCTACGGAACTGGGGACCGTTGTCACAGACGATCCACTTTGGAACCCCGAAGAGAAGAAAAACGTTTTCTTCCAATTCTCGACAAACCGCTTTCGCCGTTGCGGACCGTAACGCGAACAACAGGGGAAATTTACTAAAATAATCGACGACCGTTAAAATATATATAAAACCGCGCGACGACTTCGGAAGTGGACCAACGAAGTCCACACAAATCATATCCCACGGTTGGGTATTTCCCACCCTCTCAGTCATAAGACCAGCTGGCCTCTCATTCACCGGTTTCATTTTTTGGCAAGTCTTACAACACCTAACATATTTTGTTATGTCACTCCTCATTTTGGGCCAGTAATATTTCTCTGCTACCCTAGCAAAAGTCTTTTTAACGCCCATGTGTCCTGAAAGCGGAGCATCATGGCAATCATTTAAAATCTTTGCCCTATCACCTTTCCCTACAATTAATTTCCACTCCTCATTCTCGTTGAGAACAACAATGTGGTTCACCCTAACATGTTTGTAGAGCCGCCCATTCTCAACTCGCCAGGATGGGTATTCTAACGGGCTCTTTTCTACCTGAGATTTCATTTTAATCACCCAAGGGTCCGAATCCACTTCAGAGACACCGGCTACTTCGGGGACTCCTCGCGACAACATATCAGGAACGACATGTTCTTTGCCCTTTCGATGGATGATCTTGAAATCAAACTGTTGGAGCCGAATGGCCCAATGAGCTAACCTACCCTGCGGATCCTTAAGGTTGCTAAGCCAGATCAGTGAGTGATGATCCGTCACAACTGTAAATCGAACACCTTCGAGATACGGCCGTAACTTTTCGATCGCCCAAAGAACCGCTAAACATTCCTTTTCGGTCGTAGAGTAGTTCCTTTCATTCCTATTCAATGACGGACTCAAATAACAAATTGCCTTTTCCCCCTCTTCAAAATTCTGAGAAAGTACGGCCCCGATACCAAAATCTGACGCATCTGTCTGAACAACAAACGGCCGGGAAAAATCCGGACATGTCAAGATCGGTGCCGTAACCAAACACTCTTTGGCTTTCCTGAAACACTCCTCACACTCTTGTGTCCATTCGAACTTCTTACCTTTCTTTAAGAGATCGGTAAGAGGTCTAACTAGAATTGCAAAATTTGGCACGAATCTTCGATACCAAGAAATATTCCCTACAAAACTCCTAATTTCCTTCACATTTTTCGGTGGAGGAATCCTCATCATGCTCTCCACTTTTTCCGGGTCTACATGAAGCCCGTTCCTATCAACTACATAACCTAGAAATTTCAAAGAAGGCCTACAGAAATTACACTTTTCCCTACCTACTTTTAAACCCGCCTCTCCTAACCTTTTAAAAACTTCTTTGAGAATTTCTAGGTGTTTCTCAAAAGAATCGGTGACAATGATAATGTCATCTAAGTACACAAAGACGAACGGTTCTAAATCGGGACCTAGAACGTCGTCAATAAACCTTTGCCATGTCGCTGGTGAATTATGAAGCCCGAATGGCATCCTACAAAATTGAAAAAGACCCCTCCCTGGCACGGTAAAGGCTGTGTACTTACGCGATTCTTCCTCCATTGGAATCTGCCAATAAGCAGATTTAATGTCTAATGAGGACAAGTACTTCGCGTTTCGAAGCTTGTCCAAAATCGCCGAAATAAATGGAAGTGGATAAGCATCCCTATCAGTAACCTCATTTAATTTCCTATAGTCAACGCAGAACCGATAACTGCCGTCTTTCTTCTTAACGAGAAGAATCGGCGATGCCCAAGGACTCTTCGACTTCTCGATCACTCCAGCTTCCAACATCTCTTGGAGTTCCTGATCGATACGTTTCTGAATCGCTGGCGAAACAGGGTAATATCGTTGTTTTATTGGTTCTGCGGACGTCCTAATCTTGTGCTCAACTAAGTTGGTGCACCCTAATCCCTCGGTCATTGATTCAAAAAGTTCTCCTAACAAGTGTTCTAACTTCTTATTTTCGAAATCGTCCAAATCCGATTTTTCCCTAATCGCTACCGTGTCTGTTACCGAAGCCACCATTTCCTGGCTCGAAAAACTCCACATACCAGATCTCAAATCCGGGACTATGCCCGATAGTGCCCAAAAGTCGGCACCTAAGTTCAATTGGTGTGGGAGATTCGGTATAACCAGACATTCTATTAAAATGGATCTATTCTCAACCTCCACTGGTAGAGAAATAGACCCAGCTACTCCTACACCTGCCCCATCTGCTAACGCTACTGACCCAACACTACTCTTTTCTAATCTAAGCCCTAGTTCTTTCAAAATTTTCCACCCGTCACCACCCACAATGGTACGAGAGGCTCCTGAATCAAGAAGTCCTAAAAATTTGACTCCATAAACCCTAACTCCTAAATATGGTCTAGTGTCCCTACCGCTTGCCGCTAACGTGAAACTCAGATGAACTTGTGGTACCAGTTGGTCGCCAGCAGACGACCTTACTAACGCCGACGGGTCTCCTGTCCTGCTGACACAAGAGCCCGTTCCCCATTTCCCGAACACCGCCTACAATTCCTACGATAAACACCTACAGCCCCGCAACCGAAACACTTCCTTTGCACAGAACAGTTTTGTGCCAAATGCCCATCCCTGTTACAATTGTAACACCTAACTACCTGTCTAAAAGGGTTCTCTGGGACTGGAGCAACAGCCGCAACTCGGTGTTGTCCGGACGAACTCGGTTGGTAACCACATTCAGGTTCCAACAAATGCCTACCTCTACTTGGTGGAGTAAAACTGTCCACGTTTACCTTAAGGGTATCTAGTTCCCTACCTAAGATAGCAAGTTCCTTAACCGTCTTTGGTTTGGCACTCGCTATCTGCACCTGATAAAAGGGGTCTACATTTTTCCTCAAAATAGATAACATTCTTCCCTCTGATAAAGGTTCCGACAATCTTCGGAACAATGTCCTCATAGTGGCAAGATACGCGCCGAAAGTTTCATCCTTTCCCTGCGAACGCCGATTTATTTCTTCCAAAAGAAGATCATCGTAATTCGCAGGAAGGAACTCCGCTTTGAGTTCCTTGACGAGTTCTTGCCAATCTCCTAAATCTTCCCTAACCGTCCTATACCACATAAGGGCCCTACCCGACAAAAGCTCCGAAGCGGATTTAAAAAGGTGGGAGTCCGGAACATCGTTAGCCAGACGAAGTTCCTCCACTCTTTCCAGGAATGAATTCACTGATGCTCCATTAGAGTCACCAGTAAATTTCACCCCCCACTTCCCTACACGTTCAGTGCACTTCTGTTGAACGACCATTTGTTCAACAAAAGTGTCACCCCTATCAACCCTATGTCCCAATGGGACCCTAAGACTAATACCACTGACTGAAGGACTACTGCCAAAATGACTTGGTTCAGGCAATGACCCTCCAGCCAGTCCTAACGCAGACCGCACACTATTTGGGGTCTGACCAACTTGTACCTGAAGTTGGGTTTGCCTTTTAACCGGAGTCTTTTCTTTCTCCACTTCTTCTTCCCTATCACTATTCTCACTATCACCAGTGAGATCTCCTAATAAACACAAAACTTTATTACGAAGAGAGCTAATCGCATCTTCTTCGTCGTCTGCCTCACAAGGGGTCCTAGCTAACCTACCTATACACCATTCAATCTTCGTTACAATCTTAATGTACTCCGAAGACTTTGGATTCTTCGGAGGTATTTTAAGAAGGCCCCTAATCTCCTCAATTTTTGCTTCGATAGCATCTCTATCCTCATCGTATGTAAAAGGGTACACTACGCTAACCTCCATCGAGTTTCTCTTAACGAGCAACCTCGATGACCTCAATGCTTTTCGCATCTCATCTACCGAACCTACTTTTAAGCCCCTGACCTTCATCTCATAGGCCAGTTCGTCCTGTGCTAATCTCCCAATATTCATATTTAATAAAAAACTAATTAAAAACAACCACGAGAGAAAAAAAAATTATTTAAAGTTAAAAAACAGTCAACCCTAATCGATTTATATATATAAAAAAAAATATTCAAAACAATAAATATTCAATAAAAAAAAAACACGAAACTTTATATTTTTCTATTTCCCGATCTTAAATAAGAAAACTCTATTAAAATTTTCACCCAGAAATTTTCACGTTGGTGGCAACCGTAAACACCAATCACAATCGATTCGTAACCCAAGCAAAAATTAACTATCACCCAGAAATTGTTTTCTTCAAAAAAAAATAATATAATATGCTATCACCAAAAAACCTCAACTTAATATTCACTCAATTTTTAAGATAAATATCGCGAAATATTCCACGCTAGAAAAAAGACAACAAGAAAAAAAAACTATCACCTATCCTTGAAAAGAACTCAATGTAACTTACACTCGATTTACAAGCACAAAATAATACCACAAAATATCCCACGAGAGAAAAAAAAAACACATACAAAACTATCAGCTATCACTCAAAGAACTCAATTTGATTTCCACTCAAACACGAAAATAAATATCACTATTTATGTAAATAGGTATCCCACGCGAGAAAAAAAAACAATATCTAACAAAAAAAACTCTACCCAAGGTACCTATATGAACACACTAAAAAAAAAAATGAATAAAATGAAATTGATGAAATTGAGAAAACAAAAAAAAAATAAATATAAAAACAATATAGACACCACAGAATTAAAAACAAGTTTACAACACTAATAAAGAAAAATATCACCAAAAATCCTTGCTGCACTTTCTGCCTCTTGGATGTATTCCCCGTAGTTGCTCAGCTTGGCAATCAATTCCACAAAACTTTTTTTTTATTAAAGCGGAAAAACTACACAAATAGGAAAAAAAAATTAATTAGAACTTTTTTTTTTCAATCAAAAGATTGATGAGGACAGAAAAAAAAACACAATACAATAAGAAAAAAAACTCTTCCACTTTGGGCCCTTAACGTTGGGCACCACTTTATTGCACTTTTTCCGCGGCACGAACACGATAGGGGGAGGGGAATTTATTTAATTAGAATTATTAATATAAACGTAATTATTACCGCGAACAATTATTAAATTTAAAAAAAAAAAGTAAAAAGAAAAAAAAAAGTTTGAAACGCGTACCGACGGCGACACACGACACGAATTTACTAATGATTATGATACCTATCAATAGGCCACACACGAATAACGTGAAAAG
This sequence comes from Platycheirus albimanus, assembly GCA_916050605.2. Lineage (NCBI taxonomy): Eukaryota > Metazoa > Arthropoda > Insecta > Diptera > Syrphidae > Platycheirus > Platycheirus albimanus. The sequence goes on from OU696696.1 coordinate 188,049,094, forward strand.
AGAATGCGAAATAAAAAAAAAAGTGCAATATACAGCTTGATTAAAGAAGCTGTCACCACGGCTGCTCAGCTGGGGTGGGTTCAGTGGAAGAATTTTGTATTTCCTTTGAGACAAGAAAAAAATCGTATAGGAGGGGGGGGGGGGTCTATTCCCCTCCGTTTAGCCGGGAGGGGCAATTTTCTGAAAAATTGACTTATTTTGTAAAAAAAAATATTTAAAATCAACGGGTTCGTTTACAACACCGTGTTATACCTTTTTGAAAAGCCAAAAACTTCTCCTTTTATTTTGTTTTTAAATTAAATTGTCTTAACGAATAGTTTAAAAAATATAAATTTTCAAACTCAAAATTTTGAAAAAAAATTTGAAAAAATAATTTTAAAACTATTTTTTTTCAAAATTTTACGTAATTAAGTATAATTTTTGTTCTCAGAATTCAACGCTTCCATTAATCTTTAATCCAACACTGAAAACTGTATGGCTCTACGTTGATTTTAAATATTTTTTTTTACAAAATAAGTCAATTTTTCAGAAAATTGCCCCTCCCGGCTAAACGGAGGGGAATAGACCCCCCCCCTCCCATACGATTTTTTTCTTGTCTCAACTTAACCTACACGCTCTAGCTTTTTGGCACAACGCTGGTGAATCACCCTGTATAAAGCAAGTGCTTTAAACATTGCCAAAAACGTCTATTATTAAGATGTGGAGATATTAAACTACTCCTTAGCTTTTGCTCTTCAAGAAAATCACTTAGGAAGCTGAACAGTGAACCATTCTTATTAAATAATACCTACGTCTGGTTTCTTTTAAAATTGAAAAAAACAAAGCTTTCCAAGTGATTTTTAATACGAGTATCTTACTATATTGCCAACAGCTAGAATTGTTCTAATATGTTAACATTATAGTAAAAAAGAGAGCATACTAGGCATCTTCACCACGACAAGGTAAGTAGTATGGGAAGATGAAATAAAATGCACGACTGGGTCGCACGTACTTGCTCTGTGGGTGCAGTAGTACGATGAAAACAAACTTTCCGATCAATGAGAACAACTCATTTTTGAAAAAATTGGTAAAACCTTAAAAAAATTTACTGAAACTGGAAAAACCGATATACGGGAGCTAACGTTAAGAAACCTTTAATATTTAAAATTTAGACGTTATCTTTTGGGTGTTATAAATGATACAAATGTCCACTTATGGCCAAATTAATAGTACTGTCAAAAGCAATTTCCGCTATTATCATGTATACTAAAAAACTAAAAATGCAGTTTTGTTTGAAGTATTCTATGTATGTTACATACAAAGATTCATAAAAATCGGGGGAGCCTTTTTTGAGTAAATTAGAAAAAATTAAAAAATTGGCCAAAATCTTGTGGCTCTTTGTATAGGAGCCACCATTTAAAAACGAGAAACTGAAAAAAAATCAATGCCATCTGGTAGGAAGCTGTAAGGAACTATACCAAACAATGTTTGAGTGAATTCGATGCAACCGTTGACAACTTATGGCCATTTGAAAAAAAACCGTTAAGAGCAGATCTCCGTTATTTGCATTTTTAGCCAAAAACTAAAAACGCAGTTCTCTTAAAAACACTAAAAGAATATAACACACAAAGTTTTATCAAAATCGTTAAAGCCATTTTTGAGAAAATTTGAAAAAACCCAAAAAAGTTGGCTAAAACTCAACGGCTCGTTGTATGGAAACCACCGTTTAGAAAGGTTTCAGTGAAAAATTTACTAAACCATCCTATAGAACACTATGAAAAACTATGTCAAACAAAATTTCAGTTGATTCAATCAAGCCGTTGTGAACTTAAGGCTTTTGAAAAAAGCCCTTAAAACCTGATATTCGCTACGACCATTTGAGCCAAAAACAAAAAAACGAAGTTTTGTTAGAAATGTTTAAAGTTAGCTAAATTTTAAGTTTAATCAAAATCGTAAGAGCCGTTTTCGAGAAAATCCAAATTGAAAAAACCCTTACTTGAAAGGTACAAGTTTGAGCCGGGCTAAGACGAAATAAAAAAAATCTCGACAACCGTTTTTCTTGAAACTTCTATATATCAAATTTGAAGAAAATCCGTCAAGCCGTTTAGGCTGTAGCAAGTAAAATTTTATAGATTTGGGGTCTATTTAATAAAACTAGTGTTATATTAACAAGCTAATTTATTAATTTGTATCCATTTCATAATGAATTTATAAAATGGAACAATGTTAAAAAATTAACAAATAATTATTACACTTTCAGATTTTATTAAATATGACCTCAGGAGATAAAGAGATTAAAAATACTTTGCATTCTTAACCCCCAAAGCGCCTTCTCTAAAACCTGAAATAAAAAAAAATAAAATGTGATTTTGTAGGCATACCTATTTGTTAAAATAGGTATATTCTCAACCATTGTGCTTCCGGGAATATTTTACATACTCAACCTTCAGCCGCCTAAACAGGGTGATTCGCAAGTGATCTGCAAAAAGAGCGTGTAGGTTGAGTTTAGGCAAGAGACAAATTGTGTAGAAGGGGAGTCTATTCATCTTCGTTTAGCCAGGAGGGGCAATTTTCTAAAAAAAAAATACTTAAAAGGGAAAGAAAATTATTAAAAAATAACGGTAAAGCCTAGAATGCTATGCTATACCTTTTTGAAAAGCTTAAAACCTCTTCTTTTATCTTGCCTTTAAATAAAGTAATTTCAGGGAATAGTTTTTGAAAAATTTATTTTCAAACTCAAAATTAAAAAAAAAAATTTTTTAAAAAATTTCAAACTAATTTTATTCAAAATTGTAAGTAATTAAGAACTGTTTTTGTTAAAAAAATTGTCTTTTAATGATCATTTTGGCTACCGTTTGGCTACATTTTCTTGTTTTTATGAAGAAGTAGGTTCGGTTATTTTTGAATTACTTTGCAACAAAAAGTATTTGAGTCATACGGTTTTCAGTGTTTGACTTGGAATTAATAAGAGCATTGAATATTTATAACCAAAACAGTACTTAAATACATAAAACTTTGAAAGAAACAAGTTTGAAAATTAAAAAAAAAAAAAATTTCAAAATTTTGAGTTTGAAAATTAATTTTTCAAAACTGTTCACTTAGATAATTTTATTAAAAAAGACAATGAAGGAAAAAATACTAAGCTTTACAAAAAAAAGTAAAGCATATCATTGTAGTCCTTACCATTATTTTTAAATAATTTTTTTTTTAATTTAAGTAATTTTTTTTAGAAAATTGCCCTTCCGGCTAAACGAAGGGAAATAGACCCCCTCCAATACGGTTTATTTCTTGTCTCAAATCAACCTATGCGATCTAGCATTTTGGCACATCACTCTGTATATGTACCTACATATGTACATACACATACATACAACAAAAAATTCAAATAAGCTTTTGTACGCGTATCTTTAAGTAGGTCTGAGACAATCTTTTGTATTCCATACGGGCAGTCCTCTTGGCACTCAAGGGTCACACAACTCCAAAAGTAAATGGTTCTGGTAAAACAAAACTGTTTTTTCTCTCATTTTGTTCTTCCAAAACTCCTCGTCTCTTTCAATTATGAGCCATTTAAAATCGCAGGAAGTCCACACTCCAAAACAACATAATGTGAAGCTGTCCCTGAAATTGATAAAAATAGTTGTCCGTTTCTTTTAGCTTCCATTTATCGCCTTTTTTTCTGGAGGTACGTTAGTTTTTTCAATCTGACAGCTTCTTCTATTTTCATTTCTTTTATATAAAAGGGACATTTTACCTCACATATTGCATTTCCTCCAACCTTACCATCTGGGTGTTGCTCCAAGAAAATGTATTTCATTATCACTTATGAACCCACATTTTTGAACTTCAATATTTGCTTCCTCTTGAAGTTTTTCAATTGCATTCTTTTCATTTTGTTTACCCCATAATACACTGGAAGAAGAAAATGTTCCATAGAGAGAAGACTTTATAATGCTGTGGTAGCTGGAAACGTTTCTCACTTTGCAAATTTTCCCGAAATTTGATGCAGTTACCATTTCCTTCCTTATATCATGCCATTGTCTACAACTTGCTTGGTCTCTTGTTTGTTTTTCAATATCTATTCTTGATTTAAAGTTATTTTCTGCTCGCTCTTCTTTTTCTTTCTTTCTTATTTCAATGGCTTCGGGTGATAAATCGGCAATATATACAGAATCTTCAAAATCCCCATAATTTTTGTCAGCAGGAGCATTTCTTTTTCGTTTACTTGGAGCTGGTTTATTCAGCGTGCGAAGAAAACTTCTTTTTCTCAATGCGTTTCCGTTTCGAGATTTAGTTTCTGATTTGACTAGAAGTTTTCGACTTGGAGTGTTGGTATTGTGATTACTAGTCTTAGCAAATTCTGTAAAAGCTCTTTTTGAATTAAACTGAACTACGGCTAACGCACACCTGTTGCTGTAATTTTGGACCAGGGAAAAATGTACCCTTTAACCACCAATATATTGGCAAACAACACTATCAAATTGCTCACAAACATTTGAGTCATAACCACAAAGTAGACTTCTTCCATTTTGAACCATTCTAGATATGTATAGCCTTAAACTGTCCAAGATTCCATCGGCTTCTAGTTTTCTTATATTGTTTTTCTCTTCGATGTCGACACCTTCACAAAAATATTATGCACATTTTGAATGGCTTTCAAAAACGTGGTAAGGGACATTTAAAATATCAGCTTGTAACAATTTAAGCTTTTCCTCCTCTTGACATTCGCCCTGTTTGCGGTGACGAGTCGTACATTTGATTCCTTTTATTATTTTTTCTATTGCAGGGGATACAGTTTTCGGCTCAAGAGGTTGTGTTTAGTATTTTTTGTCAGATTCACAAGTTTTTTTCTGAGGTTCCGGAACAGGTGGTTAACACACTCAATCTTTTTGATGGTATGGTTAGAAAAAGGCTTGGCTTCCAAAAGTTGTTTGTAAACGTTGCTGTCACCATCAGCAATAAATTTATTGAATACTACTCCATACTTTTTGAAACAAAATTTAAACCCGTCAACCAAGATGTCCGACTTCATTTTTGTTGATGGTCCTGTGTGGCTTTTGTTGCAAGAATGTTCAGGTATATCACCTTCTGCTTCCTTTTCATTCAGTTTACATATATAAGGCAATATTTATTCTTCACACCATAGTATAGAACTTTCTTGGTGTTGTGACCAATAATAGTTAAAATCCCCGATAATGCCTTATAATTGCAACCATATGATCTATGGGACCATGCTCCGTCAGTTACCAAAGTAATTAGAGGATAGCCATCTGCAACGTTTCCATTTTCTAGGGCTATTCTCTTTTCCTCTTCAATAGCCTATTTCATTTGACTCTCGGCAGATTCAACCCATACTTCTTTTGTTTCGTTCTCGATTTTTCGATATAGTTTTGAAGACATGAATGGAACGTTAATGGCTTCAAAAACTCGTTTGGATTGAGAATACCCGTTTCCTGCTAACATTGTTCCTACGACAATTTCCTCGTTAATTTTAAAGTTGGTATCCTCTCCAAATTCTTCTCCCTCATTGCTGGTGTATATATGGAAAGGCGTATTGCACATATTGCACTTGAACAATAATTTTGAGCTTAGTCCTAAAATTTCAAATGAATTTCAAATATTTCTTTTCTATAAATAATTTTCAAAGGGCTCTGATAGGTACCTTGCCCAATTTCTTGAATTAAAACTAATTTATTTAAAGTACGTCCAAATTTTGTCCCCCGTTTCGAAATAAGCTTTAAGTTGTTAAAAGTAGATGCAGGTCAATAATTCATCTTCCTTCATTTAACTACAATTTTCCACCTCAATGGGAATTTCGAAAACGAAATTTCTGAATGCTGTTGACGTTGAAGAAAGACTTTCCGAAACATGGATTGTGTGTCCCTGTTCATTTACAGCCTCTGCTGCTATTTCTTCGGCAGTAACTTCGGATGCATCGACAAATTCGGCCACAGGCTCTTCCACTTCGCCCGCAATCACTCCCGATTCGTCAACAGGTTGAATCTCAGTTCTTTTGCATTTCCTTTAATTTAAATGCAAAGAAATAACATATTCAATGTGTTCACAAAGTATTAATTTTTGAGTTAATTTTAATAAACAAATACACTCATGGGCAAAAGTATTTTGACAAAAGAAATAAAGTGCACGACTGGGTCGTACAAAGTTGTTCTAATGTGTTAAAATGGTCTTGGTGCTTGAGATTTTCAGAAAAAAGCATTGAAAAAACATATGAAATTTTATTGATCACTTAAAAATCACTAGTTAAAACGTTTTTTGAAAAAAATAAAGTAATCCATCTGATTTCGTTTACTGTTTAAATTTTGTGAAATTTTTTTTCAAAATCGTCCCACCAGTTTTTTCAAAAAACTGTTCTTTTCAAAAAAATTTCGAAAACATATTCCAATTTTTTTTGAGTATGCCAAATTCTAGCACTTTGTAGTTTTATCAGAAAAATAAAATTAAAAAAAAAAACAAAAATTTAAAAAAAAATTGAAACTTTTTTTAAAAAACTCAAAAAAACTTTTTTTGAAGAATTTAACAATTTATATTATTTCGTTTATAACAAGGCTACTTTATTAAAAATTTCATCGAAATCCGTGTCGTGGTTTACGAGAAAATCTGATTTAAAAAAACCGGTCCTATGGGAGGTACCGTTATAAGATTTTCCTAAAAAATCTGTTCGAATCAAAACAAATTTTACTCAAAAAACACCATTCAGAAAGTTTCTTGCAAAATCTTAGGAGCCGTTTTTAAGATAAATGAGTTTTTCATAAAAAATCATATGGCAGGTACCGTAATATTTGGAGCTAGAATGCTAATTCCAAAAACCCTTCTGTAGGACGTCATTATAATACTATGTACCAACTTTGAAGCAAATCGGTCCAGCCATTTAGGCTCTAGGTGCCGATACAGACAGACGGACAGACAGAATTGTCGGACCCACTTTTTTCGACTTCTCTATCATCGTATTGTCATGTTTGATTTTTAGAATTTTTTTTTTTTTACGAATGCATAACTTGCCCTATAGTACCTATAATCGCAAGTAAAAACAGCTAGGTATACAAAAACAAAACTACATTTACGTTTTCTACGTGCTTACCTCTGGAAATTTTTTTGCTAGGGTTTTTATGCTTCCTTTGCCAATAACCTAATTGTCTCTCCTTTCCTAAAGACATTATAATAGGAAGATAGGTAGGTAGGTATGTAGGTTTTAAAAAAAGTTTGATGTCACAAGGATTTTCCGCAAAGCAAAATCCAACGCATAATCACTTGAATAAAATTATATTCACTTATTTCACTTATAGCTTAATAGGTGTATAGCTACAATTACAAATTGTAGTCAAAAGTTGAATATTTTTAAATTCACTTCACTGCACAAAAACAAACGTTTAAAAAAATTAACCACATATATAGAATGACAAATTCACATTGATGCTTGATTCATTGATGCCTCGCGTCACGACGAGACGAGAGCGTCGCGATTATCGCTGTCACTTTTTCACGTTCTGAAAAATCGTTCGCTAATTCACAATGACGCGAGTTTTTTTGACAACTAGTTTTTTTCACATGTGGTTTTATTGCGTTTTGAGTAAGAGAAGAAAGCGGTTGTGAGATACAAATATTGTTGTTAACTATTGTGGGTATCATAGCCTTTAAAAAATAAAAAAAAATAAAACACAAATAGAAGAAGATGATGGGTGCGACCAGTTTTCAATCGCGACATCAGAATGGATTTTACGAAACTTATTTCGAAAATATTAAATATATGGATCCGGAAATATAGCGATAGCAGGTGCAACAAGACCAAAAGATGTATTTGCATTTACATCAGGTTCTGAGCTGGCAATGAACTGCTTTGGTAGAAATTGTTCAACCCTATCCGATGAGTACAATGACCGAATGCCTTTGGGAATAGTCTCAGTAAGGGCGGTTAAAACCAATAGACTTGCGCCGAGGCCTGTTGCTGTCTTTAGTTTTTCTTTCAACTTACCTGAGACACTACATTAAAAGTGGAATGCGTCCGTCCAAATAAGAACCAATTTACGTAGCTATGGTCACGGGAATGAGTCCATAGCTAATTAGTTATTTATAATTTCTTAAGGCTATCTGCGTGGAATGATGATTTCCTTTTATTTTGTGACAACACTTGTTCGTTTTCATAAAACTTACACTTTTATTGTATTCTCATATTACATTTATAATGCTTATACGAGTATGCTAGGACATTTACAATTGACAGATAAAAAGTAAAACGAAAATACAAAACGAGAAAACTTCGCCACTTCGCGTGTGGTGCTACTGCGGTCATAATTCAAACTAAATTTCTAGGAAATTTCACAGATAAACTACTAAAATGGATTTTACTTTATGAATTTTCAATAAAATACTATATTCCCTAAATTTTCCAATAATATATTGCACAATTGAAGGAAGATTTAAGGTTTTATTACCAGCAACAAATAAATACACGTGTGAACAAACCCCATAATTTGATTTTATTCGACTATTCACTTAAAGGGGGCGCCCTATTAGCATGACTCCATCGTCTAACAAGTGTCACGTCCGTCGTCTCGCGCGATATTTTTCCATCTTTTTGGAAATTCAACGCGTTATATCGCGACGAGAATCGGTACATTGTGTATTGATTCATACACTTCCATACATTGGAAGTTTTTTGACGACGTCAACGAGACCCTCGCGACGCTCTCGTCTCGTCGTGACGCGAGGTTGTGAATCAGGCATGAGATTCAGAGCACAGACCAATACAGACCGCCAGTCGTACTCCTCTTGCCTGAAACACCCTCGAAATATTTGTTCTGCCTGTGAATACGTGTACATCTCTGTCTGTTCATTTTGTAATGACAACCATACCTGCGTATGCCATTTATTTTGTTGGTGTGTTTGCTAAATAGGTTTAAAAAGCAAGGGAGAGCGTCACACTCTCAAAATAAATGGCATATCAGCTGATTTTCAGCTTGTAGGCAAAAAGAGAGACCATACAGTGAGTTGGCGGTCTGTATCTTATTGGTCCGTGATTCAGAGTAACAATAGACTTTCCTTCTCACCAATCAAACGAAAAAAAATATTTTCCCCATGTAAAACAAAAAGACGCGAATAAATGATAAATTAGCTATACTTACCTACTCATTCTTAACACTTTGACACATCTCTCACTCCCACCCTTGTTCATCCTGTGCAACCACCGAAAACAAAAATTGATCGAATTTCTCCTCCTTGCTGATATTTCATCTATACATTATACATAACTAGATACATACTATGACACGTTCCTTACCAAGTATGTATTTCACTCACAGTGAAATTTCAAAACCCATTATCACGAAATAATTATGTAAATAATTGACCTGCATTCAATCGGCCAAAAATTACATGCCCAAAATTTGTTGTTGAACAATCTCAATGTGAATGTGTCATTCTATATATGTGTTTCATTTTTTTAAACGTTTGTTTTTGTGCAGTGAAGTGAATTTAAAAAAAACATAAGCGAGAGCTACAGTACGTTTGCAACGAACTGTTGGATACCCTATTCCCCACATTTTTGTATATGTATTTGCATATGCGTTCGCCTCCTTCGCAGCCAGCCGCTGTTCCAGTATCGGAAACAAAATTCTTCTTTAGCAGGCAGGAAAAAAAAAGACATTTTATTGCCAGGGTAATCACTATATGAGCTCATCATTCAATTTTAAGCTTGCAGATCGATTTGAACAAAACAAGACGAAACTAAAATTTTTAGAAATTAGATATTGATTGGAAATAGCGATTATGGGTGTTTTTAACAATTCTTGAACTACACTCTCCTACGTAACCAAGGTATACAAACCGAAGTGTTCATCTTCTTACTTCAAAACTGCGACCGATAGTTAAAAAACATTAAAAAATTAATGCATATTACTACTTTTGATGGAAACGCCCCTTAAAAGTGGGTGTGCCCTAAAAAATTTTAAGAAAAATTTAAAGCACTAACTAAGCTTGATCATTAGTCAGTATTTAGGCATATGTGTAAAACTACAGCTGAATCGAGTAGTTTTTAAACGATCTTACCTGAACAAAAATATTTTATCAAAATCACGCCTTTAAAAGTGGGCGTATTGAAAAAATTTACACAAGAAAATGTAGAGATATATTTTTCATATAACGAACAGAAGGGACAAAGGTTTAAATTGAATATTGGTAGTACCTTAAGTTTTTAAACCTACGTTTTTCGTTCTTTGATGAAAAGTGGGCGTAAGCCCCGCCCAAAATTCAAAAATTTCTTTACATACACAAACTTTTTAGTTTCTACTAAGAGACTCTAAATTTTGGCTTGCGGATTCATTATAAATACCGTTTATTTACAAAAACAATTTGGTTTCTAGTTTCTAGTGAAAAGTGGGCGTCAGCCACGTCCAAAATCAATTTGTTTGGTTTCAAACACAAGATATTTATGTGAAAGTAATACTCACAAAATGTAATGTTTTTTGCATTAATATAACAATTGGTTTTTTACAAAAACAATATTGATGGTTTTGTATGAAAAATGGGCGTCAGCCACGCCCAAACTGAAATTTTTTTATTTAATTAGAAGAAGGTTTCCCTGAAGCTTTCGCGTGCAAAATTTTAGCGTTATGATTTTATCGTAACTGTACAAAAAACATAATTTAATTTTAGCAAATTTAGGTTGTTCAACAAAAATGGCGATTGTGGGCGTGTTTCTGGGCGGATTTCACCGGTTTAAGAACTTAGCCCTACTCTTGAACCAAAGATTATATGTACCAAATTTCAGTTTTCTAGCTCAAAAATTGCGACCTGTAGAGAGTATACATACGGACGGACGGACATGGCTAAATCGACTAGGCTTTTGATTCTGAGTCAAAATATATATACTTTTCTATACCTAACGGTATTATTTCTCTATGTTACAAACCCCGCACCAAATACAATATACCCATTCTATGGAATAGGGTATAAAAATATTCAACTTTTAACTACAATTTGTAATTGTAGCTATAGGTACACCCATTAAGCTATAAGTGAAATAAGTGAATATAATTTTATTCAAGTGATTATGCGTTGGATTTTGCTTTGCGGAAAATCCTTGTGACATCAAACTTTTTTATAAAACCTACATACCTCCTACCTACCTATCTTCCTATTATAATGTCTTTAAGAAAGGATAGAAAATTAGGTTATTGGCAAAGGAAGCATAAAAACCCCAGCAAAAAATTGTCCAGAGGTAAGCACGTAAAAAACGTAAATGTAGTTTTCTTTTTGTATACCTAGCTGTTTTTACTTGCGATTATAGGTACTATAAGGCAAGTTATGCATTCGTCAAAAAAAAATATATTCTAAAAATCAAACATGAAAATACGATGATAGAGAAGTCGAAAAAAGTGGGTCCGACAATTCTTTCTTTCTGTATCGGCACCTAGAGCCTAAATGGCTATACCGATTTGCTTCAAAGTTGGTACATAGTATTATAATGACGTCCTACAGAGAGGTTTTGGAATTAGCATTCTAGCTACAAATATAACGGTACCTACCATATGATTTTTTATGAAAAACTCATTTATCTCAACAACGGCTCCTAAGATTTTGAAAAAAAACTTTCTGAGTGGTGTTTTTTGAGTAAAATTTGTTTTGATTGGAACAGATTTTTCAGGAAAAGTCTTATAACGGTACCTCCCATAGGACCGATTTTTTGAAATCAGATTTTCTCGTAAAGCACTACACGGATTTCGATGAAATTTTTAATAAAGTAGCCTTTTTATAAACGAAATAATATTAATTCTTAAATGTTTCAAAAAAAGTTTTTGAGTTTTTTAAAAAAGTTAAAATTTTTTTTAAATTTTTGTTTTTTTTTTAATTTTATTTTTCTGATAAAACTACAAAGTGCTAGAAGTTGGCATACTCAAAAAAAAATTGGAATATGTTTTCCAAAAGCTTTTAAAAAAACAGTTTTTTGAAAAAACTGGTGTCGTTTTGAAAAAAAATTTCTCAAAATTTAAACAGTAAACGAAATCAGATGGATTACTTTATTTTTTTTTCAAAAAAACGTTTAAACTAGTGATTTTTAAGTGATCAATAAAATTTAATATGATTTTTTCAATGCTTTTTTCTGAAAATCTCAAGCACCAAGACGATTTTAACACATTAGAGCAAGTTCGTACGACCCAGTCGTGCACTTTATTTCTTCTGTCAAAATACTTTTACCCATGAGTGTATTTGTTTATTAAAATTAACTCAAAAATGTATACTTTGTGAACACATTGAATATGTTATTTCTTTGCATTTAAATTAAAGGAAATGCAAAAGAACTGAGATTCAACCTGTTGACGAATCGGGAGTCATTGCTGGCGAAGTAGAAGAGCCTGTGGCCGAATTTGATGCATCCAGAATTACTGCCGAAGAAACAGCAGTAGAGGCTGTAAATGAACAGGGAGACACAATCCCTGTTTCGGAAAGTCATTTTTCAACGTCAACAGCATTCAGAAATTTCGTTTTCGAAATTCCCATTGAGGAGGAAAATAGTAATGAAAACTGTTGTTTTGTTCCTGAGGGAAGATGAATTATTGACCTGCATCTATTTTTGAACAACTTAAAGCTAATTTCCAAACACATGACAAAATTTGGATGTACTTTAATTAACTTAGTTCTAATTCAGATAGGTACCTATCAGAGCCCTTTGAAAATTATTTATAGAAAACAAATATTTGAAATTCATTTGGAATTTTAGGACTGAGCTCAAGATTTTTGTTCAAGTGCAATATGTGCAATACGCCTTTCCATATATACACCAGCAATGAGGGAGAAGAACTTGGAGAGGATACCAACTTTAAAATTAACAAGGAAATTGTCGTAGGAACAATGTTAGCAGGAAACGGGTATTTTCAATCCAAACGAGTCCTTGAAGCCATTAACGTCCCATTCATGTCTTCAAAACTATATCGAGAAATCGAGAACGAAACAAAAGAAGTATGAAAAGAAAAGATAAATTTTATAAAAAACGAATTATTAAAAATAATTATTTTATTATAAATTTATTACAAATTGAATTTATTTCACAACATATATTAAATTGATGTTAATTTTTTTATAAAAAGCTACGCGTTTCGGTTTTTACTTGTTAAACCATATTCGGGCTTTGTATGTTTGACTTAGAGCAAGGATGCCAATCTACTACATATGTAGTAGATCTGCTTCATTTATTTTTTTATACGCGTCTAATACGTAGCAACTCTAATCTACTTCGTTTTTCTCATTTTTATATAACGATCATAATTTCATATAATATGTGTTGAATTGATTCATTTTTGCAAATCGAAAAAGCTATTTGCTTAATCTGAATGCACTCATCGCAAAAACCTCCTAGTTACTACAATTTATTTTCCAAACACCTTACTACCGTGTAGAAAAAGAGCAGATAGATACATTGGTGTTGCCTGACTATATGCTTACACTAGCTAGTCTACCACATAGCAATGCAGCAGCCGAAAGACGGTTTTCAGATTTTAGCAACGTAAAAACAAAATAAAATGCACGACTGGGTGGCACGTACTGGCTCTGTTGGTGCAATAGTACGATGAAAACAAAGTCTTCGAGCAATATGAAAAACGCATGTTTGAAAAATTTGGGAAAAATAACAAAGTTTTGGTTAAAACTGGAAAACCCGATATACCTGACTTACTTAAAGAAACCTTTGAATATTTCAATTTGAGATGTCATCTTTTGGTTGCTATAAATGATATAAATATCCGCTAATGGCCAAATTAATTAAATTGTAAAAAACAAATTTCCGTTATTATCATTTGAAGCCAAAAACTAAAATGCAGTTTTCGTCAAAACATTCTATGTTTACTCAATAATAAAGTTTAATACAAATCGGTAGAGCCTTTTTTGAAAAAATTAGAAAAAACTAAAAAAAATTGGCCAAAACCTAGTGGCTCTTTGTATGGGAGCCACTATTTAAAAAAGAGGAACCGAAAAAAATGCAATGCCATCTGATAGAGAGTTGTAAGAAACTTAACCAAACAAAGTTTGATTGAATTCGATACAACCGTTGAAAACTTCTGGCCAATTGAAAAAAAGACGTTAAGACCAGGGGTGGAATCGGCTAAGGTGATTTGTGATAAGTGATAGTCACAATCAACAAATTTTGTCTGGCTAGATGATTGTCACATGTGACAATCACATTTTTGTGACTTTTTCTTGTGACACCTAAATAGCTGTCACAAGAAAAAGTCACAAAAATGTGATTGTCACATGTGACAATCACCTTAGCCAGATGAAATTTGTTGATTGTGACTATCACTTATCACAAATCACCTTAGCCGATTCCACCCCTGATCTCCGTTATTAGCATTTTTCGCCAAAAACTAAAAACGCAGTTCTCTTAAGAACACTAAAAGAACACAAAAAATTTAATCAAAATCGTTAGAGCCATTTTGGAGCAAATTATAAAAAACCAAAAAAAGTTGGCTAAAACTGAACGGCTCGTTGTATGGGAGCCACCATTTGGAAAGGCTTCACTGAAAAATGTATAAAACCATCCTATAGAACACTATAAAGACAAACGAAGTTGGAATCAATTCAATCGAGCCGTCTCGAAGTTATGTTTAAACCTGATTTTCGTTACGACCATGTTAGCCAAAAACAAAAAAACGCAATTTTGTTAGAAATATCTTAGGTAAGTTAAATTCTACGTTTAATATATAATAATAATTGGACCCCGACCTTTATTGGAACCAACTATTGGCACCCTTATTATTATAAATTTACCATTAAATTTTACAAAAAAAGTAATTAAAAACAAATACTTTATTAAATTCTGATATCAAAAAACAATACTTTTTAATAAAATAAATATATATTAATAACTAAATAAGGCTTACCAAATTTTAGGTCCTTAGCGGGAACACGCAAAATTTTGCAAATTTTTCACTTTCTTGAAACGTTCTCACAACTTCACTTCCATACAGCGACTGAAGAATCGTCTCGTTAAAACAAAGATGTACAATTGTGAGGAATAAGTTACAGTTCACGAAAAAAATTGAATTGGTTTGCTAGATTAATAATTTTTGGAAAAAATCGTTAATGAATGAGGGGGTGCCAATAGCTGGTTCAATATAATGGGATGCCAATAATTGTATCCGTTACGCTAGTTCATCAGAGGATAAAGCAATTTTTGTTTCTCCTATCTAGGTACATGGATTTAATTCACACACTATAATAGATCCATATACTCGTACCAACCATTTTTACTTGCTCTATAGGGCAAGTATTGGTTTCGTGCAAAAAAAAAAAATCGAGGTTTTAATCAAACATGACATTACGATGATAGAGAAGCCCAAAAAAGTGGTTTTCGCCATACCGTCCGTCGGTCTGTCTGTGCGTCTGTGCGTCTGTGCGGATGTGCGGATGTGCGGATGTGCGCTTTTTCACGTCATGCTACAGCCTAAACGGCTTGACGGATTTTCTTCAAACTTGGTATATAGCAGTTCGAAGAAAAATCATTGTCGAGGATTTTTTTATTTTGTTTTAGCCCGGCTCAAACTGGTACCTTTCAAGTAACGGTTTTTTTCAATTTGGATTTTCTCGAAAACGGCTCTAACGATTTTGATTAAATTTAAAATTTAGCTAACTTTAAGCATTTCTAACAAAACTGCGTTTTTGGTTTTTGCCTCTAATGGTCGTAACGAAAATCAGGTTTTAACGGCTTTTTTTTCAAATAGCCATAAGTTCTCAACGGCTTGATTGAATCAACTCAAACTTTGTTTGACATAGTTTTTCATAGTGTTCTATAGGATGGTTTAGTAAATTTTTTACTGAAGCCTTTCTAAACGGTGGCTTCCATACAACGAGCCGTTGAGTTTTAGCCAACTTTTTTTGGTTTTTTCTAATTTTGTCGAAAATGGCTCTAACGATTTTGATTAAACTTTGTGTGCTATATTCTTTTAGTGTTTTGAAGAGAACTGCGTTTTTAGTTTTTGGCTAAAAATGCAAATAACGGAGATCTGCTCTTAACGGCTTTTTTTCAAATGGCCATAAGTTGTCAACGGTTGCATCGAATTCACTCAAACTTTGTTTGGTATAGTTCCTTACAGCTTCCTATCAGATGGCATTGATTTTTTTTAATTTTCTCTTTTTTAAATGGTGGCTCCAATACAAAGAGCCACTAGATTTTGGCCAATTTTTTCATTTTTTCTAATTTACTCAAAAAAGGCTCCCCCGATTTTTATAAAACTTTGTATGTAACATACATGGAATACTTCAAACAAAACTGCATTTTTAGTTTTTGGCTATGCATGATAATAGCGGAAATCGCTTTTAACAGTATTATTAATTTGGCCATAAGTGGACATTTGTATCATTTATAACACCCAAAAGATAACGTCTTATTTTAAATATTAAAGGTTTCTTAACGTTAGCTCCCGTATATCGAGTTTTCCAGTTTTAGCCAAATTTTTTTGGTTTTTACCAAATTTTTCAAAAATGAATTGTTCTTATTGATCGAAAAGTTTGTTTTCATCGTACCACCAACAGAGCAAGTACGTGCGACCCAGTCGTGCATTTTATTTTAAATATAAAAGTCATAAGCACTCCTAATTATCATTCATGCAGCCTATTAAAGTTCATTGGACACTTTCTTCAATTCCATATTCCTACATACTGTACGTACATAGGTACATAATGTATATATATTTGGTGTAGGTATTTAAAAACATATTATATTGCGTGCGAAAATTTAATAGGTATGTATGTATGTACTTAAATCTTTAAAATTGCATAGTTATCTTAACATCAATTTTCCCCTTCGATTTGAAAAGGATCGGATTTGGGTTATGGACATATGGCAGACAAGAAAAATAACAAACCAATCAGAACATTTGTTGCCATATCATCATCAAACAACCACGTTTCTTAGTTAGTTGAAGTTGTTGTTGGTTAAATGTATAAATTTCCAAATGGGAAGATCCACAGATTGCTAGTGTGAACAACTATACAAAAAACTCAGCTTTATGTAAGTTGTATAAAAATAAACCAATCAGAACATTTGTTATCATTATCATTTAACTTGTAGGTAGTTTCGTGGTTACCAACTTGGTTTTTTTTTTTTAATCTTAGGAATAACAAATAAAGTCAATTCCAATAAATTTAGAGAAGGATATCTTTTTTTGCATTATATTCTATTTTTCTGTTTTGCAAATGGAACAATAATAATTGTTGCTAAACTGTTAAGGTACACAGGCTAAGCTACAAGCTTGTTGAAATTGCATGATCTGCAGAAATAAAAAAACCTTCTTTTGGAATTCGCTCTATCTTTAATCTTTGCTGTATTTGTGCAATTCTGTTGTTTTGTTTTGCATGTGTAATGGTCATGAGTGGAAATAGTTCAAAAGTAGCTCTCTATTTCTTGTTCACTACTATGACGGCGCGGCGGTGTTTTGCAACGAAACTGGTACCGCGACCAAGAAGGGTTGCTATGATGGTCAAAGATGAATAATATCAAGCCGCCGCTCGCGGATACCGACGGAGAATCGATCCTTTTAATGGTCACCCGCTATTTTGTTGTTGCACTTGTTGATTTTTTTGCGCTCTGATGATGATTTTGCATCGGAATTATGGCTGGTCCGCAAAAAGGGACAGAAAGGATTACGAATATCCTGGCGCCGCACCGCTTTCGGATACCGCTTTATTTTTTTGCTATTACGATGCATAGATGTTATCCTTGTTGTTGTTGTTTACGTGTTTGTCATAATCTTGTTGATCTTATAAAGATTTTTCTGTGTAATGCTTCATTCGCTTGCGAAACTTTGAAGAGAAAGGTCATAGTAATTGAAATAAGAAAATAAAAGTACGTTATGAGAAATTGTGTAATCTGTGTTAATAAAAATAAAAGATATTCTTCTAGTAAGTATTGGAATAATATTAATATTAAGTATAATAATTTTAGAGGAAGGTGTTTAGTTATTATTATTATTTGTTTTTTTTTTTTTTAAATGTGCATCACAAATATATGTCTTAAGCTCTTACTCAAAGAAAAGAGATCGACATTGCTTATTTTCTTTGTTCTTGTTTTTTCTCTTACTGTTATATTAGTCGACAATACTTCTGAAAGCCCAGAAACATGATGCGATCAGGAAATTATTACAGGAGACTATAATTTAGATTCCAAGGGTATACATATACAGGGTGTTTTCTAATTCATAGCAGGAAAAATAAAAAAAAAATTTTATGTAAACACCTTTCGCCTCCTTCATGCTTAAAGAAAAAGAGAATTATAGCACTCTGCATTAATCGGCAACTCTTCGCATTTATTGGAACCTTATCATATAAAATAGTTGTGTATGCTAATCGTTCAGTTAAAAAATTATTTGCGCGAAAATAACTCACCAGGCCCACCACCATCCAAACACCCCCCAACTACTCCTTAACTCCCCACCCCCTGGAAAATAACCCCCCACTTTTTTGACAATTTTTTCCTCAACCCCTCCCACACACAACAACAAATCTTAAAAAAAAAATTAAAAAAATGGCGGGGCTAACTTTAGTCATAAAATCGTTTTTTGGCTATAAAAGCTAGAGCTTTTAAGATAAATTTTCTATTTTAACGGCACATGATAGCACAAGAGGAGTACAACTCAGCACAAGTAAAAAAAAAAAAAAAATGGCTGTGGTTTTTTTCTTGTTTTTCATACAAAAGTTTTTTGGTTATAAAACGGAGAGCTTAGAAAATAAGAAAATAATCTTTACGGCACATGGCAGCACAAACGGAGCACAGCACAAGAAATCTTAAAAAAAAGAAAAAAAATGGCGGGGCTAACTTTATTGTAAAAATCGTTTTTTGGCTATTAAAGCTAGAGCTTTGGAGATGAAAAGTTCATATTTACGGCACATAGCAGCACAAGCTTAGCACAACGCAGCACAACAAATCTTAAAAAAAAAATAAAAAATGGCGGGGCTAACTTTAGTCATAAAATCGTTTTTTGGCTATAAAAGCTAGAGCTTTAAAGATACAACTTTTATATTTACGGCACATAGTAGCACAAGTCTAGCACAAAGCAGCACAATAAATTTTATATAAAAAATAAAAAATGGCGGGGCCAACTTTAGTCACATATTTTATAATATAACGTTTAAAGGAAACTAGCAACATACCAGTCCACACAGTGGTACTGCATTTGTTCTTCGACGTGCTGCCGGCAGGACACCGAGGGACCAAGAAAAGTAGTAAGTCGTCCTCAATATTAAGACCAGAACGTCCTTTTTTTATTATGAAATTCAGACAGCATTGCCTCATAAACTTTTCGTATTAGGTTAGATTATTAAACATAGTTTTTTTATTATATCTGTACATACTCTTTTATTAGTTTTAAGATTTTGAAATTTTAGCTTATAGTTATTTTCACTGAGCTGGAGAGCTCAATTTTAATGAACTTTTCGAATTAAAATTATTAACTAACTAGCAAACCCATGCCCGCTTCGCTGAGCAGAGTTCCAATGGGCTGTTACCTGCAGTTTAGCCAAGAGGCGTATAAATTTTTTTCAATTTGACAGGCTTGAGAAATGCTAAAATTGAATGGTACCTATAGAAAGAAAACTTTGAATAAAATTGGTTTTTTAAATTCAGAATCAAATCGTTGGTACTCTGCATTCATTCAAATCTATTGACTGTGTAACAAACGAAGATGAAGCCACTTATTATCCAACTGAGTTTTTAAACTTCTTAGATGTACCTGACTTACCACAGCACAATTTACAACTGAAGGCGGGCTCGGTAGTAGTCATCAGCTTCGAAATCTAAAACAACCAAAACTATGCAATGGAACGCGCTTGGTGAAAACTGATGAGTAATGTCTAACATTTCATTCTAATGCTTTCTTATAAACAACATTTTTTGTATTACCATCTTTTACATAAATAAAAAGTGCGGTCGGTTTCCCTACTCTAGAACACCCAACATGACCGTGAGAAATCAATACCGCAAATTTTCAAAGATTGACCTTGGGCTTTTAGACCGAGAGCCAACGACATAATGAATCAAGTCATTTATATAATGTTGTAAGGCATATCAATAGAAAGCGTTAGGGGAGTTAGACAAGAAAAAGTTTGTCTGGCAGTTTTTTGGTGTGACGAACATGGGGTAAATTCGACACAAAAGTGTGACAAAAATGAGTTAAGTCAAGTCACATATATAATGTTGTAACTCATTTCAATAGAAACCTTTTGATTAGTTAGACAAAAAAAAGTTTGTCTGGCAGCATTTTGGTGTGACGAACATGGGGTAAATTCGACACAAAGTATGACAAAATTTCAAAAATTAACTTATTTGGGTACTTTTGTAACAGAACGAATAGGTTGTGTTAAAACAAGAAAAAAATCCTAAGAGGGGGGGGCTATTCCCATCCGTTTAAACGGGAGGGGCAATTTTCTGGAAAAATGACTTATATTCGAAAAAAAAATATTTAAAAATAACCGCACCTCCTTTAATGTCATAATATATATACGTTTTTGTAAGGCCGAAAATCTTTTCTTTAATTGTATTTTCAAATAAAGTTATTCTAGTACATCGTTTTAGAAAAATGAATTTTCAAACTCAAAACTTTGAAAAACAAAAATTTCAAACAATTTTTTTTCAAAATTATACGTAATTAAATATAATTTTTTTTTTCAAAATTTTATGCTCTTATTAGTTCTTAGTAAAACACTGAAAACCGTATGGCTCTAGGACTTTTTGTTGCTAAGCTATTTAAAAATAACCGAACCTACTACTTCACAGTAACAAGAAAATCTAGCCTTACAATCATCACACGGATTGCACAGGTGATCTTTTTAAGTTCGGTTATTTTTGAATAGCTTAGCAACAAAAAGTCCTAGAGCCATACGGTTTTCAGTGTTTTACTAAGAACTAATAAGAGCATACAATTTTGAAAAAAAAATTAATATTTAATTACGTATAATTTTGAAAAAAAATTGTTTGAAATTTTTGTTTTTCAAAGTTTTGAGTTTGAAAATTAATTTTTCTAAAACGATGTACTAGAATAACTTTATTTGAAAATACAATTAAAGAAAAGATTTTTGGCTTTACAAAAACGTATATTATGACATTAAAGGAGGTGCTGTTATTTTGAAATATTTTTTTTTCGAATATACATAAGTCATTTTTCCAGAAAATTGCCCCACCCGTTTAAACGGAGGGGAATAGCCCCCCTCTCTTAGGATTTTTTTCTTGTTTTAACACAACCTATTCGTTCTGTTACAAAAGTACAAAAATAAGTTAATTTTTAAAATTTTGTCATACTTTGTGTCGAATTTACCCCATGTTCGTCACACCAAAATGCTGCCAGACAAACTTTTTTTTGTCTAACTAATCAAAAGCTTTCTATTGAAATGAGTTACAACATTATATATGTGACTTGACTTAACTCATTTTTGTCACACTTTTGTGTCGAATTTACCCCATGTTCGTCACACCAAAAAACTGCCAGACAAACTTTTTCTTGTCTAACTCCCCTAACGCGTTCTATTGATATGCCTTACAACATTATATAAATGACTTGATTCATTATGTCGTTGGCTCTTAGACTATTTATTTATAGTGATGGCAAAAGCAAGGCGAATAGAAAATTGATGACGTTTAAAATCAAATGGCAAATCAGGTATAATCATTGGAATTCTGGGGATCAAAACATCTTCCCCTTTATATTTGCTACTAAGAATCGTAGCTTCAATTAGATTGTTCATTCACTTTTTTACAGCTAGTCTAGTACCATTGAAAAGTTGAGGTTGAATAATATTAGGCATTATTATAATCGGGATCTAATTTTTAGAGCTAAATAATGAGGTGGCAGTCCCGGTAAATCAAGCGAATTCAAAAGTTCCGTCTGGTAATTCACTACGTCATCCTCATTTATAATTGCATCAACTCATTTGTTGGCAACAAATTGTCCATCTATTTCTTCTAAAATAGATGCATTAATTTCAGCGACATCTGTATTTTTGCCTTTAGCTCTTTCAATTAACCAAGTACGATTTTTATAGTTCTCCGAAATACTTCGAAACACACTATGAACCAATTCTTTCTTTGAATTCTTCATACAATAGAAATTTGGAGTGTAATTTGACCATTTGAACTATCAACGTCAACGGACATTTTTCCATTTCCAATATCCAACAGCTGCTTTGAAAATTCTGCAGCAGATGGGTCACTTTAGTGAGTGTTTTAACATACATATATCCACAAAGGAGAACATTTAAGGCATTGACATCCGTAGTAGTCGATCGGGGTATGACCGGCAAAGTTTGTCTAAAGTCACCCGCCAACAATATCATGGCGCCGCCAAATATTACTTGGCTACCTCGCAAATCTTTCAGAGTTCGATCTAAAGCTTAAAGTGACTTTTTGTGTGCCATTGTACACTCATCCCATACAATAATCCTACACTGTTGCAAGACTTTGGCCATTGCCGACGTTTTAGAAATATTACATGTAGGCGCTTCGTTAACATGGATGTTTAAAGGCAATTTAAGTGCAGAGTGCCCTGTACGACCACCATTAATTGATTGCATACTGGCAAGTGCATTTGCAACATATGCAACACACGTAGCATACATGGTATTATTTTTTTTACAGACAAACCTGGTGCAAATAAATACTTATTGGGCAAAAAAACAATCATTAAATTTGGTGTTGTCAAACTCTAGATATAAAAGCATTTGTTGCAAATGTTGTATTTTATATGTTGCATAATGATTCATAACTATGCATACATTTCAGTTATGATCAATTATTGAATTTGTTGATTAGTTGATTGCATGGTGGCAAGTGCATTTGCAACAGATGCAACATACGTAACATACATTGTATTATTTTTTTTACATAAAAACCTGGTGCAAATAAGTACCTTTTCAGCAAAAAAAGAATCATCAAACTCGGTGTTGTCAAACTCGAGATATAAATGGTCAAACATAAATCAAACTCATTTTTACTTTAGATATAAAAGCATTTGTTGCAAATGTTGTATATTATATTTGCTACTAAGAATCGTAGCTTCAATTAGATTGTTCATTCACTTTTTTACAGCTAGTCTAGTACCATTGAAAAGTTGAGGTTGAATAATATTACGCATTATTATAATCGGGATCTAATTTTTAGAGCTAAATAATGAGGTGGCAGTCCCGGTAAATCAAGCGAATTCAAAAGTTCCGTCTGGTAATTCACTACGTCATCCTCATTTATAATTGCATCAACTCATTTGTTGGCAACAAATTGTCCATCTATTTCTTCTAAAATAGATGCATTAATTTCAGCGACATCTGTATTTTTGCCTTTAGCTCTTTCAATTAACCAAGTACGATTTTTATAGTTCTCCGAAATACTTCGAAACACACTATGAACCAATTCTTTCTTTGAATTCCTCATACAATAGAAATTTGGAGTGTAATTTGACCATTTGAACTATCAACGTCAACGGACATTTTTCCATTTCCAATATCCAACAGCTGCTTTGAAAATTCTGCAGCAGATGGGTCACTTTAGTGAGTGTTTTAACATATATCCACAAAGGAGAACATTTAAGGCATTGACATCCGTAGTAGTCGATCGGGGTATGACCGGCAAAGTTTGTCTAAAGTCACCCGCCAACAATATCATGGCGCCGCCAAATATTACTTGGCTACCTCGCAAATCTTTCAGAGTTCGATCTAAAGCTTAAAGTGACTTTTTGTGTGCCATTGTACACTCATCCCATACAATAATCCTACACTGTTGCAAGACTTTGGCCATTGCCGACGTTTTAGAAATATTACATGTAGGCGCTTCGTTAACATGGATGTTTAAAGGCAATTTAAGTGCAGAGTGCCCTGTACGACCACCATTAATTGATTGCATACTGGCAAGTGCATTTGCAACATATGCAACACACGTAGCATACATGGTATTATTTTTTTTACAGACAAACCTGGTGCAAATAAATACTTATTGGGCAAAAAAACAATCATTAAATTTGGTGTTGTCAAACTCTAGACATAAAAGCATTTGTTGCAAATGTTGTATTTTATATGTTGCATAATGATTCATAACTATGCATACATTTCAGTTATGATCAATTATTGAATTTGTTGATTAGTTGATTGCATGGTGGCAAGTGCATTTGCAACAGATGCAACATACGTAACATACATTGTATTATTTTTTTTACATAAGAACCTGGTGCAAATAAGTACCTTTTCAGCAAAAAAAGAATCATCAAACTCGGTGTTGTCAAACTCGAGATATAAATGGTCAAACATAAATCAAACTCATTTTTACTTTAGATATAAAAGCATTTGTTGCAAATGTTGTATATTATATGTTGCATAATGATTCATAACTATGCATATATTTCAGTTATGATCAATTATTGAATTTGTTGATTAGTTGATTGCATGGTGGCAAGTGCATTTGCAACATATGCAACATACGTAACATACATTGTATTATTTTTGTTACACAAAAACCTGGTGCAAATAAATACCTTAAAAAAATAATACAGTGTATGCTACGTATGTTGCATATGTTGCAAATGCACTTGCCACCATGCAATCAACTAATCTACAAATTCAATAATTGATCATAACTGAAATGTATGCATAATTATGAATCATTATGACACATATAATATACAACATTTGCAACAAATGCATTTATATCTCGAGTTTGATAACACCAAATTTAATGATTCTTTTTTTGCCGAATAGGTATTTATATGCACCAGGTTTGTCTGTAAAAAAAGTAATACCATGTATGCTACGTATGTATTGCATTGTTTTTTTAACAGACAAACCTGGTGCAAGTAAATATCTATTGGGCAAAAAAAGAATCATTAAATTTGGTGTTGTCAAACTCGATATATAAATGCATTTGTTGCAAATGTTGTATAGTATATGTTGCATAATGATTCATAATTATGCATACATTTCAGTTATGATCAATTATTGAATGTGTTAATTAGTTGATTGCATGGTGGCAAGTGCATTTGAAACATATGCAACATACGTTACATACATTGTATTATTTTTTTACACAAAAACCTGGTGCAAATAAATACCTTTTTAGCAAAAAAAGAATTATCAAGTTCTGTGTTGTCAAACTTGAGATATAAATGGTCAAACATAAATCAAACTCATTTTTATATATATAGAAGAAGAAGATAAAAATGGAACATTAAAAATACAATTGAAAATATTTCAATCGATAAATACTACACTCTACGATTTATAAACTGGATTTTGGTACAATGTTTTTAAAAAAAAACACATGGTTAACACTCACCAAAAGTATGTCTGTTCGCAATGAGAGCACGATATAAAAGAACTCAAAGCACATAAGAGAACTGTCAACTGAATTCAAATGACAACAAATTAATATTAACATAATGCACTTACAACTACATTTGACAACTGTGTACACATATACAGTCATACAGTACAACAGAAACGCTCATCAGCGGCTGTGTATTTGTTGTTGTTTTTGCCATACAGGCATTTCGTATGAGAGGAAAGCATTACTCACATAAAATGTCATAACTCAGGAACGGCTGCACCGATTCCAAACAAACTTCACACATACCACCTCCTCATATGTAGAAACAAACTGTAAAATGTTTGTGTCAATCAGTTCGGCGGTTCTTGAGTTATAAGATTACCAAGGAAATGTAACTTCTTTTTATATATATAGATTTGAAATTTTAGTGTTATGGATTTCTAAATTTTTTTAGCTAAAGGTGTGTGGAGGCGGACAAAGCCGTCCTGATGTAAAGTTTCCGGTAGCATGACATGACCAACTAACTGTACACTACAGACAGTTTGCGACTGGTTGGTCATTTTAGGGGTTATTTCCGAACATCGGCCATGGAAATTACGTTCAGGAAGTATCTTTCAGATACTTGGGTGGGTTGGCCAGGCCTTCGTCAATACCATCAGACGAGCGCTTGGAATTTGGTAGTATGGTACCTGGAGGGAGATAAAAAAGTAAAGTGCTTTAGTTTTAGGGCTTAGATTAAGGTAGTTTTAAGAGATTATATAAGTCCAAATTCGTACCAACGAATTTGACTTTCGTGGAGGTGGTTTTATTTAATTTTTTTTATTATCTTTGTTGATGGGTTTCATATCATTATTATTTTTGGTGGTGGAATTTCATTTTTTTTTATTATTTTGAATTTTAGGTAGGTTTAGTTAGGTTAGTTTAATCTTAAAAAGCACTATACTTACATGTTCCTTCAGGTAGCGTCAAAGTCCTTCGATTTGTGGTAACGTTTCATACCTTTTAACGTAGCTTCATTCCTTTCCAAAGTCCTCTTCCTTTCCTATAACTTTCTTCTTTTTCTGGCACGATAATTTTGATTGTCGAGCAGGAGGGATAAGTGGAAGCGGCAAAGAACCACCCCCATTTCCGTCGAGCATAGCCGTGCAACGACAAGCGTGCCGCCGCCCTTCTACTTTCCCAAAGTAAGTCCCCCGTGGAACCCTGACTCGCGAAAGCTACGCGTTTCGGTTTTTACTTGTTAAACCATCTTCGGGCTTTGTATGTTTGACTAAGAGTCTCTAAGTCAAACTACGCGTTTCGGTTTTTACTTGTTAAACCATCTTCGGGCTTTGTATGTTTGACTTAGAGTCTCTAAGTCAAACATACAAAGCCCGAAGATGGTTTAACAAGTAAAAATCGAAACGCGTAGCTTTTTATAAAAAAATTAACATCAATTTAATATATGTTGTGAAATAAATTCAATTTGTAATAAATTTATAATAAAATAATTATTTTTAATAATTCGTTTTTTATAAAATTTATCTTTTCTTTTCATCAAACAACACAACATGGAGACTATAACACAAATCACTACAAAAGAAGTATGGGTTGAATCTGCCGAGAGTCAAATGAAATAGGCTATTGAAGAGGAAAAGAGAATAGCCCTACAAAATGGAAACGTTGATGCAGATGGCTATCCTCTAATTACTGTGGTAACTGACGGAGCGTGGTCCCATAGATCATAAGGTTGCAATTATAAGGCATTATCGGGGATTGCAACTATTATTGGTCACAACACCAAGAAAGTTCTATACCATGGTGTGAAGAATAAGTATTGCCACATATGTAAACTGAATGGAAAGAAAGCAGAAAGTGATATACCTGAACATTCTTGCAACAAAAGCCACACAGGACCATCAACAAAAATGGAGTCGGACATCTTGGTTGACTTTTTATCAAAAAGTATGGAGTAGTATTTAAAAAATTTATTTCTGATGGTGACAGCAACGTTTACACAAAACTTTTGGAAGCCAAGCCTTTTCCTAACCATACCATCCAAAAGATTGAGTTTGTTAACCATGTTCCGGAACCTCAGAAAAAAACTTGTGAATCTGACAAAAAATACTAAACACAACCTCTTGGACCGAAAAATTGTATCCCCTGCAATAGAAAAAATAATAAAAGGAATCAAATGTGCGACTCAGCACCGCAAACAGGGCGAATGTCAAGAGGAGGAAAAGCTTAAATTGTTACAAGCTGATATTTTAAATGTCCCTTACCACGTTTTTGAAAGCCATTCAAAATGTGCACAATATTTTTGAGACAATGTCGACATCGAAGAGAAATATAATATTAGAAAATAAGAAGCCGATGGAATCTTCGACAGTTTAAGTCTATACATATGTAACGTAAATTTAATGAAATATGATTTGATTTGAGAGAGAAGTGAACATATCCCAATAGTTTACTCGATACTTCAGGCCACCTTCTATGTGACAGACGTCAAAAGACATCAGCCACACCTTGAGCACTCTCTTTCGTAAATATCAAAACACGCCTGCCTGAAAAGTGATGGAGGAAAATGAAGATTATATGACAAGTGTAATAGCTGACATATGGCATACCCTCGGCCTTCTACCAAACGACAAGAGATACCAATACCTCTTCTCATCCTGAACGCTATCTATGATTACAATAAACCAATATTCTTCTGTTTGAATCTGTAGCTGAGCATTGGGTACTACACAGCAGCGAGTAGACATCGCTCTTCGTCGAGATCCTATTATCAAAATAATATATGATCATGGGATTAAGAATGTCATATCGATTCTCTAACCCAGATACACTTACCCTTTGCGGTGGCCAATACTCGACTCTCACTCTGTTCCCTCACATCCTTTTCACACTTCTCCATCAAACCATCCCAAATTACAGAAACGTGAGCCGCCCATCAATCTACCATAGGTACTGATCATAAAACCACATGAAACAGCCTAGAGGGTAAAAGTTGATGCGCTCACGTCTATCCGCTATAGGCATACGATGTTTAATCCTATAGCATTGTTGTAACCTAGCTTACACCTACAAACCACAACCTCTACTCAAATCCCTCGATAAACGCCTAGAACTCAAATGCTTCATTACCCTATAACACAAGAAAACCCCGAAGACGTTACTCCAGAATGCACTCTATACTCTAGTTATGTTACTCTCCTCTGTATCAATGGGACGAAATCAACCCTATGCCGGCAACACCCCTTCGCGTCAACTGTTAATCACAACGGGAGACTTGAATGGTATGCGACAACGCAAGGTTGTGGTTGAGATCGACCGTCGCGGGGGTCGGCAGCACCATAGCCGTGACTAGCTCAGCCAGGCCGTGGGCACTTGCTCCAGGATATACAAAACCGGTGTTACGTTCAATTTTTCTCTGCCGACCGTTGAACTCGTGATGGATGAGTTCGAATATAAATGTTCATTCGCTTAGGGCTCCCTCAACAATTGAAGAAAGAGTCAAACTCGCTATCAGGAAAGGAATCGATCGCGCTTGCACCTCCTGAATCTATAAAAGTGTTATGTGGAAAAGTGTTGTTGTTATCAAATCAAAGACAGCGTACACGATGTTTGACAAGAGCGAAACACCGATGTCAATGTTCACATTGGCCTTCATTAACTCCTTGCTTGACTGTGCCAACTTGATATAGTAGGCGAGGAGGAGGAAGGTGCCTAACAAAAAGGTGGGGGAATCAAGGTAGTATTAGAATCTCCTGGTCTCTCAACCCTCCCTCACTAGTGTTACAAATCAGCTCTAGTAACCCTAGCTTTGGTTTCGCGCGGACCTAATAAATGAAATTATTATCTGTATTGAGCGGAACCCCTTATGAAGTCGGGTTGCCCAACGATGGTGAATGGCAACCCTAGCCTCTAAACCCTCCCAAAGCAATGACGAAAATCAACTCTCTTATCGTAGCTCGACCTTGGATTCCTGAATCCCCAATATAATATATCCGCCGATTAATGACGGAACAGAACTGCCAATCTACTAACTCAACTTTAAATCTCGTCTCATCCTGTAACAACTAAAAGCTTCAAAAACTAACTTTATTGTTTTACCTTAATAACTCTAAACACACTTACACACACAGCACATCTCGTTTCAGGAGAGGTAGGGATCTCCAACCCCCTTGAAATAATTTACTCCATTATTGCTGAAAATTGCTTAATTATCTTCAAAAGTACACGGAAAGAATTTTTAGATCAGATCACGAAAAATAAGCTGCAAATCACGTCAAATGAATCCAGGTTTGTACCTTGGATTGGAAAATAATAAATCTATACTTTCTATTTGCAATTTAAAAAAAATTGCGAAACGAAGATATTGATACTCTGTAATCATATTTCAACATCTTTTAGTATCAATAATTACATCGAGAAAAACAAATATTGCTATAATCGAATCGCAATTTGATAGCAATTAGGATCAATTTCACGTTTTTAGCGATTGTAAATTTCAAAAGAAGGTTGTAGATTGCCATTAGGTTAGGTTAGGTTAAGGTGGCTGTCAGTCAACGACTGACACACTTAGACCAGATACTAGGTCCATTGTGATACCATATATGAAAGTAAGGCACTACCTCACTAATTTTAAAACCAATTGAAACTTTTAACAAAGCGATGGAGACAGTGTATGTCTGTCTGAGTTAGGTCATTGATATCGTTGAGGAAGAAATCTCCCAAATGTAATTTTCGTCTTTGTGAGAGAGCAGGGCATGAACAAAGAAGATGTGTTATAGTTTCTTCTTCTTCCTCGTCCATGCAACTTCTGCAGAAGTCGTTCGAGAAGACACCGAGTCTAGTAGCATGTCTGCCTATAAGACAGTGTCCAGTTATGACACCGATTAAGAAGCTAAGGTGTGATCTACCAAGAGATAACAAACATATGGAGCGTTTTGGATCTAGTTTTGGCCAGATCTGTTTTGTCGCCTAACAGGTAGTCAAATTTGACCACCTTAGATTTGTTTCGTTCATGGCATCGTGTTTTAGCATGAGTTTACATGTAGCGATAGGTATACCAATATTCCTCCTGTCGGGTGAAAGTGGTTCAGTAGTTCCATTTCTAGCGAGTTCATCGGCCTTGCAGTTTCCTGGGATATCTCTATGTCCCGGCACCCAAAAAAGGTGAATGTTAAACTGTCCTGCCATCCAGTCTTTCGATAATTACGGAAGGCTGGTTGTTTATTAGTGTCATCAATAAGTTCGAATTGGATGTATCTGTGATCAGAGAATGAGTGCTCTGCAGACACCTTCCAATTCGTGATCCTATGATGAATCGAATCGGAGACAAGTGTTATGTCTAAGACTTCTTGTCTGTTTCTGGTTATGAATGTGGGTTCATTCCCAGTATTAGTTACAATTAGGTTAGTACTGAGAATATAATCAAAAAGAGACTCACCTCTATCATTTATATTTGTACTCCCCCAGACTGTATGGTGTGCGTTGGCGTCACATCCAATTAGGAGGCACGTATTTAGCCGCTCTGATTCCTCTATAATTCTCCTCAGCATGTCGCTGGGGAGGGGGCCGAGATGGTCGTGGCCAAGGTAAGCTGAGGCAAGCCAGTATATGCCTTTTTTGGTCTGCAATCTGACCGTAGTAACGTCTCGATCGCTGTAATCAGGGAGTATAAATACATTAATATTACTTCTAACTAATATGCAGGATCGTGGATCACCTTTGTCCAATGCATACAGCAAGTAGTACCCAGGAGTCCTGAGTCCATGAACAATAGATTAGACAATATATGGTTCCTGGATCCGGACAATATCTTCCCCTTTTGTTTGCAGTCGGGGAAGGGAGGCCGAAGCCAGTTTGGAATGTTGGAGGTTAATCTGTAGTAGCTGAACCATCTCGGTTGCAGTTTTCCAGACCACCTCTTACAGTGCTATTGAGGTCCTCCTCTGAGTCTGACTCCGAGGATGACCGTAAAAGAAAATCTTCATTAATGTAGTCTTCAGTCTCCATGTCGGAAGGACTGTCGACAGTGTGAGCATCCAAGTCGGATGCGGTATCTGGTTTGGAGGAGGGTATACCTATAGAAGGAGTGCTGGGTGCATCTATTTCCATTTCTGGAAGGTTGATGACACCAGCAGGTTCCTCCACTGCGGGTATATCCTCCGATGTTGTGAGAACTAGTCTAGCACTTTCTTCGTCTTTCCTATACACTTTCAGCGTAATGGTAGACCATCCAAACCTAATCACTCCTTTGGTTGACGCTAGTGGAGCCAGTGAATCCCTATTGATGACTATAATAGCCGATCTATAAGGACCCTCCGGATCCTCCAGCTTGGCGACTTTCCAGTCATGAGTAGGCAGGGATGGGTTACCATATTGTAGCATTTTAAGGATGATTTCTTTGTCGGAGAGTTCAGCTGGTAATCTGGTACGAGCCCTTGGTCTGCAAGGAATGTCTTCTCTTGCCACAACCTCGAGCTTAGCACCAGGCCAGAGTCCCTCCAACCTACTGATAGCGAGCCTATATAGATCGCACGACCTCCGACCATCGAATGCGACGAGCTTGACGCGCCCCTGGTACCACCCGGCATCCTCAAAAATGGCAGGTTCACTTGGATTTTCCATCATGAGGGTCCAGTAGGAAGCCTGAAGCTTGTTCAAGACCGTCGTCCACCGATCGAAGGAGATCATACCATCTACATTACTCCTATCAATCACCGCTAAAATGGTTTTATCCTTTAGTACGTCACTAAAGGATAGATCTTTCCTGATGTTGGAAAGAGTATTGGCATTGGCCTTTGGTCTTTTGGGTTCCGGACCGGTTCCCTCAAAGGATCGCTGGCGCTTAGACGTAGAGTCTTCGCTTTTAATTATATTTTTTGCCCACACGAGTTTGGCAGATTGTTTCCAGTCCAGATCCGACACCGGTAAGTCACCTAGCATCTTCACTAATCTCTCCGCGTTCCGTCTATCTTTTCGTGAGTAGGTTACACTCCTCCCTCCAGCGGTGGTGCTGTAAGTCACAGCCTCACCGTCGCAGGGGGGAATCCCCATGGAGCTCGAGGAAGGTTTACCTTTGACGCCGGTGGAACCGTAAGTCACGGCTCCATCAGCCCCCTGGACACCCCTTCCTGAGCCCGAAGGTTTTTGTTGGGCGGTGGTATTCCTCTCCTTGTCCGAGGTGGAGCTGAAAGTCACAGCCACACCCCCGTCAAGGAGGGGAATTTCTTGAGAGTCTGAGCTCAATAGTGCGGTGGGAGTGTCACAGTGTGTCACTGTGGCACTGCCACTGTTTTTGTTATTTACATCCGCAACTGTCGGGGGGCAGTCACGGAGGGCAGCAGAGGTACTGTAAGTCACAGTATCCCCACTACCGACCGTGATTTGTCCCGACAGCTGCGGAGGAGCGTCCAGACTGGCAGCACTTCCCCTACTCTCGGACGACTTTACAGCCTTCCTGGGAGTTGAGGTCGTCCTACCGGTCATATCGCCTGACGAGTGAATTTGTTTTTCTTTTTTATATATTTTCTTTTTGTCTTTCATTAATGAACTTTTGGTCACTGGCGACTCCTCCTCTTTCGAGGCAAAGCCCGTGCCGGCAGTCGTGACTCCTGCCGACATTTGAGTGGACATCCCCACTCGAATTTTATTTTTATTGGTAGCTTTTGAGTTCATGATTTTAGTTAGATTGAGTTATTTTAGTTAGTGTGATTCTGCAATTGTTGGAGTGTGTGTGTGTGTGTGTGTGTGTGTGTGTGTGTGTGTGTGTGTGTGTGTGTGTGTGTGTGTGTGTGTGTGTGTGTGTGTGTGTGTGTGTGTGTGTGTGTGTGTGTGTGTGTGTGTGTGTGTGTGTGTGTGTGTGTGTGTGTGTGTGT
Source organism: Platycheirus albimanus (assembly GCA_916050605.2). Classification (NCBI taxonomy): domain Eukaryota; kingdom Metazoa; phylum Arthropoda; class Insecta; order Diptera; family Syrphidae; genus Platycheirus; species Platycheirus albimanus. The sequence goes on from OU696696.1 coordinate 188,082,238, forward strand.
GTGTGTGTGTGTGTGTGTGTGTGTGTGTGTGTGTGTGTGTGTGTGTGTGTGTGTGTGTGTGTGTGTGTGTGTGTGTGTGTGTGTGTGTGTGTGTGTGTGTGTGTGTGTGTGTGTGTGTGTGTGTGTGTGTGTGTGTGTGTGTGTGTGTGTGTGTGTGTGTGTGTGTGTGTGTGTGTGTGTGTGTGTGTGTGTGTGTGTGTGTGTGTGTGTGTGTGTGTGTGTGTGTGTGTGTGTGTGTGTGTGTGTGTGTGTGTGTGTGTGTGTGTGTGTGTGTGTGTGTGTGTGTGTGTGTGTGTGTGTGTGTGTGTGTGTGTGTGTGTGTGTGTGTGTGTGTGTGTGTGTGTGTGTGTGTGTGTGTGTGTGTGTGTGTGTGTGTGTGTGTGTGTGTGTGTGTGTGTGTGTGTGTGTGTGTGTGTGTGTGTGTGTGTGTGTGTGTGTGTGTGTGTGTGTGTGTGTGTGTGTGTGTGTGTGTGTGTGTGTGTGTGTGTGTGTGTGTGTGTGTGTGTGTGTGTGTGTGTGTGTGTGTGTGTGTGTGTGTGTGTGTGTGTGTGTGTGTGTGTGTGTGTGTGTGTGTGTGTGTGTGTGTGTGTGTGTGTGTGTGTGTGTGTGTGTGTGTGTGTGTGTGTGTGTGTGTGTGTGTGTGTGTGTGTGTGTGTGTGTGTGTGTGTGTGTGTGTGTGTGTGTGTGTGTGTGTGTGTGTGTGTGTGTGTGTGTGTGTGTGTGTGTGTGTGTGTGTGTGTGTGTGTGTGTGTGTGTGTGTGTGTGTGTGTGTGTGTGTGTGTGTGTGTGTGTGTGTGTGTGTGTGTGTGTGTGTGTGTGTGTGTGTGTGTGTGTGTGTGTGTGTGTGTGTGTGTGTGTGTGTGTGTGTGTGTGTGTGTGTGTGTGTGTGTGTGTGTGTGTGTGTGTGTGTGTGTGTGTGTGTGTGTGTGTGTGTGTGTGTGTGTGTGTGTGTGTGTGTGTGTGTGTGTGTGTGTGTGTGTGTGTGTGTGTGTGTGTGTGTGTGTGTGTGTGTGTGTGTGTGTGTGTGTGTGTGTGTGTGTGTGTGTGTGTGTGTGTGTGTGTGTGTGTGTGTGTGTGTGTGTGTGTGTGTGTGTGTGTGTGTGTGTGTGTGTGTGTGTGTGTGTGTGTGGTGTGTGTGTGTGTGTGTGTGTGTGTGTGTGTGTGTGTGTGTGTGTGTGTGTGTGTGTGTGTGTGTGTGTGTGTGTGTGTGTGTGTGTGTGTGTGTGTGTGTGTGTGTGTGTGTGTGTGTGTGTGTGTGTGTGTGTGTGTGTGTGTGTGTGTGTGTGTGTGTGTGTGTGTGTGTGTGTGTGTGTGTGTGTGTGTGTGTGTGTGTGTGTGTGTGTGTGTGTGTGTGTGTGTGTGTGTGTGTGTGTGTGTGTGTGTGTGTGTGTGTGTGTGTGTGTGTGTGTGTGTGTGTGTGTGTGTGTGTGTGTGTGTGTGTGTGTGTGTGTGTGTGTGTGTGTGTGTGTGTGTGTGTTGTGTGTGTGTGTGTGTGTGTGTGTGTGTGTGTGTGTGTGTGTGTGTGTGTGTGTGTGTGTGTGTGTGTGTGTGTGTGTGTGTGTGTGTGTGTGTGTGTGTGTGTGTGTGTGTGTGTGTGTGTGTGTGTGTGTGTGTGTGTGTGTGTGTGTGTGTGTGTGTGTGTGTGTGTGTGTGTGTGTGTGTGTGTGTGTGTGTGTGTGTGTGTGTGTGTGTGTGTGTGTGTGTGTGTGTGTGTGTGTGTGTGTGTGTGTGTGTGTGTGTGTGTGTGTGTGTGTGTGTGTGTGTGTGTGTGTGGTGTGTGTGTGTGTGTGTGTGTGTGTGTGTGTGTGTGTGTGTGTGTGTGTGTGTGTGTGTGTGTGTGTGTGTGTGTGTGTGTGTGTGTGTGTGTGTGTGTGTGTGTGTGTGTGTGTGTGTGTGTGTGTGTGTGTGTGTGTGTGTGTGTGTGTGTGTGTGTGTGTGTGTGTGTGTGTGTGTGTGTGTGTGTGTGTGTGTGTGTGTGTGTGTGTGTGTGTGTGTGTGTGTGTGTGTGTGTGTGTGTGTGTGTGTGTGTGTGTGTGTGTGTGTGTGTGTGTGTGTGTGTGTGTGTGTGTGTGTGTGTGTGTGTGTGTGTGTGTGTGTGTGTGTGTGTGTGTGTGTGTGTGTGTGTGTGTGTGTGTGTGTGTGTGTGTGTGTGTGTGTGTGTGTGTGTGTGTGTGTGTGTGTGTGTGTGTGTGTGTGTGTGTGTGTGTGTGTGTGTGTGTGTGTGTGTGTGTGTGTGTGTGTGTGTGTGTGTGTGTGTGTGTGTGTGTGTGTGTGTGTGTGTGTGTGTGTGTGTGTGTGTGTGTGTGTGTGTGTGTGTGTGTGTGTGTGTGTGTGTGTGTGTGTGTGTGTGTGTGTGTGTGTGTGTGTGTGTGTGTGTGTGTGTGTGTGTGTGTGTGTGTGTGTGTGTGTGTGTGTGTGTGTGTGTGTGTGTGTGTGTGTGTGTGTGTGTGTGTGTGTGTGTGTGTGTGTGTGTGTGTGTGTGTGTGTGTGTGTGTGTGTGTGTGTGTGTGTGTGTGTGTGTGTGTGTGTGTGTGTGTGTGTGTGTGTGTGTGTGTGTGTGTGTGTGTGTGTGTGTGTGTGTGTGTGTGTGTGTGTGTGTGTGTGTGTGTGTGTGTGTGTGTGTGTGTGTGTGTGTGTGTGTGTGTGTGTGTGTGTGTGTGTGTGTGTGTGTGTGTGTGTGTGTGTGTGTGTGTGTGTGTGTGTGTGTGTGTGTGTGTGTGTGTGTGTGTGTGTGTGTGTGTGTGTGTGTGTGTGTGTGTGTGTGTGTGTGTGTGTGTGTGTGTGTGTGTGTGTGTGTGTGTGTGTGTGTGTGTGTGTGTGTGTGTGTGTGTGTGTGTGTGTGTGTGTGTGTGTGTGTGTGTGTGTGTGTGTGTGTGTGTGTGTGTGTGTGTGTGTGTGTGTGTGTGTGTGTGTGTGTGTGTGTGTGTGTGTGTGTGTGTGTGTGTGTGTGTGTGTGTGTGTGTGTGTGTGTGTGTGTGTGTGTGTGTGTGTGTGTGTGTGTGTGTGTGTGTGTGTGTGTGTGTGTGTGTGTGTGTGTGTGTGTGTGTGTGTGTGTGTGTGTGTGTGTGTGTGTGTGTGTGTGTGTGTGTGTGTGTGTGTGTGTGTGTGTGTGTGTGTGTGTGTGTGTGTGTGTGTGTGTGTGTGTGTGTGTGTGTGTGTGTGTGTGTGTGTGTGTGTGTGTGTGTGTGTGTGTGTGTGTGTGTGTGTGTGTGTGTGTGTGTGTGTGTGTGTGTGTGTGTGTGTGTGTGTGTGTGTGTGTGTGTGTGTGTGTGTGTGTGTGTGTGTGTGTGTGTGTGTGTGTGGGTGTGTGTGTGTGTGTGTGTGTGTGTATGTGTTGAAGAACCTCACGTAAGCCCCCTCATCGCGACAAGGTCAACTCATAGAGGGGGCAAATTGTTTTGTTTTAAATTATAGCTCATTATTTTGAAAACCTTACAACACAAATGGTACATTGCAACCACTGTTTTCTCAAACTCTCAAATAATCTATTAGTTTGCAAAGTGACATTCATAGTTTTGATACTACGTTAGCTTTAAATTGCAAGTTTTGAGTAGTAATTTAAAAAAGGTTATTCGTCAGTTTGCAACTTTGAAAGATTGATCTACTATCTATTTTCAAGCAATTCTGTTGAGATTCAAGAACGATTTTTCGTAAAGATAACAATATGCATTAGTGATTTACAACTTAAAACTATTGATTTGTGTGTTCTTAGGGTGGTTTTGCAATTAAAGGCGTGGCAATTCACAAACTCTTGTGTGCAAATTGAAACTTAGCTTTACGTAATTTGCAAATTGTAAGTAGTAATTCCAAAGATGTTATTTAGTAATTCGCAACTTTTAAAGATTAATCTACTATCTATTTTCAAGCAATTCTGTCGAGATTCAAGAACGATTTTTCGTAAAGATAACAATATTCATTAGTGATTTACAACATAAAATTATTGCTTTGTGTGTTCTTAGGGTGGTTTTGCAATTAAAGGCGGGGCAATTCACAAACTCTTTTGTGCAAATTGGAACTTATCTTTACGTAATTTGCAAATTGTAAGTAGTAATTCCAAAGATGCTATTTAGCAATTCGCAACTTTTAAACATTAATCTACTATCTATTTTCAAGCAATTCTGTCGAGATTCAAGAACGATTTTTTGTAAAGATAACAATATTCATTAGTGATTTACAACTTAAAACTATTGATTTGTGTGTTCCTAGGGTGGTTTTGCAATTAAAGGCGGGGCAATTCACAAACTCTTTTGTGCTAATTGGAACTTATATCTACGTAATTCGCAACTTTTATAAGTAAATCTGCTTATTTTTTCAAGCATTTTCGTAGTGATATTAGTATATTTCTTAGTAAATTTAAAAACTTCCATTCTTAATTCACAAATATAAAATTTTCATTTGTGCATTCATGAGCGAAGTTTTTATAGTATGTACAATGTTAGTACCTAATTAGAAAAAGAAGAATTTTTATTAGTTAATTGAGAATGAGAACTCTTAGCCTTGTTTCTGAAAAATCTGTAAATTAAGACAAAAAATTCTGACTCACCCACAAAATCCTTTACTTTACCTTTACTTTTTTCCGTTTTCGACACCATAGTATAAACTTCTTGTATAAGAGAATAACAATTAAATATATTCCAAATATATAAATGATATGAAAGACACATTTTAAAATCTTCTTTTGGTTCTTTATTGTTAACTTTTTTCTTAAAATACAAAAACATTCTAAAAATTAAATATATTTTTTCAAAAATTTCTTAATTTTATTCAAATTCTTAATTCTATAATTTTAAATAAAGTTAAATTACATACATAGTTTCACTGTGTTACATGTTTGTTAGTTTAAAGACGTCTCGGCCGTCAGCTAGTTTGTATGACAAGAAAGGTTTTTTTTTCAAAAATATCAAGGGGAAATATTTCAAATTCGTCTTTCGCATGTGATATAATAAAACATTCATAATGCTTATCTATACTTTCTATTATTATTTCTTTAACTATAATATAAATTTTATTATCATAAAAAGCAATGTCAACGATCTTAAAAAACATATAATTTCTAAAAACATTATAATTAATTTTGTACAAATTTCCTTTGAATTCTATTTCCGAAAAAAAGGAAATTTGATCAAAACAATCAAATGAAAGAGAATTATAGTTAATTAATTCGAAATAATCAATCTTTTCTTTAATTTTCAACAACCTAAAGTTTTCTTTACTGTTATTAAAATGAAGAAACGAAGCAAGCTTTAGAATACATTTTTTGGCCATTGAGTACGGTAAATTTCGGCGGGACATAGTCACATTTGTGTAGTTTTTCATTTCTTTATTTTTTGATTCGAAACGCATACACCAAAGCAACTTCAGAGGACCAGAGTATCTAATAGAACCATAATGGGTCATTAAATGGTGCTTTGGTTTAAGCGTTTCTTGAAAAAGTTGTATATACAAAGCATGATGCTGTGAAATTAAAATTTTTAGCTCACATATTTCTTCTTCAGTGAACGATGTTTTTTGGACCAATGTTTCTAATAGCAACACATATTTCCAAATTTTATTATTTTTTTGAATTTTGTGACCCACCATCAATGAAAAAAAGTGCAAAAACGAGAAGCTTTCTCTGGCACTGAAATGTAATTTTTTGTCTTTGATATGCGATGATTTAATTCGCGGACATTTATTTCGAGATTCTATTTCACCGTAGTCAAAAAATTCTATTTTGAAATTTAATTCGTCAAGAGTGATCAAATTTTCGGCAATTAGTCCGGACATACTGCTTATTATTCCATATTTTATAACCCCTTCAAATGTATCGTGCATCAAATCTGAATAAAAATGTTGTGTCCAATGGAAGGATGGAATGCTATTTAAAATTGAATTAAATTTTATTCCAGATTCTGGATGTGTCTTATTTATTGTCTGTTCTGTATAGTTAGCGATGTTTCTATAAAGATGCTTATTTTCTGTAGTATTTTTCTGATTTTCAATTTTCGGGCTTATGCAGATTCTGCAGTAATAGTTGTGACTAAAAGATGAGGAGAACCCTAACAATTGATTTACTGCGAGATTATCACCCACTATTAAACCTAATATAAACCGAACCTTTAAAGCTCCCATTATTCAATTTGAACTCCATACCTTCTACTTCAAGCTTAACAAGTTCATCAACCAAAACTTGGATGCACTTATTGCATCCAAATTCTTTAAAATCTTTTGTTCTCAAAAACATAACAGGGAATATATAATCTAATCGCGAGCTTAATTCACGGGAAAGGGAGGGAAAATTTATGTAAAAAGATGCAAGTGCTTGGTGACCTGAATGACTTCCCAAAGAATTTCCGGTTTCATAATCATCATAATATAAGTTATAATTAAGGCAAACGTCATGGGGATACTTTTTTTTCTTTTCTTTCCATAATTCACCTTGTAAAAAGTTGGATATTTTAGAACAATTTTGACTCTCCAACTCATTAATATAGTCTAAGGCCGTTTCTAAATTGTTCGATCTTTCAAACAAACTCCTAAACAGAAATTGTAGTGGAAGAATTGTTCCGGATATTTCTTTGTCGCTAAAACTAGATACACCTTTCTTACTAACCAGTGTATTCGACTGGTCAATAACAAATTGTTGTGGTTCTTGTATCAAATTTAATTCTTCTAATTGATTTTTACTTGCTCTATAGGGCAAGTATTGGTTTCGTGCAAAAAAAAAAAATCGAGGTTTTAATCAAACATGACATTACGATGATAGAGAAGCCCAAAAAAGTGGTTTTCGCCATACCGTCCGTCGGTCTGTCTGTGCGTCTGTGCGTCTGTGCGGATGTGCGGATGTGCGGATGTGCGCTTTTTCACGTCATGCTACAGCCTAAACGGCTTGACGGATTTTCTTCAAACTTGGTATATAGCAGTTCGAAGAAAAATCATTGTCGAGGATTTTTTTATTTTGTTTTAGCCCGGCTCAAACTGGTACCTTTCAAGTAACGGTTTTTTTCAATTTGGATTTTCTCGAAAACGGCTCTAACGATTTTGATTAAATTTAAAATTTAGCTAACTTTAAGCATTTCTAACAAAACTGCGTTTTTGGTTTTTGCCTCTAATGGTCGTAACGAAAATCAGGTTTTAACGGCTTTTTTTTCAAATAGCCATAAGTTCTCAACGGCTTGATTGAATCAACTCAAACTTTGTTTGACATAGTTTTTCATAGTGTTCTATAGGATGGTTTAGTAAATTTTTTACTGAAGCCTTTCTAAACGGTGGCTTCCATACAACGAGCCGTTGAGTTTTAGCCAACTTTTTTTGGTTTTTTCTAATTTTGTCGAAAATGGCTCTAACGATTTTGATTAAACTTTGTGTGCTATATTCTTTTAGTGTTTTGAAGAGAACTGCGTTTTTAGTTTTTGGCTAAAAATGCAAATAACGGAGATCTGCTCTTAACGGCTTTTTTTCAAATGGCCATAAGTTGTCAACGGTTGCATCGAATTCACTCAAACTTTGTTTGGTATAGTTCCTTACAGCTTCCTATCAGATGGCATTGATTTTTTTTAATTTTCTCTTTTTTAAATGGTGGCTCCAATACAAAGAGCCACTAGATTTTGGCCAATTTTTTCATTTTTTCTAATTTACTCAAAAAAGGCTCCCCCGATTTTTATAAAACTTTGTATGTAACATACATGGAATACTTCAAACAAAACTGCATTTTTAGTTTTTGGCTATGCATGATAATAGCGGAAATCGCTTTTAACAGTATTATTAATTTGGCCATAAGTGGACATTTGTATCATTTATAACACCCAAAAGATAACGTCTTATTTTAAATATTAAAGGTTTCTTAACGTTAGCTCCCGTATATCGAGTTTTCCAGTTTTAGCCAAATTTTTTTGGTTTTTACCAAATTTTTCAAAAATGAATTGTTCTTATTGATCGAAAAGTTTGTTTTCATCGTACCACCAACAGAGCAAGTACGTGCGACCCAGTCGTGCATTTTATTTAATTTATATTCTGTAGCAATTTTTTTGAAAGGATCGGAACAGTATTCAAAAAAATCTAAAAAATTGTTTCTAACATCAGTATTAATATATGGAAAAATGGGCTTGAAAGTTTGAAAAATGTCTTGAAATAACTTTGTTATATCAGATATTATTTCCTCTATTTGCTTGTTAGTCATATGACTATAGCTATTTAACTTTAGAACGAAGTTAAGACTGGAATTAGAAACATCCTGAAAGGTTTTTACAGCAAAAAGCTCATCTCAATGTATGCTACTTCTATCAGCGGCCTCAATAGAAATATCCGGAATCGATTCAATAATATTTGGTGTACCAAAGTCATTTATAATTGATAGGCATTCTGAATTACCCGTCTGATGCATTTGTTGTAAATGTCTTTTTAATTTACTAAACTAACATTGTGAAACTCGGATGAACAGTTAGTTTGTGCACACTTATAATTCTGGTTTGTTTTAAAGAGGTGAATACACTTGTAATGAATTATTAGGGCACTGACTGAATTGCATACCAACGCACACTTAAAACACTTGAACATTGTTTTATTTGTATATAATTTAAAATTAATGAATAAGGGGATAATTTGGTTTTATGATGAACATTAAAAGAAGAAAAAGGATATATTATTTGAGGTGAAAATTTAATTGTAGATTAACCCATAAATATTGATTATTATACATGTATAATTTAAACATGCATAATAGTTTATGAGCAAGAAGTTTCTTAGAATCATTTACATAGACGTGTAAACAAGAAATATCTTTTTTACACATGCATATAAATGTCTAAATAAATTGAGGAGTTATTTTTTTAAAAGTGATATTATGTTATTTACTAGTACGGACGCACTCGGATTATTAATTTCAAAAATATAATGTTGCAGGAATTGCCAAACACAGCTGCATTCTTTTTGATATTCTAAGTTTAAAACAAAATGAATTTTAAATGCGCATGATATTGCTTTCACAAATGAATCAAAACTGTAAACTATGTTGTCATACACAACTTGGATCATTTCAACATTTGTAAATTCTTCATTTGCCACTACTAATATGAACGGTTGTAATCTCAAATTATATTTACTTAAAATTGCCTTCCTTGTTTGGACTGCTTCCGCGAATAAATTGGCCGCTTCGATTCTGATTAAAAATGATTTTCGGCTATCAGGAGTGCTGAATTTCCAACATTTGTTTGAATTTGGATCCCGGGCATGTCCTCCAGGAGGCAAAAGTGCATGCAAGAGCAATGCAAATTCAATATCCTTTTTTTTCCTGTATACTCCTCCAACCGCTTAAGATTACTAATGCTAACTTTGTCTTTTATTTTCGTTTTCATCAAAGGAATCACATTTCTCATGGCCTCATCCCATTTCTCCAGAAGAATTAGGTTCTTACCAGGAAATAGGTATTCAAAATCTATATCAACCTAAGTATGTTAATTAAAATTAAAATAAAATTAAGATGATATTAAAAAATTTAGGTATTACCAATCGTGGACCTTCCGCAACCTTAAAAGCTGGCCATTCCTGAATTATTTTGGAAATGTCGTTGCTTTTTAAACAAATTTCATCAGCGCGTTCCTTTTGTGTGTTCTTCCATTTGTTTTCTAAGGTTACGAACGGGGTGGTATGTGTTTTTAACCACTTTTTGTCTTCAGATGGGGGTAATTCTACCATATAAACAAAGATTTAAAAATTAAAAATAACAACCAAAAACAAACTTAACTCTTACAAACCTTCTATTTCTTTGGAGACTTGGGATAGGTCTAAGCGTTTCCTCCTTATATTGAATACAGGAAGACCGTTTCGACGAAGTCTTGCTAAAATTGTTTTGTATGTTGAGATCAGCCTTCCTTTGCGGTCGTGTTCATTGTAATAGACAAACTACAAATAAAAAGCGTAATATTTACTGTATGTTCTTTGTTAAACCAATCATGTTACCTTGGGCTCGTTTGGAAAAATAAAGCAAACTCTATTTGCCAAAGAGACAAACTCTTCATGCCTCATCAATTATTGGTTGTGGATAAAGTGCTTCACAGCTTCTTCTATTAACTCTGTTCTTAAATATTCTGGCAGAATATTATTAGCTTCATATGCTAATTTAATTTACTTTGGCTTTTAAAAAAACCGTCAAGGTCCTAAGAACAAAATATATTTTCTAATTCAGTTTTTTGTTTAATGATTTTTTCTTTTCTCTTACAAAAGTATGTCCCGAAAAAGAGGATACTGTAGTTAATGATGGTGATGAAGGCTGCGATTGAAGCCATTCTTCGATTCCCAGCTTTGGACAATCTATTGTTTTCGAATTCTATTAAATAAAAAAACAAATTATTTAATTTGTTACAGTTGATTTATAAACCAAAAAATAAAAAAAAATCGCCGATTGGAAGTTGGATTAAATGCTTGAAAATACTTTTTGATAGATTTTTTACTTGCGATTATAGGTACTATAAGGCAAATTAATTTTTCAAAAATATTAAATAATTACTTGAACTAATTTGAGCTGAAAAATAAAAACGAAATTTTATTTCTTGGATAAAATTGAATTTATGAGAATAAAAGTTTTTTCTAAAGACTTTTTGAAAACATTTAAAAAAAAATCAAAAACGCCAGTTAATAGGTATTAATTTTTTAAATTTAAAAAAAAAATGCTTTTAAAAATGCAAAAAAATATTTTTTAAAAATGTTGATATATGCGGACAAATTGACAAATTTTAATTTTTTTTTTAACTTTTTTTTCAGCCATATGATTGGTCGTACCTAAAAAGTAACACTGATTTTTTTAAAATCAAAATCGTTACAGCCGTTTTTAAGAAAAATAAGCTTTATATGGCAGGTATCGTTATTTTTTGAGCTAAAAAAAAAATTCTATATGACATCGGTTTGTATGTATATCACATAGACGAAATCATACGAAATTCTTGTAAGTGATAGGTACATACAAACCGCTGTCACATCAAGACAACCTGCTTAATTAGAGTGCCATTTCATGTCGTCAGTTTTGTTTTCAACGGGTTTTTTTTATAATATTTGTTTAAATGGAAAATGGTTACTAGAGACAGTTAGATGACATAAAATGAAACTCACAACTATTTATGTTATCTTAATGAAGCTGATTGTTTTGATGACAGCGATTTGTATGTATCACTTTAAAGAATTTTGTATGGTTTCCTGTATGCCTACTCCATTTAAACGGTTTTTAGTTTTAACTTACGTCTTTTAAGTGCTACTTCCAACAATTTCCAATTAAGGTTAAAAGATTTAAAAACAAATGCATCCAAAAGTATTTTCTTTTTTTTAATTTTAAATTGTCCATCTACATACTTCACTTCAAAACTAGTATTTAAGATAATAAAATACATAATATTTACACTTTTTCGCCAATCTGAAAGCTTTTGGCGTATTTTAGCACGATTGTCCACATCAGTTGGGAATATTGTAAGCAAATCATTTTCAGTTAGTAGTTTTAATGATTCTAAATCAGAAATATTAAAGGCTGAAAAGAAAGAAAGTAAAAAAATTTTCCGCGATAAAATTGCATGTCGATAAAATTTAGAAATACGACTAAAGAAGAATATGTGTTCTAGATTAAGTGTTTATTTCATCGGCGGCGCCGATCCAATGAGCAAGCAAACATTTTTTGATGTCGCTTTTGATTTCCTTTGGTTATTATTATTCTTAACTCATTCTAGTACTACGTTTTCATTAGCGCAAAAAAGGAAAATTTCCAAATTTGACTCCACTTCAAATACAAAATAAAATTAAATTTTTTTTTGGTTTGGACGAAATCAAGGTTGCAAATTTTGTGAAAACAAATCAAAGGCAACTAAATTGAAAACAATTGAATAGAATATTTTCTAAAATGTCAAGGCGAAAAGTAAACAAACCATATGCAAAGCAACGGCAGAAGTAAACAATACAAAACAACAATTTTGAAATAAAATCCAGGGCAACGGCAGAAGTAAACAAATCAAAACAAGAACAAAAAATGAAAAGACTGTACAAAAGAACAAGAAAGAAGATACGTCTGTTGTCAAACCAAATGTGCAAACCTAAATGAAAAACTTTTTTATACTACGTTTTCATTAGGGCCGAAATTAGGATATTTAAAAATTTGCTAAAAGTGTTCATCTAGGTTTTCACATATGATTTGACAACAGACTATCTTCTTTCTGGTTCTTTTGTACAACTTTTTCATTGTTTGTTCTTGTTTTGATTTGTTTACTTCTGCCGTTTCCCTGGATTTTATTTCAAAATTGTTATTTTGTATTGTTTACTTTTGCTGTTGCTTTGCATGTTGATATGAATGATATGATGTTGATATGAATGGTATAGGTCCTCTGTGATCACATCACACATCTTCACGTACAATGTTAATGTTGTCTTAAAGTTTATAATTTAAAGCAGTCATTGTTATCTGCTACAACAGTAAATAAGTAATGATTTTAGTTTAACCCTAGTTTACAGCCCCAAAAAACTTACTACTTTTCTTGCCTGGGGTGTGTTACACCCCAACACTTTTAAGCGCATCTAATTGTTTGAATTAATGTTCTTGTGCATTGTTTACGTTTTTTTTTCAATCGAGTTGACATTGGAATTGTTACTGTTTATGAACACGTGTACCTATTGTTCAACAAATTTTAAAGCGATTTTGTAGAGAAGTGGAAGAAACTTTAGAATATATCAAAAAGTAAGTATGAAAATATTGTTTTCTAACATAAATGTTAAAAGTTAAAGAACTTTGTAAATGTATAATTTGTTTTAGTGTCTAATTTAGATAAATTATTGAAAAAAATATAATAAAGGTGATGAAGAAGAAAGGGCAAAAGCGTTGAGAGCAATGCTAGACCTGGAATCAGATGAAGAAGGCGAGACTAATCCATTTTATGCTGGTGGAGATGACGAACAAAATGATCCAGATTTTTTGCCAAAAGATGAATTCGATTGTAAATATTTTGTTTTAATATTCTGTATAAATCATTCTTTGAATAAATTTATTCCTTAGCAGATTATGAGGACATCGATGAAACTGCGGCAGAGATGTTGGGACCAATTGAAAGTTTGCCTGAACCTGATGAAGTTGGAAGTGATATTGATCAAGAATCAACGACGACAGTTTCAAATGACGTATTTTTTCTTGCTCATAGTGGTCGAAAATGGATGAAAGACCCGGTGACAGCAGCTCTGTCTCGTGTTCAAGGAAGCAATGTTTTCAAGCCTGGTGGAACTGTTGGACCTACGATTAATTTGAAACACTCGTCTCTTATCCAAATTTTTAATCGAATTTTTAATTTGGATATGAGAAACGAAATCATCAAACGGACAAACGAGAAGGCAAATGATGTCTACAAAAAATTAAATGCAAAGCGAAACAAGCAACGTTTTTGGAAGCCTTTATATATGAATGAACTGCAGGCATACTTTGGGGTTTTGCTTTACATTGGAGCAATGAAAGATGGTCACCGACGTCTACGTACACTTTGGGATCCAATACATGGCCATACAATTCTTCGCGCTGTGATGTCATTTACACGTTTTGAGGAGTTGAATTTATTTTTGCGATTCGATGATTCAATTGACCGTCGAGGACAGTCAGCCGCAAAAAAAAAACATTCTCCAGCCCGTTGAATTCCTTTTGAAAGAATTGAATCAAACCTTGACATCAAATTATATTCCATCCGAAAATCTGACCATTGACGAGCAATTGAAAGCCTTTCGTGGTCGCTGTAAGTTTCGGCAATATATGCCAAGCAAACCTGCTAAATATGGTATCAAATTTTGGTGGCTCAATGAGAGTTCAACTGGATATCCATTGCAACTTTCAATATACACTGGCAGTAGTGATCAAAGTGTAGGCCTTGGCCGTGGATACGATGTTGTGATGTCGTTGATGTCAAGATATTTTCACACCGGAAGAAATCTTACAGTGGATAACTTTTTTACTTCTGTAAATTTGGCACTAAAGTTTTTGGACAAAAAAACTACTCTTCTTGGGACCATACGCAAAAACAAACGCAACATTCCCAAACCATTTGTTGTCAAAGAACTTCTAAATGAGTATGATATACCAATCAAAATAAACAACAAAAAACAATACCGTCCACTTTATTCTTTACTTTTCGGATTTTCAGAGAACATGGCATTGGTTTCATATGTTCCGAAACCCAGGAAACAAGTTGTGTTGCTTTCAACACAGCACATTGTTAAAAAAGCAGTTTTCGGACCTCAAAATAAACCTGTCATGATATTGGACTATAACAGAAAAAAAGGAGGAGTCGACGTGTTTGACCAAATGGTATCTTTATATTCATGTTCTCGTCAAACCAATCGGTGGCCCATGGTTGTATTTTACAATTTGTTGGATGTTTCAGCTTTAGCCACAGTTATTATTTTTCGCCATTTCAACCCTCCTTCAAGAAATATAAAGTTATTTAGAAACGAAAAGCTTATCCAACTTGCAGAAGAACTGATGGAAATGGAGTTGGATGATCGTTCGCATACTTCTATGGAAAAAAGGTTATCCAAAGTTAGCCTTGATGCTCTTCGCACTATGGGAAGACAATCGCAGGTTTTTCGTTCAGTTGACGAGAAGCTTCCACGAAAACAGGTATTGATTATTATAAAAAACAATACTTTTCTAAAAAGCTTTTTATTTTTAGGCCAGATGCCACCTTTGTCCGAGAGCAGACGACAGGAAATCGAGATCAACTTGCGATGTTTGTGAAAAACACATTTGTCATCGCCACATCAATACAGTTTGCACTAAATGTCTCCCAGAACTTCCATCTATACCAGAATAATGTTACGCATCGAAATGTTAATTATAATTTACTTATTCATGAAAAATAAAATTAACACTAAAAAAATTGATTTATTTTACATTTTGTGACAGAAGTGATGATAAAAAATGATAATCATTATAATTGCGAATTAAAATTATGACATCGATAAGGAATTGCAGTAAATTGATGTTTAATAACTCGTTAGTTACAAACATAGAATATAGGTAGGTATTTCGGCTTTGTTTAAGGCGTCAGTTATAGCGATTAGTAAAACGCATCAGCAAACATTTTCTTGTGTAGTATTTAATATGTTTGAATGTGTTTTGAAACAAAAAGTATATACCAATAGGTGGCGAATAACATAAATTAATCTATTTAAAAAAAATATATTGATTCGGTAATGTATTTTTTACGGAAAGCCAATAATTAGATTTTACTGGCAAAAACTCATTTTACGTATCAGCTGATTGTCATGTCACTCAAAATGAAACAATATATAATTCATTCTAGTTTCTTACTGTTTCGTTCGTCCGGAAGAAATTCGTTCATCCAGAAATAAATTACTGATACATTTGCGATCAGAAAGATAAAGAAAAAGACAGGATGCGTTGCTATTGCCATTTTTGTACCGACATAATTTTACTGATCGGCTTAAACGACCATCAGTAAAAAAAACTTCTAATTCATTTGTTTTTAATTTTATTTTTACTGATGCATTTTACTGGTCTTTATAACTGACGCCTAAGAGAAAAATTTTAATGTGGTGCATGAGAAGCAAAAACTAAAAAATAATATTTACTTTTTTGAAGAGAATAATTAAAGCACAACCTCCAACTTTTTATTTTGTTATAATTTTGCAATTACTCTCATCGAAATGAAAGAAATTAATTGCGTTTAGGCGGATAACAGAGAAAAATTGCTATCTTCTTAAAAAATCCCATGTATTTTAAGAACAAGTTTTTAATAATTTTTAACTGAAAAGCACAATCTTGGTACCTTATATCACATAAGTGGCTGTCTGGAATGGTAGCGATATAATAAAATAAAATGCACGACTGGGTCGCACGAACTTGCTCTAATGTGTGACAGTGGTCTAAGGGTTTGAGATTTTGATAAAAATAAATTTTTCAAAATTCTTAAATAAATACTTAAACTAATTTGAGCTGAAAAAAAAGTACGCCATTTTATTTCTTGGATAAATTTGAATTTATGAGAATAAATTTATAAAAATCTGTGGAGCGGTTTTTGAGAAAAAAAGTTTTTTTTGAAAAACTTTTTGAAAATTTTTTTTAAAAAAAATTCAAAAACGCCAGTTTATAGGTATTCAGCAAATACATTTATTTAAAATTTTTAGAAAAAAATTTAATAAGCAGTTTTCAAAATATTAATTTTTTAAATTAAAAAAAAAAATGCTTTTAAAAATACAAAAAAATATTTTTCAAAAATATTGGTATGCAATACAAATTGAGCTACCTACAGCTATATGTGTGTGAAATTTCGAAAGAATCGGTTGAGTCGTTTTCGAGTTAGTCGAAAGCAAAAAAAAAACGGTCCTATGGAAAGTACCGTTCTTAGCCATTTTTTAAAATTTTTTTTTCAGCCATATGATTGGTCGTACCTAAAAACCAACACTGATTTTTTTAAATTGAAATCGTTAGAGCCGTTTTTGAGAAAAATAAGCTTTAACGTAACGGTTGTATGGCAGGTACCGTTTTTTTTGAGCTAAAAAAAAATTTCAATTTCCCCTCTGTACAATACCTAAAAAAGTCTATATACCAAGTTTGAAGCTATTCGGCCCACCCGTTTGGGCTGTAGGTGTCTATACATACAGACAGACAGACAGACAGACAGACAGACAGACAGACATACAGACGGACAGAATTTTTAGACCATCTTTTTTCGTCTTCGCTATCATCGTAATGTCATGTTTGATTGTTATCTCAAAACTTTTTTTTTCGACGAATGCATAACTTGCCTTATAGTACCTATAATCGCAAGTAAAAAACTAGTTGCTTACCTACCTATTAAAAATTAGTTTTTCATTTTTAATTATGACACACCCTATTCCACATTTCAAATTGTGGGTTTTTTCTGACTTTTCTGTGTTTTTTCTCCTTCCTACCTATTCCTTCTCTTTCCTCGCTCGCACATGTTAATTCATTATAAAGGTATTAATAACCCTTTGAGTGCGAGCGCATTATAAAAAAAAAAAAAAAAAAAAATGGCAGGAAGGAGAAAAAAACACTTACCAACGCTTACCTACACTTACTTACACTTCCTTACTTACCTATAAGTTGGCTTGTTATCTGGCAAAAAAAAGTATTGTTGTCATGTGTGACCGGTTATTTTTCTTCGTTTATGTAGGTATTTGTATTTATTTTGTATGTATTATAACAACGACTCGAGCGACAAAAATACATTTATGTGTAGGTGTACGTAGGCCTACATATGTACATGTAGTATTTTTTTTTCAGGCTGGCGCGTCACGTAGGCATTATTTTGTAGATTGTCAAGATTCGTATATGTACATATGTACATACATAATGTACATTTATGTACGATATCATATAAACAGGTTTTATACACAAAGATTTTTTGTGTTAAGTTTACTTTTTTTCTCATTTATTTTTCTTTTGGTTTAAAGAGAGAAACAAATTGCAAGCACATAGCTGTTGCTGTGTCCTGTTTCTGTGTACTAAAATTACTACTCTGAAGTAGCAGATCGCGCCTGAAAAGTTGTAACATACAGTTTAGTTTAGCTCTTAAATCAGCAAATATTTTCTGGAATTACGATCGTATGGGTTGTTTTAAGCATTATGAGGACATGCAAATATCCATACAAATTTCGCAATTCAAGATTAATAAGTTGTTGAATTAAGATATTAAAATTACTACTCTGAAGTAGCAGATCGCGCCTGAAAAGTTGTAACATACAGTTTAGTTTTGATCTTAAATCAGCAAATATTTTCTTGAATTACGATCGTATGGGTTGTTGTAAGCATTATGAGGACTTGCAAATCACCATACAAATTTCGTAAATCAAGATTAATAAGGTGTTGAATTAAGATATTAAAATTACTACTCTGAAGTAGTAGATCGCGCCTGAAAAGTTGTAACATACAGTTTAGTTTTCCTCTTAAATCAGCAAATATTTTCTTGAATTACGATCGTATGGGGTCAGTATTAATTGTGTGCTAACATTTTGTTGTTTTGAGCAATATAAGGACATGCAAATCACCATACAAATTTCGCAAATCAAGATTAATAAGTTGTTGAATTAAGATATTTAAATTACTACTTTGAAGTAGCAGATCGCGCCTGAAAAGTTGTAACATACAGTTTAGTTTTGCTCTTAAATCAGCAAATATTTTCTTGAATTACGATCGTATGGGGTCAGTATTAATTGCGTGCTAACATTTTGTTGTTTTAAGCATTATGAGGACATGCAAATCACCATACAAATTTCTCAAATCAAGATTAGTAAGTTGTTGAATTAAGATATTAAAATTACTACTCTGAAGTAGCAGATCGCGCCTGAAAAGTTGTATCATACAGTTTAGTTTTGCTCCTAAATCAGCAAATATTTTCTTAAATTACAATTGTGAAGGATCAATATTTACATCATACTTAAATTGTGTTGTTTTAAGCGTTGAAAACATACATATCACCATCAAATTTTCGCAAAACAAGATTAATAAGTTGTAAAATTAAATTATTCCCCTGAAGTAGTAGATTAAGCCTCAAAAACTTGCAATTTAATATAAAGGCCAATGAGCTCGAATTATGACTTTCGGTAATAAATCTCAAATTCTAAAATTTTCTTGTTTTAGAAGATTTGAATACTAAATTACAAATATTTGAATCATTTTTAAATAAAATTGCCTTGATTTAATAAAAAAAAGAGTTTCGTAAATTACAACCTAAAATTTCGCAATTAGTGATTTTCCAATTCTCTCCGTGTACATTCCAAAAATATGCAAAAGATTTTTGTTCATTGAAATCGTTATAAAACTGTGTTCATTAATTTAAAGCTTAAACTTAACATTCGTTACCTAAAATCTACCGTATTTCGAATCCTAATCTCAAAAAAAAAATTGAAAAGATCAAATATCTGTCTAATACTACGTTTTCATTAGGGCCGAAGTTAGGATATTTGAAAATTTGCTAAAAAAGTGTTTTCATCTAGGTTTGCACATTTGGTTTGACAACAGGCAATCTTCTACCTTTTTCTTTTTTACAACCTTTTCATTCTCTCTTCTTGTTTTGTTTTGTTTACTACTGCCGTTGCCATGGATTTAATTTCAAAATTGTTGTTTTGAATTGTTTACTTTTGCTGTTGCTTTGCATGTTGGTTTGTTTACTTTTGCCGTTGCCTTGGATTGTGTTTCAAATTGACATTTTAAAAAATATCTTTTCAATTGTTTTCAATTTAGTTGCGTTTGATTTGTTTTCACATAATTTGCAACCTTGATTTCGTCCAAATCAAACAAAATTATAATTTTGTTTTGTAAGGGAAGTGGAATCAAAGGAGGATGGGCAATTTTGTATGGGATTTGGTCCAACCCACCAACAGAAACAAGACATACGTCGTTGGAAAGGTCTTTGCAAATGGAAGGTTTTTTAATATGGGCACCAAGCTCTTAACAATGGGAGAGCTGAGATAATCGACATTGAAAATTGACCTTTTTCTACTGCACCGTTGCATTTTCATATTCTACCATCAACAACCAAAAGAAAAATGACATTGGAAAGATCTGTTCAAGTCCAATATTTTTCGATATTGGCATCAAATTGTAATCCATATCAGACCAGAGATACAAAATATTGTTAATCACTGTTTTTTGGGTGCATCCTGGTACTGACCTTCCTCCATGCCAACAGAAATGAGATGCATATCGTTAGAAAGGTCTTCTCGAGTACATCAAACTTTAGTATGGGCACCAAGCTCTAAACAATGGGAGAGCTGAGATAACGGACATTGAAAATTACTCTTTTTCTACTGCACCGTTGCATTTTCTTATTCTACCACCAACAACCAAAACAAAAATATCATTGGAAAGATCTGTTCAAGTCCAATATTTTTCGATGTGCGCATCAGGTTGTAATCCATATCAGACCAGAGAAAAAAATTATTGTTTATCACTCTTTTTTGGATGCATCCTGGTACTTACCTTCCTCCACACCAACAGAAATGAGATGCATATCGTTGGAAAGGTCTTCGAGAGTAAATATTTTTTTAATATGGGCACTAAGCTCTTAACCATGGGAAAGCTGAGAAACTGTACATATAGTTAAATACAATACTCAGTCTCAGCTTAAGTTTGAATACATCCTTCACTTTAAATATTTTTGGCGCATAACCGTCGAGGAATATGTATTTTGTATTTGTATTTGTATTTGTATAGGAATAATAATTACATGATACAGTACGATTAAATCTTTTAATAGTATCTAAATAAGCTTACCAAGGGTCTAAAAATTAACAATACTAAGAATTATAATACATAAGTATATTAGTGGATAGATGTAGATATATAAGAAAAAAAAAAAAAAAAAAAAAAAAAAAATTTAAAAAGAATACTAATAATTTAAAAATCAATTTCGAGTTAAGGTATTAACGAAAAACTTTAATAATTATATGAGCTTTAAAATAAATCCGTTAATTCTGAGCTGTTAAGTAAAAGAATATCCTTTTTCTAAAAATAGCTGGTGAGGCAATTCTTTGCAATTCAAATGGGAGTCCATTCCACACTCGAATTGAAGTTATAAAAAAAGATCGTTCAGCAATGGTATGAACAAAACGAGGCAGAATCAATCGAAGTCCTCTTTGGGACTGGGCAAATTGAATTATTTCCCTCAAATACTCTGGACACCTTCCATGGATTATATTGTGAAGAAACACTGTATTACGAAACGTCAAATATTTCTCTAAGCTCAGCCCCATCAACGAAGAATGTAAAGTCGAAACACTTTCATATCTAGGGATATTATGAATGAAGCGTAAGCTATCATTAAACGCAACGTTCAATTTACGTTTACATTCATAGTCCAAAGCAGGGTATACAGCACAATTAAAAGTAAAAAAGAACAAGACTTTTTACAAGATGCCTTTTCATTACAGGGTCTAAAAATAGTGAAGAAGATCTTAAAGTTCGAAGACCAAAGTAAATTCGCCTTATGGATTCGGATATAGCATCACAGCAGCTCAGTTTGTTATTAATAAGAAAACCTAAGTACTTAACTTTACGAACATAATCAATAATCTGCGAATTTAAAACAATTTTAGGAAGTTCTACAAGATCAACTTCACTTCTTGAACAAACCATACTTATTGTTTTAGACGGATTAAGTTGTAGTTTATTTGAGTCAGCCCAGTTTTGTATGTTAAGCAAGTCTTCATTAATCCGAGCAACACAGTCATCCATCAAACCAAGTTCACGAAAAAGATACAATAAAACATCATCAGCATACATGTGTACAAGACAACTTTGAACAAAATCTGGGAGATCATTTATAAACAACGAAAAAAGAAGTGGTCCAAGAACAGATCCTTGCGGAACACCGCAGTTAACAATATATGGACTTGAAGTACCTTGAGCTGTTGTAATTGTTTGAAGCCTGTTCGCAAGGTAGTTACACAAAAGCTTAAGAGCAGTCCTTGAAAAATTGAATTTATTACTTAATTTAGAAATCAAAATTAGATGGTCAATACAGTCAAAGGCTTTTGAAAAGTCTAAAAGGACCATAACACCAAACTGATTTCTGTCAAGAGCAGCGCGGAAATCTGATGTTACTTTAACAACTGCCGACTCACAACTGTGTTTGTTCCGAAATCCAGACTGCCATTTAGATAGCATGTTTCCTGATTGAATAAAGTCAAGAACTTGATCAGCCATCAATCGTTCAAAAACTTTACCAAAAAAAGGCAACAAGCTAATTGGCCTAAAGTCAGAAGGTTCAGAAGAATTATTTTTTTTCGGAATGGGTATAATTTTTGCGTTTTTCCATGGTGCAGGAAACTCACTACTATAAATACATGTATTAAAAATGTGTTTCAAAGGCGGGAGAACAAAAGGTAAAATTAAACGTATAAATTTCGGCGAAATATTATCGGAACCAGTTGCATTGGATTTAATTGACTTTATAGCATG
This sequence comes from Platycheirus albimanus, assembly GCA_916050605.2. Classification (NCBI taxonomy): domain Eukaryota; kingdom Metazoa; phylum Arthropoda; class Insecta; order Diptera; family Syrphidae; genus Platycheirus; species Platycheirus albimanus. Next base: position 188,104,166 of record OU696696.1, read on the forward strand.
TATTACTTCACTTTCATCAACACAGTTAAATGAAAATAAGCCTTCATCATTAAGAGGAACAGTTAAAGGCAAACCCGTGTTAAGGATAGGTGGAGCATAAAATGCCTTCATTTTCTGAGGACTTATTGGACATGACGTATTCTTATCAGCAATAACACCAATATCTTTCAGATTTTTCCAAAGCACTTTGGAACTAAAGGAAATATCAAGTTTTTGAAGGAAAAATGTCTTTTTACATGAGCGTATAAGAGCAGTTATATGTCAAACGCTTACACAAATATACGCGTAGTTCCAGAGCTCAAGTTGGAATCAAGTCTCGTCTGCTTAGTAAGTGTATGTTTAAAAATAGATTTTATATAAACTTACCTTTTCAACAACATAAAGCTAATTTCAATGTCCATTATCTCAGCTCTCCCATTGTTTAGAGCTTGGTGCCCATACTAAAGTTTGATGTACTCGAGAAGACCTTTCTAACGATATGAATCTCATTTCTGTTGGTATGGAGGAAGGTCAGTACCAGGATGCACCCAAAAAAGACTAATTAACAATATTTTTTATCTCTGGTCTGATATGGATGACAACTTGATGCCCACATTGAAAAATATTGGACTTGAACAGATCTTTCCAATGATATTTTTGTTTTGGTTGTTGGTGGTAGAATAAGAAAATGCAACGGTGCAGTAGAAAAAGGGTAATTTTCAATGTCCGTTATCTCAGCTCTCCCATTGTTTAGAGCTTGGTGCCCATACTAAATTTGATGTACTCGGGAAGACCTTTCTAACGATATGCATCTCATTTATGTTGGTATGGAGGAAGGTCAGTACCAGGATGCACCCAAAAAAGACTAATTAACAATATTTTTTATCTCTGGTCTGATATGGATTACAACCTGATGCGCACATCGAAAAATATTGGACTTGAACAGATCTTTCCAATGATATTTTTGTTTTGGTTGTCGGTGGTAGAATAAGAAAATGCAGTTGCAGTAGAAAAGGGCTAATTTCAATGTCCATTATCTCAGCTCTCCCATTGTTTAGAGATTGGTGCCCATACTAAAGTTTGATGTACCCAAAAACACCTTTCCAACGACGTATATTTTATATCTGTTGGTTAACATTACCAAAACAATGTTAAGTTACTCAGAAGATAGAAATGAATTAAGTGCATTATGTCAGATGCCTTTTGACATAGAGCTGAGTGCCCATAGCAAAAAATCGTCGCCTTGTGCACACCTTTTCAATGACATACAAATTGTTGCTTTAAGTTATTGATACCAAACCATAGCTAACTTTGAAAAATGCATCATAGTTTGACCATTATCTCAGCTCTCCCATTGTTTAGAGCTGAGTGCCCATACTAAAGATTGATGTACTCGACAAGACCTTTCCAACGACGTATATCTAGTTTCTGTTGGTGGGTTGGACCAATTTGCCCATCCTCCTTTGGAAATTTTCTACGAAATCACCTTTTTTGCCCTAATGAAAACGTAGTATAAGACCTTAACTCTTTAGAAATCTAATACTTAAAAATCAATCAAAATGTTTTATTTGCTTATTATTTGGGTCCATTAACAAAGACCTAGTTATTCGTTACTGCTTCTACTTATTAAAGAAGGAAAAAGGTGAACGAAGTGTTCTCAAATACATGAGTTTCGCTTTGGGAGCTATTTCTGACTTCTTGTCGTTGCTATTAATTACGCAAGATATATCCGCGTGTGGATATCATATTCTATAAAAATTTGAAAAGCGCGAATGAAATTTGTTTGGAAATCGCACACTATTCGTAAGTGTTATACGCGGTAATCTTAAAAGATTATGTCTTGGACATTCGTAAAAAAAAAAAATTTTTTAAAAGTGAAAACAAACATAATCGAGAGCTACAGTACGTTTGCAACGAACTGTTGGATACCCTATTCCCTATATGTATGTGCATGCGTTCGCCTCCCGCAGCCAGCCGATGTTCCAGTTTCAGAAACAAAGTTCTTCTTTATCAGACAGGAATAAATTCAATAACATTAATTTTGTATGGTGTGATGTTGAATTATTGATGGCACAATAAAAAAAGGCGTGTGCCACGCCCAAAGTTGAGACTTTTTGTTGCTAAGGCAATTAGTATGAGTTCAGTGACATTCAATTTTAAGCTTGCAGATTGATTTGAACAAAACAAGACAAAACTTAAATTTTAAAAAGTAGATTTTGAATGGAAATAGTGATTATGAGTGTTTTTAACAATTCTTGAACCACACTCTGCTACGTAACCAAGAAATATAAATCTAAGTGTTCATCTTCTAACTTCAAAACTGCGACCGATAGTTAAAAAACGTTAAAAAATTAATGCATTATACGACTTTTGACGGAAACTCCCCTTAAAAGTGGGCGTGTCGTAAAAATTTGAAGCACTAACTGAGCTTTGATCAGTATTTAGGCATATGTGTAAAACTACAGCTGAATCGAGTAGTTTTTAAACGATCTTACCTTAAAGGTATTTTATCAAAATCACGCCTTTAAATGTGGGCGTATTGAAAAAATTTAAACAAGAAAATGTAGATATATTTTTCATATGACGAACGGAAGGGAAAAAGTTATAAATTTAATATTGGTAGTATATAACTTAAATTTTTCGTTCTTTCGTGAAAAGTGGGTGTAATCCACGCCCAAAAATTCAAACATTTCTTTTCATACACAATCTTTTTATGCACAAGATGTTTATGTTCAAGTAATACCCACAAAATTTAATGTTTTTCTGTTTAATATAACAATTGTTATTTTATAAACATAAGCGAGAGCTACAGTACGTTTGCAACGAACTGTTGAATACCCTATTCCCCATATTTTTGTATCTGCATGCGTCTGCCTCCCGTAATCAGCCAATGTTTCAGAAACAAAATTCTTCTTTAGCAGACAGAAAAAAATTCATTAACATTAATTTTATGCGGTGTGGTGTTCAATTAGTGCTGGCGCAATAAAAAGAGGAGTGCGCCACGCCCAAAGTTAAAACGTTTTATTGCCAAGGCAATTTTTATGAGCTCAGTGACATTCAATTTTATTCTTGCAGATCGATTTGAACAAAACAAGACAAAACTTAAATTTTTAAAAATTAGATTTGGAATGGAAATAGCGATTATTAGTGTTTTTACCAATTATTGGACCACACTCTGCTACGTAACCAAGGAATATAAATCCAAGTGTTCATCTGTTTACTTCAAAACTGCGACCGATAGTTAAAAAACGTTAAAAAAATTAATGCATTATACGACTTTTGACGGAAACGCCCCTTAAAAGTGGGCGTGTCTTAAAAATTTGAAGCACTAACTGCACTTTTTTCAGTATTTAGGCATATGTGTAAGACTACAGCTGAATCGAGTAGTTTTTAAACGATCTTACCTGAACAAAGGTATTTTACCAAAATCACGCCTTTTAAAGTGGGCGTATTGAAAAAATTTACAAAAGAAAATATAGAGATATATTTCTCAAATAACGAACGGAAGGAAAAAGGTTTAAATTAAACATTGGAAATGCCTTAAACTCTTAAGGCTACGTTTTTCGTTCTTTCATGAAAAAAGGCGTAAGCCACGCCCAAAATTCAAAAATTTCTTTTCATACACAAACCTTTTCGTTTCTATTAAGAGACGCAAAATTTTGGCTTGCGGATTAATTATAAATACCGTTTATTTACAAAAACAATTTGTTTATAGTTTCTAATGAAAAGTGGGCGTCAGCCACGCCCAAAATCAATTTTTTTGATTTCATACACAAGATGTTTATGTGCCAGTAAGACCCACAAAATTTAATATTTTTCGCTTTAATATAACAATTGTTATTTTATAAAAACAATATTGATGGTTTTGTATGAAAAATAGGCGTAAGCCACGCCCAAACTGAAATATTTTTATTTGATTGGAAGAAAGTTTACCTAAAGCTTACGTGTGCAAAATTTTAGCGTTATGCTTTTATCGTAACTGTACAAAAAAACATAATTTAATTTTATTAAATTGAGGTTGTTCAACAAAAATGGTGATTGTGGGCGTGTTTGTGGGCGGATTTTACCGGTTCAAGAACTTAGCCTTACTCTTGAACCAAAGATTAAATATACAAAATTTCAGCTTTCTAGCTCAAAAATTGCGACCTCTAGAGAGTATACATACGGACGGACGGACGGACGGACGGACGGACGGACGGACGGACGGACGGACGGACGGACATGGCTAAATCGACTAGGCTTTTGCTTCTGAGTCAAAATATATATACTTTTCTATACCTAACGGTATTATTTCTCTATGTTACAAACTCCACACCAAATACAATATACCCATTCTATGGAATAGGGTATAATAAAAATTATATTGATGGTTTTGTGTGAAAAATGGGCGTCAGCCACGCCCAAACTAAAACATTTTTATTTGATTGGAAGAAAGTTTACCTAAAGCTTACGCGTGCAAAATTTTAGCGTTATGCTTTTATCGTAACTGTACAAAAAACATAATTTAATTTTACCAAATTGGGGTTGTTCAACAAAAATGTCGATTGTGGGCGTGTTTGTGGGCGGATTTTACTGGTTCAAGAACTTAGCCTTACTTTTGAACCAAAGATTATATATACCAAATTTCAGCTTTCTAGCTCAAAAATTGCGACCTCTAGAGAGTATACATACGGACGGACGGACGGACGGACGGACAGACGGACGGACGGACGGACGGACGGACATGTCTAAATCGACTAGGCTTTTGATTCTGAGTCAGAATATATATACTTTTCTATACCTAACGGTATTATTTCTCTTTGTTACAAACTCCACACCAAATACAATATACCCATTCTATGGAGTAGGGTATAAAAAATTAAGGTGACGAAACAATTAGGTGATACGCGGACAATTGGATATATCCTGATCTTTAGATATATTTATCGTTGAACCTGATGCTCTTGAATGGAACCGTGTCCATGGCGAAGCAATTATCAAGACGATTGAAAACTGTTATTTTTAAAATTATAGTTAGGCAGTAACTCTGAAAAATTCGCTCAAAGCTTGGATCAGGATAAGGATTGGGATCGGGTAAGTGATAGGAAGAATATATTGTGAATATGATTTATGTATTGTATAGTAATATAATCAAAAGTAATATAGTTCAATTCAAAGAAAAAAAAAAGAATATAATCTCTACAAGTTTTACTAGGGTAATGCAAGTACATCAAAAGCGCTTCAACGCTTACGCTTCTTCAGGGGTGCACCGCCGGAGAATTGAAAAACTGCTAGTATAAAGAAAGTCATTAGACTATTATCTACAGAGTATACTACTTGTTTATAAGATCAATCACTACTTAAGCTACCATTAGACGGTCCTTGTAAATGGTCCTTGCAAGGACAGTCTGACGTCACAGAAAATGTGTCCTTGTTCTGTCAGCAAATGGACATTCTTCACCGTGTCCTTGCTAGTAAGAATGTCCATTACACGAATGAAACAAATTTGGCATTCTTGTCCCAAAGTACAATGTCCACCAAAGTGGACATTGTTACTTTTGCATTTCGGTGTCCTTGCAAGGACAAGCATAACAATGTCCATTACACGACATGACAATTTTGACAGTTGGTGGTGAATGAAACCGCGCCGAAGAATGCAATATTTTGCCGTGACCATTACACGACATTTATAAATTGGTCCTTGTAAAAAGTAAATTTGACGTTTGAGACATTTTGACTATCGTAATTGTCTTTTTTTTCTCCAGAAAATATTTACGAGAGGTATGTGAAGTTTTTCGATTAAATAATTTCAAAAATAATATAATAATATATATATAATATATATATAACAGGTAGGTATGTCGAACCATAAACAAAAGTTGGAGATGGCGATTCTCGCATCATATATATTGGAAAGCAGCGACGACGACGACGACGACAACAACCAAGGGCCAACACCACCAAGAGTTCGTTCTGTGTGGTCCAAGAAATGGTTGTTACGGCGGGAAACCGAAGGCTTCGGTGCAAAACTGCTTCGAGAATTGCGAGCTTTTACATTGATGATGATTACTGCGAGGACCTAGAACTTTGCGCAAATATGGAACTTGGCACACAAACTCATCTTTCCGACTTTGATTTTGATATTTTCTCTGCGGAAATTTTTAATGCATCCGAAGAAATAACAAGCCACATAACGTAGAAGTATAATTGAATTCTCATTTTAATATTAAATATTTTCTAGGATAGTTGTGTAAAAAAAAAACATGTTATTAACTTAAAATTTCTCATATTCTAGCTAAAATTTGTATGGTATTGCTTTCATAATGCATTTTTTATATTGTATTAATTAATTTTCGATTTCAAATAATATTATAGACAAATCTTTAGCATTTTGATTTTTATTTGCAATCCTTGAACCGAATTGTATTGCTCGTTTTTTCAGCTTAACCGAAGTCCGTAAACCCAATTTGTAACCACTTAGCCTAAGGAACAATTTATCACCTATACCTTGTTCGAGTAAAAAACAGCATCGCTGTTCAGGTTTTAAACTTTGAACGAAATTCGTTACATCCTCTTGAATGAAGGGTGCACGAGAAGTCTTAGCATTGTCGGCTATTACTCTATCGTCTCTGCCTAAATTTCTTGATGGAAGACGCTGCCAGTCCATATCCAATTCCTTGGAAACACACAAAAGCTTTTCCTCAAGCGAACCAGTACATCGGGTAAATGTATTTCTGTGTCTGGTGTAACCTCCGAATAGTTCATCTGCTCCGCTGCCTATTAAAACAACCTAAAAACATTTTTTTTTTTAAAGTACGACTTTAATAAGTCATGTTTTATGGCTTACCCTAGCAGTCGATTTGTAGGATGTTCCATTACAATAACCCTCGCCTCGTGATGCAAACCAAAATGCACATCCCAGCGATTCGTCAAGAACGGTATTAAGGGGAGGGATAGATAAGGTGTTTGATGTGCGATTGAACTGGAGAAACTAAAAAACGGAGTCATGGACAGTTTTATCTTCTAACAAATAGTCGTAGATGGTGTCTGTGCTTGTCATGGAACCGCAAATTTGATATAAATCAAAATAATTCTAAAACAAAAACTATCAAAACAAAAATCAAAAGAAAATATAAGAAAATATCAAATACAAAATTAACAGAAAATATTGTATTGATATACCTACGCTTAAATTGTTTTTCTTTATTTTGTTGTTTGGCTTCCAGGTTGCTGGTATTTTATTAAAAAAAATCCAACAAATTATTTTTAAGTACATCCTTGTTGATTTATACCACAATTATGTCTCTCAATTCAGCCATTTTTAATAATGAGCTGCCAAAGTGACAGATCAGATTTTGACAACCTGCGCAAAATAATTTAACAACAACAAAACCACCCTGAAAAGTGGACATTCCAAGCAACAATGTCCCGGCAGAAATTCGTGCTGTTGCATTGTTGGGACATGGTCTTTGCAAGGACAAGATGTCAAAAAAATCTGTCCTTGTGTCCCATCAACAATGGAAGGACCATTACACGGTCCTTGTAATTTGTCTTTGCAAGGACACATGGCATTGTGACATTGTGGTGGACATTGTGGTTGTCCTTGCAAGGACAGCATTTTACAATGTCCATTACACGACATGTCGATTTTAGGACAGATAAATACGTCATAATGACGTCAGACTGTCCTTGCAAGGACCATTACAAGGACCGTCTAATGGTAGCTTTATTCTTTTCATGACTAGTGCTTCATAGCACAGTACATACACAATAAAAGGAATAAGGACGTTCACAAGCACCGTTTTAGTGGATAGTATGGACCTTCCGGGGACGATACAATTGTACAAGCATGGAAGAGAGTACTCGACGACTCACAAAATAGGTTTATCAAAACGCGAAAGTGATTTTAAATCAATATGATTTTCTTGTTAAAAGAAATTATCGTAACCCGCGATGTGCAAAGTAATAACGTGAAGATCATGGAGTTTGACTTCCATGTAGGTATGTCGCACACACAACGAATAAATTCTCAGAATAACACTAACATGAATCCTATGCCAAAAGGGTCGAATAAGGATTCGATTGGATTTCCGGATGTAGTAACGTACCGACTACATGTACTCGGTCTGGATTGAATTCATAAAAAAAAACAAATAATTTTACTCCCGCCGTTAAAAGTTTCGACTGTAATTATGACACGACTGAACGTATCTACTGAGTAGCGAAAATGAGGAATGATGCGCGTATTTCAATTAAAGGTGATTAGTTTCCATAAGAATTCGGCACTGCCTTTAATATTTAAGTAAGTAACCATTAAAACATGACATGAAAGTATCTAACTGACTTAAATGCATTTAAATGAATAATGATAAATCTCTACCATAAAAAAACTATATGATATGAATCGAAGCTATTTGTTGGCGTCAAGGACCAACAGTGTAGAAACATAAGCTTTCTACGATGATAAATTTCAACTATAAAGCCGCACTCGTACACCACCGACAGTGTATGAGGGCGTTTTGGTGCGTACCGTTCAAGCAAAAATCACTGACTTCAAAATTTTCGGTTCATTTCTGGCTCACCTGAGTCTGCGTTTAACGAGGCCTAGCACGAAATTGCATATGCATGGCATACAAAATTAAGAAAGAGATTCGAGAATCGAGTATTTTTTTTCTTTTTTAATAGATTGAGAGAAAGAGTGAGAGAGAGGGAAAGATAGAGGGAGCTATCAGGAGCCTTTTATTTATATGCATAATATGTTTACTTTTTGGTTTGCATTGGAGAATGAAGACGACAGTACAAAGAAAAATTGGAAAAAAATAATTCGGGCAGTGAAAAAGTGTTTTTGAAGAAAATAAATAAAAATACATAGTTTAAATGAAACGAATGCCCATTGTTATTTTTATAAGTTAATTTTTGTTATTTTTATAAGTCGTGACCATCAATTTAGTTGAATAAGGAATAAAAAAGTAAAGACTATGGCAACAAATTTTATTTGTATTTTGTTTTGGACGACAGAAGTTGTTTTCGATACTCCAACTCGTTTTTTTGTTTCCATGTTTGTGTTGCGTGCAATTTCGCTGAGCGGGACGAGCTCGCTCTGTCTCTCTCTCTCTCTCTCTCTCTCTCTCTCTCTCTCTCTCTCTCTCTCTCTCTCTCTCTCTCTCTCTCTCTCTCTCTCTCTCTCTCTCTCTCTCTCTCTCTCTCTCTCTCTCTCTCTCTCTCTCTCTATTTCTCTCTCACAAGTGAGTCCGTGGGAATTCTAATTTACATACTAAAGGGAGCCGACAAACGCCGTTTTACGGCTCCGTATTTGGATCCGTATGCGGAGTCTAGTATGTGAATTTGACTCCGCGCGTGGATCGAATTCGGATCCATTTGCTTGAAGGGTAGCGTGTTATACGTGCCACATGCCTTTTTAACTTCATAAAATTCTTAATAAAGTAATAGTCTAAGAGCCGAGAGCAAATTTTGGGAGTGGAGGTATAACCAAAATTGGTATACGTGTATGTGTAGATATACGCGACAATATATCAAATCGAAAAGTCTGGCAGGGTTATTTTTCAGCCGGGGCAGTAGACGGCCGTTCGAAAACGGTAATTTTTCCGATTTTTGTGTGGAAGGTATAACCACTTCAAATCATACAGAAACGATAGAGAATTGCTCACTGATTTTAAAAATCTCGGTGCCAGACGTTTTACTTTCAGCTTTCCCCTTGCCAGACGCCCACCAAAAGGAGCGAAAAATCAGTTTTTGGTGTCAGAGGTATAACCAAATGAGTGATACGTCAAAAAATCAGAAAAATTCTCCTGATTACAGATATGTGTGTCCCAGACATTTTACTTTCAGCTAACCCCCCGCCAGACGCCCCTAAAGTATGCCCAAAAATCAACTTTTTTTCTTTAAGGTATAACCAAATGAATGATACACCAAAAAATCAGAAAAATTCTCCTGATTACAGGTATGTGTGTCCCAGACGTTTTACTTTCAGCCTTCACCCCGCCAGACGTCCTTAAAGTATCCTGTTTTGCATTTTCTTATGAAAATTCAATTAAAACTTTTTTTTTTAAACCTGTAACCATATGAAGATCATACCAAAATACTCTCCTCTTATTCCTGATTACGAATATGTGGGTCCCAGACGTTTTATTTACAGCCTTCACCCCACCAGACGTCCTTAAAGTATCCTGTTTTGCATTTTCTTATGAAAATTCAATTAAAACTTTTTTTTAAAAGCTATAACCATACGAAGATCATACCAAAATACTCTCCTCTTATTCCTGATTACGAATATGTGGGTCCCAGACGTTTTATTTACAGCCTTCACCCCACCAGACGTCCTTAAAGTATCCTGTTTTGCATTTTCTTATGAAAATTCAATTAAAACTTTTTTTTTTAAACATGTAACCATATGAAGATCATAACAAAATACTCTCCTCTTATTCCTGATTACGAATATGTGGGTCCCAGACGTTTTATTTACAGCCTTCACCCCACCAGACGTCCTTAAAGTATCCTGTTTTGCATTTTCTTATGAAAATTCAATTAAAACTTTTTTTTTTAAACATGTAACCATATGAAGATCATAACAAAATACTCTCCTCTTATTCCTTATTACGAATATGTGGGTCCCAGACGTTTTATTTACAGCCTTCACCCCACCAGACGTCCTTAAAGTATCCTGTTTTGCATTTTCTTATGAAAATTCAATTAAAACTTTTTTTTTTTAAACATGTAACCATATGAAGATCATAACAAAATACTCTCCTCTTATTCCTTATTACGAATATGTGGGTCCCAGACGTTTTATTTACAGCCTTCACTTCGCCAGACGTCCTTAAAGTATCCTGTTTTGCATTTTCTTATGAAAATTCAATTAAAAAATTTTTTTTTTTAAGCTATAACCTTATGAAGATCATACTATAGATTGTTTTTTCAATATAGGACATTCTTTTTTAATTTTTAAAATAAATTTAACAGTTCGTATATACTCGTAAATGAAATATTCTAATTACAAAAAAATTAACGTGATTCGGAGACGGGTTGATCTAATAATATTAGGTTTTTTGAAATTGCAGTAAATTGCCTGTAGCAACCACTGTGATAACCACTAACACTATCTGTTTTAGTAGGAAGGTTAAAGTCCGCAAATTTATATTTTCGAGGTTTTCTTATACTTAGTATCTTTTGACATTTTTCTAAAGTTTTTTCATTAAACAAAACTATTTTTTCACTTTGATTTGTACTATCACTGCAATGAAGGCAACATTTAACACTCATGGTATTTGATAAATTTATAGCACCAAACACAATAGTATATCATATATCAATATTAAATTGATTTTTTAAAACGTTTATTTAACGAAACTTATATAGAGAACAACTGACTTAAAAACAGCATAAGTCACAGATGCAATAAATGTGTAAGAGACTACTATAATTTTGCGTATTAATTAATATTTTTTTTTTATTCATTTTAACATAGAACTTATAAAGCATAATTACATTTATAAATACATTGATCCATATAGTTAAATTGAATTTTCATAAGAAAATGCAAAACAGGATACTTTAAGGACGTCTGGCGGGGTGAAGGCTGTAAATAAAACATCTGAGACCCACATATTCGTAATCAGGAATAAGAGGAGAGTATTTTGGTATGATCTTCATATGGTTACATGTTTAAAAAAAAAAGTTTTAATTGAATTTTCATAAGAAAATGCAAAACAGGATACTTTAAGGACGTCTGGTGGGGTGAAGGCTGTAAATAAAACGTCTGGGACCCACATATTCGTAATCAGGAATAAGAGGAGAGTATTTTGGTATGATCTTCATATGGTTATAGCTTTTAAAAAAAAGTTTTAATTGAATTTTCACAAGAAAATGCAAAACAGGATACTTTAAGGACGTCTGACGGGGTGAAGGCTGTAAATAAAATGTCTGGGACCCACATATTCGTAATAAGGAATAAGAGGAGAGTATTTTGTTATGATCTTCATATGGTTACATGTTTAAAAAAAAAAGTTTTAATTGAATTTTCATAAGAAAATGCAAAACAGGATACTTTAAGGACGTCTGGTGGGGTGAAGGCTGTAAATAAAACGTCTGGGACCCACATATTCGTAATCAGGAATAAGAGGAGAGTATTTTGGTATGATCTTCATATGGTTATAGCTTTTAAAAAAAAGTTTTAATTGAATTTTCACAAGAAAATGCAAAACAGGATACTTTAAGGACGTCTGACGGGGTGAAGGCTGTAAATAAAATGTCTGGGACCCACATATTCGTAATCAGGAATAAGAGGAGAGTATTTTGGTATGATCTTCATATGGTTATAGCTTTTAAAAAAAAGTTTTAATTGAATTTTCATAAGAAAATGCAAAACAGGATACTTTAAGGACGTCTGGTGGGATGAAGGCTGTAAATAAAACGTCTGGGACCCACATATTCGTAATCAGGAATAAGAGGAGAGTATTTTGGTATGATCTTCATATGGTTATAGCTTTTAAAAAAAAGTTTTAATTGAATTTTCATAAGAAAATGCAAAACAGGATACTTTAAGGACGTCTGGTGGGGTGAAGGCTGTAAATAAAACGTCTGGGACCCACATATTCGTAATCAGGAATAAGAGGAGAGTATTTTGGTATGATCTTCATATGGTTACAGGTTTAAAAAAAAAAGTTTTAATTGAATTTTCATAAGAAAATGCAAAACAGGATACTTTAAGGACGTCTGGCGGGGTGAAGGCTGAAAGTAAAATGTCTGGGACACACATACCTGTAATCAGGAGAATTTTTCTGATTTTTTGGTGTATCATTCATTTGGTTATACCTTAAAGAAAAAAAGTTGATTTTTGGGCATACTTTAGGGGCGTCTGGCGGGGGGTTAGCTGAAAGTAAAATGTCTAGGACACACATATCTGTAATCAGGAGAATTTTTCTGATTTTTTGACGTATCACTCATTTGGTTATACCTCTGACACCAAAAACTGATTTTTCGCTCCTTTTGGTGGGCGTCTGGCAAGGGGGAAGCTGAAAGTAAAACGTCTGGCACCGAGATTTTTAAAATCAGTGAGCAATTCTCTATCGTTTCTGTATGATTTGAAGTGGTTATACCTTCCACACAAAAATCGGAAAAATTACCGTTTTCGAACGGCCGTCTACTGCCCCGGCTGAAAAATAACCCTGCCAGACTTTTCGATTTGATATATTGTCGCGTATATCTACACATACACGTATACCAATTTTGGTTATACCTCCACTCCCAAAATTTGCTCTCGGCTCTTGGTCTATAAGGTTACCTGTTATAGTCTTTCTTTTATTTTAAACTTATATAATTTTTAACGCTGCGTTGGGCACAGATTTCTGGCCTTGGTGATGAGTGAGTGATGATTAGCGGCGTAGTCTTATAACCTATGCCACCGCTTGGTTTCTCCTGTTCCACCTCGTGCTGCATATGCACATGCACATTCTTTAAGGATGGAATTATTCCTCGTATGGATTCTTTATACGTTTTCATAAGAAGGCTCAGGCTCAGGGCAGTATCTTGCTACCAGAGTCACCGACGCTGTGCCTCTGCGGCTTATGGGATCATGTCCAGGTGGCTGCTTGACACATTAGTGATCATGTGAGCCCTTGTCCTGAAGTAAAAAAAAGGAAAGTTTCAGGCTTCTATTCTATCTTTACCTATGCCAATTCACTTTGTCGTGGAACGAATATTCGTCCTGAGAACTGTGCCGCGGCTCAAAATGGCCGGTGGCGTCTTTCTTTAACATAAAAAAAAAGAAAATTACCTTCTTATTTCTCTCCCTAGGATGTGTCTCCTTGAACGCCGATTGCAATTTAAGCAATATCGGGTATTCTCAAAAATATATAATTAGTATTTTATCACACGTGAGCAAGATTTAATTATTTCACAAGCAGTTGCGTATAATAAATTTGTTTCAAAGAGTTATTCGGACGATGTATATTAGGTGAAGTGTCGAGACAAAATGAGGTCTCAGACAGAAACGATGGGCACGCCAAATTCGCATCCATATTAGGAAACTCATTTCCTTCTTTCCAATATCATTCCAGTGTGGATTTGGAAATTTGATGTCCCTAACCAACGAGTGACTTAAGGTCGGTGCACAATATGTGTGCGAATTTTGACCTACGTGTAAGCTCACTGTGATCATTCTAATTACCTCAGACGGAAGAGTTGTGACATGAATCACACTCGGTCGGACTGTTAACGGGATATAAGAATGCCGTGAAGGCGTTTCTTGCATTAATGAGATTGGTCCCTGAGTATGCAGAATTCTCTTGCAAAAACAAAAAACAAAAAATGATGATATGCGTTCAACAGAAATGAGATCTGTTCTGACGTTCACGTGGCTGCTGATTTCGGATACGTTAACTATTTCCGCGAACTGATTCTTCAGTTCTGGATCGCGCAAAACCTATACATGTTGGTTCTGCAAGGTAACATTATGCAGTTTAGGAAATTTTAGACCATCTGGTCTGAATGTGGAATACGCGGTGGAAACTATGCTTCCCCTTCTGATCCCATTTGTCTCATGTGAGTAACAGACGTAATGTCTAAAATGACGAACTTTCGCATTTCGGGTTGATTTACATAATGGTCCACTTGCTAATCTTGGCCGATTGATGGTAATAAGAACCGGACGAACCTTCATCCGCGCTGAGTGTCACTTTTGACGTTCTCACCTGCGTATGACAGTGTGTGTCGCGACTAAGGATGACAGATCGGCCTTCTACTTGATTCTGAGTTTTGGTGGGTAGTGCAGCTTCCGATACATTACACATAAATGCGGCTTGCTATTGCGCTGCAAAATTCCTACTCGTTGTTGTGCGAGTATTGAAAGTATCGAGTGAAAATACTGCGACTCTTTACCGTTTAGTCGGTCGAAGACAAAAAAAAACCTATGAGTGAAACTCACGAACATATGTGACGTAAAGTCACTCGATCAGGTAAACGTCATAGCTTCCTGAAAGCAACAACAAAAAATAATAAACAACAAAGAGTTTCATGCACAGCTGAGAGCCGGGCATAAGATAACATATAACATGGATTAACAAAAAAGAAATTTTGGTCAATGAACCTATGGTTATCACAGCTGAATGAATTTTGAAAAAAAGCTATAAATCAATTTCTGGGCAAATTTTAGAAGTTAAACTTTGCATATTCCTATCTTTTTCAGTCTTTCGTGTGTGCCCGAGACTTTCTTCCTCTTAAATCTACTACTTCGTATAAATTGTTCCCAATAATTTTGTTTACACGACCTTTGATGAATTTGGGACACAACTCCGCACTGAAGTGCTTGGTTGCGTCACTTAGAACATAGTTCCGCTTGTATATTTCGTCTCTAATTTTAAAATTGACCTTTCTGCTTCGGAGATTATATGCCTTCTCGTAGCGTCATGAGTTTGGTCTAACGCTCGCTTCAGGTAAGAATGCAGGATGTTCATCTTGGCCAATTTGGGGAGCCAATCTATCTCCGAACAGTTCAGTCCATTCAACTCTCTCAGAAGACGATAGTCTGCCCCGTGCTCTATCATACGTTGTCCGTACAGGGCTTCGTATGGGGACATGGTGAGAGTCGACTGCACTGACGTGCGTAAAGCACTACTGATCGAAGACAGATGGGCATCCCAATCAGTTTGTCTCGGATTGACGTACGACCGTATGGCCGCCAAGATTGAACCGTTTACCCGCTCACTAGCATTCGCCTGTGGAGCATACACTGCCGTCCGGTAGTGTTTTACCCTGAAAACATCTACAAGTTTTTGGAACTCGTTCCCGATGAATTGCGTGCCATTATCAGAGAGTATACTCTCTGGCACTCCGTTAACTAAAAACACGTTGTCTTTCAGGAATTTGACCACACTCCTTGCGGTGGCTTTGCGCAATGGCTTGATGAAGACGAATTTGGTGAACTGATCTACTACGATCACAATGTAAGCATTTCCGCTTTTTGATCTTGGGTACGGCCCGAGGAAATCAACATATAGATGTTGGAATGGCCTCTCCACTTTGAAACTGCTTCCCATTTCTGCTCGTAGTGTCATGTTTGCGGACTTACTGGTTTTACATGTTTCATACCGGTCTACGTAAAGTTTGACCTGTGTGAACATTCCTGACCAGTAGAACCTTTCCCTAATTCTGTAAAGTGTCTTCACCACTACACCATGCGATGCCCGCGGAGGATTGTGAGCCACAGAGACAATGGATTCCGTCATCTCCGAGGGAACCCACAACTTCCGGGTCAGGGGATTACCAATCGCATGCTTAGTGCGTTTGTAAATAAAGCCCTCCGATATTTTCCTTCCTGATATGACTGATGAGATTAAGGTAACCTTCCGATTTAAAAGCTGGATCGTCTAGATCGAGGTGAAGCACCTCCGAGGGCCCCACCTGTGATAGACACGAAAGGTATGCTGCGACTGATAACTCTTCGTCCTCAACGCTCTGGATAGAGCATCAGGTACAACATTCAGCGTTCCCTTTCTGTGTTCAACCACAAAATCGAACCCTTGGAGACGCATACTCCATCTAGCCAATCGTCCAGTAGAATCCTTCATGCTCATCAGCCATTTCAGGCTGGAATGGTCTGTAATGACTTGAAAACGGTATCCCTCAACGTAGGATCTGAACTTCTGGATACCTTCGAAAGCAGCAAGGCATTCTTCCGGTACCGAATAATGCCTCTGAGCAGCGTTCAGTTTCGGGAGAAGTAGTATATAGGCTGCTCCGCTCCAGATTCGTCACGTTGACAGAGAACACATCCGATGCCGGAAGCGGATGCATCGCACAAAATGATGAACTCCTTAGAAAAGTCCGGGTTAACCAACACAGGTGCTGAAGTCAAGGCTTGTTTGATGTTTTGGAACGCTTCAATCGCTTCCGAAGTGAGTTTGAATACCTTACCCTTCTTCCAGGTTTCGGTCAAAAGGGCCTCAAGGGTGCTGAAATCTTTCACAAACCGCCGATACCAACCTGCCATACCGTGATATCGGCGGACTTGGCGAGTTGTGGTCGGTAAAGGGAAGTTTGTGATTGCCGCGATTTTGTCTTGATCGGCTTTCAGACAACCTTGTCCCACCTTATACCCTAGATAATGCAACTCATCAAAACAAAACTTGGACTTGTCGACATTAATTGTCAGTCCTGCGTCAGCTAAACACTTACTGACTAACTTCGGAGTCTCAATGTGTTCGTTGAAATCCCTCGATACAATCAGGAGGTCGTCTAAGTACACGAAAACTTGATCCTGTAATTCCGATGGAATTACGCGACTCATCAAGTAACTTAGACTTTGTGCAGCATTGCAAAGACCGAATGGCATGACCGTGAACTGGTACAATGGTCGGGCTGGTACCTTGAAAGCGGTCTTCTCCCTCGAACTTTGCTCCAGCGGTGTCTGCCAAAACGCATCCTTCAGGTCAACGCTAGAAATATAGCGCGTCTCCGAAAGACGTGCTAGCAGCCCCTCTATATGCGCAATCGGACGTGCATCTTTCTTAGTTACTGAATTCACCTTCCGAAAGTCCAAGCACAATCGGTTCTTACCAAGTTTGCGCACTAGCACAACTGGGGAACTCCATGCGCTGGAACTTTCCTCAATGACCCCTAACGAAAGCATGCGGTCCAACTCCGCGTACATAAGGGTTTGTATCGCCGGAGATACAGGATAATACCGTTGCTTAATGGGTATGGCATCACCCGTATCTATGCTATGCTGTACAAGAGTTGTTTTCCCGAGTCCATGGACTGCGAAAGAGGGAAAACCTCGAATTATATCTTGGAGTCGTTTTGACTCTTCATCACTTAGCTTAATCTGGTTAGTGGTCCTTTCGTTTGGCCCACTGGTCATTGCTCCTGAAAGACCCACAATTATGTGTGGTGCGATTTGGAATTCTCGCCAAAAATCCACGCCTATATATAAGCGTTGGGATAGTGAAGGTACTAAGTACAAGTCTGTCTTCTTCTCCAGGTTATTATAGCGAATCATGGTCGTGTTCACCCCAACAATGGACTGTTTTTGTCCGTCAGCAGTGGACACGGTGGTTGTTATTTCCCTTATTGCAATATTTTTCTCCTTCAAGTAAGGGAGCATATTGGTGACGAGGCAACTTATGCTAGCCCTTGAATCGAGCAAGCCCAAGAAACTGTCCCCGTACAATTCGACCGTCACATACGGACGCGGGTCATTTGACTCTCGGCTAATTGTTGCTAACGCGATATTGCGGTAAGTAGTCCGCTTCTGACGAAAACGATCTCTTATTCGTTTTATCCGTTTGGATATACCTGGTGAGGAGAATATTCTATCGCGAACCTCATAATAATTGCGAGGCCTATCATGAAAAGGCTTACGATATAGTGGTTCTATTCCTGTTTCATTACAATTCAAAATTGATTTTGGTTTTTCATTTATCAAAGTGATTGTTCTACAATCATGTAAATTATTGTCATTATCTACTTAATCATTATTTAGATCATTGGGTTTTAAAATAGAGATTTTTGGTGGAGTTACAAGAAGTGAAATCGTCTCACGCACTTGCACTCCGGGTATAACTTTATGGATCAAACCCCTCCGGTTTATGGGTTGTTCCTCCGCTCGTTTTCCGATGCGCACTTTGGGCATGTCGGACTGTAAGTGTCCGCCAGTCCGCAATGGAAGCAAAATAAATTTCTAGTGGTACTACCACAGTGACGAAAATTGTGACCGCTTGCTTGGCAGTTCCAGCATTTACGTAGCTCAGGACTTTTCTGGATCGCTTCGATGCTACCAGGAAGAGCGACTGTTAAGTCTGGCTGTGGTTCCTCTGCTACTTCACTCACAAAGCATTTAGTTGGTGGACGTTTGGCGCTTGGCATGAGGTTTGGCCTTTGAGAACTTGACACGAAATTTTGCCGTTGAGTGTCGAGTTGGGATTGCGATTTCTCTAAAGCACGACAATAGTATGCTAACTGGCGTAGACTGGTGGTGCTATATGTGACGAGAAATTCACTCATTCGTCGCTTGACGTTGGTCTTAATGATCTCGATCAACTCTTTATCTGACCTGGGCACTTGCATCTTCGAATTGATGTTCAGAATGGCGTCGTAAGAGTCGCTGAACGCCACTCTGCATCTTTCGGTCTGATAATTTCCTAAAAAGCTCCGTGTCTGTTTCCAAGCTTCGGTACTGCTCAACTAAAGCAGCTTGAATTGAGGCCTACGTGCTATTCTTATTACTCTTCATTAACATCCACAACCAGGATTCCACCAGCCCGGATACAAAATGGTAAAAATTCATAACTAATTCGTCCCACTGGACATTGCTTGTGTACCTAATGCATTCCAGACGGAACAAGAAGTCGTCAACGGACATATTCTTGCCGTCGAACTTAAGTCCCCACTTGTGGAACTGTGGATACTTATTTATGGAAGAGGCATTGGATGGTGCTTGTCTCCGGAGATTGAAATGGAGGTGAATCATCCAGGTGGAATGCATTCATCTTCGACATAGATTCATCTACATTTGAACCGAGATCCATCCTAGCTGGGTTTATATCTGTCGCTGGGTGGTCTCTTCATGGCTCATGGCCTGAAGACAATCGAGCTGCTAAATCTTGCTCAATTGACAATGATACGGTGGCTTGTCTACCTGCTGCTGTTCTTGGAAGAACATTCAATGCAACCACGCGTGCAGCATTCTGGTTGGCAGCAGAAACTGGTGCAGATTTATTCTTTGAAGTGGAAGGCTGATTGGCAGGATCTCCGTTGGCAGGAGTAGGATTAGGCTTGTCGGATTTTCCTTGAATAAGTTAAGCGACTTGCTCAATAAGCTGCGCTTGACTGCGAGCTAAAGCTTCCTCCATAAACTGCCTTTCTTTCGTTCTATGAACGTCAATTGCTGCTGAAACTATATCGTGTATATACGCTGAATGATCAGCTGCATCTTTTCGCCGTTGAAGCTCTGACGCATCATCTTCTTCATTTACATCGACTTCCCGGCCTCGACCTGGCTTATAATATGGGTTATACATTGGTGATTTTATTATAATATCCAAATACTGTGGATTGTAAGTACTACTTGTACTTGTACTTTTCTGCCCCTCCCGCTCATCAACTGTGATAACTAACGGACGGACAAACGCGATAATTCAAATATTCAAAAACAAATTATTAAAATTAGTAAATCGTGAGAAATCCACAAACGATCTCTGATAGCACATATACAAATATGTCGTTTTCAAAAATTCAAGAAAAATAAACCTAAAGGTTTGGAGTATAATTCTTAAGTGGGTGTGGAATCGTCTGAAGTTCTCGCTTGCAGACGTTTTGTACGATATGAAACTTCAACGAAAATATATATATATGGATAAAACTCTATTATTCCACTTTATCTCAAAACTTAATACCTAAAACTTCGATACTTAATGATTTATATACTTAATGATGTATATGCATATATTTGTAAGTGTATAAACTAAATTCGATAAACTGATTTTAGAAATTTTTCAAATAGTCTTAATTGAAATTCATTATTTCTGCTAAGCTTCAAAAATCCTTAACTTGAACTTATTTTAGAAAATATTAGCTTGATAATATTTTTTTTCAAATAAACTTGACCTAAAAATAAACAATACTAAACTTATTGTAAACCTCAAAAACTGTAATTCTCTAAAACTATATTCCTCAAAAACTGTACTATCTCAAAACTTAACTTCGCAATAGTTAGTTGGTTACTTCCCCAAGCTAACTAAAGGCTCTATACTCAAAAATACTAAACTGCAAGACTTTCTCAAAAACTATAACCTCAGAAAAATCTCAAAAATATCTCAAATATATCTCAAATACTGAATATTTAATAACTTATAAACTCTAAATTGACTTTATCTCCATAAACTGTGTCGGAAGTGGATACCTCCTCTCCAGAAACAAAGTGTGTGTGTGTGTGTTTCTTCCTCAGGCTCGTTACTAGTCTAAACCAAAAAAAAAATGCTTGTTGTACTTGGTCTATACACAATACGGTACTCTCGATAAAAATTTTGAACGTGAAAAATTGTTCTGAACCCGTGATCTGTTCCTTACGCTACTACAGACGTACGTCATAATAATATAATATAATAACGACCGGTTAGCGCCTCGTAACAAACACTTACTTCATTACAACTGTCATCAAAAAAATTTTTTTAAATATCTTAAAACTTGAATGGGATTAAAAATAGAGTTTTTTCGAACGGTTGACGAAAATTAGACAAAATATCAGCGGGTGACCAGCTTCTGCAGCTGACGTGTGTCGGGTATAAACTCCAACCACCGGTCAGAAGACCTGCTCATCCTACAAATACGTTGTCTGTTCCCTGAATATCGTTGGGGTATTCCCACATCTCTGCTACTGACGATTGAGCTGAACATATCACGCTCGATCCGGACAAGAATCGAAGTTGTACCTAAGCAACGAGAGGTAGAAGACCAAAATATAGACCTAATGCAATGGAAGCGGATCGGGACGTATATCACCAAGTCGCCGGACAAAATAGCGCCTAATCTTTAAGCCTCGATGTTGTTCCTCTACCCAAAGAAACAATCAACTTCTATAAAAAAAAACTAACACAAAAAATTTCTCAAAAACAAAGTTTTTCAAAAGAAAGAAACTCAACTTTTCCTTAACATAACTGCGAATCGACTTAACTTATCGCGAATTCTAATCTGTCTTCGGGGGCCCCACGTTGCGTTGGGCGCCACCTGTAACGTAAATTTAATTAAATATTTTTTGATTTGAGAGAGAAGTGAACATATCCCAATAGTTTATTCGATTTCTTATTAGGAACGCCACCTTCTTTGTGACAGACGTCCAAAGACTTCAGCCACACCATGAGCGCCCTCTATTACGTAAATATCATGCCTACCTGAAAAGTGATGGAGGAAAATGAAGATTATATGACGAGTGGAATAGCTGACATATGGCATACCCTCGGCCCTCTACCAAACGACAAGAGATACCAATACCTCTTCTCATCCTGAACGCCATCTATGATGCCAATAAACCGATATTCTTCTTTTTGAATGTGTAGCCAAACATTGGGTACTACACAGCAGCGAGTAGACATCGCTCTTCGTCGAGATCCTATTATCGAAATACCACAGAATCATAGGATTAAGAATGTCATTTCGATTCTCTAACCCAAATACACTTACCATTTGCGGTTGCCAATATTCGACTATCACTCTGTTCCCTCACATCCTTTTCACACTTCTCCATCAAACCATCCCAAATTACAGAAACGTGAGCCACCCATCAATCTACCATAGGTACTGATCATAAAACCACATGGAACAGGACTATTCTGAGGAATAAGATTGTGTGGTGGGTTAAGAGTGTGAGAATGGATGAAATTTGGATATTTAGGAAAAGGGGAACGGCTGGGTATAGGTGGATTTGAGCCTTGGGGCAAAATGAACGAGTTACTAGAGTTATTTGAATTTCTAAGAGCAGCAATCGGGCGGGAAACACTGTTATTGTTTAATTTAATGGCAGCAGAAGTTGGACGCATTTGGGCAGGAGGTGAACATTTTTCGTTACTAGAGGAGGAAACATTATTATAAGAGCGAGAAACAGACTTAGAGCTCTAGGCCTACGATGTTTAATCCTATAGCATTTTTGTACCCTAGCTCAAATCCCTCAATAAGTGCCTAGAACTCAAATGCTTCATTACCCTATAACACAAGAAAACCCCGAAGACGTTACTCCAGAATGCACTCTATACTCTAGCTATGTTACTCTCCTCTGTATAAATGGGACGAAATCAACCCTATGCCAGCAACACCCCTTCGCGTCAACTGTAAATCACAATGGTAGATACGAATGGTATGCGACAACGCAGGGTTGTGGTTGAGATCGACCGTCGCGGGGGTCCGCAGCACCATAGCCGTGACTAGCTCAGCCAGGCCGTGGGCACTTGCTCCAGGATCTACAAAACCGGTGTTTCATTAAATTTTTCTCTGCCGACCGTTGAACTCGTGATGGATGAGTTCGAATATTAATGTTCATTTGCTTAGGGCTCCCTCAACGATTGAAGAAAGAGTCAAACTCACTATCAGGAAAGGAATCGATCGCGCTTGCACCTCCTGAATCTGTAAAAGTGATATGTGGAAAAGTGTTGATATAAATCCCCCTTATCAAATCTAAGACAACGTACACGTATGTTTGACAAGAGCGAAACGAGTATAAGAATCCCCTGGTCTGTCAACCCTCCCTCACTAGTGTTACAAATCAGCTCTCGTAACCCTAGCTTATCGTCGCTCGACCTTGGATTTCTGTATTGCTATCTATTCTATATTAGCGGAATCCCCAATATAATAAATCCGTCGATTAATAACGGAACAGAACTGCCAATCTACTAACTCAACTTTAAATCTCGTCTCATCATGTAACAACTAAACGCTTCAAAAACTAACTTAATTGTATTACCTTAATAGTTCTAAACACACTTACACACACACCACATCTCGTTTCAGGAGAGGTAGGGATCTCCAACCCCCTTGAAATACTTTACTCCATGATTGCTGAAAATTGCTTAATTATCTTCAAAAGTAAATTCCAAAAATATGAAAAAGATTATTTTTCATTGAAATCGTTATAAAACCGTGTTTATTAATTTATAGCTTAAACTTAACATTCGTTACTTAAAATCTACCGTGTTTCGAATGCTAATCTCAAAAAAAAAAATGAAAATATCAAATATATGTCTGAGACCTTAACTCTTTAGGAATATAATACTTAAAAATCAATCAAAATGTTTTATTTGCTTATTATTTGGATCTATTAACAAAGACCTAGTTATTCATTAGTGCTTCTACTTATTAAAGAAGGAAAAAGGTGAAGGAAGTGTTCTCAAATACATGAGTTTCGCTTTGGGAGCAATTTCTGACTTCTTGTCGTTGCTATTAATTACGCAAGATATATCCGTAAGTGGATATCATATTCTAGAAAAAATGTGAAAAGCACGACTGAAATAAGTTTGGAAATCGCACACTATTCGTCAGTGTTATACGCGGTAATCCTAACAGATTATGTCTTGGACATTCGTAAAAAAAAAAAATTAAAAAAAAGTGACAACAAAAAAAAATTAAGGTGACGAAACAATTAGGTGATACGCGGACAATTGGATATATCCTGATCTTTAGATATATTTATCGTTGAATCTGATGCTCTTGAATGGAACCTTGTGAATATGATTTGTGTATTGTATAGTTATATAATCAAAAGTAATATAGTTCAATTCAAAGAAAAAAAAAAGAATATAATCTCTACAAGTTTTACTAGGGTAATGCAAGTACATCAAAAGCACTTCAACGCTTACGCTTCTTCAGGGGTCCACCGCCGGAGAGCTGAAAAACTGCTAGTATAAAGAAAGTCATTAGACTATTATCTACAGAGTATACTACTTGTTTATAAGATCAATCACTACTTATTCTTTTCATGACTAGTGCTTCATAGCACAGTACATACACAATAAAAGGAATAAGGACGTTCACAAGCACCGTTTAAGTGGATAGTATGGACCTTCCGGGGTCGATACAATTGTACAAGCGTGGAAGACAGTACTCGACGACTCACAAAATAGGTTTATCAAAACGCGAAAATGATTTTAAATCAATATGATTTTCTTGTTAAAAGAAATTATCGTAACCCGCGATATGCAAAGTAATAACGTGAAGATCATGGAGTTTGACTTCCATGTAGGTATGTCGCACACACAACGAATAAATTCTCAGAATAACACTAACATGAATCCTATGCCAAAAGGGTCGAATAAGAATTCGATTGGATTTCCGGATGTAGTAACGTACCGACTACATGTACTCGGGTTGGATTGAATTCATAAAAAAAAACAAATAATTTTACTCCCGCCGTTAAAAGTTTCGACTGTAATTATGACACGACTGAACGTATCTACTGAGTAGCGAAAATGAGGAATGATGCGCGTATTTAAATTAAAGGTGATTAGTTTCCATAAGAATTCGGCACTGCCTTTAATATTTAAGTAAGTAACCATTAAAACATGACATGAAAGTATCTAACTGACTTAAATGCATTTAAATGAATAATGATAAGTCTCTACCATAAAAAAACTATATGATATGAATCGAAGCTATTTGTTGGCGTCAAGGACCAACAGTGTAGAAACATAAGCTTTCTACGATGATAAATTTCAACTATAAAGCCGCACTCGTACACCGACAGTGTATGAGGGCGTTTTGGTGCGTACCCTTCAAGCAAAAATCACTGACTTAAAAATTTTCGGTTCATTTCTGGCTCACCTGAGTCTGCGTTTAACGAGGCCTAGCACGAAATTGCATATGCATGGCATACAAAATTAAGAAAGAGATTCGAGAATCGAGTATTTTTTTTCTTTTTTAATAGATTGAGAGAAAGAGTGAGAGAGAGGGAAAGATAGAGGGAGGGAGATATCAGGAGCCTTTTATTTATATGCATAATATGTTTACTTTTTGGTTTGCATTGGAGAATGAAGACGACAATACAAAGAAAAATTGGAAAAAAATAATTCGGGCAGTGAAAAAGTGTTTTTGAAGAAAATAAAATAAATAAAAATACATAGTTTAAATGAAACGAATGCCCATTGTTATTTTTATAAGTTAATTTTTGTTATTTTTATAAGTCGTGACCATCAATTTAGTTGAATAAGGAATAAAAAAGTAAAGAATATGGCAACAAATTTTATTTATATTTTGTTTTGGACGACAGAAGTTGTTTTCGATACTCCAACTCGTTTTTTTGTTTTCATGTTTGTGTTGCGTGCAATTTCGCTGAGCGGGACGAGCTCGCTCTGTCTCTCTCTCTGTCTCTCTCTCTCTCTCTCTCTCTCTCTGTCTCTCTCTCTCTCTATTTCTCTCTCACAAGTGAGTCCGTGGGAATTCTAATTTACATACTAAAGGGAGCCGACAAACGCCGTTTTACGGCTCCGTATTTGGATCCGTATGCGGAGTCTAGTATGTGAATTTGACTCCGCGCGTGGATCGAATTCGGATCCATTTGCTTGAAGGGTAGCGTGTTATACGTGCCACATGCCTTTTTAACTTCATAAAATTCTTAATAAAGTAAGGTTACCTGTTATAGTCTTTCTTTTATTTTAAACTTATATAATTTTTAACGCTGCGTTGGGCACAGATTTCTGGCCATGGTGATGAGTGAGTGATGATTAGCGGCGTGGTCTTGAATGAATGAATTAATTGGGGGGAAAGTACACTGCGACCTTTAAGATCTATTGTGCCCCCTTTTCTAAAGCGCTGGATGAGGATACTCATCCTACAGCACTTCCTCCAACTTGGTTTCTTTTAGGAAGCCAAGTATTTGAGGTATTTTTAGAGAAGGTAACCTGCCCTTCTCTATCTGGTAAT
The DNA here is from genome assembly GCA_916050605.2 of Platycheirus albimanus. Lineage (NCBI taxonomy): Eukaryota > Metazoa > Arthropoda > Insecta > Diptera > Syrphidae > Platycheirus > Platycheirus albimanus. The sequence continues at coordinate 188,130,539 of OU696696.1, forward strand.
TACCCAGATGTTTTTGTCTTATGTGCATAAGTGCACCACATATACCTAGTATGTGGTCCGGTGTTTCTTCTTCTTCATCGCAGAATCTGCATGTTGCGCTGCTTGACAGCCCTAGGATATTGAGGTGTCTTTTAAGTTTGCAGTGCCCTGTGAGAAAGCCCGTTATAATTCTTAGGTTGTTTCTGTTTAAGTTAATGCAGGCTGTAAATCTTTCTAGGTTATAGTTCCCCAGTAACATTTTTGCCTGTCTTAGCTTTGGGAGTTCTTTCCAATGGTTGGATCTTTTGATTTCTTCATTTGTTTTGATCTTGTTTTTGATAACATTCTCCCCAAAACCGCAGTAGGGTTCTGGTCCAATAAAGGGTGTTGTTGCCCCTATTTTCGCCAGACGGTCAGCCTCTTCATTGCCTTCAACACCAACATGGCCTGGTATCCAATGGAGAGTGACTGTGTTTTCCCTGCCCAAAGTGTTGAGTTTGTCTAGGCATTCCCATACCAGTTTGGAACTGATACTGTATGAGCTAAGGGCTTTAAGTGCTGCTTGACTGTCTGACATTATTGCAATGTTTTGCTTGCGATAGTTCCTATTTAAGTTTAATTCAACGCATTTTCCTATCGCATTAACTTCTGCTTGAAAGATGCTTGAGGACTGTCCCATTGGAACAGAGACTTTGGTTCTAGGCCCAAAGATTCCTGCACCCGTTCCTTCAATAGTTTTTGATCCATCAGTGTACCACTTGATGGCATTTGCTTTAAAGGTGTAGTTTTCTGTTTCTCCTAGCCACTCTTTTTTGCTACTTAACTTCGTTTGGAAGTTTTTCTCGAAGTTGTAAATCTTAATCATGCTATCTCTTGGAATATCAAGGGAGGGTATTGTTTTGGACAGGGAGTCTTTTTGTCGAAGACTTATTTGTTTACCTTTGCCGGTGCCCTCTTTTGAAAACCTCATGATTGTTCCCTCAGCTGCACTTTGCATCACAAAGTGTAATGGGGTCAGATGGAATATGACCTCCATTGCTGCCGTAGGGCAAGTTCTCATTGCTCCTGTGATGCATAAGCATGCGAGCCTTTGCACTTTTTCAAGTGATTTTCTAGTCGTAGCTAGTTCGGTTCTTTTATGCCACACAACCGCACTATAGGTGATAATGGGCCTCACCATCATAGTGTACATCCATCTTATTATATTCGGTTTGCATCCCCATGATTTTCCTGCAAGTCGTCTGCATATCATGAGGGACTTTGTGGCTTTCCCGACTGTTATTTCAAGGTGTTTGTTCCAGAGGAGTTTGCTGTCTAGGGTAATTCTTAGGAATTTGACCTCCCTCTTCGTGTCGATTACTTCACCTTTTAACCGGATGGGTTTCATGTGCGGTAGAAGTCTTTTCTTTGTGAATGGTACAATTGTGGTTTTTGATGGATTGATATTTAGTCGCACTGATGCCCACCATTTGCTTGTTATTGTCAAACCCCTTTGTATTATGTCACAGAGGGTTTTTTCAAACTTTCCATAGGCTGTTATAACAATGTCGTCGGCAAAGCCTAGAAATTGTATACCTTGAGAAGTAAGACAATCTAGGAGCTCATCCACAACGAGGCTCCACAGCAGGGGTGATAGAACCCCTCCTTGCGGGCATCCTCTTGTTGTGATGATTTTCTGTACGTTTTGTCCGGAATGTGCCGCTGCTATTCTAGTACTCAGCATTTCGTCTATCCATCTGGTTATTGTGATGGGAACACTCTTCCTAACTAGTGCTTTTTTGACTGCCTCGTGAGAGGTGTTATCAAAAGCACCTTCTATGTCGAGGAATACACTTAAAGCGGTTTCTTTGGCGTCAAGTGCCCTTTCTATAGTGTTCGTTAATTCAAAGAGAGCGGTCTCTGTTGATCTGCCCGCTCTATAGGCATGCTGACGTTGATTCAGAGGCATATTCCTTAGAACTTCTGATCTGATGTAATTCCTCCAAAGTTTTCAGTAGGAAAGATGTTAGACTTATCGGTCTGAATGACTTCGGATGAGTTGTATCTTTTTACCCCGTTTTTGGGATGAAGATAACTTTAGCTTTTCTCCACAGACTTGGTATATACCCAAGTGCAATACTGCTTCGAAGTATGCTAATTATGTACGGCATTAATTCATTTTTGCCCTGTTGCAGTAAGGCAGGAAAGATGCCATCTATGCCGGGTGATTTAAAAGGTTGAAAGGTACTAATTGCCCATTCTAGTCTTTTTCCTGAACAGATAGTTTTTGCTATCTTCCAGTCTTCTCTGTTTGGTTTGAAAGGTATTCTTTCAATTCTATCGTTCACTATGGGTGAACTACCTGGAAAGTGGGTACTCAGTAGCAAATTAGATCTTTGCTCTTCATTTTCTGTGAAGCTACCATCTGCGTTCCTAAGTGCCAATGATGTTAAAGTTTTCTCCATCGACAGTGCTTTGTGTAGTCTGGCAGCTACAGGTGTGCAGGATATGTCTTCGCAAAAAGTTTTGAAGCTGTTTCTTTTGGCCTTACTTAGTTCTTTGTTGTATTTGGTAAGCTCTTCAGAATAGTTTTGCCACTCTCCAGTTCTCTTTGCCTCATTAAAGAGTTTTCTTACCCTAGATCTTAGTTTGGAAAGATTATTGCTCCACCATGGAGCGTCTTTCAGTTTTCTAGCAGTTTTTGTAGCGTGGTCTTATAACCTATGCTACCGCGTGGTTTCTCCTGTTCCACCTCGTGCTGCATATGCACATGCACATTCTTTAAGGATGGAATTATTCCTCGTATGGATTCTTTATACGTTTTCATAAGAAGGCTCAGGCTCAGGGCAGTATCTTGCTACCAGAGTCACCGACGCTGTGCCTCTGTGGCTTATGGGATCATGTCCAGGTGGCTGCTTGACATATTAGTGATCATGTGAGCCCTTGTCCTGAATTAAAAAAAGGAAAGTTTCAGGCTTCTATTCTATCTTTACCTATACCAATTCACTTTGTCGAGGAACGAATATTCGTCCTGAGAACTGTGCCGCGGCTCAAAATGGCCGGTGGCGTCTTTCTTTAAGATAAAAAAAAAGAAAATTACCTTCTTATTTCTCTCCCTAGGATGTGTCTTCTTAAACGCCGATTGCAATTTAAGCAATATCGGGTATTCTCAAAAATATATAAAGATTTAATTATTTCACAAGCAGCTGCGTATAATAAATTTGTTTCAAAGAGTTATTCGGACGATGTATATTAGGTGAAGTGTCGAGACAAAATGAGGTCTCAGACAGAAACGATGGGCACGCTAAATTCGCGTCCATATTAGGAAACTCATTTCCTTCTTTCCAATATCATTCCAGTGTGGATTTGGAAATTTGATGTCCCTAACCAACGAGTGACTAAAGGTCGGTGCACAATATGTGTGCGAATTTTGACCTACGTGTAAGCTCACTGTGATCATTCTAATTACGTCAGACGGAAGAGTTGTGACATGAATCGCACTCGGTCGGACTGTTAACGGGATATAAGAATGCCGTGAAGGCGTTTCTTGCGTTAATGAGATTGCTCCCTGAGTATGCAGAATTCTCTTGCAAAAAAAAAAAAAAGATGATATGCGTTCAACAGAAATGAGATCTGTTCTGACGTTCACGTGGCTGCTGATTTTGGATACGTTAACTATTTCCGCGGACTGATTCTTCAGTTCTGGATCGCGCAAAACCTATACATGTTATTTCTGCAAGGTAATATTATGCAGTGTAGGAAATTTTAGACCATCTGGTCTGAATGTGGAATACGCGGTGGAAACTATGCTTCCCCTTCTGATCCCTAATGTCTTAAATGACAGACTTTCACATTTCGGGTTGATTTACATAATGGTCCACTTGCCAATCTTGGCCGATTGATGGTAATAAGAACCGGACGAACCTAAATCCGCGCTGAGTGTCACTTTTGACGTTCTAACCTGTATATGACAGTGTGTGTCGCGACTAAGGATGACAGATCGGCCTTTTACTTGATTCTAAGTTCTGCTGGGTTGTGCAGCTTCCGATACATTACACATAAATGCGGTTTGCTATTGCGCTGCAAAATTCCTACTCGCTGTTGTGCGAGTATTGAAAGTATCGAGTGGAAAATAACTCACTGATCATTTGGCCGCTTGGTGGCAGATGCATCGGTGGAAAGCCAACCATCCTGGAAAAATTTTGTGGATTTAAAATTCTGTGGATTTTGGAATGTGTGGACGTAAGTATGGAGTCCAGAAGAAAGTTGGATTGTAGGTTTTCGTAAGGGGTAGTTCGTTTTTTAGATCGAAACGTACGAAATTGCCGATAGATGGCGTGGTGCCAAAAAGTTTTCCCTACACATATCTAGAATGGTTCAAAATGCAGGAAGTTTACTTTGTTGTTATGACTCAAATGTTTGTGAGCAATTTAATAGTGTTGTTTGCCAATATATTGGTGGTAAAAGGATACATTTTTCCCTGAGCCAATCTTGCAGCAACTGGTGCGCGTTAGCCGTAGTTCAGTTTAATTCAAAAAGTGCTTTTACGGAATTTGCTAAGAATTAGTAATCACAATACCAACACTCCAAGTCGAAAACTTCTAGTAAAATCAGAACCTAAATCTCGAAACGCATTGAGAAAAAGAAAACTTCTTCGCACGCTGAAAAAACCAGCTCCAAGAAAACGAAAAATAAATGCTCCTGCTGACAAAAATTATGGGGATGTTGAAGATTCTGTATATATTGCCGATTTATCACCCGAAACCATTGAAATGAGAAAGAAAGAAATAGAAGAGCTAGTAGAAAACAATTGATATTGAAAAACAAACAAGAGACTAAGCAAGTTGTAGACAATGGCATGATATAAGGAAGGAAATGGTTACTGCATAAAATTTCGGGAAAATTTGCAAAGTGAGAAACGTTTCCAGCTACCACAGCATTATAAAGCCTTCTCTCTATGGAACATTTTCTTCTTCCAGTGTATTATAGGGTAAACAAAATGAAAAGAATGCAATTGAAAAGCTTCAAGAGGAAGCAAATATTGAAGTTCAAAAATGTGGTTCATAATTGATAATGAAATACATTTTCTTGGAGCAACACCAGATGGTATGGTTGGAGGAAATGCAATATGTGAGGTAAAATGTGCCTTTTCTATAAAAGAAATGACAATAGAAGAAGCTGTCAGATTGAAAAAATTAACGTTCCTCCAGAAAAAAACCGATAAATGGGAGCTGAAAAACGGATAACTATTTTTATCGAAACCAGGGACAGTTATTTTGGAGTGTGAACTTACTGCGATTTTAAATGGCTCATAATTGAAAGAGACGAAGAGTTTTGGAAGAAGAAAATGAGAGAAAAACTAGTTTTGTTTTACCAGAACCATTTACTTTTGGAGTTGTGGGACCCTTGAGTGCCAAAAGGATTGCCCGTATGGAATACAAAAGATTGTCTCAGACCTACTCAAAGATACGCGTACAAAAGCTTATTTGAATTTTTTGTTGTATGTTAATGTATGTATGTAGGTACATATACAGGTTGATTCGCGAGTGATGTGCCAAAATACTAGATCGAATAGGTTGAGTTGAGACAAGAAATAAGTCGTACTCGAGGGGGATCTATTTCACTTCGTTTAGCCGGGAAGATCAATTTTCTAAAAAAAATTACTTAAATTGGAAAAAATTATTTAAAAATAACGGTAACGCCTAAAATGTCATGCTTTACTTTTTTGTTAAGCTTAGTATTCCTTCTTTCATTGTATTCTTAAATAAAGTTATTTTAGTGCACAGTTTTAAAAAATTTGTTTTCAAACTCAAAATTTTGAAATTTTTTTTTTAAATGTTCAAGCTTGTTTTTTTCAATGCTGTAGGTATGTATTTAAGTACTATTTTGGTTATGAATATTCAATGCTCTTATTAGTTTTAAGTCAAACACTGAAAACCGTATGGCTCAAATACTTTTTGTTGCAAAGTAATTCAAAAATAACCGAACCTACTTCTTCATAAAAACAAGAAAATGTAGCCAAACGGTAGCCAAAATGATCAATAAAAGCCAATTTCTTCGTGTTTTTATGAAGGACCATACGTTTCCCGTGTTTGACTAAATATTAATAAGAGCATTGAATTTTTATAACAAAAATAGTACTTAATTACATACAATTTTGAAAAAAATTAGCTTGACATTTTTTTTTAAATTTCTTTTTGAATTTGAAAATTTATTTTTCAAAAACTTTTCCCTGAAATTACTTTATTTAAAGACAAGATAAAAGAAGACGTTTTATGCTTTTCAAAAAAGTAAATCATAGCATTGTACTCTTTACCGTTATTTTTTAATAAATTTCTTTCCCTTTTAAGTATTTTTTTTAGAAAATTTCCCCCCCTCCTACACAATTTGTCTCTTGTCTAAACTCAACCTACACGCTCTAGCTTTTTTGCACATCACTTGCGAATCACCTTGTTTAGGCGTCTGAATGTTGAGTATGTAAAATATTCCCAAAAGCAAAATGGTTGAGAATATACTGTTACATGAATAGTGTTTGTCTCAACTACAGTTTTATGAATGGTTTTTGTTTCTACTACAGAAATATTACTAGATGGTTTTGTCTCTACTACAGTAAAATGCTGAATAATTCTGCTGAATGATTCTGCTGAAATAACAATGGGGAATTTGAAAGCTCTGAAAACTTTCAAAGCATCATGACAATTCCGAATGGTTCGAGACTTAGACTGTTCGAGAAACTTTGATCCCAAGTATAAATAGGACATTTTATTCGGAAATGGACACAGTTTCATTTTAACCGTGGTAACGAATAAATGGTGAGTAATTAGTGGTGCTAAGATAAAGAAATAAAGAAAGAGTTTGAACTGAGATAAAAGTGAGTTTCATTTAAAGAGATAGTAGTGGTGATTGAAAAGTAAAGGAAAATAAATTTTATTTACGAACCCAAGACTAAAAACATTACAGTGGTGTCAGAAGTGAAATAAAACTTAAGAACATAATTACTTTGAACAAATAGAAGTGAAAAGTGATAAAGTGAATATGGATAAACTGGTAAATGCCCTTAACTTGAAGTAACTTAGAGCAGTGCTAAAGAGTCGGGGTCCTACTACTGCTGGAACCAAAAGTTACCTCATTATAAGGCTGCAAGAAAATATGATCGAACAAAACGAAAATCCGGACACATTCCTCGTAGATGTTGAAATTGAAGAGGAACAAGAGCATGTAAGTAATAGTTCCGACTTGTCAAATATGATGGCTCTTCTTCTGGAGCGTTTTCAAGACCAGAGAAGTGAACAAAAAGATGAACAAGCGAAACTTCTGAACGCCTTGAAGACCAGAAAAACCTCCTCGATGGCAAATTTGCTGCATTTGAAAGCAAGTTTGGTGCTGCTGAAGAGCGTCTCGACAGTATCGAAAAACAAATTGCAACCGTAGACTAAAGATTCGAGAAAGTTGAAGAGAAATTCGCAAAGGAATTGGAAAAAGGTTAGAAAAATTAAAGTTAGAGAAAGTTCTGGGGACTGCATGCGAAGAAAGGAAATGCATCCGCCAAACTTTGATGGACAAACTTCTTGGACGATCTACAAAAGACAATTTGAAGCAGCTGCGACAACAAATGGCTGGGACAACGAAGAAAAGTTTGTTGCACTAACGCTTGCTCTCAGAGGACCTGCTGCAGAACTACTGCAGCAATACCGGCAGATTTACATGGCAACTTCAAAGCTCTTACTCAGGTGATTGAAAAACGCTTTGGAGATGGCCATATGCAAGAAGTTTGCCGGGTCCAACTTAACACCAGGGTTCAGAAAAGAGGTGAGACTCTTCAACAGCTCCAAGCAGACATAGAACGCCTGGCTCACCTGGCATATCCAACGGCGGGTGAGGAAATTATCAACCAATTTGCTGCTGAAGCATTTGTCCGTGGATAAGCTGACATCAACCTCCAGCGAGCAGTACGAACGGCCGTAAAACGGACGCTTCCTGAAGCATTGGCGTTTGCCCTCACCATGGAAGCAGCGGAACAGGCTTCTCAAAGCATTCATCGGGTAAGAGAAGTAACTGTAGAGGAGTGCGCTTGCCAGAGAACGACATTCCAGAGCAACCACCGTGATGGACTTCTCCGGTGCTGGAACTGCAACAGGACCGGACATCTCCAGCGCCAGTGTCGTATGCCATTAAGAAAAGGATTTTGCCAACATTGCGGCAGCAGGAAGAACAGCCAAGAGGAGACTCACAAAACCCCTGCTGGACCTGTTTCCCACTCGGGGAACGAGTAAGAAGCAACTTCACGGGGCAGAAGCTGGTTCCGGGTATCGATGGCCCCAGAAATACGATCCAGGTCTCGCAGACTAAACGAGACAACAAAAGTCTGACAATGGAAGCAGCTATAAACGACAAGAAATATGTGGCAACTATCGATACCGGTGCCACCGCCTCCATTGTAAAAAGAGACGTGGTGAAGATGACATGGCTACACAACACCAATAGCTACTGTCTGAAGACGGCAACAAGTGAGTCAGCTACAGTATATGGGGAAGTACAACTAGTGATCCGATTGGCAGAACTGGAGTGTTCACATAAATTCCTACTGGCAGATATTTGCGATGAGTGCATCATCGGAATCGACTTCATGAAAGCAAATGGAGTAATTCTGGATATCGGTAACCAGGTTCTGAAATATAGAAATGTCGAGGTTCCGATGATCTATGGTAACGAAAACTCATCAACCCTGAGAACTGTCGTCAAAGAAGATCTACGCCTGCCTCCCTCTTCAGAAGTCTTTGTTGGGACAAATATAAAAGGCGATTCAGGGAACCATCGATACCTTTTTGTTGAACCGGACTCCGAACAACGTTCCCAAAACTACATCGTGGGAAAAACGCTTGCCGCACCTAAGAACAACATGGTGCCTGTAAGAATAGTGAACATCAAACCTTATGAAGTCAACCTTAAAGCAGGAGAAGTTATTGGACAATGTGGTCCAGTGGCAGCAACAACAAGAATCACCGATGAAGAAGTACGAAATCCTGTAGAAGTCAACTTTTTAAGGTCCAAAATTCTAAAATCCTGCAAGCTAAGTCAACAACAACAACAGGTTGCTGGAAGCCTTATTCATGAGTTTGCTGATATTTTCGCTTCAAAGGATAAACCATACGGAAGAACACAATTGGTGCAACATCGCATCGATACTGGTGATGCCGGGCCAATCCGTCAACCTGAAAGGCGCCTTCCACTAGCCAAACAGGCGGAGGTTGCGGATATGATCTCGACGATGCAGAAAGAAGGTTTGATCGAGAATTCCAAAAGCCCTTGGGCATCACCAGTGGTTCTAGTCAAAAAGAAGGATGGAAGCACCCGGTTCTGCGTGGATTACCGAAGGCTGAACGATGTCACAAAGAAAGACAGCTACCCTCTGCCCAGGATCAGCGACACTCTATATGCAATGGCAGCAGCTCAATGGTTTTCAACTTTGGACCTGAAAAGTGGGTACTGGCAGGTGGAAACTAACCCAGAAGATTCGACAGGTAATGGTCTATGGCAATTCAAAGTTATTCCTTTTGGCCTGTGCAACGCCCCGGCAACATTTGAGCGTTTGATGGAATGCGTTTTACAAGGGCTTACTTGGAAGACATGCCTGGTTTATTTGGATGATGTCATCGTTTTTGAGAAAACATTTGACGAAGACTGCAGGAACTTGAGAGAAGTTTTCCGGAGGCTTCGAGAAGCTCATCTTAGGTTGAATCCAGACAAATGCACCTTTTTCAAGACTGAAGTGAAATATTTAGGGCATATTGTCTCGTCTCAAGTGGTACAAACCGATCCAGAGAAAGTGGAAGCTGTGAAGAACTGGCCAACTCCACAAGATAAACATCAGCTGAGAAGTTTCCTTGGGTTAGCCAAATATTACCGGCGATTCGTGAAAGACTTTGCTGGAGTTGCGAAAAGCCTGCACCAACTTACAGAGAAAGGAAAACAGTTCAAATGGTCAGGTGATTGCGAGAAAAGCTTCCAGGAACTAAAAACACGCCTCTGTAACGCTCCCGTTCTGGCATATGCTACTCCTGGGAAACAGTTCATCATCGATGCAGACGCAAGCAATGTTGGAATTGGGGCTGTTTTGTCGCAAGTTCATGATGGCCAAGAAAAGGTAGTAGCCTATTACAGCAAAGTGCTCTCGAAGGCAGAAAGGAACTATTGCGTGACCAGAAGGGAACTTCTAGCTCTGGTACTAGCTACATAACATTTTCATAAGTACATCTATGGGCAGAAATTCCTCCTTAGAACAGACCATGGAGCGCTAAGGTGGCTTTTGAACTTTAAAAATCCCGAAGGACAAGTAGCAAGCTGGATTGAGAGGTTGCAGACATACCACTACGAGATTCAACATCGAAAAGGAAAACTACACTCCAACGCAGATGCATTATCCCGACGACCATGTAAATCGAACTGCAAGCATTGTTCACGTCAGGAAGAAAAGGAGTCCCTAGTCACTCAACGAGTGAGAGTCGAGCCTATTGCCGGCTGGAGTAACGAGGAAATTAGGAATGCTCAACAAGAAAATTCTGACATTGAACCCATCCTTGCATGGAAAGAGTACGAGGAGAAACCACAATGGGTTGACATTTCCGATAGAAGCCCGGTGTTAAGTGTTGGGAAATCTTGTTTGGTTCAACAATGCGACTACCAAGTGAAGTGAAATTTGGATGCCCTCCAAATGAGCCACAAGGCCAAGAAGAATATGTGGACGATCTCAAAAAGAGACTCATGTACATTCATGAAAGGACTAGAACAAGGATAAAGGATGCCAGTGATCGCATGAAAACACGTTATGATGCACATGCAACGACGACAGGGTTTCAAGTGGTTATACAACCCCCATCGGAAAAAGTGACTGTCACCGAAGCTCCAGCAAAATTGGGAAGGCCCTTACAAAGTTGTCACCAGAATCAATGATGTTGTTACCGCATTCAGAGAGGTGTTAGAGGCAAAATGAAAATTGTTCACAGGGACCGACTATGCCGCTACAATGGCCAGGGAAGTGATAGACTTGTTCGGGACGAACAATCTTAAGAAGGGGCAATGTTACATGAATAGTGTTTGTCTCAACTACAGTTTTATGAATGGTTCGAGACTAAGACTGATCGGGAAACTTTGATCCCAAGTATAAATAGGACATTTTATTCGGAAATGGACACAGTTTCATTTTAACCGTGGCAGCGAATAAATAGTGAATAAATAGTGGTGCCAAGATAAAGAAATAAATAAAGAGTTTGAACTTAGATAAAAATGTATTTCATTTATAGAGATAGTAGTGGTAAATTAAAAGTAAAAGAAAATAAGTTTTATTTTCGAACCCAAGACTAAAAACATTACAATACCTATTTGTTAAAATAGGTATACCTACAAAATCACATTTTATTTTTTATTTCCGGTTTTAGATAAGGAGCTTTGGGGGTTAAGAATGCAAAGTATTTTTAATCTCTTTATCTCCTGAGGTTATATTTAATAAAATCTGAAAGTTAAATAATTATTTGTTAATTTTTTAACATTGTTCCGTTTTATAAATTCATTATGAAATGGATACAAATTAATAAATTAGCTAGTAAATATAACACTAGTTTTATTAAATAGACCCCAAGTCTATACATTTTTTCATCTTCCGATACTGCTTACCTTGTCGTGTTGAAGACGCCTAGTATGCTCTTTTTTTACAATAATGTTAACATAAGAACAATTCTAGCTGTTGGCAATATTGTAAAATATTAAAATCACTTGGAAAGCTTTGTTTTGTCAATTTTTTAAAGAAACCAGACGTTTTATTTAATAAGAATGGTTCACTGTTCAGCTTTCTAAGTGATTTTCTTGAAAAACAGAAGCTGAAGAGTGGTTTAATATCGCCACATCAAAATAATAGACGTTTTTGGCAAAAAATAAAAATATTTTCAACAAATGTTAAAAAGTAAAATATTTCCATAATTACTTTATATATAAAATTTGCTGTTCTGGCGAACTTCTTTCTGCAATTTTAGCATTTTACGATTTTTCCAAATGTTCTGTCCAAATTTTAAAACCTTCGACTCCGTTGTGTGTTTACCTTCAATAAAAATCCAACAAAGAAACCCACATGCAAATCGGATAATATTCAGCAGAGTAATCAAACACACCAATTCATTTTTATATTATGTAGGTAGGTATATAGATATAACCTATTATACATAGGTAGGTACCTACCGACCCAAATCCAAGAAGATACAAGTTCTAAGGCAGATTGTATGAATATTTGCAACTAAGAGTTTGCCGATTTTGCATGTTTATTAACATACCTATGTCTAAATGATTCCAAACATCAAAAAATAATCTAGGGGCATCTATAGGTACCTACCTACCTACCTAGGTATGTACGAGTAAATGCGGCATGACTTTTCTGTTTAATTATTTCCTTATTTATTTGAATCCAAACTCCAAAAAAAGGTCGACAAAAGAAAACCATTGAATATTTTTTTCTGAAAACAGAATGGAGTTAGGGATACCTATACCTAGGTAGGTATAACTTGTAATGGGGCAAAGGGAGGTAGTTTGGGCTTGGGAGTAGAATGGGATGTATATCTGGAATGGATTGGAGGAAAAAAAAGGGATTCCAAAAAAAAAAACGAATACCGGATTAGGGGAAGGAAAATTAAAAGGACAGGATGAAACTAAAAGGAGAAGTACGAAAGAAAGGATTCTAGGATTGGAAGGGGTAAAGAACAGGGATGGAAAGAATGTCCAGCAGAAGGGGCCATGGCATGCTGGCGACGCGCGGCTAAGCTTGCCGGAAATAGGGGGGATCTTGCCCCCCTTCTGGACCTCACATCGCTACAAAAACACATATCATGCCAACGACAATCACAAACTAAACTCACTCTCACACTCTCAGTCACCACCCACCTCAAAGACAACTGCAGATTATGTTGCAGCGATGCCGTCCCCTACCACACCTGGAATTCCATGGGCGATGTTGCTAGAATTCCCCTTAAAGGACATCAAGCTTACTGGAACGCACTACGCCGCCTCGTTCATGTTTGCTGCCCCTCCCACCCCCCGAAAAGCTAAAAACCTAACAACTCATCTTTTGGCTCATCTTCACCAAATCAAAATTAAAAGAGACCGACAATTAATTCTAGATGGAAATCTTCAACATATATTTTCGTAAGTTACAAACCAAAATTTCTTGAAATAAATAAAATAATCTACAAATCTATATATATAAAAATGAATTGGTGTCTGTTTGTACGCGCCTAACTCCGATGAATATCATCCGATTTGCATGGGGATTTTTTGTTGGGTTTGTATTAAACCAGGTAAACGCATAGTGGAGCCGAATTTTTTAAATTTTGAACGGTATTTTTTAAAAATCGTTGAAACACAAAATTGCGGAACAAATATCGCCAAATTATGACTTTGTTCTTTGCACAAGCATAACTTGGCTAAATATTATCCGATTTGCATGAGGATTTTTTTGTTGGATTTGTTTTGAACCAGGTAAACACACCACAACGGAGCGGTTTTTTTTTTTTTTTTTTTTTTTTTTTTTTTAATTTTTTTTTTTTTTTTTTAACAAACAAGTTTCTTCTCCACCTGTGCAAGTGACCCGTTCGCCAGAACGCTGCTCTACTCGGAAATGCCTTGGTATTATATTTGGAATGCGCCGTGCAAAAAATTTCAACATCGAAAACAAGGGCAAGCTGTTGCCGGATATGCGGATGTGTATTAAACTGATGAGCTTGGTCGTATCTATACTGTTCATCCAAAAAATGACGACTGCTTCTATCTGCGATTGCTTTTGGTCAATGTGCCTGGTCAAACTTCGTACGAGAACCTGCGGACTGTTGATGGTGTGCTGTGTGCCACATTTAGAAAAGCCTGTCAGCGGATGAATTTACTTGCCAACCACATTCATTGGGACGCAACACTTGCCGATGCTACAGTTTCTGCGCCTGCGACTCAAATTCGTAGATTGTTTGCCATCATCATCTCGACATGTTTTCCATTGAACCCCCTCATTTTGTGTGACAAATACAAGGACAACATAGCTGACGATATTTTGCATCGATTTCGAAAAACAACATCAAATCCCGAACTTCAAATCAACGATGAGATCCGCAACGAGGCGCGGATATTGATCGAAGACATGTGTATGCTCATGTGCAGCAACCTGTTGAGCTAGAACTCGATCGAGATGCTTTGACAGAAACAGTTCGCACAAATGTCCCACTGCCCAATCCCGAGCAAAAGAACGTGGACGACTCATTGATGAAGGCGGTTGACGACGGTAACGGTGGCATATTCTTCCTGGATGCACCTGGTGGAACTGGCAGAACGTTTCTACTTTCGTTGATTTTGGCTTCAATTCGGTCAAGATCCTTAGTTGCGCTTGCGGTTGCCTCTTCACTAATAATATTCACTAATAGCGGCCAGATTCTTGGAAGGTGGCTGCACAGCACATTCAGCGTTAAAATTGCCACTGAATCTGCAGTTGAATGGCGAACCGACATGTAATATTTCAAGAAATTCTGCTATGGCACAAATGTTAAAAACTCAAAATTATCATCTGGGATGAATGCACAATGGCACACAAGCGAGCATTGGAGGCTCTTGATCGAACAATAAAAGATTTACGGAACAATTTCAGACGCTTTGGAGGAGCAATGATATTGCTAGCCGGTGATTTCCGTCAAATTTTACCAGTAATCCCGCGGTCAACGCATGCAGATGAACTAAACGCTTGCCTAAAATTATCGTATTTCTGGCAATACGTAAAGAAGCTGAGTTGACGACGAACATGCGAGTTGCGTCGCAGAACGATCCATCAGCCGATGATTTTGCAAACAAAAACAATTGGCAATTGTAAATGGTTGAATTACCGTTGATGCTGCAACTGGCCTGATTTCGTTCCCGCTGAATTGTGAATTCACATCATAGAAGGAAGAACTCATCAGCAAAGTGTTCCCTAACATCGGTCACAGTTATTTGAACCACGATTGGCTCAGTGAACGCGCGATATTAGCTGCGACAAATAAGGACGTCGATGATTTGAATTTCATCATTCAAAATAAAATCGCAGCTCCACTGCATTCGCTCAAGTTGGTGGATCACGCAACAAATGATCACGAAGCAACAAACTATCCAAATTAATTTTTGAATTCGTTGGATGTTCCAGGTCTACCACAGCACAATTTGCAACTCAAAGTCAGCGCTATCTGAACCAACCAAAACTATGCAATAGAACTAGGTTGATAGTGAAGAAACTCATGAACAACGTCATTCAAGCGACAATAATCAAAGACAAGTTCAAAGGCGAAGAAGTTCTCATTCCAAGAATTCCTATGATGCCGACCTACTTGCCGTTCGAGTTTAAGCGGATTCAGTTTCCCGTTCGACCCGCATTCGCCATGACAATTAACAAATCGCAAGGCCAATCGTTGCAAGTGTGTGGCCTTAATCTTGAATTCCCTTGCTTTTTACATGGACAACTGTACGTGGCGTGTTCGCGTGTCGGAAAGCCATCTGCATTGTTTGTTTATGCACCGGACAAAAAAACCAACAACTATGTTAATCACAAAGCGTTGCAGTGACCTAATCATTTCTATTTAAATAAAAGTAATTTTTAATTAATTTAAAATTAATTGTTTAATTCTTTCTTAAGAGAGGCTCGACTTTCGAAAGGGACATTTAATCAATTTAAGGCGGAACGAAGTTCGTCGGGTCAGCTAGTTCAAAATAAATCTTAGTTTTACTCTTTTTCTCTTTTGGTGGGTATCTGGAATAAAACTACTATGCAATTTAACAAAAACTTACAATCTAACAAAACTCGTAATGATCAGAAAAACAATAAAAATTTAAATTACAATTACAAGGAATCGGACGGCAACCCTAAAGAGGAAGTTGAAATGAGACGAATACGTAACCGACGACAAATAAGGCGTAGACCAGCCTTGCCCTCCACACATTACCACTATGGACCAACTCGGTCTTTTACCCGCACCTACCTATGGAGCGCTCTATAGATGGTTACAAAAATAGAAATTAAAATTTAAAAGAAGGGGAAACCAGTTTCAGCCCATCAGGAACGTCGCCTTAAACCTTTCTTTAAGGCCCCCTTTGGTCCTTTTACAAGAAAACCAAAAAAAAAAAGGAAATGAAGTTAAAGTGATAACCAAAACAACTATTGTTACATGAATAGTGTTTGTCTCAACTACAGTTTTATGAATGGTTTTTGTTTCTACTACAGAAATATTACTATATGGTTTTTGTCTATACTACAGTAAAATGCTGAAAAATTCTGCTGAATGATTCTGCTGAAATAACAATGGGGAATTTGAAAGCTCTGAAAGCTTTCAAAGCATCTTGACAGTTCCGAAAGGTTCGAGACTTAGACTGTTCGGGAAACTTTGATCCCAAGTATAAATAGGACATTTTATTCGGAAATGGACACAGTTTCATTTTAACCGTGGTAGCGAATAAATGGTGAATAATTAGTGGTGCTAAGATAAAGAAATAAATAAAGAGTTTGAACTTAGATAAAAGTGAGTTTTATTTGTAGAAAAAGTAGTGATAATTTAAAAGTACAAAAAAATAAGTTTTATTTTCGAACCCAAGACTAAAAACATTACAGTGGTGTCAGAAGTGAAATAAAACTTAAGTGCATACTTCATTTGGACAAATAAAAGTGAAAAGTGATAAAGTGACTATGGGTAAACTTGTAAATGCCCTTAACTTGATTGAACTTAGAGCAGTGTTAAAGAATCGGGGTCTTCCTACTGCTGGAACCAAAAATGACCTTATTATTAGACTGCAGGAAAATATGACTCAGCAAAATGAAAATCCAGAAACATTTCTTCTGGATGTTGAAATACAAGACGAACAAGAGCAAGTAAGTACAAGCTCCGACATGTCTAATATGATGGCTTTCCTTCTCGAACGTTTTCAAGAACAGAAGAATCTTCTAGAAGAGCAAAGAAACAAACAAAAGAATGAACAAGCGAAACTTCTAGAACGTTTTGAAACACAAGAGAAGAATCTTGAAGACCAGAAAAACCTTCTTGAAGGAAAGTTCTCTGACATTGAAAGCAAGTTTGTTGCTGCTGACGAGCGTCTCGAAAGCATCGAAAAACAAATTTTGACTGTAGATGAAAGGTTCGAGAAAGTTGAAGACAAATTCGAAAAATATGCAAAGGAGTTGGACAAGGTAAGAAAAATTAAAATTAGAGAAAGTTCTGGTGACTGCATCCGAAGAAAGGAAATGCATCCGCCAACTTTTGATGGACAAACTTCTTGGACGATCTACAAAAGACAATTTGAAGCAGCTGCGACAACAAACGGCTGGGACGACGAAGAAAAGTTTGTTGCACTGACACTTGCTCTCAGAGGACCTGCTGCAGAACTACTGCAAACAATACCAGCAGAGTTACATGGCAACTTCAAAGCTCTTACTCAGGCGATTGAAAAACGCTTTGGAGATGGCCATATGCAAGAAGTTTTCCGGGTCTAACTTAACACCAGGGTTCAGAAAAGAGGTGAGACTCTTCAACAGCTCCAAGCAGACATCGAACGCCTGGCTCACCTGGCATATCCAACGGCGGGTGAGGAAATTATGAACCAATTTGCTGCTGAAGCATTTGTCCGTGGCTTAGCTGACATCAACCTCCAGCGAGCAGTACGAACAGCCAGAAAACGAACGCTTCCTGAAGCATTGGCGTTTGCCCTCACCATGGAAGCAGCAGAACAGGCTTCTCAAAGCATTCATCGGGTTAGAGAAGTAACTGTAGAGGAGTGCGCTTGCCAGAGAACGACATTCCAGAGCAACCACCGTGATGGACCTCTCCGATGCTGGAACTGTAACAGGACCGGACATCTCCAGCGCCAGTGTCGAATGCCGTTAAGAAGAGGAGTTTGCCAACATTGTGGCAGCAGAAAGAACAGCCAAGAAGAGACTCATAAGATCCCTGCTGCAACTGTTTCCCTCCCGGGAAACGAGTAAGAACCAACTTCACGGGCCAGAAGCTGGTTCCGGGTATCGATGGCCCCAGAACTACGATAAAGGTCTCGCAGACTAAACGAGACAATAAAAGTCTGACAATGGAAGCAGCTATAAACGACAAGAAATATGTGGCAACTATCGATACCGGTGCCACCGCCTCCATTGTAAGAAGAGACGTGGTGAAGATAACATGGCTACACAACACCAATAGCTACTGTCTGAAGACGGCAACAGGTGAGTCAGCTACAGTATATGGGGAAGTACAACTAGTGATCCGATTGGCAGAACTGGAGTTTTCACATAAATTCCTAGTGGCAGATATTTGCGATGAGTGCATCATCGGAATTGACTTTATGAAAGCACATGGAGTAATTCTGGATATCGGTAACCAGGTTCTGAAATATAGAAATGTCGAGATTCCGATGATCTATGGTAACAAAAACTCGTCAACCCTGAGAACTGTCGTCAAAGAAGACCTACGGCTGCCTCCCTCTTCAGAAGTTTTTGTTTGGACAAATATAAAAGGCGATTCAGGGAACCATCGATACCTTTTTGTAGAACCGGACTCTGAACAACGTTCCCAAAACTACATCGTGGGAAAAACGCTTGCCGCACCTAAGAACAACATGGTGCCTGTAAGAATAGTGAACATCAAACCTTATGAAGTCAACCTTAAAGCAGGAGAAGTTATTGGACAATGTGGTCCAGTGGCAGCAATAACAAGAATCACCGATGAAGAAGTACGAAATCCTGTAGAAGTCAAATTTTTAAGGTCCAAAATTCTAAAATCCTGCAAGCTAAGTCAACAACAAGAACAGGTTGCTGGAAGCCTTATTCATGAGTTTGCTGATATTTTCACTTCAAAGGATAAACCATACGGAAGAACACAATTGGTGCAACATCGCATCGATACTGGTGATGCCAGGCCAATCCGTCAACCTGCAAGGCGCCTTCCACTAGCCAAACAGGCGGAGGTTACGGATATGATCTCGACGATGCAGAAAGAAGGTTTGATCGAGAATTCCAAAAGCCTTTGGGCATCACCAGTGGTCCTAGTCAAAAAGAAGGATGGAAGCACCCGGTTCTGCGTGGATTACCGAAGGCTGAACGATGTCACAAAGAAAGACAGCTACCCTCTGCCCAGGATCAGCGACACTCTGGATGCAATGGCAGGAGCTCAATGGTTTTCAACTTTGGACCTGAAAAGTGGGTACTGGCAGGTGGAAATTTACCCAGAAGATCGAGAGAAAACCGCATTTTCGACAGGTGATGGTCTATGGCAATTCAAAGTTATTCCCTTTGGCCTGTGTAACGCTCCGGCAACATTTGAGCGTTTGATGGAATGCGTTTTGCAAGGGCTTACTTGGAAGACATGCCTGGTTTACTTGGATGATGTTATCGTTTTTGGGAAAACATTTGACGAACACTGCAGGAACTTGAGAGAAGTTTTCCAGAGGCTTCGAGAAGCTCGTCTTAGGTTGAATCCAGACAAATGCTCCTTTTTCAAGACTGAAGTGAAATATTTAGGACATATTGTCTCGTCTCAAGGGGTACAAACCGATCCAAAGAAAGTGGACGCTGTGAAGAACTGGCCAACTCCACAAGATAAACATCAGCTGAGAAGTTTCCTTGGGTTAGCCACATATTACCGGCGATTCGTGAAGGACTTTGCTGGAGTTGCGAAAAGCCTGCACCAACTCACAGAGAAAGGAAAACAGTTGAAGTGGTCAGGTAATTGCGAGAAAAGCTTCCAGGAACTAAAAACACGCCTCTGTAACGCTCCCGTTCTGGCATATGCTACGCCTGGGAAACAGTTCATCATTCATGCAGACGCAAGCAATGTTGGAATTGGGGCTGTTTTGTCGCAAGTTCATGATGGTCAAGAAAAGGTAGTAGCTTCTTACAGCAAAGTGCTCTCGAAACCAGAAAGGAACTATTGCGTGACCAGGAGGGAACTTCTAGCTCTGGTACTAGCTACAAAACATTTTCATAAGTACATCTATGGGCAGAAATTTCTCCTTAGAACAGACCATAGAGCGCTTAGGTGTCTTTTGAACTTTAAAAATCCCGAAGGACAAGTAGCAAGGTGGATTGAGAGGTTGCAGACATACCACTACGAGATTCAACATCGAAAAGGAAAACTACACTCCAACGCAGAAGCATTATCCCGACGACCATGTAAATCGAACTGCAAGCATTGTTCACGTCAGGAAGAAAAGGAGTCCCTAGTCACTCAACGAGTGAGAGTCGAGCCCATTGCCGGCTGGAGTAACGAGGAAATTAGGAATGCTCAACAAGAAGATTCTGACATTGAACCCATCCTTGCATGGAAAGAGCACGAGGAGAAACCACAATGGGTTGACATTTCCGATAGAAGCCCGGTGTTAAAAGCCTATTGGGCTCAATGGAACTCTCTCCATGTACAAGGAGGTGTACTCAAACGGAAGTGGGAATCCGCAGATGGCAAGTCCTATGTGATGCAGGTAGTTGTGCCTCGGTCCAAAGTCAATGAAGTTCTCCGTGAGATGCATGATGGCACTTCTGGAGGCCATTTAGGAATCAACAAAACGCTGGAAAAGATCCGAGATCGTTTCTACTGGCTTCATGCAAAAGAAGACGTCGAAATATGGTGCAGGAAATGT
Source organism: Platycheirus albimanus (assembly GCA_916050605.2). NCBI lineage: Eukaryota > Metazoa > Arthropoda > Insecta > Diptera > Syrphidae > Platycheirus > Platycheirus albimanus. The sequence goes on from OU696696.1 coordinate 188,151,155, forward strand.
GACACTTGTTCTGCTACAAAAGGACCAGGCAGAAAAATTCAAAATGCGAGCAGCAGTACAACGTTGGAGCACCCTTTGAAAGAATTGCAATGGATATTGCAGGTCCTTTTCCTGAAACCAACGATGGAAACCGATATATTCTCGTGATCATGGATTACTTCAGCAAGTGGCCTGAAGCGTTTGCCATTCCAAACCAAGAAACAAAAACGGTTGTGGATTAGATTGTCTTCAATTGGATAAGTAGATTTGGTATACCTAAAGAACTCCATTCTGACCAAGGGAGGAACTTCGAGTCAAATATCTTCCAACAGGTTTGCTCACTCCTTGGCATTCATAAGACAAGGACAACACCGCTGCATCCACAATCAGATGGAATGGTAGAACGGTTTAACAGAACGCTCAAAGAACACCTTTTCAAAGTAGTGGAAGACTGTCAACGAGACTGGGACCGATGCATTCCACTGTTTTTAATGAGCTATCGGAGCGCAATTCATAGCACTACAGGACATACTCCTTGGGAAATCTTGTTTGGTTCAACAATGCGACTACCAAGTGAAGTGAAATTTGGATGCCCTCCAAATGAGCCACAAAGCCAAGAAGAATATGTGGAGGATCTCAAAAAGAGACTCATGTACATTCATGAAAGGACCAGAACAAAGATAAAGGATGCCAGTGATCACATGAAAACACGTTATGATGCACATGCAACGACGACAGGGTTTCGAGTGGAAGATCTTGTGTGGTTATACAACCCCCTTCGGAAAAAGGGACTGTCACCGAAGCTCCAGCAAAATTGGGAAGGCCCTTACAAAGTTGTCACCAGAATCAATGATGTTGTTTACCGCATTCAGAGAGGTGTTAGAGGCAAAATGAAAGTTGTTCACAGGGACCGACTATGCCACTACAATGGCCAGGGAAGTGATAGACTTGTTCGGGACGAACAATCTTAAGAAGGGGGCAATGTTACATGAATAGTGTTTGTCTCAACTACAGTTTTATGAATGGTTTTTGTTTCTACTACAGAAATATTACTATATGGTTTTTGTCTATACAACAGTAAAATGCTGTATAATTCTGCTGAATGAATCTGCTGAAATAACAATGGGGAATTTGAAAGCTCTGAAAGCTTTCAAAGCATCTTGACAGTTCCGAAAGGTTCGAGACTTAGACTGTTCGGGAAACTTTGATCCCAAGTATAAATAGGACATTTTATTCGGAAATGGACACAGTTTCAGTTTAACCGTGGTAGCGAATAAATGGTGAATAATTAGTGGTGCTAAGATAAAGAAATAAATAAAGAGTTTGAACTTAGATAAAAGTGAGTTTTATTTGTAGAGATAGTAGTGATAATTTAAAAGTACAAAAAAATAAGTTTTATTTTCGAACCCAAGACTAAAAACCTTACACTATTAATTACTAAAGGAATTACAAGCAAGATAATAAAATCAAAAGAATATAATATTAAATAAAATGAATTAAATGACGAGAAAAGGTAAACAATAAAGATAAAATATATAATATTAAAATATAGTTAAAGAAATCAATGTAAATATAAGTATGATGTGATTCGTGTTCGCCTATAGCGCGAATCTCGTATAAACATTTGGTTCTATATTGTTGAACCCAACTGCTGCTTAAGTTCCGGATGTGGAACATATTGTTGTGTTTTCCGCTTCCTTCGGTCTTCGTTTCGAATAATAAGTGGTTTTAGTATTTGCTAAGTGGCTCGGCGGAAATGCGGAGTGCCTTAGGTAGCGCCACTATAATTTATAGATATGTGGATGGTTACAGGCATTGTATATATAAACTATAGTACTACCACTTGAGGTGCGCCATCTATCGACGAAAAACTAAGCTCTAGAATAACATGGGAAGCAACAACAACAATTTCCACCATTTTAATTGTTGTTGTTGCTTCCCATGTTATTCTAGAGCTTAGTTTTTCGTCGATAGATGGCGCACCTCAAGTGGGAATACTATAGTTTATATATGCAATGTTACAGGCTACCGGTAATGGGTGCGTGTCTCCAGTTCTTTTTAAAAAAAAGTATAACACTTTTCTTTGGTGAGGGCCATTCACCATTGAATATTTGAATTCCACCAAAAATATGTTTTAAAAATTAAAAAAAAAAACGATACAAGTACTTGGATGTTGGATGGTCGTTGTTTCCTTTATCTCCATTAATTTCGTTGGTCAGGGTTTTGTTGTTGCTTTTAATTTATAGGTGATGACCAAAAATAATATGGCGGCACCGACTTGACCTTCGCCGATGACCGCCTCCACGCCAGACCCTATAGGTAATTTACATTAATTCCACCATTTTCCACACTTATTTAATTTTTATAAAAATTACCTCACCAACTTTGGAGCACTTTAAATATAGTTTAATGGGAAACCGCCCACACACGCCTACCACTACCGTGTCTATAAACTACCTTTAAACGAAAAAAACACAATATTAAAACTAAACTTTTTCAAATAGAAATTTAAACTCTCTACCGGACTTTACACTCGGAATTATTCACCGACCGGATCGGGCTCTTTCAATTGCTATAGCGAACTAACTCTATATGCCTGTTGGGATTTTGGTTCACCCTTGAATTTTTGCCACACAAAAAAAAACACTATTCTTAAGCCAGTGTATATAGGATCCGTTGAATGTCAGTCACTCTAGCTCGGAGGAGCCCTCCCCTTCCCCCTCCCGACAAGAAAAAAAAGAGAATCTTTTTCCAAGAAAAACAATCCTAGCCACTCTCAAATTACCGATTGAGTCATGGCCTCGAACACACTCATCCATTAAGTTCGATCCTCGAACTACCCAGCTGATCCTAACTTTGACGTTTCTTTTTTTCTTCTCAAATTAGTCGTCCTTTTTCCAAATGATTGTCTTATAATTTTTTTTCGGAATTTTTCCCTCCTAAGTCCTAATTAAAACACGCCCGGTCAAATAAATCGTTTTAATTTCATACCAGGATCCCTTTGCCTTGGGATAGATGGCTGTGGCCCCTATATTTTCTCGGACTGATAAAAGGAAGAAATAAGCAACCAAGCAAACAAGGTAGGTACCTAAATGTTTTTTTTCATTATATTGTTTTGTAAACATACATTTTCATTTAAGATTTAGGTTTCGTTTTTATAGAACGATTCTTGAGCCAGTCCAGGCAACCGTAACAAATCTTCGGATTTTGGCTAATATATGTATATAGTGCCACGAAAACGAAGAGCGGATGCCTTTCGTCATCTTAAGACGCTGGTGTCGAACCCACAACAACAAAGCCGGGCATAAATGCGAGCCTTTACCACCCTCCGAAATAGAGTTTCTGGCCGGACGTCGTAAGACCATTTTTGAGGGTTACGGTTTTAATTCTTTTTGATTGATGTATTTTTTTTTTTTTATTCTCATTTCAGATCGACGGACATCCCCTTGTTTGAGAATATTAGAACATAATACTATGTACTACAACTTTCCATTTGAGGAATAGATCGGTCTGGAGAAGGTAATTTTCCTTCTGAATTTACGCAATCTTCTCAAGAAACCTAAATCCAAATATAACTCATGTCACCCCTAGAACATGCATTGGGGAAAAATGTACTCGCAGGCAGTATTGCCGAAGGTTTTGGTAACGCCACCCAATGTGACCTATTGTTGGATACCAATCTGATGGTGAAGGCATCATAGGTCAGCAACGAAGTTTCGTGCGTGGTATTTAATGCGTGAAACCATACGCAACTTCCTTTTATTGGCAAAACCCGTAAAACTGATGATGTTCTAACATTGAACAGAAGGGATTTTGCTCGAACCATCGGTTTACCGAATGAGTAAAACCAAGGTATAGAACTGAGATTTTCGGGTGAGAGGTATTTTTCACGGTTGAATATTTTCTTTATTGATTCGCGTTTGTTTTTCTTGTATCTTTCGAACTGCGTGCTTTTTTAATTTTTTTTTTATGAATGGACCATTAAATGATATACCTAGATGTATAGTTTAGGTATATTATGCGTTAGCGGTTCAGTTACACATAGATACCTAGTTGCTAGTTTGTTTAATAGATCGGGATTTAGAATAGGTCTAATGCTGAAAGGAAGCTTACTCTTTTCTGCAACAGAATGGGTAGGGCTACATAGACGCGAGTGTGCACATTTATGTGATTTTATTTTTGTCTAATTGCTATTTATACATTATTTATCGCAGATTTAAAGATGTACTACTTAACTTTGACTGCTGATAATTATGAATTATTATTATTACAAAAACACCATGATCTACGATGAAGATTGAGGTAAAAATAAAAAAAAATTAATATCATAAATAACAAGTTAACTAAATAATAAATAGGTAAATAATTAAAACATAAATAATTGAGCAACAAGCTAACAAATAGATACCTGACAAATCAGGAAGACAACAAGAATCTAGACTCCTTTAATAAATAAATAAATAAACACTCTATAAATAAATAAAATATAATCTGTAATAAATAAATCAATAAATAAATAAACTATGTAGAAAAATATATACATACACAGCTGGTCAAAAAAATAGGTGTGATCAAATTTTTTCGCACCACTGTTGTCTTTGATGCAAAATAACTGTTTTTTTGATCGCAGGCCTTACAAAAAGTTCTTGTTTTAAGAAAAAACGGTTATTCTGTTGACACTGATGCTGAGCTTACTGCATTTTGTGTGTGTTATGTTGAGCTGTTCTATTTTCATTGTTGCATTAGGATTTGGTGTTTTTAAGAAGTTGGTCATTAAAATGGGTGTTCTCCAAATAAACCCACAGTTTATATTTTTGTTATTTCAAAAAAATACTAAATTTCAAGGTAACCTCTTTTTAATAATTTTACTATCCATAAATGATAGTTGTTAATAAATAGAATAATAAATAATAGTTTATTAGACTTTAAGTATGGGTAGAAACGTCCACTGTTCGGCGGAAGAAAGACGGTTAGTTTTACAGCTAAGAAATGAAGGTAAGACTTACAAATTTATAGCAGAAGCCCTAGGAAGATCACAAAATTTTGTGACAAATGCACTCAAGGCCAGATTAGTGCGCGGAAATCGTGGGAGGCCGAAAAAACATCATTCACCACTGATCGCCGTGTCCTCCTTTTGGCTAAATCTCCCTTTTGCTTCGTCAAGGACAATAGGAGCACAAATCAATAATGAAGTCAGTGCCCGCACAACCCGCAGAAGGCTTCAGAGCTTCAACCTACCAGGAAGAGTTGCCAGGAAAGTTCCTTTACTAAGAGCAAGTAATATAAGGTCCCGAAAAGAATTTGCCTTAAGCCATAGAAGTTGGAACGGACCTGAAGGAGCAAAAAAATGGCGAAATATCCTCTGGAGTGACGAAACAAAAATTACTTTGTTCTCATCAGATTCGGGGCGTAATGTCAGGCGACCAAAAGGAAAGGACTACCACCCTCGCTATACCCGGAAAACAATCAAACACGGGGGAGGAAATATGGTCTGGTTCCGTTTTTTCTAGTATGGTGTGGGCCCTAATTCCTATATTCCGTATTAGTTAAATCTTGACCAAATTAGGTTATAGGGATATTTTGGAAAATATCATGCTTGCATTTGCCGAAGAAAACATGACTCTCCGATTGATTTTTCAGCAGGATATAACGATCAGAAACATATGGCAAATCTTGTGAAAGAGTGGTATCGAGAGAAAGAAGTTTCAATTGTTTCATGGCCAAGTCAATCCCAGATCTCAACCCGATTGAGAACTTGAGGAATGAGCTTATGCGGAAACTAGGATGCCAATATTTTCCAAACTGGAACCGATTGTAGGATGCTGTTCAGAACGAATGGTATTATATACCCCAAGAAAGATGCCAAAAGTTTGTAGAGTTAATACCACGCTGACTTTAAAAAGTTTTGGATAACAATGTCGTATACTCGGGTTATGAGAGAATGGTAAACAAAAAATTATTATAAAATACAACAAATTTTGCATTCAAACTATCATTATTCATAATTAAGGAAGACACACCTATTTTTTTGTCCAAGCGCAAATGTCTACACCGTCGGTTTTATTGTATAAAATTTATAATCACTTAATTTAAAAGCCTTAAATATTAATATTTCATTAAGTATTGATAGTCCAATGAAAACTAATGTTAAAATAATATTTAAATAAACAAAACATATTAAAAAATTAAGTTTATATAAAAAAAAAATAATTGCACCTATTTTTTTGACATAAAGCTTTTGAAAGAGACGATCTAAACTAAACGTGTTACTTATTGGTGGACGTAGAATTTGACATGGAGGTTTACACTGTTTACAAATTTCACATTTAGAAACGTATTGTTTAATTTGGATAGTCATGTTGGGCCAGTAAAAATACTGTCGAACACGATGCAAAGTTTTAGCTATTCCACCATGAGCTGATTGTGGCGGATCGTGAGCATTTGAAATAATAGTTTCAGTTAGGCCTGAAGGTACCAATAGACGCCAACTAAGCTCTAGCGAGAAATCTTGTTCTCCTCTTGGAAGTACTCGCTTGTAGACAAACTCATCAACTATTTTCAAATCCGGAAGCTCTTCTTGGTGTGTCTTAATGGTGTTGATGAGACTTTTATACTCATCAAATTCTCCTGAAGTGAGATCGATAAAGGGCGCGACATTCTCCATCTCAATACTGTCTAAGTGTGCCCGAGAAAGTGTGCCTGGTACGACATTAAGCGTTCCCTTGCGGAGCTCTATGTCGAAGATAAAGGCTTGTAAGTCCAAACCCCACCTGGCCAGCCTTCCATTCAAATCCTTCATATTCATAAGCCATTTAAGGCTAGAGTGGTCGGTGATGACTGTAAAATCCATACCCTCGACATAGGGCCTGAACATCTTGATTGCCATCACTGCCGCCATGCACTCTTTCTCGGTCACATTATAATTTTTCTGGCAAGAATTAAGTTTTTGTGAAAAGTATGAGATCGGAATCTCATCACCATCACTATTCTTTTGGAACAATACTGCTCCTATTCCAGAATCAGACGCATCACATTGAACATAGAATTTTTTACTAAAATCCGGGTGGGTAAGAACCGGTGCGGAAATTAAAGCACTTCTCAATTTTTCAAAAGCCAATAAGGCTTCGTCGGTCATTTTAAATTTTCCGTCTTTTTTCTTCAACGTATCCATGAGGGGTGCGGTCAAGCTTGAAAAATCTTTGATAAACCGCCTATACCATTCTGCTAAACCAAGTAACCGGCGAACTTGTCTAGGATTTTAAGGAGTAGGGAAATCGACTACCGCTTCGAACATTGCTGGGTTGGTCTTTACTTTACCCCCACCAACTATGAATTCTAAATATTTTAACTCCTTAAAGCAAAACTTCGATTTTTGCACGTTAATGGTGAGATTTGCTTTCTTTAAACACTCGGCTACTTCGTCCAACAAGGTGATATGGGTCTCGAAATCTGGCGCAATGATCAACAAGTCGTCGGCCGTTGAATATAGTCGCATTTTTGTTTCGCCCCTCAATTTGTTAATTTTTTATTTTTTTATTTTATTTGCTTACAAATAAGTCGACCCAGTTAACGTTTTTAAGTTTACTTCCCATTCAGCGTTTCTTATAACATAGTGTTCTGTCGTGCGTAATTCTTTTCTTTGATTTTGTTTTGCATCATGCCACACAAATGCGGTATTGCTGAATGTACAAATTACACTGCTTCAACTCAACTGATTCCATGTAGTGGCATCTGTGATATGCATTTTCATCCACTATGCATTGGCCTCAATAGAAGTTCTAAACCGTTTCTTGCTGAATTTTTAAAAGTGTTCCGGTATTATTGTGATGAATGTATATCCATATCGCCTGCTCACATTCTGCGAGCGATAAAATGTAACAATTCCCAACTAATCGATCTTAACACCTCTGTTTCCGAACTTAAATCAGAAGTTCGAAATATTCATAAAAAATGTGTTCAATCAATTTACGATAATCTGGATCTGATTAATGCTTCCATTGAAAATTTAGACAAACGAATGGATTTGTTCAGATTGCATGACACCCTCTCCCATACACCTCATGAGATCACTCGGAATGAACAAAAACTCACAGAAACTCTCTTGCTTATGGAATCAAAGATCAAGGAATTGCGAATACCTAATCAGCTACATCAAAATATGATCAAAACTGATTTGGAAGAGTTAAAAATTCTTCTTTCTAAGGGATCACAGGCCTTGAATGCACTCTCTGGTGATTTTAAGTCTTCCATCGACGCAGTCACGGATGAACTACATTCAGTACTTTCATCAATCGATTTCCAGAAAGCCAAACCCTTAAACAAATCTATTCTCGAAGAACTATTGGACGTCAATTACTCAGCGTCTTTTCACCCGTCACCTGTATCAGCTGCCACTTCCTCATCTTCACCTTCCTGCTCCCCTAATCATCATAATGAATTACCAGCCACTGACATCGAAATTACATCTAATCCCAGTGCTCCAGCTTCAGTCCAGCGCATTATCAACATCACCTCAGTAGATGAATTACCTGGTGCTGATACCGCAACTTCTACCACTCCTAATCCTGATGTTTCAGTCCGCCATAACAAAAGAAGAGCTGACACAACTCCCCCGACTTCGGCTTCATCTACCACTCCTCGGATTAAGTGCCTCATAAAAGGACTACCAAAGGCAATAAATGTGAAGTGGCTTTCCAATTGGTTTGTGAGGAAATACAAAATTCATGAAGCACGTTTTAGGAAGATATATAGATCACAATTTTTCATTGCTTACATTCCTAAAAAATTTGAATGGTTGTTTTTCTCTCCTGGATCTGATGTAACATCGTATAACGGTGTTGAGTTTCGACGTCTTAACCCTTCAAAAAATGACTCCAATCGTCCAGCAAAACTTGACTCCAACTGGCAGTGCAAAATGGGTAGATATCCCGATTTCAACAGTGTGCAGCCGTTCAGTTCTAATTTTAATTTTAATAACTTTGGTTTAAATTTCCCCTTCTCTTCTCCATCAAACTTTCACAACCCTTCTCAAATTCATTCCCAACAGAAAAGAGTGCATTTTAATTTATCTCCTGACTCCATATCATCCCATAGTAACAACTCAACGAATGTTAAATATAGTAACTTCACATACTCACATATTCTTAATCCATCCTCATCTCCAAGTACCACCCCAGTTCCATCTACATTACCTTCCCCAAACATTAACCTATCAACATCTTCCACTTCATCTGCACCCCCTTTTCTGGACCCCATGCTTCCCCCAATTGTCAAACTCACACAACAATTTTCTGACTCTAGCGACGATGGCCGGTACATTGCTTCACGTCTACGTGACTTGAAAACTTATGATAACGTTCGGCTCTATCTAGCTTTTCTACACGACAAGCCTGAACATATCTGTATCGATGGTAAAACAAAGACGAACCTTGAACTTCTTATCTCCAAAGACGGACTTCCGCATGACTTCCTTGCCCTCAAAAAAATTTTCATTCAATTTCATGAATTTTTCAACTTGTCGCCCCTTCAAGTAGCGAATGATCTTTCAGCTTATGCATCTTACCTCAATTCTAGGCGTATTTCACATCTCCAAAGATCTCAAGCAGCCCATAATAGCTTTTTTCGCCATTAATAGCATACCTTCTCGACTTTTACTGAATCCCAATCCTGACCTTGTCCCTGACCCTATTCCTGACACCATCTCGATAAACTCTCTTGAAATAAAAGGTAACCCTGAATGCTTATCAATTTATTACCAAAACGTCAGAGGTCTCCGTACTAAAACTAGTGAAGTTTACCTGAACTCCCAAAAGCTTCCCTACGAGATATTTGCATTAACCGAAACGAACCTTTCGGAAGATATTTCCAGCAATGAACTCTTTACCTCCGACTTCTGCGTTTTTCGTAAGGATGTTTCCACCTTGGAAAATAACTCAGATGACGTCTCTCGAGGTCGTGGAGTTCTCTTAGCTCTTAAATCGAATTTTGACACGTCTTTGGTCACTATACCAAATATCTTTAGCCTCGAATTGATTTGTGTTAAAATTAATCTAATTAATCGTTGTCTCTATATTTTATGTTGTTATATATCTCCGTCTAAACCCACAGCAGAATATCAGCTTCTTGCTGACGCCGTTGACTTTGTTTTTGATTCAATAAACTCCGAAGATGATGTCATTGTAGTTGGTGACTTTAATCTGCCTCATCTAGTTTGGACAAAATCTGAGAATGAGTTGCACCTGGTTGCAAATAATGCCATCTCCGAAAAAGAAATTTTAGTTACGGATCGTTTTCAAGCTTCTTGCCTTTTTCAACTAAGCAGTGTTAAAAATAACTTGGGGAGGCAGCTGGATCTTATTTTTACTTCAGATGAAGATAACACAGTTGTCATAGAAAGTCGTCATCTTCTTTCTACATTGGATAACTACCATCCTCCTATTTCCATTATATTTGCTTACACTAGCGAAAATTTTTCCCCTGAAATTCTAAAGCAAAGAAAACTAAATTTTCGTAGAGCAAATTTTGACAATCTAAATGATCTTATTGGAAGGATAAATTTTGATTTTATTTCTGACGAATCTACCCATATTGATGTAGTAATTGCCAAATTTTATGACCTCATTTTTGATTGCTTTTCGAAATCTGTCCCAACTTTGATACTTAAAAACTTCACTTCTTCTCCTCCCTGGTATAACAATGAACTACGCTCACTTCGTAATCAGCGTAATAAACTTTGGCACAAGTTCCTTAGAACGAGGTCTGATTTCAACTTCTCCAGTTATGCTACTGTCCGCAACCGCTTCTCTACCTTGTGCGAATCTCAGTACTCCAATTATATTCGCCAAATGGAAACTGATCTTGTAACTGACCCGAAACAATTTTTCAAGTTTATAAACTCTAAGAAAAAATCAGACGGTTTTCCACCCGTACTTAAACTCCAAGATTCCTCGTCTACTGATCCTAAAACCATATCTAATCTATTTGCTGATTTCTTCAGTAAAGCATTTTCTAGTGACAATGATCAGATTGATCTGGACTACTTTAGCTATATGAATGATTGTCCTCAAACTTCCCTTACACAAGTTAACGTTAATTCATTAGATGTAATTAACAAAATTAATCAACTGAAGGATGATTTCAACTCTGGCCCTGATGGTATTCCTGCGATAGTGTTAATAAAGTGTAACAATTTGATCAAACCTCTTACTTCCCTCTTTGAGCTTTCCTTAACAAAAGGAATTTTTCCCAAGTTATGGAAAGAGTCTTTTATTATCCCTATTCATAAAAAAGGTGACAAAGCTGAAATTTCTAATTATAGGCCCATTGCTAAACTGTCCTGTATACCTAAGCTTTTTGAAAGTATTGTTTACGAAACAATGTTCTTTCACTGCAAATCCCTCTTTTCGCTTAAGCAACATGGATTTCTGAAAGGTAGGTCCACAACGACTAACCTTACGGAATTTGTGTCAAAAACTATTTGTGCACTTGAAGAAGGTAAGGAAGTGGATGCGGTCACAACAGATTTCAGTAAGGCTTTCGACAAAGTGTCCCATAAAATTATTTTGCTTAAGCTCAATAAATATGGTTTTCCACCACTGTTCACTTCTTGGATCCGATCCTATTTAGTCGACCGTCAGTATAGGGTCCTATTTAGATCGTGTAAGTCCAACCCTATCCATGCATCATCTGGTGTACCACAGGGAAGTCATCTTGGTCCTCTTATTTTTGTATTAACTATTAATGACGTTGAACATATACTGTCTGGATCAAATCTGGAAATATACGCTGATGACATGAGAATCTCCAAACAAATCTCAAACTCTGGTGATTGTTTTCTGCTCCAAACTGATCTAAATAAATTTTTTATATGGTGCCAAAAAAACCTTTTAGAGCTAAACATTCAGAAATGTCAAGCAATAACCTTCTCCCGAAAACACCCTCCCGGTTTAGATAGGCAATATTACATTAATAATGATTCTGTCCCTACAGTTAGTTCTATTCGTGATCTAGGCGTGATCTGTGACACTCAACTCAACTTTCGCTCCCATATTAACAGCATTATTAATAGAGCTAACTCAGCACTTGGTTTCATCAAGCGTTGGTCGAAAGAGTTTTCTTGTCCCTATGTTACCAAATCCCTTTATATGACTTACGTTAGGCCACTTCTCGAATATGCCTCCCAGGTCTGGTCTCCCTATCATCAAGTCCACGTTCAACGTATCGAAGCTGTTCAGCGAAGATTTATTCGTTTTGCTTTGCGTGGTATCGGTTGGGATGATCCGTATAACCTACCTCCCTATGAAAATCGACTTAAACTTCTAAACCTACCAACCCTAAGCCTCCGCCGTGATATAGCTGACATTCTCTTTATTCACCAGCTTTTAAATGGCAATATTGACTGTCCTAGTCTGCTTCATGAAATCTCTCTCTCCACTAACCCCCACCGTTTACGTTCAGTTCCACTATTTCGGCCAAAATATCACCGTACCCAATATGGTCAGAACGAACCATTGAGCAGGATGCAATATAAAGCAAACAGATCTTACACCTTTGATCTCCATTTAAGTAAACCTGCTCTCAGAAATGCACTCTTAAACTCACCCCTCCCCTAAACTTTAAGTTATGTTACCTAGTCTTAAGTTAGGTTAAGTTTTTTTTGTAGCTTGAATTTAAGCGAAATAAATGGGGGGTGTTGCCCCCCACCAAATTAAATTAATACACAAAGACGTTGTCCCTGAGTCGTGCAGGAATTACCTTATCCATTAAACGGCAAAGTCTTTGAGCTGCATTACACAACCCAAAAGGCATTACTGTGAAATGGTATAAGGGGCTTCCCGGTACCGCAAAAGCAGTTTTCTCTCTACTCTCCTTCCCCAGCGGTATTTGCCAAAATGCTTCCTTGAGGTCTACGCTACTTATCAAGTAGGTATTTGGCAGTCGGCTGATAAGCCCCTCGATATGAGGAAGTGGGTTCGCGTCCTTTTTGCTTAACGCGTTGACCTTACGAGAGTCCAGGCAAAAACGATACTTCACAGTACCGTCAACTCCTGGCTTCTTGATAAGGACAACAGGCGAGCAACAAGGACTTTCACTTTCCTCTATATCGCCGAGCTTAAGCATCCGATCTTTTTCCTGATATAATAAGGTTTGTACCGCTGGCAAAACAGGATAGTGACGCTGCTTGACAGGCTCCGCATCTCCTGTATCGATGACATGTTCCATTAACGTTGTCTTTCCGAGGCCGTGTCGATCATAATCAAGAAATTTTCGCTTGACCGCCTCCTACTCGGATCCTTGCTCAATAGAAAGCTGATGAGCATTCAGAAGATCGGCATCTTCCTCAGTAACGGAAATGGAACTCACTATATTTGGAGCAATTTTAAACAACTTCCAAAAGTCTACCCTTAAATTTAACTCCTGTTCTAAACTGGGGACAAGATACAGCGTTACCTCTTGTTCCAGATCTTTAAATTTTGGTCTGAATTTTCCCTTCTATGGCCTGTTTGTTTCCATCCGCAGTTTTAACCCCCGCCTCATACGCAAGTACCCCTAGGTTTGACCTCCTCACCATCTCCATGCACCCCTTCCCCAAAATTCTGACACTGGCTCCACTGTCGAGCAAACCCAGCATCAGTTCTCCCGCTATTTGCACCTTTGCGCACGGTCTGGGATCTGAATTAACATCCAGCACAGTTGACGCCAGACTTTTTCTAACCTCTTTCCTATGTGCGTAACTTTTCCGCGCATTTGATATTTTTTTCGACATTACCTTGCAATTTCCCTTAAAAATTCTCTCCCTAGCTAAATTATACTCTCTTAACCTAACATGAAATGGCTTAATAACTAATCTATTTTGATTTTTTGTTTTCTCAACAGGTTGGCTTCGGCTCAGGATCTCTTCTTTTTTCTTGTCACCCGACGACTCTAATTTTCTTTCGACTGCCATTCGGGTGTCTGAGTGGAACACGACGCCCCCATCGATCGGCGTCGCGTTCCTTGGCCGGTTTTCCGGGTTACATTGACGGCATATGGGGGCGGTCACTCCTTCCAGCCCACAATAAAAGCAGAACAACCCGCTGGGAACAGGACATTCCCTGAACCCGTGTCCTGGACGTTTGCAGTTCCAACACGTTAACGCCTTTGGATCAGCTGGCCCACGAGAAGTTTTGGGTCCCCGTATGCTGAAACGCAGCTAGCTGTTCCTCCCTAATCGGCGTTTCCTCGAATTCCATTTCCAGCTCGTTAGCCGCATAACGAACTGGTTGCCTGTTGCGCTTTTGGCCTTCCCGGTCTCTTCCAGGAAACGCGTACTCAGCGTCCTTGCACGCCAGCCTCAACTGGTCCAGCGTAAAAACCGCCTGTGGGTACACCAGATACCCTATCCTCTCATTGAGATTCGGCTTCAGGATCCGAACCAGTTCCAGTTCCAGTATTTGCACCCTGAGCTGAGATTTCATCCGGTTGACTGCCACGAAATAATTGTCGCTGGACTCCCATAAGCCTTGCCGTCGATCAATCAGTCCTCTCATAATTTCGTAGTCGGACTTTGAGTTCCTGAACTGGCGCATTAATGCGTCTCGAAGTGTTGGCCAGTCAGGACGATAGTTAGCACGCTGAAACTGCCAGTACCACTCATTTGCTGCCCCTGACAGCAGCAGATGAAAATCTCTCAATACCTCAGCCCAGGGGCAGACATATTGACTCTGAAGCATCTCGAGTCTGAAGATGAAATCCTCCACGGTGAGTTTCTCAGCATTTCCATCAAAATGTATGCCCCATTTATCTATTTTAATAGGACTTTTGCGTCCGTTCGGGGATTGATGCGGTTGTTGGTACCCACCGGGAGGGTTTCTGATGCTCCAGTAAGAATCCTGGTGGTAACTTGGCTGATGCGCCCCACCACCGGATCCTGTCACCCACAATGGAGGTAGGTGGTTCCCATTTTGGTACGGCCTTGTCGCCGGGTCCAGTTGCGGCCAACGTGGATTTTCGAGGCTATGCTGCCGTACCGGCATCTCTGCGCTAGCTGCGTTTCGGCCCGCTGGCTGATATCTGTCTTCTGATTGGCGATAGAAACTTACGTGATGGATCTGGCCACCACCTATTTCGCCGGAATTCTTCCGTAATTCTTCCTGCAGGGCACTACGGACCGCAATTGATGGCAGCGATAAGTTCTGCTGAAATTACTGACCCACCCCCAATAGCCTCCCCTCCACGTTCCATTTCCAAAGCCCTACCGCTACTCCCTGTCCCCACATTACTATACAACCCACTAACTCTTCTTTCCTTTTCAGCCACAGTGGACCCTACCAATTGGATAAGGTTGTTAGCATTAGTACCGTTGGACCCTCCGGCTTCAGTCAAGCTGCTATATGCTGGTGACGGAGCCGTTGAATTGCTGGGTGGTGCACCCACACTCGGAAGTGGAGGAGGTGGCACCGAAAACTGTGAGACGTTGACCAACGGCGCTTCTGTTTGATTACCCGTGGTCAGCAGATCATCGGGCGCGGACCCTGGAGTTGGGGAATGTCTAAGCGTCATCTTATTTTGCTTATCAACTATGCTAGCGTATTGGGTACGTGTTGTAGTCCTGCTCTGTTGTGACGACCAATTAATAATTCTTTTTATTTCCTCAGCCTCCCTGGCAAGCATGCCCTGCCTCAGACAAAAACTTACGCAGCAACTAAATCCACTTCCAAGTTGATAGTAAGATTCCACGTTTTACAAAATGAGCTTAATTTATTTATCATCAGTTGCAAGCTATGAGGGGACTGAGCTAACAACACTATGTCATCTGCAAAGAGAAGCACTCTTATAGCTATTCCTGCGATTTCTATCCCTGCTGGGAGGTAATCTGTTATATCATCAAGGAAAATTGCGAAGAGTATGGTACTGAGGACACAACCTTGTCTTACCCCTGAAAATGTCTCAAACCAGTCAGACAAACCTGCTCCATCCCACACAACCTTGCCTTGTATTTGAGTACATATTTTTTAATGTCCTTAACATTTTTGTAGACAATCCAATCTGCGAGAGTTTATAAAACAGTGCATTACGATCAATTGAATCAAATGCAGCCTTGAAATCTACGAAAAATAGGTAAAGCTTTTTTTAATTTCTCATGTAGTAGTTGGCTATCGTAGTTAGGCTGAAAATGTTGTCAACGGTAGAATAGCCCTTTCGAAAGCCTGCTTGAAACTCACTCAAAATGTTATATCTTGCAACCCATGCATTTATACGGAGCAATAGTATGTTGGAGAATATTTTTGCGATTGAATTCATAAAGGAAATCCCTCTATAATTGCTTGTAATATTCACATCACCCTTTAAAAAAACTGGGTAAATAATTGCATCTTTGAATGTTTGTGGCACATTTCCGGTTTCAAAAATATTATTAAATAATAGAAGCAGCTGGTCTATGAATTCTGGCGGTGTGTATTTATAGAACTCGTTTGAAATAGGGTCTGGACCGGGAGCTTTATTGTTTTTTGAATTTGAGAGAGCTTGTTCAAGCTCCATCAGGGTAATTGCATGGTCTAGCAATTCGTTTTCAATAAATGGCATTGGATGCTAAGCACTGTGGAGGAAGGGTTTAATAAAATCATAAAATACCTCGCTAGAATTGACGCATTCAAGTGTGTTCCACAAATGAAGCCGGTACCTTTTACTTGTTTTAATTTGCCCCAAAAACCCTTGCTATCTGTTGTCGATGCTAGTTCAAGTGCCATATTTCTAAAAAAGTCTACACTCTTCCTTCTACAAAGTTGTTTGTATGCGCTGTTTGAATTTACATACTCCTTTAATGCTGCTTCGTTAGTATTTTTGGAGTTTCTTATTTTCTTAAGCAGGGAAAAAGACAAATTTTTCGCTGCCACACATTCGTAGTCAAACCATTTTTGCCTGTAGCTATTGTTTTTTTTGTATTGGTCTTTTATAAGATGCTTTCTGGACTATACCAGTTAACACATCTGTCTTTTTAGTTAGGGATGTTAGGTCTGTAAGAACTACTAAACTTTTTTGGATTTCGTTCCGTACTTTTACTTGATAAAGGTCTTTATTTTTTTCATTCCAGAATAATTTTGTTAGGAGTGGGGTGGAAGAATGTTCAGCAATGTTATTGTAGAAGAATTCAATAACCAGTGGCATATGCTCAGAATAAATGTGTGTCTCAATATTGAAGGCGCAAATTTTTTGCGACCAATTTTGACATACAGCACATATGTACATATGTATGTCAATAACAGATTTCCCTGGACCACATATAAAAGTAAAACTTACTTCAGCATCATGCTTGCAAGTCCCATTGAGTATGAACAGATCATGTTCTTGACATATTTCTATTATTTGCGGCCCATTCCTGTTGATCACTTTATCTTTTGAATTTCTTTTCATAAGGATTTCGGAGTTATTTGGACTGACAAAATGAGTTTTTATTTGCATATCTCCTATCCGCGCATTTAAGTCCCCAACAAGCATAATATTTTCTAAAGCTGTATTATTTAAAAACTCATGTAGAGTATCAAAGGCGATATCCCAATCATTGCAGTTTAGGTAGGTTGGTACAATATTATAATACGTGTTTTGAAATTTAATTTTAAGTACTACTAGATTGTTTTCCTCAATAAAAATACCTTTCACGCTTTCTGTTTTAAACCCATACAAACAGCCACCACTAGCCCTTCCAAAGTTTTTTGTTCTTAAAGCTGGAACCCAAAAAATTTTTAAATTAGAGAAGTAGTTAGAAAAGCATTCATAATTTTCTTGTGGAACGAAAGTTTCAAATAAAAAAAATATCATGCTCTTTTATAAATTTGAAAAAGTCCGTAAAGAGTAATTTGTTAGTTAATCCTGATATATTGTATGACAGTATTTTAAGTTTTTTTTCTTTTGAAATTTGTATATTAGTATTAGTAGGAATAAGACTGAATTTACTTGTTTGAGTGTTGAATGCATATTTCGTCGTCGTTCTATTAAAACTCCCTAAGTCCATTTTTAGTAAAAATGAGATAAATACGCCAAGTTTATTCAAATGACAAGATCTATGTTCTATCAAAACTCCCTAAGCTCTACGTTCCTCTATTATCAAACTATATAGTATTAAAACTCCCGAAATCCAAAAAATTCTTCGATTTTTTATATTGATTACTAGCTTTAAATGCAAATATCTCAAAACACAAATAATGGACTTAGGGAGTTTTAATAGAACGACGACGATTTGTTGTTGTTGTTGGTGTAGATGGTTTTATTGGTGTTCATGCTGATGTTTTGATCACTGTTCGTTTTATGAGTGTTGCTGGAGCTGCCGGTGTAGTTGAGGTTGTTGATGTTATTATTATTGTTGGTGTTGCAGATGCTAATAGTGCTGTTGGTGTTGTTTGCGTTGTTAGTTTTGGAGATGCTACCAGCCTTCTTGTTACTATTGGTATTGTTTCTGGTGATAGTGTTGTTTATGTAGTTTTCTTTGTTGTTGGTCGAGTTATTAGTGCTGCTGTTCTTAGTGGTGATACTATTGGTGTTGGTAGTGTTGGTGTTGTTGCTGGGTTTGGTTGGGCTATTTCTGTTGTTGATGTCTTTGTTATTGCTAGTATTGTTGGAACTTTTTTGGTATTGCTTATGTTGATGGGGTTGGTGGTGTTTTTGTTGTTTGCAGTATAGGTGTTGATGGTATAGTTGTTGATATTGTTGGTGATGTTGATGTAGTTACTGAATTGGTTCCAAATATTTTTTTCGGTAAGTCCTCCGCTTAATTCACTTCGATTTTTTTTGATTTAAGTATTTGCTGTTTTTTATTGAAACTTTGAAAGGTCAACCGGATTGGTAGAGTTTTTTTTTCAACTTTTTTGCCTAGTCTTGTACAGCTTTCTAAATCCTGCCTTGTTATTTGAAATTCTGGATTTCTAGCATTTAACTTATTAATTGCCAAATTTTCTAGCTCCGATGAATTTTCTTCCGTTTCCTGTACTTTAAACATTATTTAATTTTTTCTCCTCATCTCTATTTCCAGTTGCGTTATTTTTCTTTCCTGCTCTTCGAAACGAACATTTTGGTTAGAAATGGAGGTTGATTGCTTTTCCACGATTTTTTCCAGCTTAGCAACTTTTTCGGATATAATTCCTACTTTTTCGTCTGTGTTCTTAATCACTTTTTTTGTTGCCTCATCTATTTCTTTAGCAATATCATCTTTTTGCTCTTTAAGAAGTTTTGATAATATTTCAATTGTTATTGCCATTTCTGTATAACGTCTCTGTTGAATTTTTTCTTAAAGATGAGTTAAAACTCACTACTTGTTGACAGATGGCGTTGTGGGAGCTACAGAGGAAAACTCTTAAATTTTTGACAGCTACAGATGTAAACATCAAATAAAAAAAAAACAACGATTTGTTCCCAAATTGGTTTTCCTTTTCTTATTTTTAATATAAAAACGCTCTTTTAAAATTCTCTTGAGTGTTTTTACGGATTCCGTTTATTTTGATAACAAGGTTAGATTTTCTTTCTTTTAATTTCAAATTTTCAATGCTTATTTGCAATAAAAATACCTTGCTTTCCAGCCCAACTCGATATGTTTCGGCTGCAGACTCTCGTCCTAAACCACTCTTCTCAACTTCGACCAACAAAGATCCTATTTTACACCACAATATTCAACCCTTAAAGGCACCTCTAAATTATCGCGTACACTCTCTGTCGGTTAATCTTTGCACAGTCTGACGATATATAGTATCGTCACACTAAACGTAGTCTAAACAACTTCCTTCACTTAAGAATTTTTTTTCATACACCACCAAAACTTTAAAACGATATCTCCGCTGTAACAAATTTGTACTTTGAACTTTTTTTTTCATTTTGATGCGGGGGTGCTTAAGGCAGCTATGAACGGTGGCTACCTTTTTGTTTTTCTTTTTGACCTGCTGGTAGGACGTACTCCAGCAACTCTCTTTTACTATAAAAAAAATATCTTTTCGATTTGTAGTGACTGCATTTCATTCTTACTGAACGACATACATACAACATGTTCCAGTTGGTGTCGCAATCGGAACCGAAACCATTCGTCGCGATTGAAAGGCATCCTAAAGAGCTATCCCATTCAAGATTTACGAATTGTTTCGGCGCCGACTACGGCAACGACTGCAACCACACGGGACTATGATTTCACTCGCTGGCCACCAACGATTTCTCGTCGCGATTCGATCTGCACGTTCGAAACTTTCCGGTCGAAGACATCCGAGACTTCCAGTTGGTCAGCGGGTGGACCCCTACACAAAACACATTTTTTTTCTGGATATTCTCCTTAGCAACCTCGAGATCCTTCGTCGCATTTGATCAGGTATGCTAAAAAGCTTTCCTGGTCAAGACTTACGAAGTGAGTCGATGATGACAGTGAGAACACTCAGAAAATAGCTAGACGAGGACAATTCACAAGGACTATTCGAACACTTACGTATGGGCGCCATTTCGTAACGGGGTAGTTTGGGTTTGGGAGCAGAATGGGATGTGTATCCGCAAAAGACTGGAAGAAAAAAAAGGGATTCCAAAAAAACGACAACCGGATTAAGGGAAGGAAAACTAAAAGGACAGGATGAAACTAAAAGGAGAAGTACGAAAGAAAGGATTCTAGGATAGGAAGGGGTAAAGAACAGGGATGGAAAGAATGTCCAGAAAAATTGGCCATGGCATGCTGGCGACGCGCGGCTTAGCTCGCCGGAAATAGGGGGGGATCTTGCCCCCCTTCTGGACCTCACCTCGTTACAAAAACACATATCATGCCAACGACGATCACAAACACTCATCTCACTCTCACACTCTCAGTCACCACTCACCTCAAAGAACACTGCAGATGATGTTGCAGCGATGCCGTCCCCTACCACACCTGGAATTCCATGGGTGATGTTGCTAGAATTCCCCTTAAAGGACATCAAGCTTACTGGAACGCACTACGCCGCCTCGTTCATGTTTGCTGCCCCTCCCACCCCCGAAAAGCTAAAAACCTAACAACTCATCTTTTGGCTCATCTTCACCAAATCAAAATTAAAAGAGACCGACAATTCATTCTAGATGGAAATCTGCAACATATATTTCTGTAAGTAACAAACCAAAATTTCTTAAAATAAATAAAATAATCTACAAATTCAAAATAAATCTTAGTTTTACTCTTTTTTCTCTTTTGGTGGGTATCTGGAATAAAACTACTATGCAATTTAACAAAAAACTTACAATCTAACAAAACTGGTAATGATCAGAAAAACAATACAAATTTAAATTACAATTACAAGGACTCGGACGGCAACCCTAAAGAGGAAATTGAAATGAGACGAATACGTAACCGACGACAAATAAGGCGAAGACCAGCCTCGCCCTCCACAGAGTACCACTATGGACCAACTCGGTCTTTTACCCGCACCTACCTATGGAGTGCTCTATAGATGGTTACAAAAATAGAAATACAAATTTAAAAGAAGGGGAAACCAGTTTCAGTCCGTCAGGAACGTCGCCTTAAACCTTTCTTTAAAGCGCCCTTTGATCCTTTTACAAGAAAACCAAAAAAACAGGAAATGACGTTAAAGTGATAACCAAGAAAACTAATAATGACTAAAGGAATTACCAGCAAGATAATAAAATCAAAAGAATATAATATTAAATAAAATGAATTAAATTACGAGAAAAGGTAAAAATAAAGATAAAATATATAATATTAAAATATAGTTAAAGAAATCAATGTAAATATAAGTATGATGTGATTCGTGTTCGCCTATAGCCTGAATATCGTATAAACATTTGGTTCTATATTTTTGAACTGCTGCTTAAGTTCCGGATGTGGAACATAGGGTTGTGTTTTCCGCTTCCTTCGGTCTTCGTTTCGAATAATAAGTGGTTTTAGTTTCTGCTAAGTATTTCGGCGGAAATGCGGAGTGCCTTAGGTAGCTCCACTATAAATTATAGATATGTGGAGGGTAACAGGCTACCGGTAATGGGTGCGTGTCTCCGGTTCTTTTTAAAAAAAAGTACAACACTTTTCTTTGGTGAAGGCATTGTATATATAAACTATAGTATTCCTGTGGCGACTGTAACTATCACAGCTAGATGGCGAATCTATCGCATTAAATTTAAAACTTTTCTACTATCGAATGTTCTCGATACGACAGATGTTCTTTGTAAGAGACGCTATATTTTAGTTCCTAAATAGAATCCTTGAAATAAAGTCTAGACAGTTTTGTAGTTACAACCAAGAGTTTTATTTGACGAATTTACTTTAATAGATACAAGCCATTAGTGGGATCAAAAGACTTGTGACAACCACAAACTGGTGACCCCGACGTGATCAAGAGATTATAAAATTTTCTTGATTTTACATATTATTTTGCTCCCACAACTCCCGGTTACACAAAAAATTCTGCAAAATGCCAGACGGCGCGCAAAATGACGCCAACAACGGGCAAGGTGAAGAGATCCCCGAAGTAAGCGCAGTAAGAGTGGTAAAAATTCCACCATTTTGGCGAGAAAACCCTTCACTCTGGTTTATGCAAGTGGAAGCCGCATTCGCAATTTCACGTATCACCTCAGATGCCACGAAGTATCGCTACGTACTCGTGAATTTAGACTCATCCACTCTGCCGTTTGTCTCAGACATTCTTGCAGCACCGCCATGTATAAATAGCTACGACACTATCAAAGAACGCTTAATTTCTTCATTTGACGAAACCAGCGAATCCAAACTCCGACGTCTCCTCCGTGGCACTGAGATTTCAGAAGAGAAACCATCAAATCTCCTGCAACGTTTGAGGAACTTGGCGGGAAGCTCTTTTCCAGAAAACGTTCTTCGGTCTCTTTTTCTCGAACAACTTCCCGAACAAATAAGAGGCTTCTTGGCAATAAGCCAGGTCACAGATTTAACCAAACTGGCCACTCAAGCTGACAAAATTATCGATTTTTCACGTCCCTCCATCTTGGCGGTAGAAACAGCAAAACCATCTCCTTCAAAGCCAGAGCAGTCAGGATTGGAAGCTCAGGTCAGCGCGCTTTCAAAGGAGATGAAAGATCTGCGTTTGAAACTGGGAAATAACAGCCGTCGTAGATCCTCCAGTCGCTCACGAAATAACCCGAAAGAAACTTATTGTTATTTTCACAAAAGATTTGGGGACAAGGCACGAAATTGCAGGGAACCATGTGATTTTCATCTAAACAAAACAACTTTAAACCACTAAACACTTCAGACAATCACGCAGGCGCCTCTGGAGGTGTTTTAACGACACGCCTGCAAGTAACAGATCGAACGAGCGGTTTAAAGTTTTTGGTCTACACCGGAGCGGACATTTCTGTTATTCCTAATCAACAGAAAAGAGATGAGAATAATATAAAGAAATCCCTATCGAACTCCAAACTTTTCGCAGCGAACGGATTCACCATCAACACTTTCGGTACAACAACTATGTCACTTAACCTAGGCCTACGACGTTCTTATCTTTGGACATTTACAATAGCTGAAGTCACACAACCAATTCTCGGCGCAGATTTCATCAAACATCACGGCCTGCTCGTTGATCTTCGTCGCCGAAGACTGATTGACGCAGAGACGAACCTTTTTTCTCCAGCAAAACTCAGCCATTCTTCACAGCAAACCATTCTCACAGTCAATTCCAACCATCCGTACTACAAGCTACTCAAGGAATTCGAGAATGTGACCGAATCTGTTGAGTGCAAAACAGCTGCACACAATGTTCACCACTACTTTACAACAAGAGGTCAACCGGTTGCTGAAAGAGCCCGCCGTCTTGCAGGTGAGAAATTACAAGCCGCAAAAAGGGAATTCAACAACATGATGCAACAAGGAATCTGTGAGCCGTCCAAAAGTGAGTGGGCAAGTCCTCTACATCTAGTACAAAAGAAGAACGGAGAATGGCGTGCCTGCGGTGACTATCGTCGTTTAAATAAAATCACCATTCCAGACCGCTACCCAATTCCAAATGTTCGTGACTTCATGTTCAACCTCCACGGATGCAAAATCTTCTCAACCCTCGATCTGACAAAAGCATACTACCAGATACCAGTGATTCCAGAAGACCGACCAAAAACAGCCGTCATCACACCGTTCGGACTTTTTCAGTTCAACGTGATGACTTGGCCTGCACAGTCATTCCAGCGACTGATGGATTCCGTTCTGCGAGATTTCGATTTCTGCAACGTCTTCATAGATGACATCTTGATCGCATCGAAGAACCCCGAAGAACACGAGCAGCATTTACGAATGGTTCTTGAGAAGCTCCATCAACACGGTTTGTCTATTAATGTATCCAAGTGCGTATTTGGTCAACCGACTGTCGACTATCTTGGCTACAGAATCAATAAATCGGGAATCAAACCACCTGAAGAGAAGGTCGAAGCAATCCGTAACTATTCCAAACCGAAAACAGTTGCTGAGCTGCGCAGGTTTTTGGGATCATGGAACTTTTACCGACTAAACATGCCAAACGCAGCTGAAGTTCACGCCCCACTCATTGAATTGGCACCAACGATGAAGAAAAACGACAAAACTGAAATTGTTTGGAACACTCCGGCAGAAGATGCCTTTGAGAAGTGCAAGCAATTGTTAATCGATGCCGTCCAATTGGTATTTCCTATACCAAACAAGACACTAACACTACGCTGCGATGCATCGGATAAGTCAATCGGCGCAGCACTCGACCAGACCGTCAACGGCATTCCTCAACCTCTGGGATTCTTCACAAAAAAAAGCTGAGCAAAGCTGAATCGAGCTACAGTGCCTACAACCGAGAGTTGCTTGCAATCTACAAAGGCATACAGTTTTTCAGACACATGATTGAAGGACGAAACATCGCGGTGATAACTGACCACCGTCCTTTGTCTTTTGCCTTCGCACAACGATCGGATAAAGCTTCACCAAGGCAACAACGACAATTATATTACATCAGCGAGTTCACAACTAACATTGTCCACATACCTGGAAAATCAAACGTAGTGGCTGATGCAATGTCAAGAATCGAAACAATAAACATGCCAACAATCATATCAACCAGTGACATTGCAGATCATCAAACACGCGACGAAGAACTTCAACAACTATTGCGACCTGAATCAATTACTGCACTCAAACTTTTCCAGCTTAAAATCGACGCAGAAAAGCCCATCTACTGTGACATTGTCAACAAAACAGTCCGCCCATTTATTCCGCTGCCACTAAGACGAAAAGTATTCGACAACATACACAACCCGTCACATCCAAGCAGTCGTGCAACAAAGAAAGCCATAGCTCAACGCTACGTCTGGCCTTCCATGAATCGTGACATCGCCAACTGGACAAGAATGTGTCTACCGTGTCAGCTAAGTAAAGTACACCGACATGTTAAAAATATACCTCAGCATATAGAGATACCCAGCGAACGATTCAAACACATCCACATTGACATCATTATGATGCCAATGTCCGAGGGCTATCGCTATTGTTTGACGTTCATTGACCGTTTTACTCGTTGGCCAGAAGCAGTTCCGATAAAAGATGTTACTGCGGACACCGTTGTCAATGCATTCTTTTCTGGATGGATAAGCCGATTCGGTGCACCTTCTACAATAACCAGTGATAGAGGTTCACAGTTCAAATCACGTTTGTTTGAGGCGCTAACAAAACTCATCGGATGCGCTCGAAACAGAACGACCACATATCACCCTGCCTCTAATGGCATGGTTGAACGATGGCACCGGTCATTGAAAGCCGCTATCATGTGCCACAGCACAAACAACTGGACAAGAATCCTGCCCGTCGTACTTCTCGGACTACGAACCAGCTTAAAAGAAGACATTAAAGCAAGCGCGGCTGAGATGTTATATGGAACAACGCTGCGAATACCCGGTGAGTACTTCATAGACGAGGAAGCAAATCAAGATCCTCAAGATTTCATTGAGCAGTTCCGTGTTTTCATGAGAGAAGTTCGATCAGCTCCATCAGCACACCACAACAAGACCAGAGCATTTTCCCATGGAACTCTGTACTCATGCACACACGTTTTCATTCGAGAGGATAGTGTCAAGAAACCATTGGAACAACCATATCGTGGCCCCTACGAAATCATCGATCGCTTATCGGATTTTGTTTTTAAAATCAACATTGATGGAAATCCAACTACTGTGTCAACAGAGAGATTGAAACCAGCCTTCGTTGAAAATAATTCTGCTGTCACTATCACACCAACACGAACACCAGCTGTGAGTACCGCTTATTCGCTAACTTCAACAAACAACATGGATAGATAATGCCCAGTCGTTCATATCGTTCACACAAACCGAGAAAAAACGAAACAGGGTTAATTTCGTGAACCTCGTTTCACACTCGTCTCACTCCTGAGGGGCTCATGTGGCGACTTTAACTATCACAGCTAGATGGCGAATCTATCGCATTAAATTTAAAACTTTTCTACTATCGAATGTTCTCGATACGACAGATGTTCTTTGTAAGAGACGCTATATTTTAGTTCCTAAATAGAATCCTTGAAATAAAGTCTAAACAGTTTTGTAGTTACAACCAAGAGTCTTATTTGACGAATTTACTTTAATAGATACAAGCCATTAGTGGGATCAAAAGACTTGTGACAACCACATTCCCACTTGAGATGCGCCATCTATCGACGAAAAACTAAGCTCTAGAATACCATGGGATGCAACAACAACAATTTCCACCATTTTGATTGTTGTTGCTGCTTCCCATGGTATTCTAGAGCTTAGTTTTTCGTCGATAGATGGCGCACCTCAGGTGGTAGTACTATAGTTTATATATACAATGGTGAAGGCCATTCACCATTGAATATTTGAATTCCTCCAAAAATATGTTTAAAAAAAAAAAAAAAAAAAACGATACAAGTACTTGGATGGTAGTTGTTTCCCTTATCTCCATTAATTTCGTTGGTCACGGTTTTGTTGTTGCTTTTAATTTATAGGTGATGACCAAAAATAATGTGGCGACACCGACTTGACCTTCGCCGATGACCGCCTCCACGCCAGACCCTATAGGTAATTTACCTTTAAACGAAAAAAAAAACACAATATTAAAACTAAACTTTTTTCAAATAGAAATTTAAACTCTCTACCGGACTTTACACTCGGAATTATTCACCGACCGGATCGGGCTCTTTCAATTGCTATAGCGAACTAACTCTATATGCCCGTTGGGATTTTGGTTCACCCTAGAATTTTTGCCACACAAAAAAAACACTATTCTTAAGCCAGTGTATATAGGATCCGTTGAGGGTCAGTCACTCTAGCTCGGAGGAGCCCTCCCCACTAGCATTCCCCCTCCCGACAAGAAAAAAAAAGAGAATCTTTTTCCAACAAAAACAATCCTACTGTCCCCCCCCCCCTCAAGCAGCCACTCTCAAATTACCGATTGAGTCATGGCCTCGAACACACTCATCCATTAAGTTCGATCCTCGAACTACCCAGCTGATGCTAACTTTGACATTTCTTTTTTTTTTCTTCTCAAATTAGTCGTCATTTTTCCAAATGATTGTTTTTACAATTTTTTTTTCGGCATTTTTCCTTCCCAAGTCCTAATTAAAACACGACCGGTCAAATAAATCGTTTTAATTTCGTACCAGGATCCCTTTGCCTTGGGATAGATGGCTGTGGCCCCTATATTTTCTCGGACTGGTAAAAGGAAGAAATAAGCAACCAAGCAAACAAGATAGGTACCTAAATTTTTTTTTTTTTTTATATTGTAAACATACATTTTCATTTCATATTTAGGTTTCGTTTTTATAGAACGATTCTTGAGCCATTCCAGGCAACCGTAACAAACTACGTAAAAAAAGTAAGTGTTTCAATAATTGCAAAACAAAGATAGGTAGGTAGGTTTATACTCAAATTGTTCCTTTCACGTGTTGTCTGAAATCTGACAACAACAAAAATCCAAAAGAAATCTCAAATTTCGCACATTATAAATGAACAAGTTACCTAAATCTTCCAAGATCTTTACTTGTATTTTTCAAAATTCAATCCTTTGCAAGAGACCCATAAGCAATTTTAAAACAGATCAAATAGTTGACCTACCTCACACTTTTGTTACATGCAATTCTCTAAAAAAAAAACAACGATATCAATGTACCTACATACCTACCACGTTAACCTATTTATGCATGTTCATTTTATGTGACCTGACCTTCATCAAGATTTCGATCGAGTCCCAGACGAGTTCACATTTTTTTTTTTGGCAGCTACAGCAAGTAAAATATGAAAAAACAACAACAACAAAACGAAAATAGAAAAAATTACACACATTTAGCTATTTGCTACTGTGTTTTGAAAACAAAATTGAAAAATATCCTTCACCCTTCCATACACAGAGAATAAAACTTGTCATCCCATTACTAAATCAAAGCGAAAGGACAACAACGAAACCCACAGAAACACACACACACAAAAATATCCCCTACTAAAACGTCCAATGTCAATCACCATTCCACTGATCTTTTCCCTCTGCTTTTCTTTCCACTACCTGCTCTACTACTGTGGCTGCAGCCGGCGCACAGTGGTGCAAATGCGGAAAAAAATCGAAAAATGAAAATTGTAATATGCAATTTTTAGATTTGTTTTTCTATAGATATATCATTGTTCTATGTTTTCCTAAAATTTGAGGAATTTTTATCGGATAATATGCAAGTTACAAGACTTCAAAGTTTCCCTTTTTTAAGTTTTGAAATTCATGTATTTTCATGTAATAACTTCTTGCCACGAAAAATAATATTTTAGAAATGTTTTGTAAAAGTTTAGTTTTTTATTTGAAAAGTACGTATTTTAAGCTTCCAAAACAAAAACAAAAATTTGTTTAACTAGCTCCAAGCAGAGTAAACTAGATATAATATTTTAATGCCCTTTACCTTGAGTTCTTAGCTTGTCTAAGCTACGCGTTCAAATTACATTTATTTGAAGGCTATAATATTCAGCTAACCATTAACATAAAAATTGTATCCTGGACGATCAAATCTTGAGCGCAGTGTGCAAGTTTGTTCTGCTGAATCACATTTTGGTTTTGACAGTGGCATGTATCAAACATGCAAATCAGTCGGCAATTTAGCCGGCAAATAATCATTGGAGATTTATTTACTGTCTTAAAATTTTTAATTAAAGCTGATTTTCAAACTGATGAATAACAAATACATTATATAAGTTTGCACATTGATGTACCTGTTTTTTCGGCTGTCAGAGTACAGTACGTTCTCTACTAACGCAACTCTCGACTCACGTATGTGCGTGACGAAGATGCGCAGAACGAAACAAAAATGAAAATGGGAAGGCGCTATCTGGTTTAGTTGTTAAGGGTGGGTCTCCCATGTAAATGTAGGGTAGTGCGTGCATAAAACTTAATATATCTCCTACATTTGAAAAGATATTTTAATGAAATAAACTGTATTAATTAGTCAACAAATGTGAGCAGATATGCTTATCATCAAATAATTATTTATCATGATATTTATACTTTCAAAAGATAAAAACTTTAAATTTTTCGTAAAATTTAGACACAAATTATTATGTCCTATTAATTTTCCTCTGTTAAGTAACTTTTTATTTTCTTTTGCTTCAGTTTCTTAATCAGAATAAATAAGTTCTATTTGTTATAGAAACCAAAGTTTTTTTTTTGTATGTATATATAATAAAATTGAGGTCAACCAAGGGGTCTTTTTTTTCTTTAGACAAGCGCAGTTTGTAAAATGTTCAACCAAATCGACCAAGATAATTTTTTTTAATATCATTGAAACTAGATGTTATCATGAACATCGATAAATATTTACTTTTTTTTAATTTACCGGTCTAGGAAGACCCAAAACAAAAAATAGCATATTTTTCATATGGGACGCTTTGTAAACCGCTTATTTATTTCAATTTAGGTAAAAAAAAAAATTATAATAATATTTGTTTAATTTGGAAGTATGCTATAGAAACATTTAATTTTTTTTTTTTTTTTATGTGCTTAAAATAGCAATTTAATATGTTAACATACTCACTCGTTTTTGTAAGTAGGGAAAACTTTTATCGTTTTGTTATTATTTTTCTATTTTTTTTTGGAATTTTTTCTTTTTGTATCAATTTAAAGAAAAATTATATCATTTGAAGTCACTTTACTATCTTATTTTAAAAAAGTATATTTTTTACCTTTTTTGAACAAAAATTTCACACTTATGAAAATGTAGTTCACGAAATTGTCACCACAATTAATGGCGTTAACATAGATTCTCTTTTATTGCAACCTCTTTGTAAGAGAGTATTTCTCATTTTTTCTTATATGATTTTTTGTTGGTTTGATTTTGGTTTTTCCTTTTCTTTGAAATTTGAATACCAACACAAAAATCAGCTGTACCTGTTCTTATAAGATCATTGTTCCATGCATTTTTGAATGATTCGGACAATTTTGGTGACAAATCGATAGATGATTTTTAATTTGTGGTTATAAAAAAAATTGGTGTTATTTTGTATGACTATAAAGAGTCTTGTGATTGTGACACATTAAAATTTTGATCAGTGCTGCTCATATTTAAAAAAAAAAAACAAATAAACAATATACGCACATAGTTTTTCCAATCTGAGTGAAAAAAAAAACATTTAAAAAGTTATGCCTCGTAAGGTGAAAAATGCATCCCAGATATTAGGGCTGAAAAAAAGGAAATATCCCTTTCAAAAAGTTAATAAAAGGTAACACTTTGCTTATATTATGAATAAATGTTTTTAGTTGTTGTGTTAAACTTTATTTTTGTGTACACAAATCGTGTGGTTAGGATAGGTAAGCGATGGGAAGGTATTTCGATGGTCGGTAGTAGTCCTCTTCAACGTATGTACCATGTACCTGTTGTAATATTTGTTTTTTTTTTTCATTCTCGCTCCTTATATTCTTTTCAAAAAGTACAGCATCCATTATTGTAAAAGGTGGGTGATTGATATAATTAGATTTGTCATCACCCAACAGGTAGGTAGTACCTGCCATATAAGCGGGTGCTGTACTCGTCGTCGTCCGCATAAATAGGTATTCGAGTGATTTTCTAAATATCGTGTGCGAGGAGAGGTCCTTTGTCATATCGATAAATAGATATGTACTAAGGTCGGAGAAGCATTGGTCGTTGCGGTGGTACATACATATACATAGATATCAATACACATTGTGTGTTTTCTTATCGTATGTAGAAGAAGTAGGTTCGGTTATTTTTGAATAGCTTGGCAACAAAAAGTCATAGAGCCATACGGTTTTCAGTGTTGGATTTAAAATTAATGGGAGCATTGAATTCTGAGGACAAAAATAATACTTAATCACGTAAAATTTTGAAAAAAACTAGTTTTAAAATTATTTTAAAAAATTTTTTTTTTCAAAATTTTGAGTTTGAAAGTTAATATTTTGAAAGCGGTTCACTAGAATAACTGATTTTAAAATTATGATAATAGAGAAGTCGAAAAAAGTGGGTCCGAAAATTCTGCCTGTCTGTTTGTCTGTCTGTATCGGCACCTACAGCCTAAACGGCTAGACCGATTCGCTTCAAATTTGGTACATAGTATTATTATTGTCCTACAGAAGGGTTTTTGGAATAAGCATTCTATTGCAGATTGTATGAATATTTGCAAAAAATTAAAAAACGCCAGTTTATAGGTATTCAACAAATACATTTATTTAAAATTTTTAGAAAAAAATTTAATAAGCAGTTTTCAAAATATTAATTTTTTTAATTTTTTTTTTAAAATGCTTTTAAAAATACAAAAAAATATTTTTCAAAAATATTGGTATGCAATACAAATTGAGCTACCTACACCTTTATGTGTGTAAGATTTCGAAAGAATCGGTTGCGTCGTTTTCGAGTTAGTCGAAAGCAAAAAAAAACGGTCCTATGGAAAGTACCGTTCTTAGCCATTTTTTAAAACTTTTTTTTTCAGCCATATGATTGGTCGTACCTAAAAAGCAACACTGATTTTTTTAAATAAAAATCGTTAGAGCTATTTTTGAGAAAAATAAGCTTTAACGTAACGGTTGTATGGCAGGTACCGTTATTTTTTGAGCTAAGAAAAAAATTTCAATTTCCCCTCTGCACAATACCTAAAAAAGTCTATATAGGTACCAAGTTTGAAGCAATTCGGCCCACCCGTTTGGGCTGTAGGTCTCTATACATACAGACAGACAGACAGACAGACAGACATACAGACGGACAGAATTTTTAGACCATCTTTTTTCGTCTTCACTATCATCGTAATGTCATGTTTGATTGTTATCTCAAAACTTTTTTTTTCGACGAATGCATAACTTGCCTTATAGTACCTATAATCGCAAGTAAAAAGTAACAATGTTTCAATAATAATAGATATATAGCTAGGTACTCAAATTATTCTTTTCCCTTTGCAATAAACCCATAAGCAATTTTAAAACAGGTCAAATAGTTATATTGATCTACCTCACACTTTTGTTACATGCAACTTAAAAAAAAAAAACAACGATATCAATGTACATACCTACCTACATATACCTATATTAAATATAATGTAACGTTTACCTATCTACCAATGCATGTTCATTTTATGTGTCCTGACTCCTGAGTCCTGACCTTCATCAAGATTTCGATCGAGTCCCAAACGAGTTCAAATTTTTTTTTGTCACTGTTATGGCAGCAACAGCAAGTAAAATATGAAAAAAAAAAACAACAACAAAACGAAAATAGAAAAAAATTACCCACATTTAGCTATTAGCTACTCTGTTTTGAAAAAAAATTGAAAAAAAATCCCTTCACCCTTCCATACAGAGAGAATAAAACTTGTCATCGCATATCGCATTACTAAATCAAAGCGAAAGGACAACAACGAAACCCACAGAAAGACACACACAAAAAGTATCCCCTACTAAAACGTCCAATGCCAATAATCTTTTCCCTCTGCTTTCCTTTCCACTGCCTGTACCTCCTCTACTACTGTGGCTGCAGCCGGCGGTGCGCGCCACCACCGCACCGCACCGCTTTGAGAATAATAATTATTGTGAGTTCACTGCGACTGCGGAAGATCACAAAATTATTTTGAAAAGAGAACAAGAGTAAATGAGTTACCAAAAACAATATAACGAAGAGAAAAGAATATCGCACTACCACATAGAACACAATTTACATGGCGTTTAAGTTCTGTTCTGAGGTAGACCCACCCTTAAGGGGTGTGATCTTCCACAGTCGCAGTGAACTCACAATAATTATTATTCTCAAAGCGGTGCGGTGCGGTGGTGGCGCGCACCGCCGCGCCCGCCCGCCGGCTGCAGCCACAGTAGTAGAGGAGGTACAGGTAGTGGAAAGGAAAGCAGAGGGAAAAGATCAGCGGAATGGTGATTGGCATTGGACGTTTTAGTAGGGGATACTTTTTTGTGTGTCTTCTGTGGGTTTCGTTGTTGTCCTTTTGCTTTGATTTAGTAATGTGATATGCGATGACAAGTTTTATTCTCTCTGTATGGAAGGGTGAAGGGATTTTTTTCAATTTTTTTTCAAAACACAGTAGCTAATAGCTAAATGTGGGTAATTTTTTTCTATTTTCCTTTTCTTGTTGTTTTTTTTTTTCATATTTTAC
Source organism: Platycheirus albimanus (assembly GCA_916050605.2). NCBI lineage: Eukaryota > Metazoa > Arthropoda > Insecta > Diptera > Syrphidae > Platycheirus > Platycheirus albimanus. The sequence continues at coordinate 188,184,698 of OU696696.1, forward strand.
TTGCTGTTGCTGCCATAACAGTAACAAAAAAATGTGAACTCGTTTGGTACTCGATCGAAATCTTGATGAAGGTCAGGACTCAGGAGTCAGGACACATAAAATGAACATGCATAGATAGGTAAACGTTACATTATATTAAATGTAGGTATATTTAGGTAGGTACATTGATATCGTTGTTTTTTTTTTTAAGTTGCATGTAACAAAAGTGTGAGGTAGGTCAATATAACTATTTGACCTGTTTTAAAATTGCTTATGGGTTTATTGCAAAGGGAAAAGAATAATTTGAGTACCTAGCTATATATCTATTATTATTGAAACATTGTTACTTTTTACTTGCGATTATAGGTACTATAAGGCAAGTTATGCATTCGTCGAAAAAAAAAGTTTAGAGATAACAATCAAACATGACATTACGATGATAGTGAAGACGAAAAAAGATGGTCTAAAAATTCTGTCCGTCTGTATGTCTGTCTGTCTGTCTGTCTGTCTGTCTGTATGTATAGAGACCTACAGCCCAAACGGGTGGGCCGAATTGCTTCAAACTTGGTACCTATATAGACTTTTTTAGGTATTGTGCAGAGGGGAAATTGAAATTTTTTTCTTAGCTCAAAAAATAACGGTACCTGCCATACAACCGTTACGTTAAAGCTTATTTTTCTCAAAAATAGCTCTAACGATTTTTATTTAAAAAAATCAGTGTTGCTTTTTAGGTACGACCAATCATATGGCTGAAAAAAAAGTTTTAAAAAATGGCTAAGAACGGTACTTTCCATAGGACCGTTTTTTTTTGCTTTCGACTAACTCGAAAACGACGCAACCGATTCTTTCGAAATCTTACACACATAAAGGTGTAGGTAGCTCAATTTGTATTGCATACCAATATTTTTGAAAAATATTTTTTTGTATTTTTAAAAGCATTTTAAAAAAAAAATTAAAAAAATTAATATTTTGAAAACTGCTCATTAAATTTTTTTCTAAAAATTTTAAATAAATGTATTTGTTGAATACCTATAAACTGGCGTTTTTTAATTTTTTGCAAATATTCATACAATCTGCAATAGAATGCTTATTCCAAAAACCCTTCTGTAGGACAATAATAATACTATGTACCAAATTTGAAGCGAATCGGTCTAGCCGTTTAGGCTGTAGGTGCCGATACAGACAGACAAACAGACAGGCAGAATTTTCGGAAACACTTTTTTCGACTTCTCTATCATCATAATTTTAAAATCAGTTATTCTAGTGAACCGCTTTCAAAATATTAACTTTCAAACTCAAAATTTTGAAAAAAAAAAAATTTTTAAAAATAATTTTAAAACTAGTTTTTTTCAAAATTTTACGTGTTTAAGTATTATTTTTGTTCTCAGAATTCAATGCTCCCATTAATTTTAAATCCAACACTGAAAACCGTATGGCTCTATGACTTTTTGTTGCCAAGCTATTCAAAAATAACCGAACCTACTTCTTCTACATACGATAAGAAAACACACAATGTGTATTGATATCTATGTATATGTATGTACCACCGCAACGACCAATGCTTCTCCGACCTTAGTACATATCTATTTATCGATATGACAAAGGACCTCTCCTCGCACACGATATTTAGAAAATCACTCAAATACCTATTTATGCGGACGACGACGAGTACAGCACCCGCTTATACCGGTCTATTTACGGACACTCATTCATTCATTCTCACACAGAACACCCATTCCCTCCGCACGTACCAAACGCACTGCAGATACATTGCGGTCACACACATTCCTATGCGCAACTGCGACTATATAACATATCCCGTCAATGCGCATAAGAAAAATATTTTACCATGCATGTCTATGTACCTAGTAGGTACATAGACATGCATAGAAAAATATTTTTCATATCACCCAACAGGTAGGTACTACCTACCTGTTGGGTGATGACAAATCTAGTTATATCAATCACCCACCTTTTACAATAATGGATGCTGTACTTTTTGAAAAGAATATAAGGAGCGAGAATGAAAAAAAAAACAAATATTACAACAGGTACATGGTACATACGTTGAAGAGGACTACTACCGACCATCGAAATACCTTCCCATCGCTTACCTATCCTAACCACACGATTTGTGTACACAAAAATAAAGTTTAACACAACAACTAAAAACATTTATTCATAATATAAGCAAAGTGTTACCTTTTATTAACTTTTTGAAAGGGATATTTCCTTTTTTTCAGCCCAAATATCTGGGATGCATTTTTCACCTTACGAGGCATAACTTTTTAAATGTTTTTTTTTTCACTCAGATTGGAAAAACTATGTGCGTATATTGTTTATTTGTTTTTTTTTTTTTTAAATATGAGCAGCACTGATCAAAATTTTAATGTGTCACAATCACAAGACTCTTTATAGTCATACAAAATAACACCAATATTTTTTTATAACCACAAATTAAAAATCATCAATCGATTTGTCACCAAAATTGTCCGAATCATTCAAAAATGCATGGAACAATGATCTTATAAGAACAGGTACAGCTGATTTTTGTGTTGGTATTCAAATTTCAAAGAAAAGGAAAAACCAAAATCAAACCAACAAAAAATCAAATAAGAAAAAATGAGAAATACTCTCTTACAAAGAGGTTGCAATAAAAGAGAATCTATGTTAACGCCATTAATTGTGGTGACAATTTCGTGAACTACATTTTCATAAGTGTGAAATTTTTGTTCAAAAAAGGTAAAAAAGATACTTTTTTAAAATAAGATAGTAAAGTGACTTCAAATGATATAATTTTTCTTTAAATTGATACAAAAAGAAAAAATTCAAAAAAAAAAAATAGAAAAATAATAACAAAACGATAAAAGTTTTCCCTACTTACAAAAACGAGTGAGTATGTTAACATATTAAATTGCTATTTTAAGCACATAAAAAAAAAAAAAAAAATTAAATGTTTCTATAGCATACTTCCAAATTAAACAAATATTATTATAATTTTTTTTTTTACCTAAATTGAAATAAATAAGCGGTTTACAAAGCGTCCCATATGAAAAATATGCTATTTTTTGTTTTGGGTCTTCCTAGACCGGTAAATTAAAAAAAAGTAAATATTTATCGATGTTCATGATAACATCTAGTTTCAATGATATTAAAAAAAATTATCTTGGTCTATTTGGTTGAACATTTTACAAACTGCGCTTGTCTTAAGAAAAAAAGACCCCTTGGTTGACCTCAATTTTATTATATATATATATAAAAAAAAAACTTTGGTTTCTATAACAAATAGAACTTATTTATTCTGATTTAGAAACTGAAGCAAAAGAAAATAAAAAGTTACTTAACAGAGGAAAATTAATAGGACATAATAATTTGTGTCTAAATTTTACGAAAAATTTAAAGTTTTTATCTTTTGAAAGTATAAATATCATGATAAATAATTATTTGATGATAAGCATATCTGCTCACATTTGTTGACTAATTAATACATTCTATTTCATTAAAATATCTTTTCAAATGTAGGAGATATATTAAGTTTTATGCACGCACTACCCTACATTTACATGGGAGACCCACCCTTAAGTGATGTGCCAACTCGTAAATCTATCAAACCGAGTTAGCTCGAGTTGGAATTCAAGCAAACCGAGTTGCAACTCGAGCTGGCCAACTCGGTTTGAAACAAAATCGGTGAATACATGTCATTCATTGTTTTTGAGTATTCGATTCGGTTTGGTAGTAAAAAAATCCGATTTTTTTCTGATTTCTTAGACATTTTTTAATCACTCGACATCCTAGCCATCCTTCAATGGAATTTGACACTTCATAGCTTGACAGATGGAGGAAGAACTATACTTTGGACAGAGTAGCGTATTTCGTTCCAAATGTCACCCATTTGCTCTAAAATTGCCTTTTTCCATGCAATAAAAATTTAATTGTTTTTCGGTTCTGGTTGATGTTCAATCTAATAGCGAGTTTCATTCAAATTTGGAAGAATTGTTCTCAAAATCGTGAATTGCCCTTTTGAATGAAACTTCTTTTAGGTATCCATGTCAATTTGAAATTGACTTTTTGTCATTTGATTTTTGTCTTTTGTCATTGGAAGAAGTAATCATTGGTTAATTGATAGTTAGTTGGATAATTAAAGTACTGTTACATGAATAGTGTTTGTCGCAACTACAGTTTTATGAATGGTTTTTGTTTCTACTACAGAAATATTACTATATGGTTTTGTCTCTACTACAGTAAAATGCTGAATAATTCTGCTGAATGATTCTGCTGAAATAACAATGGGGAATTTGAAAGCTCTGAAAACTTTCAAAGCATCTTGACAATTCCGTATGGTTCGAGACTTAGACTGTTCGAGAAACTTTGATCCCAAGTATAAATAGGACATTTTATTCGGAAATGGACACAGTTTCATTTTAACCGTGGTAACGAATGAATGGTGAGTAATTAGTGGTGCTAAGATAAAGAAATAAATAAAGAGTTTGAACTGAGATAAAAGTGAGTTTCATTTAAAGAGATAGTAGTGGTGATTGAAAAGTAAAGGAAAATAAATTTTATTTACGAACCCAAGACTAAAAACATTACAGTGGTGTCAGAAGTGAAATAAAACTTAAGAACATAATTACTTTGAACAAATAGAAGTGAAAAGTGATAAAGTGAATATGGATAAACTGGTAAATGCCCTTAACTTGATTGAACTTAGAGCAGTGCTAAAGAGTCGGGGTCTTCCTACTGCTGGAACCAAAAATTACCTCATTATTAGACTGCAAGAAAATATGACTCAGCAAAACGAAAATCCGGACACATTCCCCGTGGATGTTGAAATTGAAGAGGAACAAGAGCATGTAAGTAATAGTTCCGACTTGTCCAATATGATGGCTCTTCTTCTTGAGCGTTTTCAAGAGCAAAGAAATGAGCTCCTAGACCGTTTTGAAAACCAAGAGAAGAATCTGGAAGGCCAGAAAACCCTCCTGGAAGGTAAGTTCTCTGAATTTGAAAGCAAGTTCGTTGCTGCTGAAGAGCGCCTAGACAGCATCGAACAACAAATTCAACTGTAGACGCAAAGTTCCAATACAAATTCGACAATATGGCGAAGAAATTGGACAAGATAAGAAAAATCAAAATCAGAGAAAGTTCTGGGGACTGCATGCGAAAGAAGGAAATGCATCCGCCAACCTTCGATGGACAAACTTCTTGGTCGATCTACAAGAGACAATTTGAAGCAGCTTCGACAACAAATGGCTGGGAAAACGAAGAAAAGTTTGTTGCACTCACACTTGCTCTCAGAGGACCTGCTGCAGAACTACTGCAAACAATACCAGCAGAGTTACATGGCAACTTCAAAGCTCTTACTCAGGCGATTGAAAAACGCTTTGGAGATGGCCATATGCAAGAGGTTTTCCGGGTACTACTTAACACCAGGGTTCAGAAAAGAGGTGAGACTCTTCAACAGCTCCAAGCAGACATCGAACACCTCGCTCATCTGGCATATCCAACGGCGGGTGAGGAAATTATTAACCAACTTGCTGCTGAAGCATTTGTCCGTGGCTTAGCTGATATCAACCTACAGCGAGCAGAACGAACAGCCAGAAAACGGACGCTTCCTGAAGCATTAGCGTTCGCCCTCACCATGGAAGCAGCAGAACAGGCTTCTCAGAGCATTCATCGGGTAAGAGAAGTAACTGTAGAGGAGTGCAATTGCCAGAGAACAACATTCCAGAGCAACTCCCGTGATGGATTCATTCGATGCTGGATCTGCAACAAGACCGGACATCTCGAGCGCCAGTGTCGTACGCCATTAAGAGGAGTTTGTCAACATTGTGGCAGCAGGAAGAACAGCCAAGAAGAGACTCATAAAACCCCTGTTGAAACTGTTTCCCACCCTGGAAAACGAGTAAGAACCAACTTCACGGGACAGAAACTGGTTCCGGGTATCGATGGCCCTAGAACTACGATCCAGGTCTCGCAGACTAATCGAGAAAATAAAAGTCTGACAATGGAAGCAGCTATAAACAACAAGAAATATGTGGCAACTATCGATACCGGTGCCACCGCCTCCATTGTAAGAAGAGACGTGGTGAAGATGACATGGCTACACAACACCAATAGCTACTGTCTGAAAACGGCAACAGGTGAGTCAGCTAAAGTACATGGGGAAGTACAACTAGTGATCGGATTGGCAGAAATGGAGTTTTCACATAAATTCCTAGTGGCAGATATTTGCGATGAGTGCATCATCGGAATTGACTTCATGAAAGCACATGGAGTAATTTTGGATATTGGTAACCAGGTTCTGAAATTTAGAAATGTCGAGATTCCGATGATCTATGGTAACGAAAACTCGTCAACCCTGAGAACTGTCTAAATATGAGTCTAAATAATGTCAAGCAAGTAGTAGACGTGTTTTTGATCCGCTCCTTCCGTTCAAAGAGTTAAATCCGATTTAATTAATATTATAGTAGAATCATATTGATAATCCAATAATTGTTATTGCATCTCTGCCTATTGCATTTAAACTGTCTTAAAGTGTGAAGTGTGATAATTTGTGTACATAAACGAAAGCCGAGAACTTAAACAATTATTGAGTGCCAATCTTTTTCTATATTTTCTCATCATGTCTAACGTTTCCACAATGAACACTTATACTGCTACCACTACAAACAACGCAGCCTACACAACTACCGCAACCCCTGTCATCATACCCACTTACACTACCGCAACTATAACAGCTGTCACAACTGTCGCTCCTTCCACCACTACCTCTGCTACTGCAACCACAACCACAACAACAGCCACTCCCTCCACTGCCAAAACTACAGCCAAAACTGCCAATACCACATCCACTACTAGTAAAATTGCTGCATGCCCCACTGCTTCTCCAGCTACTAAATGCAACTCCGCCGCTCTCAACACCCGCTCCAGAATTCGAAGCAACGATTGTGAAACACCAATTATAAAAAATCAAACTCCCGATAAATCCAATTTGTTTGTGCCGAAAAAGAATAACAATAACAGGCAGACACTCTCTAAAGCTACTGCCAATGACAATAAAAATAAACACCTTCATGAGTTTGAAACTAATCTTTTGGCAAATATTGCAAAATCATTCAAAGACCTTGAAGCAGAGATAACAAAACATGTCAGTGAAACTCTATCCACCTTAAAAGACCGCTTATCTCAATGTGAAAACGAAATAACGGAGCTTAAAAACGAAAACAAAAAAATCAGAGATCAATTAGAGGATCAGCAACGTCTTCAACGTTTAAATGATATCATTGTGTGTGGCCTACCCAAAGATATTAGTGCAATCGATCTCGCAAACAAACTTGCTGTCAAGCTTAACCATCCGCTCCCGCCTCACTTTGATGCATTTCGATTAAAGGTGGGAAGGACAAGCAACGATAACGATAATCCACTTCTTGTTCGGCTATCCTCTTCTGCTGAAAAAAGAGCATTTCTCTCTGCATTCCAGTCATTGAATGGTTTAACTACATCCCAACTGTTGGGCGACAACCAACACTACACCCCTGGCCCTGACCGACGCATTTACATTAACGAAAGCTTAACGCCGCTCAATAGTTCTCTGCTACGGCATGCAATTCAACTCAGAAAAGAGGGTATTCTGTTTTCAGCGAGAACGAGAAATGGATTTGCTTACGTAAAAAAAAGCAGGGATGATATGGAAATGAAAATAGATTCCAGCACGTTTTCTACTCTTTCCACCTAACCATGGATGTGCATGGAGCAGATCATTCATTTATGTATTATTTATAAATCTAGGTAATTTATCTCTTAACTTGAATCTGAATTTTTTTTTTTTTTTTTTTTTTTTTTAATTTAGTTGCAAAATTTGTAATTCGAATTGCTGTGCTGTCTGTCTTGGAGCTATTGTTTAATTTGTTTTATTTTTTTATTTTATTTTGTATGTTGTTGGTTAAGGTTCATCTGGTAGAATGGAAATGTCTGCAAAGTCTGTCATACAAATTCTGTCTAATGCTCGCGAGGGATTCAGGGTTTGCTGTATGAATGCGCGTAGCTTAAGCTTGGAGAAATTAGATTTTGTGAAATATGTTTTTGATTCGTCTGGTGTTGATGTTATTTGCATAACTGAGACTTGGTTAAAACCTGACACTCTCCATAATCTGTATCAAATTACAACTACCGACTGATACGCAATGACAGGATCACTGACACAATTGGAGGTGGAGTAGCAGTGTATTGTAATGTTGCTCTCAATTGCAAAATCATTGCCAAGTCAGAAAAAGTTGGCATCGAATTTCTTGTTTTAGAAGTATCTGATGGAAATGTGAAAAGCATACTGGGAGTCGCATATAACCCTAATAGGTCCTGTTCTCCTGAACCCCTGTTTTCATTTCTTAGGGAACTAGCTGCAATCTATGAAAACATTATTATTTGTGGTGATTTTAACGCAGATCTCTTTCTCTCTGATACTAGAGCTAGTCAACTTAAAGACGAAATTGCATCTACTAGCCTTTATGTATCAAATTCGTATGCAACGCGTTTCGGTCCCAACTGTGCTCCAAGTCTTCTTGACCTGATGATTGTTTCAGACTTGTCTAATGTTCTTCTCTTGGATCAACTATCTCTTGAAGGAATATCTGACCATGATTTGATTTACTGCACTTACAACATTAATTTCTCGCGTATCAGCTCTCCATCTACCTTTCAATTCCGTGATTTTAAATCCCTTAACAGTTCCGCTTTACATCTAGATGCGAACAATACTCCCTGGGATTTATGTTGTAGTCTTTATAACGTCAATGAAAAAGTAAATTTATTCCAATATTTTCTGTTAGAGCTGTATGAAAAACATATTCCGTTAAAGACTGTTAGAGTACGTAACACAAATTGTCCGTGGTTTACCCATGAAGTACTAAATTCAATTAAGAACCGTCGAAAATTGTACTCAAAATGGAAGCATTCCCCTTGCACTGCAAATTGGGAGGTTGTAGGGAAAATATTTGGACAACTGTAATGACAGTGTGACTTCACCCCAAAAATTTTTTTTTGGTGTGTGACCACCGCCTTAGAAGCGATGAAAATATTTACTTTTAGGTTCACACCAGTCACTAGATGGCGCTTATCCTACATTACAGATGCTCGATTTAATGGCGACAGATTTCCGCTTGCTAATAATTCCCTCCTTTGGAGAAATTTCCCCAGTCAAAATTGTTCCCCTTTCAGGAAATTTTGCCTGTCAGAATAAATTCCTTCACGGAACAGTTCCTTTCTACTCTGACAGAATTTATTCTGAAATCAGTCCTGTTGAATTTATCTCTTCGGCGATTTGTGTCCAATCTGACATTTGCACCACTAATGTCAGAGAGTTTCCAAACTGGAATCTGAATTGGTTGCATGTATTAGTGGCGGTATGCCATTCACCAGACCGATTTGGTTGTGGAATCAGTTGTATAACAATTATACCACACGGAAGAGAAACAGGAATTTCGATACTATTTATTTCTGATGACGTATTTGTCTGGTTTAGATATCCCCATGGCGAGGTCAGTTTTGGAGTAATGAATGTTTTATTATTACCCAGACCAACCAATACATTCATCAGTTTTGAGAACGAGGTGACAAAGTGACTTGTCATGAAGTTGTATTGGCATAATAATTTTTATTGTGCGTGGAATTTATTTTTCCTATCGTATGTCCCGCATCCCTCATCTGATGGAATGGTTGACACTCGTCGGTTGGACAAATTGGGAGTCATAATCTAATTGATTAGTTAGATTATTCCAAGTTCCATGACGGTGGTGACATCTAGGCGTGAACTAGATAAACTAATAATAAGAGCAATACTCTTTGAACATGCCCCAGCCATAGAAAAAATTTCCCTATCGCTACTGTGAACGGTTTGATACTCTATGGCCAGCCATATAAAATATGATCGAGATCATATTTCTGCCTATTTCATTTACGGCCAGCCTACCTACCAGACACATTTAGTTTTTCTACAAGTTCCTGTGCAAGCCACCAATTACAATTCAACAAATTGGATTTTTCCCTATAAAAAAGGTATGTAAAATATAGAATATTGTTGGAATAACTGGGCCGAATATATTCAGCTCATTTATTCGTCATAATATTCAATATTTTTACATTTATTTTCCTCATTCCAGGTAATTTATTTCAACCCTTAAGAAAATTTTCGCCAGTGGCAAAATTTTTTTTTTCCTTCTTTTGCGCGTCGGTGGTACCACACAACGTGGCTTACACGACGTGGCGTTATATTAATCGTTTTTTGTACGATTCCTGAAATCCTTTCGGTAGGATTTGTAAAGAATTTTGACTGAATTATTAAGGTATGTTTCTGAAACTTTCAACATAATCAAAATTTGTCATATGGCATGGTTTTCCCATAGGAAACGCCCGAGCACATGGTGCTGGCATAGGCAATCCATGTGGTCATCGACGCATCCAGGGCAGGATCATCTATAATTCAATGAACTTCCTATTACATCTTTACTTACTTTTCAACACTGAGTTGTTGAGTTTTCTTCGGCGGTATCCGGAAGGGATTCCGAAGGATTTTAATTAAAGCTCCATCTACTTTAAAGTGAAGTGTTGTGCCTTCTTGTTTTTGTGTTTTTTTCTGATAAGCCACGTGCGGCCGACGCAGTCCCGCACACAAGTTCATAAAATTCACTGTCGTCTGGACACCAGTACATTCGAGGAAGTGGTGTGTCGTCGCTGGTTAGTGTACCTCACCCTTTCGCCCACTTGGTTTTGTTCGACGACGTGGAAATTATCTGCGCTTCTTCTGCACCGTCCTGACGCCACGGTTGCAGAACACCTTCACGATATCCACGGACATCATTGTATGAATTCGGAAGCACCACCTGCGGTGCCAAGAAAGCCCACCTGCGGGCACATACACCTTGTTTGATTACAAGTACTTGGGCAGGAGATCTCTAAGATCAATTTTGGAACTTCCATCTGTTTGGACAAATTGTTCCTCAGATTGGATACATCTGTACTATAGACACCACGCGCGGTGTATTCACCAGGCGCACCTCAGCTCTGTTGCGGATCCGCATTGGATTTGGACGCTTTGGCTTCCGATCTTGCGAAACGTTTGCATCCCTACAACTGGAGTCACGTCTTGGTCATCTTCAAGTCTTCAACCTCATCTGTACGAGTCACTTTTATCAACATTGAGGATATAAAGGAGTGCGAATACAAATCCCTCTCAACAAAAAAACCAATTACACTTGAGTATCATTTTTTTCAATTTTACTTTATTATTAGATTATATATATATATGGTAGATGTAATCATTCTATAGTGATTTTTGAAAAGTGCATAAAAATTTAGATCCCTGAAATAATATAAAAGATAATCCTTTTAGACGTGATTTTTGAAACATAAATTACCTATTATTAACGCGGTTAACTTTTTTTTTGCCTACGTTACCGTAAAATTACTTGCTGGTGCTATATAATCGAAATAGATTACGACTTTTTAAACATTAATAATTTGCAATCGCGATAAATTTCTCTGAAATTTGAATAATTTTGGCGAACCATTGAAGGCATTGCTAAATTTTTGAAAATTACCCACAGATAGTCTGGTAACTATCTAACAATCATCGTCGTCCTTTAGTGTAGTATGTTTTGTGAATTTGTGTTCTCCATACTTTGGTGTGTCCAAGTATTTCATTGGCAACCAACCCCAGAGTCACAAAGACTCCTCACGCCAATTATCAATTACCTTGCTAGGGATATAAACTCCCTACCCCGCTGTATAGCTGGTAAATTGCATCTTGTAAATACATGATATCAAGTTGCAACAGTAATAAATCATTGAGTAAATTTTTGAAAATAAACAGTTAAATATTTTTGAAAATACGATATTAGATAGGAGCAGTGCACTTCTTCATCTAGGTATTTAAGATTTTTAAACTATATTGATTTTAAAATATATTTACTATATTGCATTCATTGATATCATATACAAACGGTATATGCATTTATATCCAACTTTTACTTTTCAGCGACCCTCCCTGATACTGGCCTGAACATTGATCCTTCAGTTTGATACAGTACCATTTACTTATCAACTTACTTTCCCTTAAGAAACCTTGTTGTGTTCTTGGGTATTTCAAGTACCAATCCCATCTTTATTGTCTTTCTGAATTGCATGCAATTCACTCCTCACATTGGGTTTGCTTCCATTGTGTTCTCACTTACCTTTTTACTTCATTCAGTATGATTTTGTTTGTCATCTTGTTATGGTATTGTTTGTATGGTATACCTCTATGGTACTGACCTACCTTCTTTTATGATGAGACTGATTATTAACCTATACGGTTATTGTATACTCCTTACCGGAATTCATACCTGAGTTGTGTTTACTCATTAGCCCTTCGTTGGCTTTGGAAATTGATTCGACTTTACGTTGCAAAGTGGTAATACACTACCTGTGTTCACACATTTAACATTCTATTATACTTTCCTGAAGTTAATAATAGATATTTGGTTGATCCTTTGTTGTGATTGTTATATGTTTTGGTTTTGGTCAAACGGAAGTTACGGTTTATGACTCCGTTGTCACCGCCTATAGTTAGTAAATTATATATGGCTTAATTTGAGATATTTTGAATAATTTTGACTACAATTTCGTGCGGTTGAGTATCTCTATTTAGTATTCGATATACTTTCGATAAATTATTTTCGAAATCGGTTTACTTAAAAATACTTACAATATTGACAGCATTTTCAAGCCGCTGTGACCTATTTGTTTTACTTCGTATTGATTCAATTTGTTTCATTGTCGTGAGTTACGTTTCTGTACGCGTGATTATCTTTAGTATTAATTTAACTTTACTTGAATTTTTAAAAGATTATCGACCTTTTTATCTTTTGAGATTTACTTAATCTTATTACCCTTCTGGTATTGAAAATCGATACTATCAAGATTGAATCTTGAATATCGACTTTGTATTTAATAACTTCACTTTTGAAATCGAATTGAATTCGATGGTATTTTCGGTCGAGTAAAAATATTAGAATTTTGACTTAAATATATATTAAGTATTTAGGAAATAATACTCTTGTTAGATTTAAGACTTTATTAAATAAAATTTTTGGACGTTTATAGAATTTGAAACTTTTTGCAGTCTTCATTTATCCAGTAAATTTTGATGCAGATTGTATTTTCAGATTTTCTATGAGTAATAAGAATTTAGCTATTATGGAATAGGTTAGTTTAGGTCCGATGGGGGTTGTATAGAACTCTCTCTCCCTCACATTTTCATGAACGGTGGAACATTTAGGTATAGGATGTTTGGGTTAGTTTTGATATAGTATAGTGATTTAGTGATGTAGGTCAGGCTTGACCTACATTCATGTTAAGGGGCTTCTTAATAATATTCCTTTTTACTGTCATAGAGAAGCCATGGTTCGAAGAGGGAGTTGATCTTCTTCGGAAATGGGTGGGTTAAGAGACAGGGGTTTGTCGACTACACCTTAGACAACCCGACACCAGGTCAGACACTTCGCTCCTGCACTCTACATAACATTTGAGCATGGTAGAGACGAGGGCATAGTCAGCTCTAGATATCTTCTGACATCCAAAGATATCACAGTTAGAAACTATTTAGTGTGGTCAATGTTGTTTGTGGTAAAGGAAAAATTTCTACTCGGGACTCCATAAGAAGTGCAAGGCTAAATCATCTTCTCAATCAAATAGAATATTATTACTCCTCCGTGAGTATCACAGACTAAGAGGGTCTGAGCGAAATATATATACGCATCCTAATGAACAAAGTATCTTGTGCCACAGGCCTTAGTCTTTCAGAAAGAAAGGGATATATTAACATCCGTATCCAGATATGCAGGGTAAAAACTTGTAGCACCGTCGCGATCCCACAGCAAGGACTCACCTCCCTTCTGCTCTTGAGTGGAGCGGGGCAATGCTGCATATCGACGCGGTGGTCGATCAGCGACAACCTCAATTTGCCTCTCGGGTCAATGCCCTCCAGTATGTGTAGTGTACTGAAGAGTAGTACGGGGTAGGGGAATTGAGGATTAAGAAATTCGACTTACTATTAATATTTTTTCTTCTATACCAACCGAGTTCGTGATGGATGAGAGATTCTGCTTACGTCATTTCCCATGACACATGGAGGCAATAGGCCTTTGTGACAGGCGAGGACTAGGGGTTTAGGAATCTTCTTTCCTTCTACGAACACTACAATGATTGGGTCGGCTTCGGATCTTTTGAGTGTAGTAGTGGTCTCGTGGTGGTTAAATTCTGTTTCCGCGTGGATCATCGGTATGAGTTTTCGTTTCGAAGTTTAAGATAATTTCTCTGGTGAGTTTAGTTTTGAGTATGTGTTGAATAATTTTAGGTATTGCAGGTCATCGAAGCTACCAATTAAAAATAATAATAAATTATCCACCCGCATTCTGGTTTCCTCTGGTTGTTACAAATCGAGCTCTGAGGTGATCGGCATGGTAAGTTTCTGTTCTAAGGGATATAGATTGTGATCTGAGTGCGGATCTATCTCTCTTACTAATCGTGTCTATGGTATTTGGGTGTATTGGTTTAGGTTCCCATATCTGATGGAACTTTGCAAAATGCGTGATCGTTGTATACATCTAGATACCTATGTGGTCCTGTCATACAACTATGAGCGCAGTGAAAGAACCGGAATGCTGTGGTGGATAAGTCTGTGTGTGAAGGAAAAGCGGCCAAGGATTTGTATGGTGAAGATATTCCTAGTAGAGACATGGTGCCCGAATGAGATGATAGTATGGGTACTGCGTTCTACTACCAACACCAGGAGACATTGTAGTTGAAGCATGGACTAGCGGTAGGGGTCTTCGTGGACTATCTGTAAGTTGGTCTTTTAGGTTTGATGCCCTCTACCGGTTGAACGTGTCAACATGAATACCATCATCATCATACATGTCCCAGCGAGAGGATATTCTTCCTTTCGTTAGTAGGTTGGGATTGCTGACGCATCGGGGTCGATGTCAATTGTGAGACATACAAATAGTTTTTATTTGTATTCTTCACTTGGCCTCACTCTGTGCGTTCGAGATCAGCGATTCCGTCTGAGATTTGTCGTTCTGTTTCTCTACGATACAGAATGTGACAGGTCCAGTTTTCTTTTTACGTTACAGAATGGCGCCCAACGTGGGGCCTGGAGCACGTACCCGATACTTTGTTATGATGTTTATTTTGATTTTGGAGAAATTTAGTTTTTGAAGTTTTGATGTTAGAATTTTTTTTTGGTGTTCGATGCAAAATTTTTTTTTGGTCGAATTTCTTTTCTGAGTTTAAGTTGCTTTTGGTAGAGTTATTCTGCTGGAGGAATAACATCAAGTCTATGTTTTGGATGCCTTATTGTCCGGGAGATTGGTGATCAAGTTCCTGATCTTCGTCTGTTGCATAGGATTCATTCGTAGTACTTTACCTTCTGTTTTGCTTTTGATTAAGGTTTTCGGTAACTTTATTGTCCAGGATTTAGACGTTTTTGAGTCTGGTCGTCTGTTGCGAGAGTACTGAAACTTTTTTCTTTTGAGTTTAGTAGAATTTTGAATTCTTCGAGGATGTTGTTGATAGATCTTTTGACCGGTGGTTGGTGAAAAAGTTCCCGATGCACGTCTGTTGCAGAAGCTATTAACACTCCAAGAGAATCCACCCACTCTCCTTTTATGCTTATTTTCGGATCTTTCAGTTTTTGTATTGAGTAAAATCACAAGCCCAAATATATTATGATGTTTTCATGTTTTCATTCAGTTATGGTTTTTGTCCGAGTTCGTTAAGTTTAAGGAACTCTCATGAAGCGCTAACCGGTGGTTGGTGAACTCGTTCCTAACGCACGTCTGCAGTAGCGTAATGAGACTCCTGATAACTGAACGAATTTCCCATATCTGCATTGATTGATGTTGTACATTTATTGACCCAATAGTTAGACCACATCCTCTAAATATTTTTAAAGTTTTTTGTTAGTTTTTTTTGGAGAAGTTAGTCGCTAGGCGCAATACTTCCACCTTCCGTTCATGTTTATGGGGGGGGAGATTCTTTCCAGCCCCCGGACCGTATTTCGATGATAAGACAATTTAATATTTTTGAAGTTTAAATATTATTGAGTATTTTTGAGATTTTGCAGTGTTGCACTTAGGATTATAATTTAAGATTTTTGCAGTGTTGCACCTTTTTGAGTATTTTTGCAGTGTTGCACCTTTTGAGTATTTACGGAAGATAAGGAAGACGTAATCCTGAAGATTCCATTTTTTTGAGATTTTTGAGTATTTTCGGAAAATAGGGAAGACGTAATCCCGAAGGTTCCATTTTTTGAGTATTTTCGTTTGGTGAGGTCGTGGAATTCTGCGTGTTTCACGGGTCATCGAAACGCTTTAGTTTTGAGTTAGTTTAAGCACTCTTTAGTTTAGTATATTATATTTTTCTTTAATTAGTTTTGAGATTATAGTCTTTGAAAACTTGAACTAGAAGAAGGTTCATTAGTTTACAAGGAGCTATAATAGATTTTTGTAGAGATTAGGTATCTTTTGGAAGATTAAGTTACAGATATTCAGTTTGAAGTTTATGAGTATTTAGCTTATCTTACGTATTTAAGTATAATTAAATTTTTTTTTCTTATTGAGCTTGATTTTCGATACGATTGTTTCGGAACTCAATTTTTGCGAAGTCTAAGGACGAAGTTACCTTAGATCAACATAAATTTTTCCTTACTTTATTTTTAAGATTTTTGAAGTTTTTGTAGGAAGTTTGAAATTATCAACTTCTCTCCAAACAATAATATTCAATAAGTTTTTGAATATTTACTTTTGATAAATTTTTGAATTTTTACTTTTTATAGTATTAAGACTTTATCTTTGTTTTGTGTAACTTTCGTAGCACAGCCCAATGCCCGGCTCTGCTAGAAAATTCTTTAATCCTGGTCCTTATAACCCGGAGTATTACGCACGTGTAGCTGACGAAATGGCGCCAACTGCACCCGCTAATCCTCAGGATGATTCCGGACATTCAGCCCACCAATCTGGTGCGGGCACGGATCATTCTAGCCATTCTGGCACCGCTCCACGCGAACCAATTCCCTTAGGTTCACCTTTGACTCCTGAAGAGCAAAGAAGAGCACAACAAGCGGCCAATCAATCTGCCTATATGCAGGAGATGATCTCGGCAACGGTAGACTTACACCGGATGGACGACAGGAAATTTTTTGTTGAAGAACTTTCGCGAGGTCTCGCGGAAAGTCAAGCTATTTTGTTAAGACATGTAACAGAGTTGTTACATAGTAGGGAGAACAACGCTAATAACCAAAATGTGAGTTGTGCGAACAATGCGAATAATAGAAACGCAAACGTTGATAATAATTTCAACCACCCTCCAGTTTCACAGGCAACACCGACTCCTTTAGTCAGTCGGCCTGCCAAATCCGCAGTAATTCCCTACGTCGACATGCCTACTCCTCAGGATAGGACTGTCAGATTTCCAGCCAGAACTGTGGCTGGCGATGTTGTTGATTTAACAAGTTTCGTGCCGGTTGAGCCTGTTAAGGCTTCACAACCTGCATCTCAGTCTGCTCCACCTGCAGCTAGTTCAAGTACCCCTCCGGTACATCCTTCGAACATGGCTCAGGGTGCGAACGTGGACAATTTCATGACACGCATGAATTCTTTTCGTTTGGATAACGATCAGTCTGCGGCTTCTCAGCCGAGAGCAATACACTCTAGTACTCCTACGTCTGGTACCCACCCACTATTCCACAAATGGGGAATAAAGTTTGATGGGAGGAATATGCCAGTAGATGATTTTTTGTTCCGTTTGGATCTCATTAGAGCTAGCTATCGCTTTTCATGGGAAGAAGTGTCTGGTGGTTTCCACCAATTTTTATCTGGATCTGCTGAACAGTGGTATTGGAGGTACCGCAAGCAGAATCAGCACGCGTCCTGGCAAACGCTACAATTGGCGTTAATTGAGCAATTCCGTAGCCTTGAAACGGATACGGAACTGTCTCGCAGGTTGTATGATCGTAAGCAACAATCAGGGGAGTCCTTCAATGACTTCTTTGATGCTATGATGCATATGAACTCCAACTTGCGAATCCCTAAGAGTGACAGGGAAATGATTGAAATCCTTAAAGCTAATGTGAAACGACAACTAGGTCAGTCTTTGATTTCCTTTAGCACATATAGTCTTCAAGAATTAGCGTATCAATGTCGCACTATTAAGAAATTCTTCGGTAGTTCAGATAACCAGCGACAACCTTTCGTACCAAATGCGTACAAGCAACCTCAACCATCCAGACGTTTCATCAACGCGTTGGATGAGCAAGCTCACCCTGAATTAATGAAATGCTGGAAATGCCAAACTGTGGGCCATGGGTTCCGCGATTGTGCAGATCCAAGACAAACTATTTTCTGTTTTAGATGTGGGTTACCAAATGTCTATAGTCCGAATTGTCCTAGATGTGCGGGAAACCCGAAGCGAGCAAATCCACCATCCGGGGGGATGCGCTCGATAAAAGCAAACCCGGAGTCGTAAGCACCAGGAAGGAAGAACCTTTGCTTAACACTCCTCAAATTAGTATTTTAAAAAGAAACCCTAATGAATTTTTGACTGATACCCAAACAAGTACACTTTTGAATTTACCTGAAATTAAGAATAAATTTGATTTACTTTATAAAAAACCATTTCATGAAAGGCTACTCAATTATTATGAGGTTAGGAAAAGAGTAGTAGCATTTCCTGAAATTTCGAAACGGATTCGTAGAACACGAGATCGTTTTCAGTTAAAGCGGACAACCTACCGTAACGTTGCTGCCGCTAGATTAGGCAAGGAATCCAATGATCCCCGTCCTTACGTGACTGTGGAGATGTTGGGAGACAAGTTTCTTGGTCTTCTGGATTCCGGTGCGAGCATTAGTTGCTTGGGTACAGATTGCGTAGACTACTTAAAAGCGAAGCACGTTAAGGTTAGGAACGTCGAGTCTACGGTGTCCACTGCGGACGGGAAACAGCAGCAAATCAAGGGAATGTTTACTACTGATGTCCAGTACAACGGTATGCTATTTAGCATGGATTTTTACGTCGTGCCAACACTTTCTCAACGTTTGTATTTAGGCGTTGATTTTTGGCGTAAATTTGGACTGGCACCTCATTTGATTTCTTCCATATCGGATTTTCCATCAGATGGAAACTCCACAAACCAAGTGAAGCTCAGTCACGAAGAGTCCACTCAACTTCGTGATGTGATTCGTGGTTTTCCTTCTTTCGCGAGCAAGGGGCTCGGGAAAACGACACTGGTAGAGCATTACATCGATACGGGTTATGCTATACCAATTAAGCAGAGATATTATCCTGTTTCTCCTGCGGTACAAGCAATGATGTATGAGGAATTGGATCGTATGTTGTCTTTGGGGGTCATCGAAGAAAGCTCTAGTGCATGGTCTTCGCCAGTTGTGCTAGTGCGCAAGCCTGGGAAGAACCGCCTATGCCTAGACTTTCGGAAGGTGAACTCGGTTACAAAGAAGGATTCGAGGCCAATTGCCCATATTGAGGGTCTGTTAGCACGCCTTTCAAAAACTCGCTATATTTCTAGTGTGGATTTGAAAGACGCATTCTGGCAGATACCGTTGGAGAAAACATCGAGGGAAAAGACTGCTTTTACAGTACCTGGTAGACCTTTGTACCACTTTAAGGTCATGCCATTCGGTTTGTGTAATGCGCCGCAGAGTCTGAGTTATCTTACGTCTAAGGTAATTCCGACAGAATTGCGGGATCTAGTGTTCGTTTATCTCGATGACCTTTTGGTCGTGTCTGAAACTTTCGACGAACACTTGGCGATATTGAGGCGAGTAAGTCAGGAATTGACTAGGGCAGGACTGACGATCAACGTGGAGAAATCCAAGTTCTGTTTTGATGAGCTTCAGTATCTAGGTTATAAGGTTGGGCAAGGCTGTTTGAAAGCTGACCCCGACAAAATTGCAGCAATTAATGAATTTCCGGTACCTACCACAACTCGTCAAGTAAGACGTTTCTTAGGAATGGCGGGATGGTACCGGCGATTCGTTAAAGATTTTTCTACGCTTGCCTCTCCTTTGACAGATGTACTGAAGAAAGGTAAAGCGTTCGAGCTTAACCAGAAGGCTCTAGAAGCCTTTAATTCCATCAAACAGGCGTTGACGACAGCTCCGGTGCTGGTTAACCCTGACTTCTCGAAGGAATTCGTGATTTTGTGTGATGCATCCGCGTCCGGTATCGGGTGTGTTCTTTGTCAGCGGGACGAAGATGGGGCTGAACGCCCAATCTATTACTTCTCCCAGAAGCTTAACGCTGCGCAAAGAAATTACTCCGTCACCGAACGGGAATGCCTTGCAGCTGTACTTGGTATCCAGAAGTTTCGATCGTATGTCGAGGGATATCATTTTAAAGTAATCACAGACCACTCCAGCTTGAAGTGGCTGATGAATTTAAAGGATCCTACTGGCAGGTTGGCCAGGTGGAGCATGCGTCTCCAAGGATTCGATTTCGTGGTAGAGCATCGAAAGGGAACTCTAAATGTCGTGCCAGACGCTCTGTCGAGAGTATACGAGGCAGACAATTTGACAGTAGAAGCGTTTCTTTCATGCCTAGCTCGAGTCGACCCCGAGGAGGTACTCCACTTGGACTTAGAGGATTCCTCTTTCCAGTCAGCAGGATACCTGGACCTCATCAACCACATCAAGAAGGAGCAGGAGCGATTACCAGATCTCAAGGTATCCGAGGGATACGTGTACAAACGTACTAAACACTCTATTGGTAATCCCCTCGCAGACGACTTAACGTGGAAACTGTGGGTTCCATCTGAGTTGACGAAATCTTTAATTGAGTTAGCGCATAATCCTCCAAGATCTTCTCACGGCGGTGTCGTGAAAACTCTTTATAGGTTGAGACAACGTTTTTATTGGCCGAGTATGTATACTCAGGTCAAACATTTTGTGGATACATGCGAGGTCTGTAAGACAACTAAAGCTTCGAATATGACGCTTCGGACGGAGATGGGAAGAAGTTTTGTGGTCGATCGACCATTCCAACATCTGTATATAGATTTCTTGGGTCCATATCCAAAGTCGAGGAGCGGTAATGTTTTCATAATCATTGTTGTCGATCAGTTAACGAAGTTCGTTCTGATTAAACCATTGAGAAAAGCCACGGCTACTAACGTAGTCAAGTTCTTGCAGGAGGATGTATTTTTAGTTTATGGTGTGCCAGAGAGCATACTCTCTGATAATGGCACTCAATTCCTAAGTAAGGAATTTCAAAGTTATTTGAATGCATACGGTGTTAAGCATTACAAAACGGCTGTTTACTCGCCACAAGCAAATGCTAGTGAAAGAGTAAATCGCTCAATATTAGCGGCTATTCGCGCGTATATAAATCCTAGACAATCTAATTGGGATGCCCATCTATCGTCCATAAGTAGAACACTCCGCACCACGGTTCATTCTACTCACAAGATGTCCCCCTATGAAGCTCTGTTCGGTTAGAGAATGATTGAGCATGGGGCGGATTATCGTTTGTTGAGAGAGTTAGGAGGTTTAAACAACTCGGAGATAGATTGGCTACCAAAAACGGCGAAGATGAATATTCTTCATTCCTATTTGAAGGAAGCATTAGCTAAGGCCCATGCTGACTATGAAAAAGTTTATAATGTGCGTAGTCACAAGGTCAATTATAGGGTGGATGACGAGGTTTATAAACGGAATTTCGTGCTTAGCGATTCATCAAAGCACTTCAATGCGAAACTCAGCCCTAAATTCATTAAGGTTAGAATTGTAAGAATTATCGGTGATAATTTATACGAGGTAGTGGATAGCAAAGGCTATAAATCGACGGTGCACACTAAAGACCTTAAGAGGTAGTGTGAGATGATGATGTGTTAGTGAAGGTAGTGTTAGTGGTGACTACACTCTCCTTCTCTCTACACTCTAATATGTTTATTCACAAACAATTTTCTACTGTGATAATTTTTTTTTCTTCTCATCATTGTGCCCGGCGTATGCTCAGCTGTGCATGAGACCCTTGTGCTTGTCCATTATTGTTCTTTGTCTTTCTTCATGCAATTTTTATGTTTGCAGGAAGAATCATTTACGTTTTGTGTTTTTCGTTTGGTTGATTGTATATCAGATTATCTGTGTGCTACACGCACAGGGAACCAAACAATTTCCTTTTTTTTTGTAGCAATATAGGAAATATTCTCCTTTTCCTTCTGCTTTGGGAACAAATAGGATTTGTTCCAAAAGCACAAGTTTTGTAGGGAAAATATTTGGACAACTGTAATGACAGTGTGACTTCACCCCAAAAATTTTTTTTTGGTGTGTGACCACCGCCTTAGAAGCGATGAAAATATTTACTTTTAGGTTCACACCAGTCACTAGATGGCGCTTATCCTACATTACAGATGCTCGATTTAATGGCGACAGATTTCCGCTTGCTAATAATTCCCTCCTTTGGAGAAATTTCCCCAGTCAAAATTGTTCCCCTTTCAGGAAATTTTGCCTGTCAGAATAAATTCCTTCACGGAACAGTTCCTTTCTACTCTGACAGAATTTATTCTGAAATCAGTCCTGTTGAATTTATCTCTTCGGCGATTTGTGTCCAATCTGACATTTGCACCACTAATGTCAGAGAGTTTCCAAACTGGAATCTGAATTGGTTGCATGTATTAGTGGCGGTATGCCATTCACCAGACCGATTTGGTTGTGGAATCAGTTGTATAACAATTATACCACACGGAAGAGAAACAGGAATTTCGATACTATTTATTTCTGATGACGTATTTGTCTGGTTTAGATATCCCCATGGCGAGGTCAGTTTTGGAGTAATGAATGTTTTATTATTACCCAGACCAACCAATACATTCATCAGTTTTGAGAACGAGGTGACAAAGTGACTTGTCATGAAGTTGTATTGGCATAATAATTTTTATTGTGCGTGGAATTTATTTTTCCTATCGTATGTCCCGCATCCCTCATCTGATGGAATGGTTGACACTCGTCGGTTGGACAAATTGGGAGTCATAATCTAATTGATTAGTTAGATTATTCCAAGTTCCATGACGGTGGTGACATCTAGGCGTGAACTAGATAAACTAATAATAAGAGCAATACTCTTTGAACATGCCCCAGCCATAGAAAAAATTTCCCTATCGCTACTGTGAACGGTTTGATACTCTATGGCCAGCCATATAAAATATGATCGAGATCATATTTCTGCCTATTTCATTTACGGCCAGCCTACCTACCAGACACATTTAGTTTTTCTACAAGTTCCTGTGCAAGCCACCAATTACAATTCAACAAATTGGATTTTTCCCTATAAAAAAGGTATGTAAAATATAGAATATTGTTGGAATAACTGGGCCGAATATATTCAGCTCATTTATTCGTCATAATATTCAATATTTTTACATTTATTTTCCTCATTCCAGGTAATTTATTTCAACCCTTAAGAAAATTTTCGCCAGTGGCAAAATTTTTTTTTTCCTTCTTTTGCGCGTCGGTGGTACCACACAACGTGGCTTACACGACGTGGCGTTATATTAATCGTTTTTTGTACGATTCCTGAAATCCTTTCGGTAGGATTTGTAAAGAATTTTGACTGAATTATTAAGGTATGTTTCTGAAACTTTCAACATAATCAAAATTTGTCATATGGCATGGTTTTCCCATAGGAAACGCCCGAGCACATGGTGCTGGCATAGGCAATCCATGTGGTCATCGACGCATCCAGGGCAGGATCATCTATAATTCAATGAACTTCCTATTACATCTTTACTTACTTTTCAACACTGAGTTGTTGAGTTTTCTTCGGCGGTATCCGGAAGGGATTCCGAAGGATTTTAATTAAAGCTCCATCTACTTTAAAGTGAAGTGTTGTGCCTTCTTGTTTTTGTGTTTTTTTCTGATAAGCCACGTGCGGCCGACGCAGTCCCGCACACAAGTTCATAAAATTCACTGTCGTCTGGACACCAGTACATTCGAGGAAGTGGTGTGTCGTCGCTGGTTAGTGTACCTCACCCTTTCGCCCACTTGGTTTTGTTCGACGACGTGGAAATTATCTGCGCTTCTTCTGCACCGTCCTGACGCCACGGTTGCAGAACACCTTCACGATATCCACGGACATCATTGTATGAATTCGGAAGCACCACCTGCGGTGCCAAGAAAGCCCACCTGCGGGCACATACACCTTGTTTGATTACAAGTACATGGGCAGGAGATCTCTAAGATCAATTTTGGAACTTCCATCTGTTTGGACAAATTGTTCCTCAGATTGGATACATCTGTACTATAGACACCACGCGCGGTGTATTCACCAGGCGCACCTCAGCTCTGTTGCGGATCCGCATTGGATTTGGACGCTTTGGCTTCCGATCTTGCGAAACGTTTGCATCCCTACAACTGGAGTCACGTCTTGGTCATCTTCAAGTCTTCAACCTCATCTGTACGAGTCACTTTTATCAACATTGAGGATATAAAGGAGTGCGAATACAAATCCCTCTCAACAAAAAAACCAATTACACTTGAGTATCATTTTTTTCAATTTTACTTTATTATTAGATTATATATATATATGGTAGATGTAATCATTCTATAGTGATTTTTGAAAAGTGCATAAAAATTTAGATCCCTGAAATAATATAAAAGATAATCCTTTTAGACGTGATTTTTGAAACATAAATTACCTATTATTAACGCGGTTAACTTTTTTTTTGCCTACGTTACCGTAAAATTACTTGCTGGTGCTATATAATCGAAATAGATTACGACTTTTTAAACATTAATAATTTGCAATCGCGATAAATTTCTCTGAAATTTGAATAATTTTGGCGAACCATTAAAGGCATTGCTAAATTTTTGAAAATTACCCACAGATAGTCTGGTAACTATCTAACAATCATCGTCGTCCTTTAGTGTAGTATGTTTTGTGAATTTGTGTTCTCCATACTTTGGTGTGTCCAAGTATTTCATTGGCAACCAACCCCAGAGTCACAAAGACTCCTCACGCCATTTATCAATTACCTTGCTAGGGATATAAACTCCCTACCCCGCTGTATAGCTGGTAAATTGCATCTTGTAAATACATGATATCAAGTTGCAACAGTAATAAATCATTGAGTAAATTTTTGAAAATAAACAGTTAAATATTTTTGAAAATACGATATTAGATAGGAGCAGTGCACTTCTTCATCTAGGTATTTAAGATTTTTAAACTATATTGATTTTAAAATATATTTACTATATTGCATTCATTGATATCATATACAAACGGTATATGCATTTATATCCAACTTTTACTTTTCAGCGACCCTCCCTGATACTGGCCTGAACATTGATCCTTCAGTTTGATACAGTACCATTTACTTATCAACTTACTTTCCCTTAAGAAACCTTGTTGTGTTCTTGGGTATTTCAAGTACCAATCCCATCTTTATTGTCTTTCTGAATTGCATGCAATTCACTCCTCACATTGGGTTTGCTTCCATTGTGTTCTCACTTACCTTTTTACTTCATTCAGTATGATTTTGTTTGTCATCTTGTTATGGTATTGTTTGTATGGTATACCTCTATGGTACTGACCTACCTTCTTTTATGATGAGACTGATTATTAACCTATACGGTTATTGTATACTCCTTACCGGAATTCATACCTGAGTTGCGTTTACTCATTAGCCCTTCGTTGGCTTTGGAAATTGATTCGACTTTACGTTGCAAAGTGGTAATACACTACCTGTGTTCACACATTTAACATTCTATTATACTTTCCTGAAGTTAATAATAGATATTTGGTTGATCCTTTGTTGTGATTGTTATATGTTTTGGTTTTGGTCAAACGGAAGTTACGGTTTATGACTCCGTTGTCACCGCCTATAGTTAGTAAATTATATATGGCTTAATTTGAGATATTTTGAATAATTTTGACTACAATTTCGTGCGGTTGAGTATCTCTATTTAGTATTCGATATACTTTCGATAAATTATTTTCGAAATCGGTTTACTTAAAAATACTTACAATATTGACAGCATTTTCAAGCCGCTGTGACCTATTTGTTTTACTTCGTATTGATTCAATTTGTTTCATTGTCGTGAGTTACGTTTCTGTACGCGTGATTATCTTTAGTATTAATTTAACTTTACTTGAATTTTTAAAAGATTATCGACCTTTTTATCTTTTGAGATTTACTTAATCTTATTACCCTTCTGGTATTGAAAATCGATACTATCAAGATTGAATCTTGAATATCGACTTTGTATTTAATAACTTCACTTTTGAAATCGAATTGAATTCGATGGTATTTTCGGTCGAGTAAAAATATTAAAATTTTGACTTAAATATATATTAAGTATTTAGGAAATAATACTCTTGTTAGATTTAAGACTTTATTAAATAAAATTTTTGGACGTTTATAGAATTTGAAACTTTTTGCAGTCTTCATTTATCCAGTAAATTTTGATGCAGATTGTATTTTCAGATTTTCTATGAGTAATAAGAATTTAGCTATTATGGAATAGGTTAGTTTAGGTCCGATGGGGGTTGTATAGAACTCTCTCTCCCTCACATTTTCATGAACGGTGGAACATTTAGGTATAGGATGTTTGGGTTAGTTTTGATATAGTATAGTGATTTAGTGATGTAGGTCAGGCTTGACCTACATTCATGTTAAGGGGCTTCTTAATAATATTCCTTTTTACTGTCATAGAGAAGCCATGGTTCGAAGAGGGAGTTGATCTTCTTCGGAAATGGGTGGGTTAAGAGACAGGGGTTTGTCGACTACACCTTAGACAACCCGACACCAGGTCAGACACTTCGCTCCTGCACTCTACATAACATTTGAGCATGGTAGAGACGAGGGCATAGTCAGCTCTAGATATCTTCTGACATCCAAAGATATCACAGTTAGAAACTATTTAGTGTGGTCAATGTTGTTTGTGGTAAAGGAAAAATTTCTACTCGGGACTCCATAAGAAGTGCAAGGCTAAATCATCTTCTCAATCAAATAGAATATTATTACTCCTCCGTGAGTATCACAGACTAAGAGGGTCTGAGCGAAATATATATACGCATCCTAATGAACAAAGTATCTTATGCCACAGGCCTTAGTCTTTCAGAAAGAAAGGGATATATTAACATCCGTATCCAGATATGCAGGGTAAAAACTTGTAGCACCGTCGCGATCCCACAGCAAGGACTCACCTCCCTTCTGCTCTTGAGTGGAGCGGGGCAATGCTGCATATCGACGCGGTGGTCGATCAGCGACAACCTCAATTTGCCTCTCGGGTCAATGCCCTCCAGTATGTGTAGTGTACTGAAGAGTAGTACGGGGTAGGGGAATTGAGGATTAAGAAATTCGACTTACTATTAATATTTTTTCTTCTATACCAACCGAGTTCGTGATGGATGAGAGATTCTGCTTACGTCATTTCCCATGACACATGGAGGCAATAGGCCTTTGTGACAGGCGAGGACTAGGGGTTTAGGAATCTTCTTTCCTTCTACGAACACTACAATGATTGGGTCGGCTTCGGATCTTTTGAGTGTAGTAGTGGTCTCGTGGTGGTTAAATTATGTTTCCGCGTGGATCATCGGTATGAGTTTTCGTTTCGAAGTTTAAGATAATTTCTCTGGTGAGTTTAGTTTTGAGTATGTGTTGAATAATTTTAGGTATTGCAGGTCATCGAAGCTACCAATTAAAAATAATAATAAATTATCCACCCGCATTCTGGTTTCCTCTGGTTGTTACAAATCGAGCTCTGAGGTGATCGGCATGGTAAGTTTCTGTTCTAAGGGATATAGATTGTGATCTGAGTGCGGATCTATCTCTCTTACTAATCGTGTCTATGGTATTTGGGTGTATTGGTTTAGGTTCCCATATCTGATGGAACTTTGCAAAATGCGTGATCGTTGTATACATCTAGATACCTATGTGGTCCTGTCATACAACTATGAGCGCAGTGAAAGAACCGGAATGCTGTGGTGGATAAGTCTGTGTGTGAAGGAAAAGCGGCCAAGGATTTGTATGGTGAAGATATTCCTAGTAGAGACATGGTGCCCGAATGAGATGATAGTATGGGTACTGCGTTCTACTACCAACACCAGGAGACATTGTAGTTGAAGCATGGACTAGCGGTAGGGGTCTTCGTGGACTATCTGTAAGTTGGTCTTTTAGGTTTGATGCCCTCTACCGGTTGAACGTGTCAACATGAATACCATCATCATCATACATGTCCCAGCGAGAGGATATTCTTCCTTTCGTTAGTAGGTTGGGATTGCTGACGCATCGGGGTCGATGTCAATTGTGAGACATACAAATAGTTTTTATTTGTATTCTTCACTTGGCCTCACTCTGTGCGTTCGAGATCAGCGATTCCGTCTGAGATTTGTCGTTCTGTTTCTCTACGATACAGAATGTGACAGGTCCAGTTTTCTTTTTACGTTACAAGGTGTTTTGTAGAGCTCGTAACTATTCAACCTTTGTTACTCGTAGAGCTAAGAAAAGATATTACATTTCAAAACTTAGCACTAACCAGTCTTCCCGTAAGCTTTGGACTAATCTTCGCTCTATTGGTGTTGGTGGAAAAGAAGTTATTGATAACTTTCCTGATCCAAATGTCTTGAACAATGCGTTTGTTGCAAATAACTTGCAGGTAACGAACTTTGTACCTAACAACTCTATCGTAAATGTAACCACGACAGAATTTGATTTTGAAGTTGTATCCGAGTATGAGTTGGTTATGATCATTCATTCTATTAAATCCAATTCTATTGGAGAAGACGGAGTTCCGATCTCCTTTATAAAAATTATATTACCACACATCATATCGATATTTACCCATATTATTAATTTTTGTATAACTTCGTCATCATTTCCTGATATTTGGAAGCTTGCCAAGGTTACACCTGTTCCAAAAAAGCCTCTTCCTTCATTAAGTTCAGATTTTCGTCCTATAAGTATACTTCCTTGCTTATCAAAGGTCTTTGCAAAAGTTCTAGCAAACCAAATAACAAGCCACATCAGCCAGCATAACCTGTTTTCACCAGTGCAATCTGGTTTTCGCGCTGAACACAGTTGCTCAACAGCAATGGTTAAAGTTCTTGATGACATTAGAGTGCAATATGATCAAGATATATTGACAATACTGTGTTTGCTGGATTTTTCAAAGGCTTTTGATAGAGTAAATCATGAGGTTTTACTAAAAAAGCTAGATCTGTATTTTGGATTCAGTAGAAGGTCGCTTCGACTTATTCAAAACTACTTAGACCACCGTAGCCAAAGAGTGAAGATAGGAGATTGTTTTTCTGAGTCAATAAATGTGTGTGAAGGTGTTCCACAGGGTTCAGTTTTAGGTCCTATCCTTTTCTGCATGTTTATCAATGACTTACCTCAAGTATGCCAAAGTGTCATGCTGCATCTTTATGCAGATAACGTACAAATATACCTTTCTCGACCATTCAATTTGTTGGAGGACTTGATATGTAGAGTGAATGAAGATCTGCTTGGGATCTATAACTGGGCTTGACTCTAAACCCTGAAAAATCACAAGTAATTACAATCTCGAAAAAGAAATTTGACACCACAAACCTTTCACCAATTTTTGTATCCCGATTTCAGCTTAAGTTTGCGGATACTGTTACAAGTTTGGGATTTAAAATTAATCGCTCACTTTCTGCAAATGATCACATAAATCTTTCTGTTGGC
Source organism: Platycheirus albimanus (assembly GCA_916050605.2). Lineage (NCBI taxonomy): Eukaryota > Metazoa > Arthropoda > Insecta > Diptera > Syrphidae > Platycheirus > Platycheirus albimanus. The sequence continues at coordinate 188,214,423 of OU696696.1, forward strand.
AAAATCTATGGTGGTTTACGAAAACTAAACATTTTTTCCAATTTTACGCCAGTTGACACTAAGTTGCGACTCGTTAAGTCATTGTTGTTGCCTATTATTGATTATGCCGCAGTAGTTTACTGTAAGCCGGACTCGCACTCTTTTCACAAACTGCTTGTTGCTTTCAATGATATGGCAAGGTACGTCTTTGGCTTGCGTAGGTTTGATCATGTCTCACAATACCATCAACTTATCCTAGGTTGCACGTTTGAACAATTCCTTGATGCTAGATGCTGCATATTCTTACATAAGATTATTCATAGTAAAATGCCACCATATCTATTTGAAAAGCTTCGCTTCGTGCAGTCCGCCCGAACCATGAATCTTGTTGCACATTCCCGTAATTATTTAAATTCATCCAGACTTTTCTTTATTCATGCTATTAGACTTTGGAACTCTTTGCCCACAACAATTAAACAAATAGTAGGAATTCATAAATTTAAGAAAGCAATATTTCAAAACTTTCATTAATATCTTGTAAGTACAGCAACTTGAAAATTTGAATATCTATAATAATAATAATAAAAAAAAAAAAAAAAAAAAAAAAAATATATATATATATATATATAAATATTAAAACTTTTATCATCATTATTCCTTATAAATATTATTCATAATAACTATAAGCTCTGACCTTATCATTAGGTACTATAAAAGACTATGTCTTATTTGTACACCGAAATAATAATAAATTGAATTGAATTGAATTGAACTGTCGTCAAAGAAGACCTACGCCTGCCTCCCTCTTCAGAAGTCTTTGTTTGGACAAACATAAAAGGCGATTCAGGGAACCATCGATACCTTTTTGTAGAACCGGACTCTGAACAACGTTCCCAAAACTACATCGTGGGAAAAACGCTTGCCGCACCTAAGAACAACATGGTGGCTGTAAGAATAGTGAACATCAAACTTTATGAAGTCAACCTTAAACCAGTCGCAGCAATAACAAGAATCACCGATGAAGAAGTACGAAATCCTGTAGAAGTCAACTCTTTAAGGTCCAAAATTCTCAAATCCTGCAAACTAAATCAACCACAACAACAGGCTGTTGGAAGCCTTATTCATGAGTTTGCTGATATTTTCGCTTCAAAGGATAAACCATACGGAAGAACACAATTGGTGCAACATCACATCGATACTGGTGATGCAAGGCCAATCCGTCAACCTGCAAGGCGCCTTCCCCTAGCCAAACAGGCGGAGGTTACGGATATGATCTCGACGATGCAGAAAGAAGGTTTTGATCGAGAATTCCAAAAGCCCTTGGGCATCACCAGTGGTCTTAGTCAAAAAGAAGGATGGAAGCACCCGGTTCTGCGTGGATTACCGAAGGCTGAACGATGTCACAAACAAAGACAGCTACCCTCTGCCCAGGATCAGCGACACTCTGGATGCAATGGCAGGAGCTCAATGAATTTCAACTTTGGACCTGAAAAGTGGGTACCGGCAGGTGGAAATTAACCCAGAAGATCGAGAGAAAACCGCATTTTCGACAGGTAATGGTCTATGGCAATTCAAAGTTATTCCTTTTGGCCTGTGCAACGCCTCGGCAACATTTGAGCGTTTGATGGAATGCGTTTTACAAGGGCTTACTTGGAAAACATGCCTGGTTTATTTGGATGATGTCATCGTTTTTGGGAAAACATTTGACGAACACTGCAGGAACTTGAGAGAAGTTTTCCGGAGGCTTCGAGAAGCTGATCTTAGGTTGAATCCAGACAAATGCACCTTTTTCAAGACTGAAGTGAAATATTTAGGGCATATTGTCTCGTCTCAAGAGGTACAAACCGATCCAGAGAAAGTGGAAGCTGTGAAGAACTGGCCAACTCCACAAGATAAACATCAGCTGAGAAGTTCCCTTGGGTTAGCCACATATTACCGGCGATTCGTGAAAGACTTTGCTGGAGTTGCGAAAAGCCTGCACCAACTTACAGAGAAAGGAAAACAGTTCAAATGGTCAGGTGATTGCGAGAGAAGCTTCCAGGAACTAAGTAAGTAAGTAAGTAAGTAAGTTATTCATTTATTTAACAATATTACATTACAATTTGAATAAACATAACGAATTTTAAAGCTTTGACATAGCCGTCAGCTCAGTTGACAAAGTTATAAAACGTTTAATTTTTGTAATACAATTTAAATGAATTGATTTAAATAAATTCAGTCATTAAAAGATTGCGATATTTATAAATTGAATTTAAAAAACCGTATAATAATTTCCAATCTAAGCCATTTAATAAATCTATTGTTTCTTGCATTGTAAAGCTGTTTTTTCCGAAGAAATTTAGTCTTTGGTGTTTTAATACTGGACAAATGCTTATAAGATGGAAGCAATCTTCTTTTGCTTTAATGTTGCAGAGAGTACAGAATTGCTGGAAGTTTCCGTTGTATGGACTGCCATTTAAGGTTAATAGTTCACATCTGGATTTGAATATTAGCGATATTTCTTTATAACTGAATGCGTCTTGAAAGTAATTATTGCTCATAAGGTTATGATTGAGTTGTGAGTAAATTATTCTGCTCTCAGACTGCTTAGCTTCTACTACTAATTTTTCTCGAACAAAGTCCTCGTATTTTTGAATTACGTTGTAAAGCTGTTTCTTTAATTGAACTAAGTTATTAAGATCAAATTGGATAACTTCTCCACAGGCATCACCAATATTTTTCCACTTTACAATCCACCAGTCCTTATTCCTCATTTCATAAAGGAGCATTTTCCTAGTCAAACGATCATCAGAATGTGAAGCAACTTTATAGACGTAGTCTGCCTGCAGCTTAAGGGTGTAAGTAAAAAGTTTAGCAATTCCTGTTTCCAAATAAATTGCGTAGTTGGGTGTTCCATTTGGTAGATTAAAAAGTTTTTTTATGAAATTTCTTTGGAGCTTTTCTACGATTTCAAATTCATCCGCTCCCCAAACTTGTGCCGCATAGCAGAGAGATGTTTTGACGACACATTCGAATATTTTGTATTTAGCTGACAACAATACATTTTGGTTTGCGAAAATATTCCTCCATGTCATATTCAGCAAGCTTTGTGAAGACTTCGATTTTTCAATTAGGTGGTTTTTGAAATCCATCGTTTTGTTCAACTTGACGCCTAAATAGTTATATTCTTTAGTGACCTCAAGAAGATGATCATTGAAGGTCCATCTTTCTCTAACCAAACTCTGAGAAGATCTTGTGAATACCATGATTTTGGATTTTTCGGCATTTATTGTAAGCCCCCATGTGTTGCAGTATGTTGACAATCGATTTATCATAAGCTGCAAGTTTTCTGGTGACTCTGAGAGAATCACCAGATCGTCTGCATACAGAAGAACATTGACTGTAGTGTCAGCTATCCGAATCCCACCAGGAAGATATTTGCCAATATCGTTAATAAACAACAAAGCACTCAGAGGGCATCCTTGTTTTACACCAGAGTTAGTATCAAACCATTGTGAGAACATAGATCCATCCCACACCGCTGCTTCTGTACCAGTATACATATTCCTTAATACATTTAAAAGTTTTGTGGAGATTCCAAGTTGAGAGAGTTTGTACACAAGTGCATTTCTATTTACAAGGTCGAAAGCTGCCTTAAAATCAACAAAAAAGGCGTAAGTCTTCTTGTTTCTGGCTTTTGATGCTTTGACAATTGACGTTAAAACAAATATCTGATCCACAGTACAATAGTTTTTTCTAAAACCTGCTTGTAAGTCAGTTAAAATGTTGTTATTATCAACCCACTTTTCTATTCTGTTCACTAGAACACCGCAAAATATTTTGGCCATAACGTTCATAAATGATATTCCCCGGTAATTCTCGGCGTTGTTTGTATCACCTTTCTTATGTATAGGGAAAATTACAGACTTTTTGAATGAAGATGGAATAAAGCCGGTTGTAAGGATTTTGTTAAAAAGCTGCTTTAGCTTATTAATGAAAGCTGGTGTTGCATTTTTGAAGTACTCATATGGAACTCCGTCTTCGCCTGGTGCTTTTCCATCTTTCGCTTTTTGGAGTACGATTTTTATTTCATTTTCGCCTACTTCAGAGTCCAAAATTTCTTCTATTACCAATGGTTCTGCTTCCAGGAACTAAAAACACGCCTCTGTAACGCTCCCGTTCTGGCATATGCTACTCCTGGGAAACAGTTCATCATCGATGCAGACGCAAGCAATGTTGGAATTGGGGCTGTTTTGTCGCAAGTTCATGATGGCCAAGAAAAGGTAGTAGCCTATTACAGCAAAGTGCTCTCGAAGGCAGAAAGGAACTATTGCGTGACCAGAAGGGAACTTCTAGCTCTGGTACTAGCTACAAAACATTTTCATAAGTACATCTATGGGCAGAAATTCCTCCTTAGAACAGACCATGGAGCGCTAAGGTGGCTTTTGAACCTTAAAAATCCCGAAGGACAAATAGCAAGGTGGATTGAGAGGTTGCAGACATACCACTACGAGATTCAACATCGAAAAGGAAAACTACACTCCAACGCAGATGCATTATCCCGACGAGCATGTAAATCGAACTGCAAGCATTGTTCACGTCAGGAAGAAAAGGAGTCCCTAGTCACTCAACGAGTGAGAGTCGAGCCTATTGCCGGCTGGAGTAACGAGGAAATTAGGAATGCTCAACAAGAAGATTCTGACATTGAACCCATCCTTGCATGGAAAGAGTACGAGGAAAAACCACAATGGGTTGACATTTCCGATAGAAGCCCGGTGTTAAAAGCCTATTGGGCTCAATGGAACTCTCTCCATGTACAAGAAGGTGTACTTCAACGAAAGTGGGAGTCCGCAGATGGAAAGTCCTATGTGATGTTGTGCCTCGGTCCAAAGTCAATGAAGTTCTCCGTGAGATGCATGATGGCACTTCTGGAGGCCATTTAGGAATCAACAAAACGCTGGAAAAGATCCGAGATCGTTTCAACTGGCTTCATGCAAAAGAAGACGTCGAAAGATGGTGCAGGAAATGTGACACTTGTGCTGCTACAAAAGGACCAGGCAGAAAAATTCAAAGTGCGATGCAGCAGTACAACGTTGGAGCACCCTTCGAAAGAATTGCAATGGATATTGCAGGTCCTTTTCCTGAAACCAACGATGGAAACCGATATATTCTCGTGATCATGGATTACTTCAGCAAGTTACCTGAAGCGTTTGCCATTCCAAACCAAGAAGCAAAATCGGTTGTGGATCAGATTGTCTTCAATTGGATAAGTAGATTTGGTGTACCTAAAGAACTCCATTCTGACCAAGGGAGGAACTTCGAGTCAAATATCTTCCAACAGGTTTGCTCACTCCTTGGCATTCATAAGACAAGGACAACACCGCTGCATCCACAATCAGATGGAATGGTAGAACGGTTAAACAGTACGCTCAAAGAACACCTTTCCAAAGTAGTGGAAGACTGTCAACGAGACTGGGACCGATGCATTCCACTGTTTTTAATGAGCTATCGGAGCGCAGTTCATAGCACTACAGGACATACTCCTTGGGAAATCTTGTTTGGTTCAACAATGCGACTACCAAGTGAAGTGAAATTTGGATGCCCTCCAAATGAGCCACAAAGCCAAGAAGAATATGTGGACGATCTCAAAAAGAGACTCATGTACATTCATTAAAGGACTAGAGCAAAGATAAGGGATGCCAGTGATCGCATGAAAACACGTTATGATGCACATGCAACGACGACAGGGTTTCAAGTGGTTATACAACCCCCATCGGAAAAAGTGACTGTCACCGAAGCTCCAGCAAAATTGGGAAGGCCCTTACAAAGTTGTCACCAGAATCAATGATGTTGTTTACCGCATTCAGAGAGGTGTTAGAGGCAAAATGAAAATTGTTCACAGGGACCGACTATGCCGCTACAATGGCCAGGGAAGTGATAGACTTGTTCGGGACGAACAATCTAAAGAAGGGGGCAATGTTACATGAATAGTGTTTGTCTCAACTACAGTTTTATGAATGGTTTTTGTTTCTACTACAGAAATATTACTATATGGTTTTTGTCTCTACTACAGTAAAATGCTGAATAATTCTGCTGAATGATTCTGCTGAAATAACAATATGGAATTTGAAAGCTCTGAAAGCTTTCAAAGCATCTTAACATTTCCGAATGGTTCGAGACTTAGACTGTTCGAGAAATTTTGATCCCAAGTATAAATAGGACATTTTATTCGGAAATGGACACAGTTTCATTTTAACCGTGGTAACGAATAAATGGTGAATAATTAGTGGTGCTAAGATAAAGAAATAAATAAAGAGTTTGAACTTAGATAAAAGTGAGTTTCATTTAAAGAGATAGTAGTGGTGATTGAAAAGTAAAGGAAAATAAGTTTTATTTTCGAACCCAAGACTAAAAACAGTACAGTACATTTATTAATTCCTTCGTTCATTATTTGTTTATTTTTGTTTTATTTATCACAGACTGGCAAAATTTCACAACAAACGACAAAAAATAACAAATTATTTTTCATATGACGACGTTTGACAGAAAAGTTTTAAGACCGATTCTCCCAACCCATCAGAGATGCATTCTTTCGTGTTGAGAATCGATCTAGAATTGCACTTTTTCAATGAATGAAACTCTCAAAAGTGAAAAAGATCAAAACTTTTGACAGAAAGAGCAATTCTTTTCGTGAATGAAACTCGCTATAACAAAACAACTCGGTTCAACTCGGTTTGTACCCGCTTCTAGAGCCAATGTCACAATAGAATTACTCAAATCTATTGTGGAATTGGATCCTCTTTGTTTCAAAGAAGATGTGGAATGTTATTAATCGTAATTGCAAATTCTTCTTTTTTCTTGTAACGAATACTCAAATTTCGACTACATTACCAAAGAGGTATTTAAATTAAGAAATGTGATTCCGTAAGCATTCAAACTAGTTTCCTACATGTTAACCGCTCCTGTGACCTCGGCTTCTTGTCAGCAGTCATTTAGTAAACTAAAAATAGTTCTAAATTATTTGCGTACGACCATGGGTAATGAAAGGTTAAATTCACTACTGCTGCTTTACTCCGCAAAAGATATAGTTGATGAAATTCAATTAAACGAGGTTAAAATTTTCAAAATGAAAAGACAAATTGAAAAAAAATTGGAAAAAACACAACAACAAAAGTTGTTGCATTTAATTTCAATTCGATCATTAACTAATTTGAAATAAAAAATAAAAAAGTAGTTCCTTTGGCCTTGTGTGCTTTTCGCCCAAGCATAAACGGTGGGCCAATCAGTAAGGTGCCGTTCATACTCTTCTAAGTCTCACATGTTCGATAAAAAAATTGAAAAAAATTGAAAAAACACAACAACAAAAGTTGTTGCATTTAATTATGTTGTTGTATTTTTTCAATTTTTTTCAATTTGTCTTTTCATTTTTAAAATTATAATCATCAATTAACTGGCCACGAGCATGCATATTTTTTAGGGTTTATGCTGGTAACAAGGCTCCCTAAAAATATATATAATTCACAGTGCACTTTTGCACTGAAAATTATATATAAGTGTCGATTTTATCGAACATGTGCGTCTTAGAAGAGTATGAACGGCATCTAACTGATGAGCCCACCGTTCATGCTTGGGCGAAACGCACACAAGGCCAAAGGAACTACTTTTTTATTTGTTATTTTAAACGAGGTTATTGAAAAATGGGCATTATTAAAACATCGCAGGGTTAAACTTTAAATTTAAACTAAAATTCATGTAAAATGTTTAAATTGTTTTTGAATTCGTAATTTCCATTTTAAAGACTGAACTAATAAAATATGTAGCTAATTCATTTTGTTTTATTATTAAATATTATTATTTATTAATAAGTACCTAATAAATAATGTTTTTTTATTTGTTTTGTTGTTAAAAATTATTATTTTTATAACTAAATGCTGAATTGTAAAATAATACTTTTATGACTTTTATTTCTCTAAAGGAGTATGGGCAGTTTTGGGCACTCGCGGTCATTGACAAAATTAGTCTCAAATTAAAGTTTTGTTATTCAGGAACAAGTTTTTCTATGGACATAACAATGCATTTCATTTAGAAAAAAAGATATTTTAATGGTAATATAAAGTTTTATTGTTTATACTATGATATAAATTATACAAATAATGCAGAATATGAAGTGAAATTGTATGAAGAATTTAAAAAAAAAATGCACTTAATAAGTTTTAAAAGTAGGTACACTACAGTCACAAAACTTCTTGAAAGTAATAGGAGAACTAATTCAAACCAATAAATAACAATATCATTCCTGGCCGCCCACGCCCACTATCCATACAAATTTGCCCATTCTCCTTTATGATTCCCAGAAATATTTTTTTTCGGATGCAGTCGGCAATTTCTTAAAATTAATCGGCATTTCACTGAAAGTCACCCCCCATCCCTTGGACCCTCACTACGCCCCTGATAATTTCTTCGACACTAATAAATTGTCAGAACGAACTATTGAAACCTATTATTTTAAGATCAAATGTGTACCATTATTTTAAAAATAAAATAAAGTTCATACATTGATCCATGTGTGAGAAATTCGACTTTATACCAAAAAAATTATTTCTGCCTGCAAAATATTTCAATTTTTCAACTCCATTTTTTGGAAAAAATATAAAAAAAGTGTCAATATTTTATGATGGGTTAAATTATATGATAGATCTTAATAAAGAATAAGCAAAAGGATTAGGGATAATCCTGCAGTTTTTTTCTTTCATGCAAAAACTGGGGGCAGGTACAAATAAAAAAGCGTTTAATTTCTCAGATTTTCCCCTGTGTGTATGGGTTTTTCCCTATGCTTGTTGCGTTTTTCATATAAATCAAAAACAAGCAATTTCCGATCGTTGTTATTTAAAATAGTAAAATAGTAATACTTTAAGATGGGATTGCACAAAAAGTTAGGGCAGGTAAAAAGAAAAAATGGTTATTTGTTCATGGTTCTTAAATGCATATAGGTTTCTCCTAATACCTGTTGGTTTTGTTTCCGGATTAATAACAAATAATTTAAGTTTTGGTAAATAATGTATTTGCTCTTTATGAGCGTGAAAGTAGTTTTATTATTGGACTGGATTATTTTTTATAACCAATGCCCTAGAAATCTGTATGAATAGTAACTAAAGTTATGTTTAAAGAAGAATAAAAACTAAAAATCTTAGTAGTTTTGCAAGGTGTGCCTTATAACAAAGTTGGAAATGTGTGAATTTTTTTTAAATTACAAGGATTTGTGTGAGGTATTATTTAACGGTCTGCATTTATTGGAACCGTTTTTCAACGAAACTTATTCGGCATTGAACGAAACTGATGTTGCTTTAATAGTAGCACAGATTAAAAAGAGATTCTTTTCTCAATTCAAACGACGGTATATAACGGTTTCTTAGGTAGGGTAGGTAGGTAGAGATGGCGGTTCTAATTTGAGTTGAAAAACTTCTTAAAAGAACCCAATTAGCGCTGGTGTGCGCCGTTTTGTTACCATTAACCAAACAACTTAACGGGGGCTTAGACGGATGTGATGGTATGTGTTCCACGGAGAAGGACGGGAAGAACTAGTTTTCTTTTGGAGAGGTGACTCAATCTACCAGACCAAACCATAGGACAGTTCCGTGTAGCCCAACTCCAGACTTTATGCCACCTAGGCAGGTTGCTGGTTGGTAAAGGTACACTGGTTCTGTCCAGGGTTGGTCCAGTACGCGGGCTTGGCGCAGAAGCCCCCCAAGAAACACAAAACCGCCACCTAGGCGAGATGTATGGTTCTCAAGAGGGCTTCCCCGTCAAGAAAAACGTGATTGATTAGAGGGATTGTGAGAAAAGGACTACGCGAGGGAAAGGAGGGAAGGGGAGACAATTATAAGCCACCCAGTCACCCTTAAGTCGGTTTCAAGCAACCAAACTCCAGACTATATGCCACCTAGGCAGGGTGCTGGTTGGTAAGGTCGTATTGAATCCGTCAAAAAGGGCTGGCCAAGTAGGGGGGAGGTAAGATAATTATAAGCTGCCAGAATACTCCCAGGTCGACTTCAAGCAGCCAGACTCCAGACTATATGCCACCTAGGCAATGTGCTGGTTGGTGAGGGAACATTGAAATCGTGCAGGGAGTTGTCCTTGTAAAGGGGTCCAGCATAGGAACCACCCAGATCATACCCCACCACCTAGGTGGGATGTATGACCCTCAGATGGGTCCCATGCTGATCCCCTGATTGCTTGATTGGGGGGACTAGAAGGATTTTAAGAATAAGGATGGTATGAACTAGTTGGGGATGTGATTGTCGGGATAGACGATATATTTATAGCCATTTTGTCGCATTCAGGAATTTAATCAAATCTTTGATTTTTTTATTTGACAGTTCCCCAAGGTCCTCGTAAAAATCTCCACCCAGGGTTCGCATCCTGATGCGACATAGAGCTGGGCATTTGCACAGTAAGTGGAAAACAGTTTCCTTCTCTGCTACATCTCTACAGGATCGGCAGTAATCGTTGAAAGGAATACCAATCCTTGCAGCATGCACCCCCACTGGCCAGTGGCCCGTGCTTATTGCTACCACCCTGGCTATATCTGATCGGTCCTTGCAGAGCAATGCGTTAGTTCGTGATTTATTGTAGGCAGGCCACATCTTCCTGGATATGATGCAATTGGTCAAATTGCTCCACCTTTGATTAGATACGGATGTAAAGTGTGATAAGACAATGCCCTTCACAGCCCCCAGCGGAATGTTGACGGCTTCGGCGAGTGAGCTGTGAAGGGCTGATCCTTGCCTGGCAAGCTCATCTGCTTTTTCGTTCCCCTGAAAACCACTGTGTCCTGTAACCCAGAGCAGAGTGACTCAGGTTTGAGCCGAGATCATCCAGTTCTTCCTGGCATTGCCTGACTAATTTGGAGGAAGTGGATGTCGAATTCAATGCCTTGATAGCGGCCTGACTATCGATTAGTATAGCAACATTTCGGTTTAGATGCGAGTATTGTTGCAGTAATTTGCAAGCCTCCCTGATTGCAAGAACTTCCGCCTGGAAGACGCTAGCAAAGTCAGGGAGTCGAAAGGACTTGGATACATTGAGTATTTCTGAAAAAACGCCCGCACCTACTCCACACTCCATCTTGGAACCATCAGTGAAGATCGTTATGTCAAAGTCTCCTATAACATCATCGTTTTCCCATTCTATTCTAGAAGGAAAACCTGTTTTGAAACTTTTATGGAGGCTAAGAGATGGTTTGCAGTAGTCGGTGGGGTATAGGGTTAAGTCGGCAGGTAAAAGAGTTGAGATATTGCTATGACCGTATGGTCTTTCGGTCTAGCAACCGGTCTCCTTTAGTCTAATTGAGCTACAGGACACCAAGTATTTAGTGTGAAGGTCGGGTGGTAAAAGGTTCAGAATAACATTTAGGGCATCTGTTGGGCAAGACCTGAGAGCCCCTGTGACACCGATGCTAGCCGTTCTTTGAACCTTATTTAACTTGTCAGTATTGTAGGCTTTGCTGAGAGCGGGCCACCAAACAATCGAGCCGTAGGTGAGAATAGGTCGTACCACGGCTGTGTACGTCCACAGAATCATCTTCGATTGAAGACCCCAGTTTTTACCGAATGTTTTGCTGCAGGCATAAAAGGCTATACAGGCCTTTTTACGCGTTCTTCAATGTTAATTTTCCAGCTGAGTTTGGGATCAAGTACTACTCCTAGATATTTAGCACGGGTTGATAGTGATAACACTTGTCCATTGAGGCGGGGTAGAGAGAAGGTTGGTATCTTAGTTTTGGTTGTAAAGAGCATCAGTTCGGTTTTACTTTGGTTAAGTCCAAGACCACAGCTAGTGGCCCAGTTGCTGACTTTCCTCAAAGCCCTTTCTGTTATTTCACTAATAACAGGTAAAAACTTTCCTGACACAAGAACGACAAAGTCGTCCGCATAAGCTACGGCCTTCACTCCACTGTCCTCCATTTCGACAAGAATTTTGTCCATAACAAGAAGCCACAGTAGGGGTGAAAGAACACCTCCCTGTGGTGTACCTCTATTAACGAATTTGATGGTTTGGATATTGCCTAAAGATGCCTGAATAATTCTATTACTGAGCATAGAAACTATCCAGTTACGTATGTATTCATCGACTCCGAAGTCGACTAGTGATTGACGAATTGATTCAGTTAAAACATTGTTGAAGGCCCCTTCCACGTCTAGGAAGGATGCCATTGTAAATTCTTTGTAGTGTAGGGTTTCTTCTATCGTTCTTACTACCTCATGCAGAGCCGTTTCGGTGGATCTGCCTTTGAGATATGCGTGTTGGGATTTCGAGAGGGGAGATCTTTCTAGGATTCCTCTTATATGTACGTCTAGGATGCGCTCAAGAGTTTTCAGGACAAAAGACGTCAGACTTATAGGCCGAAAATCCTTAGCGGATTCGTGCCCACGCCTGCCGACCTTGGGAATGAAAACTACTCTAACCTGCCTCCAAGTATTTGGAATATGGTTAAGTGATAGGCATCCTACGAAGATTGCCTCTAGCCATGGAATAGTAATTTCTAGTGTTTTCTGCAGCATAACTGGCAGAATGCCATCCAGGCCAGGTGACTTATACGGGTCAAAACTCATTATAGCCCAGGCTATGTTTTCTTTGCTTATTACAGTTCTGTGATTGTCCAACAGTGCAGTCTGCACGTCTAGATTTTGTGGTATGTTGGAATTGCTGTCTCTGCAACCCGGGAAATGGGTGGTCATCAGGAGATCAAGGGACTCCGCAGGAGAGTCAGTCCAGGAACCATCCATCTTTTTAAGAAAAGATGGATTTGTATGCTCCTTAGACAAGATTCTACCCAATCTTGCAGAGTCCTTAATGTCTTCTATAGAGTGACAGAACTCCCTCCAGGACTGTTTCTTTGCTAAAGACAGAGAGCGTTTGTATATTTTAAGGCAGTCTTTGTACGGTTGGAAAAATTTGTATTTGTGGCAGATATTGAAGATAGCCCTAGTCATTTTCCTGAGATTTGCTAAATCTTCGTTCCACCACGCAGGGAAGGTTTTTTTACTGTACTTGATTGGGCAAGATACCTTAAAAGCAGTGCTCATGGCTTTTTCAAAGGTGCTAACTTTTGCCTCTAGTTCTGTAACCGAGTCTATATTAATATTTGGTATCCGGCTAAGTTTGGTTTTTATTACTTGACCGAATTTCTCCCAGTCAATTTTTTTCGGGTTTCTATATGGTGGAGGGTTTTCAGTTTCGAAATTTAAATTGAAGAGAATCCACTTGTGATCCGAAAACGATTTCAAGTTGGAAACTCTCCAGTTCTCAACTAATGACTTTATATTGTTCGTACCTACGGTTATATCTAATACATCTTCCCAACCTTCAAAGTTTTCAGTACTTGGAAAGACGAAGGTGGGGGTATTACCTCTGTTATATACGGTTAAATTTTTGTTTATAATGAAATCAAATAAAGACTCACCCCGTTCGTTGATAGTCGAACTACCCCATAGCGAATGACGCGCATTGGCGTCACATCCCAGGAGCAGGTCCGTCTTCTTTGACTTAGCTTCGGTTATTACCTGCTCGACCTCACATGGCGGTGTCTCTCGATCGTGAGCCAGATAGGCAGATGCCAGCAGGAGGCTGTCGGTTTTATCATTCCCCAGTTTGACGACTGTCAGATCCGGTGAACTAAGATTTGGACATAAAAAGGCTTTTAAATGTTTCTTAGCTAGAATGCATGTACGAGGCTTACCTTGGATTTGATTGTCCGGCTTATAAAAGAGATCATATCGGCTGTCTTGGAGACCTCTTATCTTGAGGCCATTGATCCACGGTTCTTGAACCAAGCCTACATCGATGTCTTCCTCTCTTAGGAAGAGTCTCAGATTATCTGAGGCACATTTGCTGTGCTTCAGATTAATCTGAATCAGTTTCAGCTTGGTTCGATTCATCTGCCTCGTCTGGTTGTTCGCTTCGGGCATTTTCAATTTCTTCGCCCTTTAATTCTTCGTTTGCAGCGTCCAGACTTGGCAGAATTTTGATTTTGGCACTCCTGATGCCAAAAAACAGCTTGTGGTTGGCTTTGGTTATGGCTGGTATGCTTTCCTCGCTTATCATCAGGAGGAAAGTGGAAGAGTTTTTTTGTGGTTCCTCAGCCTTGATAACAGACCACTCATGCATAGGAACAGTCGGGTTTCGCCTTTGTAACCCACGAATGAGATCCGCACCACTAGGTTTGATGCTCATTTGCGGTAACCAAATGCGAGCTTTGGGCTGTCTAGGGATATCCTTAGCTGGAATTAGTTTGAGTCTCAAACCCTCCCAGTCATTGCTAATCTTAGCAATGCACGAACTAAGGAACTCCCTAGAGAACACATCACCGCATTTGATCACCCTGCAGCCTCTGAGCATCTCGCTAGAGTCGAAACATGGGCATGGGCCTTCGGTCGTAGAGGTTGAGTAAAGGAACACCATTTCCGAGAGTTTTGCTTAGATGGAATTCCACACGGGCAACAAGGATTTGCCACCCGAGCAGAGCTCATCTACCACAGCTACCTGGAGATCGTCTCTGACTGTCTCGCTGGCGGTACGCTGTGGGCGCATCGCTCTCGATGATGATGCTCATTTCTCAGTCCTACTCTTCTTAGCAGCCTGACTGTCCTCTTCGGTTGATCGGTTACGTTTTTTGAATTGTTCAAGAAGATTGTTGTACTCTTCAACAATCTTCATATACTTCTTCTTGTCTTCTAAGTCCCTCTCTTGAACAGTTCCAGCTTCCTCATTTTTGGCAATCTTGCCTAGAATAAAGGTCGCCTTCTTGAACTGATTTCGCAATTGGGCACTTTCGCTTTTGTCCTGAGTAGCGCCGCTATGTCTGGCTTTGCTATCAGGGTTCTTTTTCGTATTACTCGGTTTTTTTGGCACAGGCATACTATGGCTGGTACTACCTGTACCGGACGGTTTGGGCAACTCTACCGTACGGAAGCTTCCAGTACTGATATTGCTACCCGTGAGTGTTTCCTGGCTCGAAGCCAGTAGTTCATCCTCAGATGAAAAACTTAAGAATTTTGTTGTCACTGGCGACTTATCCCCTTGCGGGGCCAAGCCCGTGCCGGCAGTCGCGACTCCTGCCGACATTTGAACGTATATCCCCGTCCGATTTGTTTCTTCTGTCATTTGTGTAGTGTCCATATTTGTTAATTGTTGTTTGTTTGTTTGTTTTTTTTTTTGGGCTTTGTTAGTTTTCCACTCTTTATTTGTTTAAAATTTTTGCCGACAAATATTTCTGGAGTGTACTTAAGCCCCCTCACCGACGCCAAGGTCAAGCCCGCGAGGGGGATAACGGTTTCTTATTCTAAATCCAGATTTAACGAAAAACGGTTTCTTATTCTAAATCCAGATTTAACGAAAAATTTAGAGACTGGTTAAGTGGTGAATTTGTTGTTCATTTAACAAATGGCAGTGTTGACCTACAAAATGTTTCTGCTCGGGGCAGACCAAGCAAAGAGTTCATATAGTGTACTGACCGAACAAAAAGATATAAAGTAGAGGAACTCAGAGCTTCAGTGTTCCAAGACCTCATAAATGCTGCATCTGCATTTTTTTCGGATTTAAAAGGTAAATTTTAGAATATACTATTAAAAATAACAACATATTGATTAAAGGTTTTTTATTCTTTCTTTTTTTTTAGCATTTGACAGAGATACTCCTTTGGCCCTCATAACCCAAGCCAAACTGTCCAAGTATCAATACGAAATAAAAAGAAAACCCACACAAGAAATCGGATATAATATTTTCCCAAAGTACAAAGCAATTGTCGACCCAAAAAAATTTTGCCATCCAGAAAACATAGAAGTAAACGAGAGTTTTGCTAATGTTAGACTGCAAGATTTGCTTGATCACACTGCGAGCCGAATTTTAAAAACTATTCCTTCTGATGAACTGGAACAATTAAATGACCAAACTTTGGTACTTCACCCAAAGTGGGGATGTGATGGTTCATCTGGCCAGAACGAGTACATGAAGGCATTTTCCATAGACAATGAAGAAGCTTCGGATGTTAATCTTTTCATGACGTCAATAGTTCCTTTGAAACTGACAATGTAACATGGATCAATTCCCGCCCGTCTTCAACGCGATATTGCAGAGCTTTAAAATTTGAATATAAGAAAGAAACGCTTGACCTTATACGAGAAGAGAAAAATCGTGTGTAAAGTGAAATAAAAGAACTGGGGGAAAGCTCAATAACCATTGGAATGAATGTTGTTAAGGTTACACACCGTCCATATTTTATGATGATAGATGGAAAAGTCGCTCAAGCTGTGACTAGCACAAGTTCAGCGAGCAATTGCATCATTTATGGAGCTAAACCTTCAGAGATGAATGACCTATCCAAGATGCATACCAAGATCCCAAATGAAGAAGCACTTAAACTAGGACTGTCAACATTACATGATTAGATTAGATTTATGGAATAAATATTGCACCTCTCCTATAATCTTAGTTTTAAAGCATGGAGAACAAATGAAGTTACTGTTGTTATCAAAAAAGCGGAAAAAGAATCAATTCAAAAGGATTTCTATGAAAGGGCTGGAATAAAAGTTGATGTTGTGAAACGTGGAGCTAGAACAACGAATGATGGCAATACTTCACGAAGGTTTTTCGGCAATCCCAATCTGACAGCAGAGATCACTAAGGTGTATTTAAAGTTGATTTAAAGACTCGCAGTAATATTGGAAGTGATTTGCAGCAACTTTTTAAACGATAAACAAAAATTTGAGGTTTATTCTGAAGAAACAGCAAAACTGGCGATATCGTTATACCCATGGTATAACATGCCCGCAACAGTTCATACAATTCTATTACATGGAACAGAAGTAATAGAAAGTGCAGCCTTGCCAGTTTGATCACTTTCAGAAGAGGCCCAGGAAAGCAGAAATAAGGACTACAAGTATTATAGGACCCACCACTTCAGGAAATATTCCCGGGTATACACTAATGAGGATATTTTTCATATGATTATGATATCATCTGATCCATTTATAACCCACTTAAGACCTGAACCAAAGAAAAAACATCTTCCTTTGAGTGAAGAATTTCAATTTCAATTTCAATTTTCAATTTCAGTTTATTGGATACATAATAAAAATATTTGTACATTAAGATTAATATCTTTTATAGTACTTAGAGATACGATAGTTATAGTTTAGTTTTA
This sequence comes from Platycheirus albimanus, assembly GCA_916050605.2. Lineage (NCBI taxonomy): Eukaryota > Metazoa > Arthropoda > Insecta > Diptera > Syrphidae > Platycheirus > Platycheirus albimanus. The sequence goes on from OU696696.1 coordinate 188,231,581, forward strand.
TATGTATTCAATTTAAAATAAATAACGTAAAACTAAATTTAATTCACAATAATGGATTTTTATAAGGATAGCAGCATAGAGTAAGAAATTTTTTAAAAATGAAGAAAAATCTTATAAATAAAAGGAAAATGAGAAAGAGTATAAAAATGAGAAATTTGAAAGAGTAAAAGGGGTATCTGTAAGATTAATTTAAAGAGAAATGAGATAAAATTCCACTTTTGAAGTGAGTGGCATTGGAGAAAGATCTTAGGTAAAGAATTCCATAATTTAACGGTCTGAATAAAGAATAAACGGGATGAATTAAGATACTTATAGCGTGATGGAATAAGACAAAACGTTCTTAGAGAACGAACAAAATTTAGTTTACCATACAAATAGAGTGGAGTCTTACCAGTTACTCGTACAAGATTATGTAAGAAGATACAGTTTCTGGCATCGATATATTTATCTAAAGTAGTTCCCAAAGAGTTTTTCACATGCTGAGAAAGATGGTCATGCCTACGGAGTCCATGAATGTATCGAACGGAATAATTGAACGCAACTTGAAGTTTTTGTTGGGATAAGGAATCTAGATTGGGGTATACGACTTCAGAGTAAGTAATAAGTGAAGAATTAGAGTTCTAACAAGCCTTTGTCTGGTATCATGCGGATTAAGGCTTGCAGTCATCCATAATTTCCGAAGATATCCATAAATTCTACCTATAACAAGTTAGTATGGTCGTATCCGTATAGGTTAGAGTTTAAAACAAAGCCCAGACTTGTCACATTTTGAACAAGTTTTAGTTTATCTACAGTTAAAAAGTGTCAGATAGAGTATTAGGTGCTATTTTTTTTTGTGATTGGAATGACTTGAGATTTTCTGGGATTTAGCAATAAACCGTTTTGCATAGACCAAGAATAAATTCCACTAAGGTCCTCGTTTAATTTATCCACAAGTTCAGTAACGTAGTTAATTGGTCGAGCCAGGTAAAGCTGAACGTCGTCAGCATAGAGGTGTTCTGTGGTATGTTTGCAAAGAGATGGTAAATCATTAATGAACATACAGAAAATGATAGGACCTAGAATTGATCCTTGAAAAACACCCTGTTGTACACGTAGAAGGTTTGAACAAGAATCATTAGTTACAACTTTCTGAAGTCTGTCAGACAGATAACTTTCAATTAGCCTCACCGCAGAATTACCGAAACTGAAAAGATATTTTAATTTCCCGCAAAGAATTTTGTGGTTTACCTTGTCGAAAGCCTTTGAGAATTCAAGAAGACAAAGAAGCGTCACATGTCCCTTATCGTAGTCTTGTCTTATATCCTCAAATATTTTAACCATTGCAGTTGAACAACTATGTTTTGATCTAAAACCAGATAGTCCAGCATAGAGAAGGTTATACAAAGACAAGAAGTGTTGAAGAACCTGTTTGGCAATCAGTCTCTCAAAGACTTCCGACAAACACGGTTAAATACTTATAGGTCTAAAATCAGTAACGCACATCGGGTTGGATTTTCCTGCAACAGTCACAACTCTGGCTATTTTCCATGACTTCGGGAAGGTTGATGTTGTTATACGATGATTAATTATATGAGTCAAGCTTGGTGTTATATATGGTAGAATTAGTTTATTGAATCGAAGAGGTAACCTATCTTCTCCCACAGCGTTTGACTTGATTTGATTTATGCAGTTTATTACTTCATTCTCATCAACTGATTCTATAACTAAACTCCTAATTGCTTGCATGTGCGGAATTACCCTATCAGAGAAGTTAAAATCTTACTCCTGAGCATCATTTTCGAGAAAGCATTTATTCAGCACATCAGGATCGATTTCACACTTCGAAACATTTCTTGACCCGGAAATACCAATCTGTCACAAATTATTCCAAAAATTTTTTGGGGGGAGGGCTGTATTAAGTTTAGATGCATAATAATTTCTTTTGGAGTTTCGTATTACCATAGTGGAAAGATTTCTTACTGCCTTGTAAGCAATCCAATTAGAGTTTGATGGAGAATGTTTCCATTTAACATAAAACTTGTTGCGGACTTTAATGGCTTCAATAACATCAGAATTGAACCAAGGACAGCTTTTATTACGGATATTTACTTTGATATTTATTTGATGGGATTAAAATCATTAATCAATCTGAGGAGTACTTCTTGGAAACAATTCAGCTTGGCATCAGGATCAGATATAAAAAGACAGTTATTCCAAGGGGCTCTAAAGGCAGCGTGATGAAGAGCAGGTACATCTTTTGACCGAAAATCTTTGAAAGTAATGATAAGGGAGCAATAGTTTGATAAAAATTAACATTGTACGTACAAAACAGAAGCTCATGATCAGAGATTCAGTCGAGAGAGAGCTGGTCAAAAAGAAGGACAGATGTTCGATCAGAAATAATGCACAAATCAAGAAGGCTAGGGGTACAATCTTTTGCAAATGGCGTTGGATAAGTTGTATTCAATATTTGAAGACCTAAAGAAAAGACAAAGTCATTAATTTGGAAAGCTCGCGAATTATGTTTGAGTAGGTCAGCATTGAAGTCTCCTGTTACTATTACATGTTCATACAAATGTGGAAATTGTGATAGAACAAAAAAAACCGATTGAGGAGAACAACGTCTGTGTGGAACATATGCACAGGTGACCAAGCATTTAGTGCAACCATCGTGTATTTCGACAATTAAAAATTCAACGTCTAAGCCCACCGAACTACTTATTACTCTGCATTTAAGTGAAGATTTGCAGTAGATTGTTATCCCCCTCCACATGTACTTGTTACTCTATCATTCCTTGAGTAAAAATAATCATGGATATTACACTGCAGATCACAAACATCTTGCTTAAACCATGTCTCACAGACACAAACCAGATCGACTCCAGAATCCATAAATAAATATTTCAAATAATCCAATTTGCACTGGTTTAGACTGCGAGCATTTAAATTACAAACCTTGAAACCATCACGACAATAATTAGAAAGAACATTTACCATAGTATGCGTTGATTTTTCACCCACACTGTAGTTAGGAAATTCAACATTCATATTTAGACAAAAAAAAAATAATTTAAGCACAGAGCTGGTCTCTGCAATGCCAAACACTTTGGGTTTGAGAAAATAAAAGAGCAGAAGAGAAAAGAGAAAAGAGAAAGAAAGGAAAAGAAAGAAGAAAAATAAATTGCAATAACAAATAATCAATAAATAAATTCAATACAGTTGAGTTTAGTGATGATGATGACTCACAGCAGCAGCAACAGCAGCACCAGCAGCAATGGAGTGTAGATCAGCAGGAGATTCAATAGAAAAACTTTTCCGTTTGCGCTCGTTTTAGCATACACGATCCCCGATTTAGTGTAAACAGAAAATAGTTGATTTTTTCTGTTCAAACTTAATGCACTTTGTAAGAGAAAGCGTGAGTGTTTGGTTAATCTCTTGGTAACACTTTTCGTTTGAAGTTAGGCCAATGTCATTCAACTGCAGCGCCTTATTGTTCTCTCTTCGGTAAATGGCAGCGGCAACGAGAATGGAACTTCTATCTTGTATAGAATTGAATTTGAAGACAATTAGGGGAGGTGTTGACAGCAGGGATTTGTTTTTGGCATCATATTTCGTTCTCGCACGGTAAGCATTAGCTAAAGAAGGTGTATTGCATTTAATTGTGTCACAGAGGTTGTGTAGATTGGAGATTTTCTTCTGGAAGTACAGGAACGCAAGAAAGTATAGCATCACATGCAACGTCTTTTCTCTCCAAGATGTTTATTTGTTTGCGAAGATCTCGGTGGTATGCAAATGCGTTGATGTATTAGTGTCGTTTCCAATTTTGTCAACGCGCGAAACTAGGTGGAGAAGAGAATTGTTGATAGACTTAATTCGTTGTTCGCAGATCTTTTTAACTACTTCAATTTTAGCTACAAATTCTGATCGCATTTTATGAAGTTCATCCACGATGGTATTGTAGCCCAGTAATTTTAGGGTTTATCTGCGGAAAAATTCCAACCAAGCTGAATTTTGGTACACACCTTTATTACGGCGTTGTAATGAAGATGTGAAAAATCGACATTGATATCGTGCCGGCAAAAAAAGTTATGAAGGTCAAAAGGTCACGAAAACCAAAAAAAAAACCGTTTTTCGCAAATATCTTGGTTTCTATAGCTCCAATGATTTTAATGTGTATGACAAAATTGTAGAGCATAAAATTTGCTACAATTTCGTTAGTACAATCAATTTTGTATGTCGATTAGTCACCGAGATATGGCACTTCGAAAAACAGGTCATTTTTCAAAATTCGCCAAAAAATGTCAAAAAATGAAGAATTCCACCTTATTTCTTCGGATATACCCGAGAAATCATAAAATATTGTTGTTTTATGGCTTCTTGTTAAAATCACCAACTTTTTACACCCCCCAACGATCCCCGCTTGCCCACCAGGTACCAGGCCATGCCCATTACTATTGTCACTCCGCCGTAATAATAATTGTGCAGGGATTTTGAAAGGCCGGCCAATTGATCTTCCAAAACCTTAATTGTAACCATTCCTTTATTTTTTTTTTGAAAATTCAGGTACAGGTGATGGAGAGTTGATGCGAGAAGAGAGAGTGAGTGAATTGTTAGTTTTGTTCCGAGTTGATGACGATGGGCGAGACAGGGAGAGCATTATAGGTGCAAGAGAGACTTTTTTTTTTTTTTTTTGAGTTATTTCTTCTTAGCAAAATAAAATATTATATAAAAATACAAATATTGAAACTTCACAATAAGTATTCCGAATTAAGGAGCAGAATTCAGTTACCGAACAACTAGTTGATGAAAATAGACTTTCGGCAAAGATAAAAGACTTAGATATCCAATATTTAGCACGTTTTTAGCTGGACCGCTTAAAAGCACGTCTACTCGCCGAAGTGAAACTCTATATCGACGAAGAAGCTCTCGAATTAATTAATTAAATTATTTATAGCTATACATTTATGTTTTATTTCTTTATTTGCAATTTTTTATATTTATTGGTATATTTATTATGAACCTATTAAATTATTTCACCTAATACAGAATAGATGCAAATTAAAAACTTGATTTTGTATTATATGTAACTCCATAAGGACCGCGATTTAGAAAAAAATGAAATAACTTTCTTTCTATAAATTTTTTTTTACCAAACTTTGTCGAAATATGTGTAAGTCCAATATTAACTTGTGTGCCAAATTTATTTGCTCTCCGATTCAAAGTTCAGATATTGTGGACTTTTTTCCGCTCTCCCAAACAAAGCGCACCACTGTGCGGCGTCGCCACCGCACCGCTTTGAGAATAATTATTGTGAGTTCACTGCGGAAGATCACAAAATTGTTTTGAAAAGAGAACAAGAGTAAATGAGTATAACAAAAACAATATAACGAAGAGAAAATAATATCGCACTACCACCTACATGGCGTTTAAGTTCTGTTCTGAGGGAGACCCACCCTTAAGTGCGGAGATTCCACGCATATGTCCAGGGAATTTCAGGTAAGGACATTTAAATGCTTCAAGTGGGACAGCCAGGTCATCGAGGATTTGAATGCAGAACGGGAAGACAATGTCGAGTACCAACAACTGTGCCTCTGAAATAGAGTTTGTTTCGTCACCGACGCAAACAGGAATTAAGTCTATCCAGATAAACGGTCTTTCTGTGTCAGCTCTCCAAGATACTGTTAGCGATCTGTGCTTGTTGAGGCACGATTTTTTATTGATGCTGAATTATGTGGAGCTGACAAGGATATATTGAATAGGAAAGAAGCAGGTGCTGACCAAAGGAAGTTTCTGCGCAAGGCTGGAGGTGGACGGGCCGAAGAAAGACGTTACTATCTACGTGCTGAATGAAGCCGATATGCCGTATGCAGCTGTGATTGGAAACAACATTCTCCAAGAAGTTAACATGGTCATCTAAGAGGAGGGTGTCATATTTCAGAAAAAAAGCAGCAGAAGCAGAGTTCTAAGGAAATAGAGCAGAAGCAGGGTTCTAAGAAACTACAGACAAAGCAGAGTTCTAAGGAATTAGAGCAGAAGAAGAGTTCTAAGTTATTAGAGGAAAAGCAGAGTTCTAAGGAACTAGAGCAGAAACCGAGTTCTAAGGAGCTAGAGAAGAAGCAGAGTTCTATGAAACTAGAACAGAAGCAGAGTTTTAAGTAACTAGAGAAGTAACATGACTCAGATATGAAATCGGCTGAATATCTGGCAGATGTTGGTAACACCACCCTTGTGGGAGAAGAACCGGAAGACAGTTTTGAACTCGGAAATGTTTTTCAAGCAGTTTGTGGGTCGCCATACTAGGGAGAATTCCTTGAGGAATTAAGAATCAACATAGACCATCTAAAGAATGACCAGAAGAAATCGATAATCGACATGATCAAGGGATACTCGCCAAAAAGGAACAATAAGGCTACGGTGGAAATGAAATTGATCCTAAGAGATGAAGCTCCAATTCTGCAAAGATGGAAACTGTGATGGATCGAGTAAAAGGCAGGATGTGACTTCAAATATTAATATATAATTCTTAATTAACGTAGCTTAATATTAAACTATTAATTTTGGTTTTAATTTAATTTTGGTGGGGGCAATACCCCCATTTATTTAGCTTAGTACAAGCTTCAAATATCTTACTCTAACTTAAACAGGTAAAGCTTAAAACTAATTGGGAGGGTGATTCCGGAGTAGGAGTTTAAGGCATGGAGTACTGAGGTTAAAGTCGAACAAGTCTTGGTTCGAATTTACCCTCCGCAGCATTCGAGTTAAGGGTTCGTTGGAGCCATATGAGGTACGGTGTGGAGGAAGATAGAAGAGGCAAGGATTTCTTAGGTTACGAGGGTACGTGTTGAAGAAAATAGAATTGTAAACGGTTTCACAATCAACGGAACCGGAGAGGAGTCGATGAATAAAAAGAATCTCGGATATTTCTCTTCGTTCTTGCAGCGAGTTCAGGTTGATTAATTTAAGACGATTTTGATATGGGGCAGGATCAAAGGATCATTCCAAGAGAGACCACGAAGAGCAAACCTTAGGAAACGGCGCTGAATGCTCTCGATTCTAGAGATATGAATTTGTTGGTATGGTGACCGTACTTGACAGGCGTATTCAAGGAGCGGGCGTACAAAGGTTATGTAGAGAGATCGGGTGACGTATGTGTCGGAGAATTCTTTGGCCCATCGTTTCACAAAACCAAGTGTTGAGTTGGCTTTTAAAATTATGTTGTCGATGTGTGCCAGGAAGTTGAGTTCTCGGTCGCATAATATGCCAAGGTCACGAATTGCCTCCACGGAGGATAGGGGTTGGTTATGGAGAAAGTAGGGCCGGGGAGGAGGTTTAATGCGCTTTCGTGAAAAAGTAATTGATTGGCATTTGGTAATATTGAGCTCTAAGCAGTTTTTAAGGCACCAGATTGAGAAGCTGTCGAGATCAAGTTGAATAAGAGAAGAGTCATGTGCCGATGATATAGTCTTATAGAACTTAGTATCGTCAGCGAAGAGCGAGATATGGGAATATTTTATTACCATTTCTATATCGTTGATGGTAAGAATGAAAAGGAGTGGGCCTAAGTGACTACCTTGGGGAACCCCTCAGGTATCAGGATTGGAAAGGGCAGACCTGAAACGGACACTGTAATAACGGTTTTCTACATAAGAAGATATCCATTTCAAGAAGACAGGCTCAAAGCCGAAGGAGTATAATTTGAAAAGTATTAGTTTATGCGAAATTTTATCAAACGCCTTGCTAAAATCTGTTGAAATGGCATCGACTTCGTTCCCATTCTCAAGAGCTGAGAGCGTACAAATTCAACAAGGTTAGTGGTTGTAGGCCTACACTTTAGAAAGCCATGTTGCCTAGGAGAGATGAGAAACTTGCATCAAAAACTCAAAATTTCATATAAAATGCTTTCAAAAAGTTTAGGGATATGTGAAAGTTTGGCAATTGGACGATAGTTCTTAACATCGCTCCTTGGGCCTTTTTTGTGTATAGGAGTTATATAAGAGGTTTTCCATATCTCAGGAAATTCTCCTTGAGAAAGGGAAAGGCTGAAGATTTTGGAGAGAGGGGTAGAGAGAGCTGAGGAGCATTTTTTCAGGAAAATCGCGGGGAGACCATCAGGGCCGGGGAGAAATTCATCATTCAGTTGATTTAACTTGTTCTCAACGATATTGGGGTCGACAGTAAGAGGAAAGAATGAACCAAGTGAGAAATTTGGCAAATAATCGAAATAACCTGGGTCAGGTACGAAAGAATCGCCGGTAAAAGATTCCTTGAAAAAGGTAGCAAAGAAGTTGGCTACAGCTTCCGGATTATTCAAGGTTTCGGTATTGAAAGAGAGAGATGTAGGATAACCATCGGATTTTCTTTTATAATTGACGAACTGGAAGAACGACTTGGGATCATTTATAATGTTTGTTTGTGTTTCTGTTAAGTAACGTTGATAAAGACAGTTGTAAAGCTCGGTAAAGTGTAAATAAGAACCAAGGTAGTTAGAATAATCGGTGGGAGATCCACTGCGAAGGAAAACTGTCCATAACTTGTTTCTCTTGTTACGCAAAGAGCGAAGTTTTCGGTTATACCATGAGGGGATGCGATCGATGTTTTATGGCGACTCAAGGGAACATTGATAGAAATTGAATTAAATATTTCCTGGTAAAATATTTCTGTGGCATCTTTGACACTAAGGTTATCGAAGTTAAAAGAAATTCTATTGAGATATTCATTAATAAGGCGGAAGTTTGCTTTATGAAAATCATAAGAGTACTGATTTGTAAGGGGATGATTTGGTAGTGGAGAATCATGATAAAATGAGAGAATGAGAGGAGGATGATAGTTGTCGATGGTAGATAGGTGTAGAGGAGATAGTGATACAGAGGAGTTATCAGGATCGGTGGTGAAAATAAGATCAAGTTGCCTATCTACACAGTTTCGGATACCGCTAGCTTGGTAAAGGCTGGAATCAGCTAGGCGATCTATAAATAGACATTCCTTGGCAGAGGTGGGATTGGAAGCAATGGAATGAGATTGATCTTCTGATGGAGTCCATTTAAGATAAGGAAGGTTAAAATCCCCAAACAAAAGGATATCATCATTGGGGTCACATAGAGATATTATGTGGTCGATTTTATCAATGGCGAGCTGGTAAGATTCAATAGGTTGTGACGGTAGAATATAACAACACATCACAAAAAGTGATTTGTGAGGTAGCGATATTTTTATTGATGCATAGCTAGTCGAGATTCGAGGAAGAAGAGGTTGCGATGTGGGAGTAATCTAGCGTGTTTTGGATAGCTAGTAGAACGCGGTTAGGGCATTTGTCAGAAGGATCTCTTAGCTCATCGTCGCGATAGACATTGAATGAAGAAGGAAACAATTTTTGATTCTCTATACTAGGGACTAGATTAGTTTCCGTCAGGGCATAGATTTCAAAAGGTAGAGCATGAGTTTGTTGCAAAACACCATGAGTTTTGGAGCGAAGGCCTCGCACGTTCTGATAGTAGAAGGTGAGTGGGACGATTTCACTATTAAGGTGTTGGTAAGGGTTGGTTTTAGGAGTTGTTGTTATCCAATTTGAGGCGAAGTGAGAGGTTGGGTTATGAAAGATTTGAGATATTGAGCTTGAGGGAGAAGTTGAAACTAAACTAGGAACGAAAATAGTTATTATGGTCCGCCCTGCTTCTTTGAAGGTGAGATATTCTGTTTGGATGTACAAAAGACGCATAGGTAGAAAGGTCATTTTCGACATGGGAAGGGGTGAGGTTTAATGTTTCATGGAAACGGACGAAGATTTTTTTGAGATCAATTGGATTAGTGGGGAGGCCTTCTTGAAAAATTGAAACTATAAGGTTTGTCCTTGTAACACCATTTATGCAGACATTATCTTCTTTATTGTGAAGGTATGCAAGGTAGAGTCGAACATTAGAATATATTCGATGTTCTCTAAGGGGAGAAAGAACATAACGGCCATCATAATTTTGATCTATAAGACGTTTTGTTAGCTTAACGGTAGGAGGGAAAAGTGGATCAAGGAAAGATGTTTTATTAGAGGGAACGGGAGGGGGCTGAGAATCAATAGGGGGAGAAGGAGTCGGAGGACTTGGATAGGATTTGGTTTGTGCATTGGATTCAGGGTTGAGGGTATGTGAATGAATAAAGTTGGGATAGAATTGATTAGGGTTCGCAGTCTGAGAAGCGGGTGCGGAGTGATGTGGAATGGTTTGAGAGAATTGTTCGCGGTTTTCATTGATGGACATGTTAGGATTGAGATCGAAAGATACACGCTTAACAGGGTTAGAAATGAAATTGTGTCGATTGAAGCAAGGGAAAATGTTAGTTTTTTAGCTCCAGTTAGAGTAAGAACGAGGAAGAGGGGACCTAGGTGTAGGTTTTGGGTAATTTTTATTTATAGGGTTTGGTTTAAGCTGAGTTCTATTTTTTAAGTGTTTCCGGTTGGAGGATAAATGGATGGGATTTACATTAGTATTTTTAGATCTAAGATAATCTAGCTTATATTCCCATTTAGTTATGATTATCTTTCCCAGTCGGAAAACATCATCAGTATGGGAGGAAAAAAGCCATTCGTATTTAGATGAAAAACTAATTTTGAAGTTGCTATCATGTCTGGAGCGAGGTGGCGAAATCTTCTGACACTCGTTAAGGGTTATTGCAAAAGTACGGCTAAATAGTCTTCTTATCCAGGGGACATCAGCATCTACAGGAGCATTTGTGATAAAGAAAGTCACACTCTCGGCGTTGTTGTTTAACTTCCTTAGTCTGTTGTTCCATTCGGTTAGAGTCCACGTTGTGCTAAAGCGGTTTAAGGTAGGTAATGCAGGTGGTGTTGAGCTAAGTGAAAGCTAAAGTTGGTTGGTGAGTAGGTGATAAATTAAGTCCTGATTGAGGGTGAATTGCTGTAGCGGAAGTTGATGACACTGACGTGGTGATGGGAGGAAACAAAGGTTGTAGGCAAGCAGGTGGAGGTGGTGTAGCATCTTCAATAGCTGGTAAGGGAGCTGGTTGGAAAATAGGTAGAGGTGTACAAGTAGAAGTATCCATAATTTCAGCCATTGAAGATGTGTTTTAAACAGAGGCATTGGGTTGAAGGTGGATTCCGTTGATTTTGCAAGTGGCTGTCTGGATGTCGTCTGCAAGTAGTCCAATGCATAAACGGGTTTCGATGAGTTCGGTACTAATTGAGTTAATAGTACCAACGGCGTTTTCTAGCAGTGCGAGTGGTTGGCGAAGCCCGAGGATGACAATATTCGATGTACTTTGGAGATGACTGTCAAGATCAGAGCGGATAGAACTAAGGTTTTCGATAATGGATTCAAGGGAATTGGCATCACAAAAAGATTTAAGCATAGACAAAATTTCTAGTTTTAGTGATTCACAACGTTTGTCAAAATTGTTAACGCGAGGGTCGTTTGTTATCAAGTCTGTTATAACAGAAAGTTGCTTATCAATTGAAGATAATTTTAAAACACAACGCTTATTTGAATTGTCAATAGTGTTGTTAAAATCGTCGAAGGCCTTAACCAAAAAATCATCCATTTTATGAAGCTGATTTATTGTACTTTTATGGTAGGAATTATTGTCAGCGAGGATAGGATTGAAGGCTCGTTTCAATTCAACGCTTATGCTTTCAGAGGGTGAATTGACCTGAGAACTGTCATTAATATTGTTAATTAAATTGGTTAATGCAGTCAATTGAAACTCAAGGGAGTTTAGCTTAGCTTCGACCGAGTTAATGTTTTCACTGTTGCACTTTATCGCCAGAAAAACGTCCGGAAGGGATATTTTCTTACACTGATCACATAAATAGACAAAATGACTAGCGTTTTCTTTAAAGTATGTAGAAGACCTTTGCTGAGTCCAATGCAAAGTAGGTGGAATGATTTGCCACAAATTCCTTTGCAAAAGAACCTTTCAGCGGTTTTGCTATCAAGGTCACAGTGGGCAATATCACAACGATTAGTATCCATAGTTATTAATGTAGGTCACAAACAAAACAAAAGCAAAGGCGCTATTATTAGGATACGTGTATTTCAGTGGGGGACTAACAGCTGACTGAGACTTGACATTATTTGGCAAACCCCAAAAACTCGAAAGCTTATGCTAGCTGAATAAGTTCGCTAGGTATGTTTGTTTACTACACTACAGAAACAAAAGACTGTGCTACGGTTACAGGAAATTTAACGAAAAGGTGATAAGAGATAATTTCCCTTTGGTTCTTATCGACGAAGTGTGTGAAAAGTTGCAGGGGTGAAGCTATTCACGACCTTAGACTTGCGTGACGGATTTTTCCATGTCCCTATGGAATCAAGCTCGCGGTGATATACTGCTTTTGTGACACAAGGCTCGAAGTTTTATATTTGGAATATCGAGTTCCCCTGCTGTTTTGTGCAGCTTCATCTTCGCCGTGTTTCGGACATTAATCCAAACCGGTGTAAGTGGTCTTGTACATGGACGACATAAATATTCCATCTTACGATGAAGAGGAGGGATTATAAGAAATAAAAATGGTCCTCAAAGTTGCAGCGGCTCATAAATTGCGCATTAAATGGGAAAAAGCTGGTTTAAGAAGAGGAGAGTAGATTTTCTGGGGTATATCATCGAAGACAGCACCATTCAGCCATCAGAAGAGAAATCAAGAGTAGTGCACATTTTTCCGATTCTAACAGACAAAAAAGCGCTACAACGCTTCTTGGGTTTCCTATTTTCCTTAGAGGAAATCTATTTTCTAAGGTTTGTGAAAGATTTTGCCCTTATAGACAATCTATTTTCCGACTTGCTGAAGAAGAATGCCAATCAGCAACTTGAAGCAGAACAGCCGTTGGCGTTCCAGCAGCTAAAAACAACGCTCATTAAAGCACCTGTGCTGAGGTTGTTCAACCCTTACGCCGGAACTGAGATCCGTACAGATGCCTGCAAGTAAGGATATAGGGCGGTATTGTTGCAGAAGGACGAAGAAGATCAAGGTTTCCACCCGGTTCAGTACATGAGTCGGAAATCCTTCCCAGCAGAGGAGACTTATCACTCTTATGAACAAGAAATGCTAGCGATAATCTAAGCACTCAAGAAATGGAGGGTCTACGTCATGGCAATGCAATTTAAAATAGTGACAGACTGCAACGCGTTTTCCATGACCTTAAGCAAGCGAGAAGTACCGTTACGAGTAGCACGGTTGGCAATGTTCCTTCAAGAATTTAACAACGTGGTAGAACACCGTTCAGGAAAAAAGATGAGACACGTCGTCAATAACGCCAAAAGCTGCGTAAACTGTATAGTAAAGGAGGCCAAAGCTAGTAGGAAGAAGAGACTGCTGTCACCCATAGATAAAGTAGATATACCTTCGGAAACGTACCATATAGATCATGTTGGTCCCATTGACCCGACGAGAAAGCAGTACAATCATCTACTGGTGATAGAAGACGCGTTTTCGAAATTCGTGTGGCTATATCCAACAAAGAGCACTGGAATCGAAGAGGTAATAGACAAATTGAAGAAACGATCCGCAATATTTGGAAATCACCTCAAACGCTTTTAGTGAATACTGCAGCAATGAGGTTATTCAACATTTATTGATCTCTACTGCAGTTCCACGCGGTTATGGCCAAATGGAGAATCCACAAGACAGTCTTCTCGATTTTAGCTAAAACCTGTGTAGACAGTCGGCAGAGTCGGTAAAAACATATCGACAAAATCCAGCAGGTGGTAAATAACACCCCTCCCAAGAGCCCAAAGTCAGTCCGTTCAGGATTTGCACAGTGAAATAGATATATATATATATATATATATATATATATATATATATATATATATATATATATATATATATATATATATATATATATATATATATATATATATATATATATATATATATATATATAAATATATGTGTATACAGCTTGATTCACATATGTTGTGCCAAGAAACTAGAGCGTGTAGATTGGGTTGAGACAAAAAAAACGTATGGGAAGGGGGTCCATTCCCCTTCGCTTAGCCGGAAGGGGAATTTTCTAAAAATATGACTTAAATTTGAAAAAAAAAATATTAAAAAAATAACGGTAACTTCTACAATGCCATGCTATACCTTTTTGTAAAGCTAAAAACTAAATATTTTATTGTGATTTTAAATAAATGTATTCTATTGAACCGTTTTCAAAATATTAATTTTCAAACTCAAAATTTTGAAAAAAAAAAATTACAAAAAATAATTTTAAAACTAATTTTTTCGAAATGTTACGTATTTGAGTATTATTTTTGTTCTCAGAATTCAATGCTCCCATTAATTTTAAATCCAACATTGAAACCCGTATGGTTTAATGACTTTTTGTTGCCAAGCTATTGAAAAATAACCGAACCTACTTCTTCACAAAAACAAGAAAATCTAGCTATACGGGATGACACAAGTAATCATTTAGCCAATTTTTTCGTGTTTTTGTGAAGAAGTAGGTTCGGTTATTTTGGAATACCTTAACAGCAAAAAGTCATATAGCCATACGGTTTTCAGTGTTGGATTTAAAATTAATCGGAGCACTGAATTCTGAGAACAAAAATAATACTTAATTACGTAAAATTTTGAAAAAAATTATGACTTTTATTTGCCAAGCTATTGAAAAATAACCGAAAATACTTCTTCACAAAAACTCGAAAAAATTGGCTTTAATGATCACTTGTGCCATCCCGTAAGGCTAGATCTTCTTGTTTTTGTGAAGAAGTAGGTTCGATTATTTTGGAATACCTTGGCAACAAAAAGTCATAGAGCCATACGGTTTTCAGTGTTGGATTTAAAATTAATGGGAGCATTGAATTCTGAGAACAAAAATATTACTTAATTACGTACAATTTTGAAAAAAATTAGTATTAAAATTATTTAAACATTTTTTTCTTCAAAATTTTGAGTTTGAAAATTAATATTTTAAAAGCGCTTGAATAGAATGACTTCATTTAAAATAACAATAAATTAATAAGTTTTTTGCTTTACAAGAAAGTATAGCATGACATTGTAGAATGTACCGTTATTTTTTTAATTTTTTTTTTTCAAAATTTAAGTCATGTTTTTAGAAAATTGCCCCTCCCGGCTAAACGGAGTGGAATAGACCCCCCTCCCGTAAGATTTTTTTCGAGTTTCAACCCATCCTACACGCTCTAGTTTTTTGGCACAACATTCGTGAATCACCCTTTATATACATACACTGCCAATCATTAGGATGAGGCCACAAATTTTGCAATCGATTTTCGCTCTCTATACCTGTTGGAAATGTTTTACCCAAAAACATTTACTTCCTGTGAGTAGGTACGTATTTTCTCAAAACAAAGTCATAAAATTAAAAGGTGAATTAGAAATGACCTGTGAAATTTCCCAAGATCAAATAATAAAGTACTTGAAAACGGTATAAAAAGGTGCGCCACTTGGATGAGGCCACATGAAAAATCTTCGAAAACAAGGAACAAATGAAAGAAATGTTTACATTTTCTGGTTTTAAAACATTTATTTATTACGTTTTTCTCCACTAATAATGAGTATGCCCACCATTTTTCGATATCACCTCAATAAGACGGTTTGGAATTGAATCATAAAGTTTTTAAAATACTCAAGGGAAATCTGGTCCCAGGCATCACGGATAGCCTCGATTAAAGTGCCCTTATCTTCAAATTGTCTACCGCCTTCATAAACTTTTCGAGATAGCCATGCCCAAACGTTTTCGATTATGTTCAAGTCCGGTGAATAGGGCGGCCATGGCAAAAGTTCCACGTTTTCTGAGTGAATCCAATTTATAGCTACCCTGGAAGTGTGGAGGGGGGCATTGTCTTGTTGGAAAATCTAAGGCAGAGGTCCAAAAATATTTTTCACTTTTGGAAATGACCGTTCCAGCAAACATTTGTAGTTCTTTCCGTTCATTGTTGTGGAAAGAAACTCCAACTCGATTGTGCCATAGGTAATAGCTCCCCAACCCATTACACCTGATGTACGGCTGTGATGTCTTGCCAAAATGAGCTCCTTTTTTCTTAAATCATGGAAATAAAAGTTGTCACCATCGGGACCGTCAAGGTTAATTTTTTTTTCATCCGAAAAGACTACACGTTTCCATTCGCTGCTCCAAGTGACATGTTCTCTTGCAAAATTCATTCGAAGCTCCTTATGTACTTGTTTTAGAACGGGTTTCTTTTTAAGTTTTCTACGGTTGATATTATCATTTTTTTATTATCCTTCGGACCGTTGCTATGCTGGCTGATAATCCGCTTTTTGACCTTATTTTCGTCGCTGGTTGAGTGGAATTTGAGGCAAGCCGCAGAATTAACCGCTTTTCTCGGGATGTGGTTGCTTCCGCTGTGCGTCCTTTTTGATTTTTTCCATAGTTTTGTGGATCCGCAAGATAGTTGTTTACAACTGTCTTACTTCTATTCAGCCTCCTTGCAATTTCTCGTCCTGAGAGTCACAAATCCTTGAAAGCATCTATTTTCCCCCTTTCTGTAGCTGTCAACGTCTTTCCGGAACCCATTTGTAATTAAAATTTTATAAAACGAGTTCTTTTTAACACTTTTTGAATATTATAACAAAAAGTTTGCAAAAAATCGCTGATGTGCACTCCTTCAGCTAAATATTCGCAATGGCCTCATCCAAGTGGCGCACCTTTTTATACCCTTTTCAAGTAGTTCATTAATTGAATTTGGGAAATTCCACGGCTCATTTCTAATTTACTTTTTAATTTTATGACTTTCTTTTGGGAAAATACGTACCTCCTTACAGGTAGTAAATTTTTCCGTATAAATAAATTCCAACAGGCATACATCGCTAAAATCGGTAGCAAAAATGGTGGCCTCATCCTAGTGATTGGCAGTGTACATATACCGTGGTCAATAAAATTTATCAAGAGTGTTTTTAGAAAGAATTGTACCTACCAGTCCGTGGTATGTATGTATTGTACGTCTGTAATGTCTGTGATCTAAAATACGAGTATGCAAGCATGTATCACATTTAAAAAAAAAACAGAAGCTTTTCCTTTGCCTTTATTTTAAAAACAGACTGCCAACTGGTCTGAATCTTGGAAGCCCTCTTTTTGCTTACATGCTTGAAGTGCATTTTATTATGTATGCGAATAGAACTCTCCCGTGCATTTTTAATTTGGTATAGTTACACCATTAAAACAAAACGTACGCAGTAATATCATACACTACGTTTTACAATATTAAAATAAATGAATTTTTACTTAGAAAAAAAAAAAAAAAAATTTTGATTCCTCACTCCATACAGAGCTTTCATTGGCTACTGCAAACTTAGCCACAAAGGAAGACTTGAGCAAGCTGAACTTAGAAATGAATTCTCTCCGAAAACAAAACAAGAATTAAACAAATAAGTTCACCACTTTGAGGAAAGATGTATTTTGCTAGAAGAAGAACTTGAATACCAAAGTCGAGAATTGAAAGGCAAAAACATCATCATTTCTATACCGAACAAAGATGCTCGGGAAAACCCAGAGGAAAAAATTCGTTCTTTAATTTATGCTATTTTGGATAAAACTTTGTTTCGTCCTTCGGCTTTTTTGATCACTTGTAGTGGCAATGAAAACAAAGTTTACATTGATTTTCCCAACGTTTCGACAGGGATTGCTGTCATCTTCAGGGGATCTTTATTAAACGTTATAAACATAAAACATTAGAGAAACATATAGGTACATACTCGAACAAAATTGTGTTAAACAATGAGAACTTACTTTGAAAAATGATTTAAGTTACAATGAAAGAAAAAGAAAAATTCGTTCTGTCACTCGCCTTCTTCTTGGCAATAATTGTTAACAAAGCATCCCACCACCATCAAAAATAAGTGTAAGCAACACTACAACTAAATTTAATATTAACACCGGCGCCAACGAAATTACCTTGCAGATGCTGAAAAATGCTTCCAAGCTTAAAGATACAGGTGTTTTTCTACAACGTGATTTATACAAACGCATGCAACAGAAACAGCGAATACTCCTTCAATATAGAAAAATAATCAAGACTAACAAAACAAACACAATAACTAAAATAAAAAATAACACACTTTTAATCGAAAACAAATTATTCTATTTAGATAATAATAATTATCTTAACTTCAACAAATGTTTGGGAACATCAACTTCGAACCACAAATCAAAAACTTCAGTGTTATGTCAAATGGACGTCAAATTCGAAATGAACGTAATAGATCAATAGCATTTGATGGCAGTCCAGGGATGCCACTTCATCAAGATAATAGTAGTGTGGTTAGACATTGAGATTTAGGCGCCGTCAGCTCATATAGTATTAGTCTTTGTAAAATATTGTCCTATAATGTATCTGGTCTGAATAATAAGAACATGTTTTTAGATTTTTTTAATTTTATCAAAACTTTTGAAATTTTTTTTCTTTTCGAAACTTATATCACCATAGAAAAATTAAGCAAATTTAACAAATACTTCATTTGATTTAAACTATTTTGGATCCCCGCAATCAAAACATCTTTAAGAGGACGCGCTAGTGGTGGATGTTTGTATGGGATACAATCATCGAAACTTAAACACTTCGATTTTGTAGAATATGAAGATACTGTTGTACTGGAACTCTTGGAAAGAAATGATATGTTTATTGTACCTTTTTATGTCAATATGTTAATAAATGGTCCGATGATGTTAATAGATTGAGTAACGTTATGACTACCCTTGCCAGTAAAAGTGTTATGTTGATCGGAGATCTGAACGCAAGAATTAGCTGCAATCAAGTAAAAACATTAATAAATATAAACAACAATGCACTTATCAATGCGAATAATAACAGAACGTCAAAAGATATTGTTTGCAACCAAACTGGAAAACAGCTCCTCGAAATGTTGCAACTCTTCGACAGTATTATTTTTAATGGCTGTACGAAAGGAGATCTTGAGGGACAATACACGTTTATCGGAAGCCAAGGAAATTTTTTGAACGATTACTGCACCATTAACAATGATTGGATTAATCTCATTTCTAAATACCAAGTTTTAACCAAACATTTTTCTGATCATATGCCATTGGTGGTTGAATGGAATTCCGAATTTGAACCGCAAAAAAGACGCATGAATTTACTTCCAAGACTCAAAAGGGGAAACACAAACATGGAAACCTTTCATCACTCGTTTGACAGTCTAATTTCAAGATTTCCTTTTTCGCCGGACGAGACAGCTGATGCTCTGTCAAATCAAATAACGGAGTACATTAGAAAATGTGCGAAAAAGCATAATTCGAAAATAACAAAAGCATTTAAACAGAAATGGTTTGACAGAGAGTGTCTAAATGCTAGGGATAGATCACTTGCTCTCTTAAATGCATTTCGTAACTCTCCTAGTGAAGAACTTCGAAAATGGTATGTCGAATCCAATGCAAATTATAAAAGCCTCTGTTTCACTAAGAAAGTAAACTATGAAACAATGCAAGCTCAAGCTCTTCGTCAAACCAAAAACACAAAACAATTTTGGATTATGGCAAAGGAAATAAATATTTCAAACCACATGATTGGCTCAAGTGTATCTGCAGATGACCTCTCTATTTACTTCAAAAATCTACTGCAAAATAATTTAATCTCAAACTTTTCATATGCTGAACCATTTATCTGTGTTGACATATGGGACTCCGAAATATATGTTGAGGAAATTCGCTCTGTTTTAAGTAACGCAAAAGACGAGAAAGCTCGAGGAGATGATGGTATACCATATGAATTTTTTAAATATGCTTCTCCAACTTTTCATAAATATCTGGTTGTACTTTTTAACAAGATCCTCATGAATGCTGAAGTTCCCTCTTCGTTTAAAAGGTCTGTTATTTTTCCAATCCACAAAAAAGGTTCCTTAAATGTAGTAGAAATCTATAGAGGTGTATCTTTTATGAATGTTAAAGCAAAAATATTTTGTGGAGTGCTTGCTGGCAGACTAGAAAGGTGGGTGGAGTCGAACAACATTCCCACGGACCTCCAAACTGGATTTAGAAAAAAATACTCAATAGTTGACCACATATTTACTCTTGCGTCAGTAGTACAAGCATTTCGTGCTAGAAATAAGAAGGTTCATGCTTTATTTGTGGACTTTAAATCCGCATTTGATCTAGTGAATAGGAATGCATTGCTATACAAACTTTCGCAACTTGCAGTTTCAACGAGATTTCTCAAAATAATTAGAATTATTTATACGGATACAGAAGCTGCAGTTAAGTGCAACATCACTTTATTCTGAAGCTTTCAAAACTGATACTGGAGTTAAAGAAGGATGTCCTCTCAGCGCTTTGCTATTTTCCCTATTTATAAACGACATCGTGACTCATCTTCCTGGCGGAATCCGAATTGCAAATACCATTATCAACGTGTTGTTATATGCCGATGATCTGTTGATTCTATCTGAGTCTCCAGAAAATCTGCACCTAATGATTAATAGACTTGCAGAGTGTTGTTCAAAATGGGGTCTAGTCATAAACACAGAAAAGTCGAAAGTTATGGTTTTCTCGCGAACAACTCGAGGTGAAGTATGGTATAACTGGATGTTTAATGAAAGGCGTTTGGAAGTATCGAAGGAATATAAGTATCTAGGAATAAAGTTGAACCCAACACTGAATTTCGGAAAAGACCTAGCAGAAAAAGCCAATACCTCACAAAGCCTTATAAATCTTACATGGAGGAAAATGTTTGCAAACCAACACATAAACCTCTCATCAAAATACACTATTTTCAACTCAGTTGTAAAGTCTACACTATGTTATGCTGCGCAAGTCTGAATGAAAACGAAGAAATTGAAAAACTCCAGAGAAATTTCGTCAAAAAAATATTCAGGCTTCCTTACACTGTACCGTCTTATGCTATCTATCTGGAAACTGGTTTACCGAAATTATACACTAGTACTCTAAAGTTGCAAGCTGACTACATAATTAAAGTTTGCGGACAAAGGGAAAATTGTTTGAGTAAAATTATGTTGCTTTATGAAATAAGGAACAAATTCTGGTGGTTGGGTAAATGGGAAACTATTATTGCGGCCTATGGAGAAAATTTGCAGATAAACCCGAATAATATTCTTTTCTTAAAGGAGCAGCTTTACAAAATTATTCAAAAAACGGAAGATAATGTTCGAAACCAGCTGATCGAAAAAGCCTGTCAATCAGAAAGCAGAATTTTATACAGCCAACTAAATTTTAATTTATGTGACAAAAACTACTTTCGAGATTCTCTGCATTTCAAAGATATGTCGTTAATATTTAAGGCAAGAAGTGAGGTCCTTTACCTTAATGGTAGTCCATATAATGGAGGTTTTAATCAATTCTGTGATCTCTGCAACCAAAAAGCGAAAGAAGACTGTTTCCATTTCTTAAGCCTATGTCCAATTTTCGTGCAGCAGAGAATAACATATTTCGGAAAACGTACATTTCCAATGCAGGAAACAATAGACGTACTAAATGGAGCGCACTGGATAAATCTTACTAATTTTCTTAAAGATAGTTACCGTTATAGAATGCTACTGATGTCAGAATATGCTTAGATAATTTACA
Source organism: Platycheirus albimanus (assembly GCA_916050605.2). Lineage (NCBI taxonomy): Eukaryota > Metazoa > Arthropoda > Insecta > Diptera > Syrphidae > Platycheirus > Platycheirus albimanus. Next base: position 188,253,084 of record OU696696.1, read on the forward strand.
ATCAATTAGATTAAAATGTTCAATTTTGTTAATTTTGTATTTTACTTTACCAGCGGAGCTGACGGCAATGCCGAGGCTTTAATATTCATTCAAACTATTGAAAATGTAAAGAAAACAATATTATAATAAATGAATTTTTACTTACTTACTTATTACACTAGGTTTTACCCGCGGCTTCGGTCGCGTCAAATAATGGCTAAGGGATCGCCATAGAAGTCTTAATTTAAAAAAAATAAAGTCCACGACTGGGCCGCACAAACTTGCTCTAATAAGACATTGGTCTTGGGGCTTGAGATTTAAAAAAAAATAATTTTTTCGAAACTCTTTAAATAAACGGCATTTTATTTTTTTGGATGCATTTCAATTTATGGGAGGAAAATTATCAAAATCTGTAGAGTGGTTTGTTACAAACAAATATTTTTAGGAGAAAATTTTCAAGAAATCTTAAATACCCCAATACATAGGTATTCTGTATTTATCACATAACTACTTAGCATTTTTGAAAAAAATGTTTGAGCTTTTTTCAAAATATTAAATTATTAAGAGAAATGTTTTTGAAAAACAACAAAATATTTATTAAAAGTATTGGTATGCAGTATGTATTAATTGAGCTACCTTAACCTATACATGTGTAAATTTTCAACAGAATCAGTTAAAATGTTTTCGAGCAAGCCGAAAAACAAAAAAACGGTCCTATGGAAATTGCTGTTCTTAGCAATTATTGGAAGTTTTGTTTCCAGCCATATAATAGGTCATACCTAAAACGCTAAAATAATCAAAAACATAATCGAGAGCTACATTACGTTTGCAACGAACTGTTGGATACCCTATTCCCCATATTTTTGTATGTGCATGCGTCTGCCTCCCGCAAACAGCCGATGTTTCAGAAACAAAATTCTTCTTTAGCAGACAGAAAAAAATTCAATAACATTAATTTTATGCGGTGTAATGTTCAATTAGTGCTGGCGCAATAAAAAAAGGAGTGCGCCACGCCCAAAGTTAAAACGTTTTATTGCCAAGGCAATTGTTATGAGCTTAGTGACACTCAATTTTATTCTTGCAGATCGATTTGAACAAAACAAGACAAAACTTAAATTTTTAAAAATTAATAACAATTCTTGGACCCCACTCTGCTACGTTACCAAAGAATATAAATCAAAGTGTTCACCTTTTTACTTCAAAACTGCGACAAATAGTTAAAAAAAAATTAAAAAAGTAATGAATTATACGACTTTTGACGGAAACGCCCCTTAAAAGTGGGCGTGTCTTAAAAATTTGAAGCACTAACTGCGCTTTGATCAGTATTTAGGCATATGTGTAAGACTACAGCTGAATCGAGTAGTTTTTAAACAATCTTACCTGAACAAAGGTATTTTACCAAAATCACGCCTTTAAAAGTTGGCGTATTGACAAAATTTACAAAAGAAAATGTAGAGATATATTTCTCAAATAACGAACGGAAGGAAAAAGGTTTAAATTAAACATTGGAAATGCCTTAAACTCTTAAGGCTACATTTTTCGTTCTTTCATGAAAAGAAGGCGTAAGCCACGCCCAAAATTCAAAAATTTCTTTTCATACACAAACCTTTTCGTTTCTATTAAGAGACGCAAAATTTTGGCTTGCGGATTAATTATAAATACCGTTTATTTACAAAAACAATTTGTTTATAGTTTCTAATGAAAAGTGGGCGTCAGCCACGCCCAAAATCAATTTTTTTTATTTCATACACAAGATGTTTATGTGCCAGTAAGACCCACAAAATTTAATATTTTTCGCTTTAATATAACAATTGTTATTTTATAAAAACAATATTGATGGTTTTGTATGAAAAATAGGCGTAAGCCACGCCTAAACTGAAATATTTTTATTTGATTGGAAGAAAGTTTACCTAAAGCTTACGAGTGCAAAATTTTAGCGTTATGCTTTTATCGTAACTGTACAAAAATCATAATTTAATTTTATTAAATTGAGGTTGTTCAACAAAAATGGCGATTGTGGGCGTGTTTGTGGGCGGATTTTACCGGTTCAAGAACTTAGCCTTACTCTTGAACCAAAGATTATATATACCAAATTTCAGCTTTCTAGCTCAAAAATTGCGACCTCTAGAGAGTATACATTCGGACGGACGGACGGACGGACGGACGGACGGACGGACGGACGGACGGACATGGCTAAATCGACTAGGCTTTTGATTCTGAGTCAGAATATATATACTTTTCTATACCTAACGGTATTATTTCTCTATGTTACAAACTCCACACCAAATACAATATACCCATTCTATGGAATAGGGTATAAAAATAATTTTAATATGGCAGTTACTGTTAGTTTTTGAACTGCAATAAGAAAGTCAATTTCCGCCTGTATAATACCTTAGAAACTGGAAAAGGAATTAGACACATACTTTTGGGCTGATGTAGGTGCGTGTAGGTGGGGGTGAGGCACCTTCAATTATCAAAAAAATTGCACCATATTGAGTGTAATAACAAAGTAACATATCTTATGGGAACATTATCTTTTTATCTAACTCACATTAAACGGATTTAATCTTACATCCACTCAAAACGAATTAAGGACCTCTTTACTGAGTAGTGAATTTTGTATCAAACTTCCCCATTCACGGGGCACATTGGTACATGTCGGAGGGTCCTTTATTCATAACTAAATAATCAGTATTTATTTAAAACAATATACAACGTGTGTTAAAGTATTTGGTAATTCATGTCAACGTTGGTTTAACCTAGTTTTAACGAGAAGTCAACAACAATAAATAACAAAATAAGGGCCTTCTTCAACTACTAACATCAATCGCATAAAAAAAGCATAAGGTTTTAAAAGCTTCTGTATTATTTTTTTTTCCAAGGACTAAACTCAAAAATTGTTTGAAAGGGCAGAACAACGTCTATCGGGACAGCATGTTCCATATAAAGTTGTTCGGAATCTAAGAATTTTTCGGAGTCGACTATAGACTATAGTACTACCACTTGAGGTGCGCCATCTATCGACGGAAAACTAAACTCTTGATTTTAGAGGTTTTTGTCTAGATTGCCATGGGAAGTAAAAACAAAAATTTTTTGTTACGTTTCACCATTTTAATTGTTGTTGTTGCTTCCCATGGTAATCTAGACAAAAACCTCTAAAATCAAGAGCTTAGTTTTCCGTCGCTAGATGGCGCACCTCAAGTGGTTGTACAATAGTTTATATATACGATGGATTCTCGGAGCTTTATTTCTCCGGAACAGCATGAAGAATCTTATTCCTTTGGCATAACCGTATGAGAATTTCTGTTTAACTTTATTATGAGATTTGCAACTATGTCTTGCAAATTTTGAGCAATTTTAAGATCTTTTACTATTTAAAAAAAAAAAAAAAAATTTTCATGTTTAGGCCTTTGCAGTTCTTCTAGTCTTGTATTTTCTGGAGTATCTGTGTATATACTTGACCTACCTTTCTCTTTTGTGAGGCACATTGACACGTATCAAACCACCCTGAGGTCGTGTGTATCTATGTGCCCCAACTTACCTCACAGAAAAAAATATTAAATGCAATTAAAAGTGAAAACAAAGTAAAAGTTAAGTAAATATAACATTACCAACAACATTATATTCACCTTATAAATTAATTTGAAATCATAAGCAAAAATACGGCAGAAAACTCACTCGAAAAAAAAAAACAAATAAAAAGTACCTACTTGAGGACTCGCGAAACAGATTTTTTCTTTTTGTGTGCAAAGCGTTGACTGAACCCGGATGTCAGAAAGATATGTGTTTGCCTTCATGGACATGTTGCGAAGTGTGCCTGAGCGTAGTTGAGTGGCCTGTTCCGTTCAATTTTCAACTAATGTAGACTGTATCTATTTGCCTCATGTATCAATGACCCCCGTCTCCCCTACATATAAACATAATTTTAATATGGCAGATACCGTTAGCTGCAAAAAAATCAATTTTCCTTCTGTACAATACCTAAAAAACTCGACATACATACCTAGTTTCAAGGAATTAAGCACACCCGTTTGGGCTGTAGACAGACTGAAAGACTTTTTTGACCAACTTTTTTCGTCTTCGCCATCATCGTAATGTCATTTTTGATTGTTGTCTTAAAACTTTTTTATTTTCGACGAACGCATAACTTGCCAAACTAATCTATGTTATGTATATTCGCATGTACAAATGGAAGCGCATGTCAATATTTGAGTATTAAAGGGACATTTTTGATACCTTGGGTTACATTATTTTAATTTTCGTAAGGATCTCTAATTCTGGTTTACTGGCTGCGCACAATGGTGTAGCAGTAGCAGTAGCACGCAGCAATGTCAAAGTAAATGCCAAAAAAAGTAGCTCACAAAGCAGCATACACGAATACAATGTGTAGCACTGAACTCAAACGAAAATCATGTCTGCCATCTTGGTTTGTTGTTGTTTTGCAGCGCAGCAGGTCGTGAAGTTCAAGTCGAGTCCACTTGTACTTCAGCGACTCTCTCTGCTGCATCTACTACTTCACATTGTAGCCGTGCAATACGATTTACATACATTTAACTTTGACATTGCTGCGTGCTACTGGTACACCATTGTGCGCAGCCAGTTAGGCGTTAAAGCCTTACAAACAAACACACTTACTTTCACATTTATAATAATATAAAGTAAAAGTATGATAAAATATTTTATCATATAAAATAAATAAATATTTTAACTGTGTTTTAGCAGAAAGGTACCAGTGGGTGGTCTGTATTGTGTGTATGTCTGTGTGATTTTAAACTCCGACAGGTTTTTTGATTTGAAGGCTTATGCAATGCATTTAGTACCTGAAAATTAAAAAAAAAAATTCCCTTGTAAAAATAATTTCCGACTAAAGTCTTAATTTAAAAAAAATAAAGTCCACGACTGGGCCGCACAAACTTGCTCTAATAAGACATTGGTCTTGGGGCTTGAGATTTAAAAAAATATAATTTTTTCGAAACTCTATAAATAAACGGCATTTTATTTTTTTTGGATGCATTTCAATTTATGGGAGTAAAATTATCAAAATCTGTAGAGTGGTTTGTTACAAACAAATATTTTTAGGAGAAAATTTTCAAGAAATCTTAAATACCCCAATACATAGGTATTCTGTATTTATCACATAACTACTTAGCATTTTTGAAAAAAATGTTTGAGCTTTTTTCAAAATATTAAATTATTAAGAGAAATGTTTTTGAAAAACAACAAAATATTTATTAAAAGTATTGGTATGCAGTATGTATTAATTGAGCTACCTTAACCTATACATGTGTAAATTTTCAACAGAATCAGTTAAAATGTTTTCGAGCAAGCCGAAAAACAAAAAAACGGTCCTATGGAAATTGCTGTTCTTAGCAATTATTGGAAGTTTTGTTTCCAGCCATATTATAGGTCATACCTAAAACGCTAAAATAATCAAAAACATAATCGAGAGCTACATTATGTTTGCAACGAACTGTTGGATACCCTATTCCCCATATTCTTGTATGTGCATGCGTCTGCCTCCCGCAAACAGCCGATGTTTCAGAAAAAAAATTCTTCTTTAGCAGACAGAAAAAAATTCAATAACATTAATTTTATGCAGTGTGATGTTCAATTAGTGCTAGCGCAATAAAAAAAGGAGTGCGCCACGCCCAAAGTTAAAACGTTTTATTGCCAAGGCAATTGTTATGAGCTCAGTGACATTCAATTTTATTCTTGCAGATCGATTTGAACAAAACAAGACAAAACTTAAATTTTTAAAAATTAATAACAATTCTTGGACCCCACTCTAAGAATATAAATCAAAGTGTTCACCTTTTTACTTCAAAACTGCGACCAATAGTTAAAAAAAATTAAAAAAAAGTAATGAATTATACGACTTTTGACGGAAACGCCCCTTAAAAGTGGGCGTGTCTTAAAAATTTGAAGCACTAACTGCGCTTTGATCAGTATTTAGGCATATGTGTAAAACTACAGCTGAATCGAGTAGTTTTTAAACAATCTTACCTGAACAAAGGTATTTTACCAAAATCACGCCTTTAAAAGTAGGCGTATTGAAAAAATTTACAAAAGAAAATGTAGAGATATATTTCTCAAATAACGAACGGAAGGAAAAAGGTTTAAATTAAACATTGGAAATGCTTTAAACTCTTAAGGCTACGTTTTTCGTTCTTTCATGAAAAGTAGGCGTAAGCCACGCCCAAAATTCAAAAATTTCTTTTCATACACAAACCTTTTCGTTTCTATTAAGAGACGCAAAATTTTGGCTTGCGGATTAATTATAAATACCGTTTATTTACAAAAACAATTTGTTTATAGTCTCTAATGAAAAGTGAGCGTCAGCCACGCCCAAAATCAATTTTTTTGATTTCATACACAAGATGTTTATGTGCCAGGAAGACCCACAAAATTTAATATTTTTCGCTTTAATATAACAATTGTTATTTTATAAAAACAATATTGATGGTTTTGTATGAAAAATAGGCGTAAGCCACGCCCAAACTGAAATATTTTTATTTGATTGGAAGAAAGTTTACCTAAAGCTTACGAGTGCAAAATTTTAGCGTTATGCTTTTATCGTAACTGTACAAAAAAACATAATTTAATTTTATTAAATTGAGGTTGTTCAACAAAAATGGCGATTGTGGGCGGATTTTACCGGTTCAAGAACTTAGCCTTACTCTTGAACCAAAAATTATATATACCAAATTTCAGCTTTCTAGCTCAAAAATTGCGACCTCTAGAGAGTATACATTCGGACGGACGGACGGACGGACGGACGGACGGACGGACGGACGGACGGACGGACATGGCTAAATCGACTAGGCTTTTGATTCTGAGTCAGAATATATATACTTTTCTATACCTAACGGTATTATTTCTCTATGTTACAAACTCCACACCAAATACAATATACCCATTCTATGGAATAGGGTATAAAAATAATTTTAATATGGCAGTTACTAGGTACTGTTAGTTTTTGAACTGCAATAAGAAAGTCAATTTCCGCCTGTATAATACCTTAGAAACTGGAAAAAGAATTAGACACATACTTTTGGGCTGATGTAGGTGCGTGTAGGTGGGGGTGAGGCACCTTCAATTATCAAAAAAATTGCACCATATTGAGTGTAATAACAAAGTAACATATTTTATGGGAACATTATCTTTTTATCTAACTCACATTAAACGGATTTAATCTTACATCCACTCAAAACGAATTAAGGACCTCTTTACTGAGTAGTGAATTTTGTATCAAACTTCCCCATTCACGGGGCACATTGGTACATGTCGGAGGGTCCTTTATTCATAACTAAATAATCAGTATTTATTTAAAACAATATACAACGTGTGTTAAAGTATTTGGTAATTCATGTCAACGTTGGTTTAACCTAGTTTTAACGAGAAGTCAACAACAATAAATAACAAAATAAGGGCCTTCTTCAACTACTAACATCAATCGCATAAAAAAAGCATAAGGTTTTAAAAGCTTCTGTATTATTTTTTTTTCCAAGGACTAAACTCAAAAATTGTTTGAAAGGGCAGAACAACGTCTATCGGGACAGCATGTTCCATATAAAGTTGTTCGGAATCTAAGAATTTTTCGGAGTCGACTATAGACTATAGTACTACCACTTGAGGTGCGCCATCTATCGACGGAAAACTAAACTCTTGATTTTAGAGGTTTTTGTCTAGATTGCCATGGGAAGTAAAAACAACAATTTTTTGTTACGTTCCACCATTTTAATTGTTGTTGTTGCTTCCCATGGTAATCTAGACAAAAACCTCTAAAATCAAGAGCTTAGTTTTCCGTCGCTAGATGGCGCACCTCAAGTGGTTGTACAATAGTTTATATATACGATGGATTCTCGGAGCTTTATTTCTCCGGAACAGCATGAAGAATCTTATTCCTTTGGCATAACCGTATGAGAATTTCTGTTTAACTTTATTATGAGATTTGCAACTATGTCCAGCAAATTTTGAGCAATTTTAAGATCTTTTACTATTTAAAAAAAAAAAAAAAAATTTCATGTTTAGGCCTTTGCAGTTCTTCTAGTCTTGTATTTTCTGGAGTATCTGTGTATATACTTGACCTACCTTTCTCTTTTGTGGGGCACATTGACACGTATCAAACCACCCTGAGGTCGTGTGTATCTATGTGCCCCAACTTACCTCACAGAAAAAAATATTAAATGCAATTAAAAGTGAAAACAAAGTAAAAGTTAAGTAAATATAACATTACCAACAACATTATATTCACCTTATAAATTAATTTGAAATCATAAGCAAAAATACGGCAGAAAACTCACTCGAAAAAAAAAACAAATAAAAAGTACCTACTTGAGGACTCGCGAAACAGATTTTTTCTTTTTGTGTGCAAAGCGTTGACTGAACCCGGATGTCAGAAAGATATGTGTTTGCCTTCATGGACATGTTGCGTAGTGTGCCTGAGCGTAGTTGAGTGGCCTGTTCCGTTCAATTTTCAACTAATGTAGACTGTATCTATTTGCCTCATGTATCAATGTCCCCCGTCTCCCCTACATATAAACATAATTTTAATATGGCAGATACCGTTAGCTGCAAAAAAATCAATTTCCCTTCTGTACAATACCTAAAAAACTCGACATACATACCTAGTTTCAAGGAATTAAGCACACCCGTTTGGGCTGTAGACAGACTGAAAGACTTTTTTGACCAACTTTTTTCGTCTTCGCCATCATCGTAATGTCATTTTTGATTGTTGTCTTAAAACTTTTTTATTTTCGACGAACGCATAACTTGCCAAACTAATCTATGTTATGTATATTCGCATGTACAAATGGAAGCGCATGTCAATATTTGAGTATTAAAGGGACATTTTTGATACCTTGGGTTACATTATTTTAATTTTCGTAAGGATCTCTAATTCTGGTTTAACTGGCTGCGCACAATGGTGTAGCAGTAGCAGTAGCACGCAGCAATGTCAAAGTAAATGCCAAAAAAAGTAGCTCACAAAGCAGCATACACGAATACAATGTGTAGCACTGAACTCAAACGAAAATCATGTCTGCCATCTTGGTTTGTTGTTGTTTTGCAGCGCAGCAGGTCGTGAAGTTCAAGTCGAGTCCACTTGTACTTCAGCGACTCTCTCTGCTGCATCTACTTCTTCACATTGTAGCCGTGCAGTACGATTTACATACATTTAACTTTGACATTGCTGCGTGCTACTGGTACACCATTGTGCGCAGCCAGTTAGGCGTTAAAGCCTTACAAACAAACACACTTACTTTCACATTTATAATAATATTAAGTAAAAGTATGATAAAATATTTTATCATATAAAATAAATAAATATTTTAACTGTGTTTTAGCAGAAAGGTACCAGTGGGTGGTCTGTATTGTGTGTATGTCTGTGTGATTTTAAACTCCGACAGGTTTTTTGATTTGAAGGCTTATGCAATGCATTTAGTACCTGAAAATTAAAAAAAAAAAATTCCCTTGTAAAAATAATTTCCGACTAAAGTCTTAATTTAAAAAAAATAAAGTCCACGACTGGGCCGCACAAACTTGCTCTAATAAGACATTGGTCTTGGGGCTTGAGATTTAAAAAAATATAATTTTTTCGAAACTCTATAAATAAACGGCATTTTATTTTTTTTGGATGCATTTCAATTTATGGGAGTAAAATTATCAAAATCTGTAGAGTGGTTTGTTACAAACAAATATTTTTAGGAGAAAATTTTCAAGAAATCTTAAATACCCCAATACATAGGTATTCTGTATTTATCACATAACTACTTAGCATTTTTGAAAAAAATGTTTGAGCTTTTTTCAAAATATTAAATTATTAAGAGAAATGTTTTTGAAAAACAACAAAATATTTATTAAAAGTATTGGTATGCAGTATGTATTAATTGAGCTACCTTAACCTATACATGTGTAAATTTTCAACAGAATCAGTTAAAATGTTTTCGAGCAAGCCGAAAAACAAAAAAACGGTCCTATGGAAATTGCTGTTCTTAGCAATTATTGGAAGTTTTGTTTCCAGCCATATTATAGGTCATACCTAAAACGCTAAAATAATCAAAAACATAATCGAGAGCTACATTATGTTTGCAACGAACTGTTGGATACCCTATTCCCCATATTCTTGTATGTGCATGCGTCTGCCTCCCGCAAACAGCCGATGTTTCAGAAACAAAATTCTTCTTTAGCAGACAGAAAAAAATTCAATAACATTAATTTTATGCAGTGTGATGTTCAATTAGTGCTAGCGCAATAAAAAAAGGAGTGCGCCACGCCCAAAGTTAAAACGTTTTATTGCCAAGGCAATTGTTATGAGCTCAGTGACATTCAATTTTATTCTTGCAGATCGATTTGAACAAAACAAGACAAAACTTAAATTTTTAAAAATTAATAACAATTCTTGGACCCCACTCTAAGAATATAAATCAAAGTGTTCACCTTTTTACTTCAAAACTGCGACCAATAGTTAAAAAAAAATTAAAAAAAAGTAATGAATTATACGACTTTTGACGGAAACGCCCCTTAAAAGTGGGCGTGTCTTAAAAATTTGAAGCACTAACTGCGCTTTGATCAGTATTTAGGCATATGTGTAAAACTACAGCTGAATCGAGTAGTTTTTAAACAATCTTACCTGAACAAAGGTATTTTACCAAAATCACGCCTTTAAAAGTAGGCGTATTGAAAAAATTTACAAAAGAAAATGTAGAGATATATTTCTCAAATAACGAACGGAAGGAAAAAGGTTTAAATTAAACATTGGAAATGCTTTAAACTCTTAAGGCTACGTTTTTCGTTCTTTCATGAAAAGTAGGCGTAAGCCACGCCCAAAATTCAAAAATTTCTTTTCATACACAAACCTTTTCGTTTCTATTAAGAGACGCAAAATTTTGGCTTGCGGATTAATTATAAATACCGTTTATTTACAAAAACAATTTGTTTATAGTCTCTAATGAAAAGTGAGCGTCAGCCACGCCCAAAATCAATTTTTTTGATTTCATACACAAGATGTTTATGTGCCAGTAAGACCCACAAAATTTAATATTTTTCGCTTTAATATAACAATTGTTATTTTATAAAAACAATATTGATGGTTTTGTATGAAAAATAGGCGTAAGCCACGCCCAAACTGAAATATTTTTATTTGATTGGAAGAAAGTTTACCTAAAGCTTACGAGTGCAAAATTTTAGCGTTATGCTTTTATCGTAACTGTACAAAAAAACATAATTTAATTTTATTAAATTGAGGTTGTTCAACAAAAATGGCGATTGTGTGCGGATTTTACCGGTTCAAGAACTTAGCCTTACTCTTGAACCAAAGATTATATATACCAAATTTCAGCTTTCTTGCTCAAAAATTCCGACCTCTAGAGAGTATACATTCGGACGGACGGACGGACGGACGGACATGGCTAAATCGACTAGGCTTTTGATTCTGAGTCAGAATATATATACTTTTCTATACCTAACGGTATTATTTCTCTATGTTACAAACTCCACACCAAATACAATATACCCATTCTATGGAATAGGGTATAAAAATAATTTTAATATGGCAGTTACTAGGTACTGTTAGTTTTTGAACTGCAATAAGAAAGTCAATTTCCGCCTGTATAATACCTTAGAAACTGGAAAAAGAATTAGACACATACTTTTGGGCTGATGTAGGTGCGTGTAGGTGGGGGTGAGGCACCTTCAATTATCAAAAAAATTGCACCATATTGAGTGTAATAACAAAGTAACATATTTTATGGGAACATTATCTTTTTATCTAACTCACATTAAACGGATTTAATCTTACATCCACTCAAAACGAATTAAGGACCTCTTTACTGAGTAGTGAATTTTGTATCAAACTTCCCCATTCACGGGGCACATTGGTACATGTCGGAGGGTCCTTTATTCATAACTAAATAATCAGTATTTATTTAAAACAATATACAACGTGTGTTAAAGTATTTGGTAATTCATGTCAACGTTGGTTTAACCTAGTTTTAACGAGAAGTCAACAACAATAAATAACAAAATAAGGGCCTTCTTCAACTACTAACATCAATCGCATAAAAAAAGCATAAGGTTTTAAAAGCTTCTGTATTATTTTTTTTTCCAAGGACTAAACTCAAAAATTGTTTGAAAGGGCAGAACAACGTCTATCGGGACAGCATGTTCCATATAAAGTTGTTCGGAATCTACACGGAGAGAATTGAAAAATCACCAATTGGGAAATATTCAGTTTCAATTTACAAAACATGTTTTTTTTTGTAAATCACGGCGCTTTGATTCGAAACGGATAGAAAAATTGGCAATTTAACTTTCAATTCATCTCAAATTACAACAATTCCTAAGTTGAGATTTACAATTAAAAGTTATAATTCAAGCTTGTGCCCTTCAAAGTAAATTACAACCTTGTTGTCGCAATTTACTACTTCAAGGGAATAATTCCATTTATACTTTTTACCAATCTGGATTTGCTACATTTTTTTCGTGATTTACAAACTCTGAGTATTAAAATCAACTTAAGTGTGTCTGACGGCTACGTCGAAGGTCCGGAGTTCGATCCCTGCCTCGAACTAATAATTATCTTTTTTTTTTTGGTACTGTCTCTTTTGAGGAAATGTAAAATCCTCAAAAAATAAATCTGGTTAATATTAAAAGTGGATCTTTGTAAGCCATTCGGATTCAGCGGGAAATGATATTCCACCAGAATATCAACGCACATACAGGAATCGTTCAGAATATAAGTCATTAGGCCCTGGCCCCGCTTGTGTCTCCAATAATGCCTTTTTTGTAGTTCTATTATGTACATAGGGAGTACAAGGTTGAATTTCAACTACACATTATATACAATTTCTTACCTTTATTTAAATGATCATCACAAAATTTGTACATTAGAGGTTAGACGTCCAAAATAAGACGACTATATTTTTCTCGCCAATAAAACATAGTCTTAATTCAAAACACCCCTAAAATGTAACTCATATTCAGGTTGCTTCTTATTATTAATTTTGATATCCGACTTGGATGCATCACCATGGCCTAGTAGATGTGTGCTAGGTTGGTATGCAGAGGGTCTCGAGTTCGATTCCTAGAATCAGCCAAGTAAGTAAAAGTTACATTTTTCAATAAAAAATAATAAATGCTTTTCAATAAATAGAAAACGTTGCTCCTCTCAAAGCAATATAATTTGTTACAAATTGAGTAAAATGGGGTTGCAATTTACGACTTTACCACTCATTTTTTCAAAAACATATTTTTGATTCAAAACAAAGAGATGGAAATCTACGACTCGCTTTTTTGCAATTTACAATCGAGTAAATATAAAATTGATACAAATTTGGATCAATTTTCGATTCGCGATGGCAATGATTTATTTCTCAGGATCGAATTATTGACCCAAAAAAGTGGTAATTTGCTATTTTTGAGTGTCAATATCTTCATTTCGTTCAATTTTGAAAATTGCGAACAAGGAGTCGTAATTTACAAAACCCCGAGCTAGGGTGAGAAACTGCATAAGATTTTCGTGATTTGCAGCTCATTTTTCTTGATCTGATCTAAAAATTCTCTCCGTGTAAGAATTTTTCGGAGTCGACTATAGACTATAGTACTACCACTTGAGGTGCGCCATCTATCGACGGAAAACTAAACTCTTGATTTTAGAGGTTTTTGTCTAGATTGCCATGGGAAGTAAAAACAACAATTTTTTGTTACGTTCCACCATTTTAATTGTTGTTGTTGCTTCCCATGGTAACCTAGACAAAAACCTCTAAAATCAAGAGCTTAGTTTTCCGTCGCTAGATGGCGCACCTCAAGTGGTTGTACAATAGTTTATATATACGATGGATTCTCGGAGCTTTATTTCTCCGGAACAGCATGAAGAATCTTATTCCTTTGGCATAACCGTATGAGAATTTCTGTTTAACTTTATTATGAGATTTGCAACTATGTCCAGCAAATTTTGAGCAATTTTAAGATCTTTTACTATTTAAAAAAAAAAAAAAAAATTTCATGTTTAGGCCTTTGCAGTTCTTCTAGTCTTGTATTTTCTGGAGTATCTGTGTATATACTTGACCTACCTTTCTCTTTTGTGGGGCACATTGACACGTATCAAACCACCCTGAGGTCGTGTGTATCTATGTGCCCCAACTTACCTCACAGAAAAAAATATTAAATGCAATTAAAAGTGAAAACAAAGTAAAAGTTAAGTAAATATAACATTACCAACAACATTATATTCACCTTATAAATTAATTTGAAATCATAAGCAAAAATACGGCAGAAAACTCACTCGAAAAAAAAAAACAAATAAAAAGTACCTACTTGAGGACTCGCGAAACAGATTTTTTCTTTTTGTGTGCAAAGCGTTGACTGAACCCGGATGTCAGAAAGATATGTGTTTGCCTTCATGGACATGTTGCGTAGTGTGCCTGAGCGTAGTTGAGTGGCCTGTTCCGTTCAATTTTCAACTAATGTAGACTGTATCTATTTGCCTCATGTATCAATGTCCCCCGTCTCCCCTACATATTGTTACATGAATAGTGTTTGTCTCAACTAAAGTCTTATGAATGGTTTTTGTTTCTACTACGGAAATATTACTATATGGTTTTTGTCTATACTACAGTAAAATTCTGAACAATTCTGCTGAATGATTCTGCTGAATAACAATGTTGAATTTGAAAGCTCTGAAAGCTTTTAAAGCATCTTGACAATTCCGAAAGGTTCGAGACTTAGACTGTTCGGGAAACTTGATCCCAAGTATAAATAGGACATTTTATTCGGAAATGGACACAGTTTCATTTTAACCGTGGTAACGAATAAATGGTGAATAATTAGTGGTGCTAAGATAAAGAAATAAATAAAGAGTTTGAACTTAGATAAAAGTGAGTTTCATTTATAGAGATAGTAGTAGTGATTGAAAAGTAAAGAAAAATAAGTTTTATTTTCGAACCCAAGACTAAAAACATTACAGTGGTGTCAGAAGTGAAATAAAACTTAAGAACATAATTACTTTGAACAAATAGAAGTGAAAAGTGATAAAGTGACTATGGGTAAACTGGTAAATGCCCTTAACTTGATTGAACTTAGAGCAGTGTTAAAGAGTCGGGGTCTTCCTACTGCTGGAACCAAAAATGACCTCATTATTAGACTGCAAGAAAATATGACTCAGCAAAACGAAAATCCGGACACATTCCTCGTCGATGTTGAAATTGAAGAGGAACAAGAGCATGTAAGTAATAATTCCGACTTGTCCAATATGATGGCTCTTCTTCTTGAGCGTTTTCAAGAGCAAAGAAACGAGCAGAAGAATCTTCTAAAAGAGCAAAGAAACGAACAAAAGAATGAACAAGCGAAACTTCTAGAACGTTTTGAAGACCAGAAAAACCTCCTTGAAGGAAAGTTCTCTGACATTGAAAGCAAGTTTGTTGCTGCTGACGAGCGTCTCGAAAGCATCGAAAAACAAATTTTGACTGTAGATGAAAGGTTCGAGAAAGTTGAAGACAAATTCGAAAAATATGCAAAGGAGTTGGACAAGGTAAGAAAAATTAAAATAAGAGAAAGTTCTGGTGACTGCATACGAAGAAAGGAAATGCATCCGCCAACTTTTGATGGACAAACTTCTTGGACGATCTACAAAAGACAATTTGAAGCAGCTGCGACAACAAACGGCTGGGACGACGAGGAAAAGTTTGTTGCACTAACACTTGCTCTCAGAGGACCTGCTGCAGAACTACTGCAAACAATACCAGCAGAGTTACATGGCAACTTCAAAGCTCTTACTCAGGCGATTGAAAAACGCTTTGGAGATGGCCATATGCAAGTAGTTTTCCGGGTCCAACTTAACACCAGGGTTCAGAAAAGAGGTGAGACTCTTCAACAGCTCCAAGCAGACATCGAACGCCTGGCTCACCTGGCATATCCAACGGCGGGTGA
Organism: Platycheirus albimanus; assembly: GCA_916050605.2. NCBI lineage: Eukaryota > Metazoa > Arthropoda > Insecta > Diptera > Syrphidae > Platycheirus > Platycheirus albimanus. Next base: position 188,268,990 of record OU696696.1, read on the forward strand.
GGAAATTATCAACCAATTTGCTGCTGAAGCATTTGTCCGTGGATTAGCTGACATCAACCTCCAGCGAGCAGTACGAACGGCCGGAAAACGGACGCTTCCTGAAGCATTGGCGTTTGCCCTCACCATGGAAGCAGCGGAACAGGCTTCTCAAAGCATTCATCGGGTAAGAGAAGTAACTGTAGAGGAGTGCGCTTGCCAGAGAACGACATTCCAGAGCAACTCTCGTGATGGACCTCTTCGATGCTGGAACTGCAACAGGACCGGACATCTCCAGCGCCAGTGTCGTATGCCGTTAAGAAGAGGAGTTTGCCAACATTGCGGCAGCAGGAGGAACAGCCAAGAGGAGACTCACAAAATCCCTGCTGCAACTGGGAAACGAGTAAGAACCAACTTCACGGAGCAGAAGCTGGTTCCGGGTATCGATGGCCCCAGAACTACGATCCAGGTCTCGCAGACTAAACGAGACAATAAAAGTCTGACAATGGAAGCAGCTATAAACGACAAGAAATATGTGGCAACTATCGATACCGGTGCCACCGCCTCCATTGTAAGAAGAGACGTGGTGAAGATGACATGGCTACACAACACCAATAGCTACTGTCTGAAGACGGCAACAGGTGAGTCAGCTACAGTATATGGGGAAGTACAACTAGTAATCCGATTGGCAGAACTGGAGTTTTCACATAAATTCCTAGTGGCAGATATTTGCGATGAGTGCATTATCGGAATTGACTTCATGAAAGCACATGGAGTAATTCTGGATATCGGTAACCAGGTTCTGAAATATAGAAATGTCGAGATTCCGATGATCTATGGTAACGAAAACTCGTCAACCCTGAGAACTGTCGTCAAAGAAGACCTACGCCTGCCTCCCTCTTCAGAAGTCTTTGTTTGGACAAACATAAAAGGCGATTCAGGGAACCATCGATACCTTTTTGTAGAACCGGACTCTGAACAACGTTCCCAAAACTACATCGTGGGAAAAACGCTTGCCGCACCTAAGAACAACATGGTGCCTGTAAGAATAGTGAACATCAAACCTTATGAAGTCAACCTTAAAGCAGGAGAAGTTATTGGACAATGTGGTCCAGTGGCAGCAATAACAAGAATCACCGATGAAGAAGTACGAAATCCTGTAGAAGTCAACTTTTTAAGGTCCAAAATTCTAAAATCCTGCAAGCTAAGTCAACAACAACAACAGGTTGCTGGAAGCCTTATTAATGAGTTTGCTGATATTTTCGCTTCAAAGGATAAACCATACGGAAGAACACAATTGGTGCAACATCGCATCGATACTGGTGATGCAAGGCCAATCCGTCAACCTGCAAGGCGCCTTCCACTAGCCAAACAGGCGGAGGTTACGGATATGATCTCGACGATGCAGAAAGAAGGTTTGATCGAGAATTCCAAAAGCCCTTGGGCATCACCAGTGGTCCTAGTCAAAAAGAAGGATGGAAGCACCCGGTTCTGCGTGGATTACCGAAGGCTGAACGATGTCACAAAGAAAGACAGCTACCCTCTGCCCAGGATCAGCGACACTCTGGATGCAATGGCAGGAGCTCAATGGTTTTCAACTTTGGACCTGAAAAGTGGGTACTGGCAGGTGGAAATTCACCCAGAAGATCGAGAGAAAACCGCATTTTCGACAGGTAATGGTCTGTGGCAATTCAAAGTTATGCCCTTTGGCCTGTGCAACGCTCCGGCAACATTTGAGCGTTTGATGGAATGCGTTTTACAAGGGCTTACTTGGAAGACATGCCTGGTTTACTTGGATGATGTCATCGTTTTTGGGAAAACATTTGACGAACACTGCAGGAACTTGAGAGAAGTTTTCCGAAGGCTTCGAGAAGCTCATCTTAGGTTGAATCCAGACAAATGCACCTTTTTCAAGACTGAAGTGAAATATTTAGGACATATTGTCTCGTCTCAAGGGGTTCAAACCGATCCAGAGAAAGTGGAATCTGTGAAGAACTGGCCAACTCCACAAGATAAACATCAGCTGAGAAGTTTCCTTGGGTTAGCCACATATTATAGGCGATTCGTGAAAGACTTTGCTGGAGTTGCGAAAAGCCTGCACCAACTCACAGAGAAAGGAAAACCGTTCAAATGGTCAGGTGAGTGCGAGAAAAGTTTCCAGGAACTAAAAGCACGCCTCTGTAACGCTCCAGTTCTGGCATATGCTACTCCTGGGAAACAGTTCATCATCGATGCAGACGCAAGCAACGTTGGAATTGGGGCTGTTTTGTCCCAAGTTCATGATGGGCAAGAAAAGGTAGTAGCATATTACAGCAAAGTGCTCTCGAAGACAGAACGGAAGTATTGCGTGACCAGGAGGGAACTTCTAGCTCTAGTACTAGCTACAAAACATTTTCATAAGTACATCTATGGGCAGAAATTCCTCCTTAGAACAGACCATGGAGCGCTAAGGTGGCTTTTGAACTTTAAAAATCCCGAAGGACAAGTAGCAAGGTGGATTGAGAGGTTGCAGACATACCACTACGAGATTCAACATCGAAAAGGAAAACTACACTCCAACGCAGATGCATTATCCCGACGACCATGTAAATCAAACTGCAAGCATTGTTCACGTCAGGAAGAAAAGGAGTCCCTAGTCACTCAACGAGTGAGAGTCGAGCCCATTGCCGGCTGGAGTAACGAGGAAATTAGGAATGCTCAACAAGAAGATTCTGACATTGAACCCATCCTTGCATGGAAAGAGCACGAGGAGAAACCACAATGGGTTGACATTTCTGATAGAAGCCCGGTGTTAAAAGCCTATTGGGCTCAATGGAACTCTCTCCATGTACAAGAAGGTGTACTCAAACGGAAGTGGGAATCCGCAGATGGCAGGTCATATGTGATGCAGGTAGTTGTGCCTCGGTCCAAAGTCAATGAAGTTCTCCGTGAGATGCATGATGGCACTTCTGGAGGCCATTTGGGAATTAACAAAACACTGGAAAAGATCCGAGATCGTTTCTACTGGCTTCATGCAAAAGAAGACGTCGAAAGATGGTGCAGGAAATGTGACACTTGCGCTGCTACAAAAGGACCAGGCAGAAAAATTCAAAGTGCGATGCAGCAGTACAACGTTGGAGCACCCTTCGAAAGAATTGCAATGGATATTGCAGGTCCTTTTCCTGAAACCAACGATGGAAACCGATATATTCTCGTGATCATGGATTACTTCAGCAAGTGGCCTGAAGCGTTTGCCATTCCAAACCAAGAAGCAAAAACGGTTGTGGATCAGATTGTCTTCAATTGGATAAGTAGATTTGGTGTACCTAAAGAACTCCATTCTGACCAAGGGAGGAACTTCGAGTCAAATATCTTCCAACAGGTTTGCTCGCTCCTTGGCATTCATAAGACAAGGACAACACCGCTGCATCCACAATCAGATGGAATGGTAGAACGGTTTAACAGAACGCTCAAAGAACACCTTTCCAAAGTAGTGGAAGACTGTCAACGAGACTGGGACCGATGCATTCCACTGTTTTTAATGAGCTATCGGAGCGCAGTTCATAGCACTACAGGACATACTCCTTATGAAATCTTGTTTGGTTCAACAATGCGACTACCAAGTGAAGTGAAATTTGGATGCCCTCCAAATGAGCCACAAAGCCAAGAAGAATATGTGGAGGATCTCAAAAAGAGACTCATGTACATTCATGAAAGGACCAGAACAAAGATAAAGGATGCCAGTGATCGCATGAAAACACGTTATGATGCACATGCAACGACGACAGGGTTTCAAGTGGAAGATCTTGTGTGGTTATACAACCCCCATCGGAAAAAGGGACTGTCACCGAAGCTCCAGCAAAATTGGGAAGGCCCTTACAAAGTTGTCACCAGAATCAATGATGTTGTTTACCGCATTCAGAGAGGTGTTAGAGGCAAAATGAAAGTTGTTCACAGGGACCGACTATGCCGCTACAATGGCCAGGGAAGTGATAGACTTGTTCGGGACGAACAATCTTAAGAAGGGGGCAATGTTACATGAATAGTGTTTGTCTCAACTAAAGTCTTATGAATGGTTTTTGTTTCTACTACGGAAATATTACTATATGGTTTTTGTCTATACTACAGTAAAATTCTGAACAATTCTGCTGAATGATTCTGCTGAATAACAATGTTGAATTTGAAAGCTCTGAAAGCTTTTAAAGCATCTTGACAATTCCGAAAGGTTCGAGACTTAGACTGTTCGGGAAACTTGATCCCAAGTATAAATAGGACATTTTATTCGGAAATGGACACAGTTTCATTTTAACCGTGGTAACGAATAAATGGTGAATAATTAGTGGTGCTAAGATAAAGAAATAAATAAAGAGTTTGAACTTAGATAAAAGTGAGTTTCATTTATAGAGATAGTAGTAGTGATTGAAAAGTAAAGAAAAATAAGTTTTATTTTCGAACCCAAGACTAAAAACATTACAATATAAACATAATTTTAATATGGCAGATACCGTTAGCTGCAAAAAAATCAATTTCCCTTCTGTACAATACCTAAAAAACTCGACATACATACCTAGTTTCAAGGAATTAAGCACACCCGTTTGGGCTGTAGACAGACTGAAAGACTTTTTTGACCAACTTTTTTCGTCTTCGCCATCATCGTAATGTCATTTTTGATTGTTGTCTTAAAACTTTTTTATTTTCGACGAACGCATAACTTGCCAAACTAATCTATGTTATGTATATTCGCATGTACAAATGGAAGCGCATGTCAATATTTGAGTATTAAAGGGACATTTTTGATACCTTGGGTTACATTATTTTAATTTTCGTAAGGATCTCTAATTCTGGTTTACTGGCTGCGCACAATGGTGTAGCAGTAGCAGTAGCACGCAGCAATGTCAAAGTAAATGCCAAAAAAAGTAGCTCACAAAGCAGCATACACGAATACAATGTGTAGCACTGAACTCAAACGAAAATCATGTCTGCCATCTTGGTTTGTTGTTGTTTTGCAGCGCAGCAGGTCGTGAAGTTCAAGTCGAGTACTTGTACTTCAGCGACTCTCTCTGCTGCATCTACTACTTCACATTGTAGCCGTGCAATACGATTTACATACATTTAACTTTGACATTGCTGCGTGCTACTGGTACACCATTGTGCGCAGCCAGTTAGGCGTTAAAGCCTTACAAACAAACACACTTACTTTCACATTTATAATAATATAAAGTAAAAGTATGATAAAATATTTTATCATATAAAATAAATAAATATTTTAACTGTTGTCTCGATCCCTTTATTAAATAAAACACGGTACGAATTTTATTGTGGGAAAAATATAATTAAAAAACCCACATTTATTATCTCCGGTTTTAAAAGTTTGAAAAACATGACTTGTTCGCCTGATGGACGAAACAAGACTAAAACTCATATAAATTACATGTCAAAAGAAAAGCCAAAAACGCTGATGTGCTGAATTCTCCTGAATTCTCTGGTTTCAGTGCTGACATGAATGGCCAGTGTTGCCATTCGTAACAGTCCCGGCTAAAAACATCGTTTTTATATATTGTCCTCCTGGTCAATTGGTAAAATGCATAGCTTTTGCACGGGCCGGTTCAATTTGCACTATGACGTTTCTGACCAAACCGTCCCGACCTGGGAGCAGTTCACATACCCTAGCCATTGCCCAGCTAGCTGGTGGGAAGTTCTCGCTCTTGAGAACTACTAATTGTCCTACTTTTAAGTTTTCCTTGATTTTCCTCCATTTTTTCCGCTCCTGCAGAGTGGTCAAATATTCTGACTGTTGTCTAGCCCAGAAATGATTAACCATTTGCTGTCGCTCCTTCCATAGCTTAGCTCCTGCTGTATCTGGTCTTCCATCTAATCTGAAAGGAAGAGATAAAATTAAGGGTTTACCCACCATAAAATGTCCCGGCGTTAACGCCTGAACGTCCATTGGATCGTCACTCAGAGGGTGCAGAGGTCTAGAGTTTAGGATGGCTTCTATCTGAGTAAGAAGTGTTCCGAACTCCTCATAAGGCAATATCCTTTGCGCAACTATCCTTTTGTGATGTAAATACTCCAGTGCATCTTTATCTGAAAAGACTTTTAAAGCTTTATTTAGTTCTTTAGATGCGCCAACGAAATCCGTTCCATTGTCGCTAAACATCCTTTCACATCTTCCCCTCCTGGCAATGAACCTTTCATATGTATCTATGAAGGCCATAGAAGATAAATCTCTGACAGGTTCGATATTTATTGCTCTAGTCCTTAGGCATACAAATATTGCTATCCCATATTCACAATTGTACCTCCTGTACCAAAGAATATAAAAATATATGTACATCCTGTATCATATATTGAAATCTGTACATCCTGTACAAAAAATATAAAAATATATATGTGTACCCTGTACAAAAATATATGTACATCCTGTATCATATATTGAAATCTGTACATCCTGTACAAAAAATATAAAAATATATGTACCCTGTACAAAAAATATAAAAATATATGTACATCCTGTATCATATATTGAAATCTGTACATCCTGTACAAAAATATAAAAATATATGTACATCCTGTGTGCACATTCCATTAGCAATCCTGCTAATCTTGATCCATTAGCTACGATTGCCGGATGTTTCATCTCGTAATCGATTTCCGACCTGCCTAACCTTCCCCCTACCCGTAAGATATTATTTTTATCGAGTATCGGCTTCAAGCTCATTATTTTACTCTTCTCCGGAAGCGTTTGTCCTGCTTTAAGTGCCGTAATTTCCTTATTGTAATAATCTTGTTGACTAATACGTATTAAATGTTCCATGGCTCCTGCCTTCTCCTCTCTCGTTGGTGGCATTACTTCCTGCTGCCCCTTTCTCCTTTTCCTCTTTTGTCTCAGGTTCCTCCTGTTTTTAATCCACTGTTCTATGAACCGGTTTACATAACTAATGATGTTCACCGCCTTTTACAACTTGCTAACATAATCCAATAGAGGTACATTACCCCTTCCTCTCCCGAGGCCAATACTTATTGGATCCTTAAATTCCGAAATTGAATGTATTTTCATTTCGTCCTCCGTTTCCATAGTTTGCCCTTAAGTATACGACCGCACCTAGTGCTGCCTCACTGCTGTCTGAAAACCCATGAATCTGTATACTTGTGCTTCCCCCTGAGCCCAACCATCTTTTTATTTTAAAATTTTCCAAGTAGATAATAGAATCCCAAAAATCCAACCAACGGCGTTCTATTTCTATCGCTGGTTTATCATCCCAATCGATCCTCGATTTCCACAACTCCTGTATTATTATTTTTCCAATGATCGTAACTGGTGATATGTACCCGTTTGGATCATATAATTGAGCTACATGACTCACTATCTTCCTTTTTGTTATTGTTCCGTTGAAATTGGGATTTTTGACTATAAAAGTAAATTTATCCTCTTCTATCAACCATTTCAGTCCTAGAATGGTTGTCCCTTCCCCCTCAGAAAACAACAAAGTTTTTTCTGTCTCAGAATCTATAGCTCTAACAACCGCCTGGCTGTTTGATTTCCATTTGCGCAATTCAAATTTTGCTGTTTTTAGTACAGTATCAATCTCTTTGGCTAATTTGATAGCTGATTTTTCCGTGTGAGATCCTGTCACACAATCATCCATATAGAAGTCCTCTTCTATTGCTTTGCAAGCGATTGGAAATTCTTCTTTTGCCATTCTAGCAGTTTCAATAACTGATCTAACTGCAACATATGGTGATGCTGTTAGACCGAAAGTGACTACTGTCAGCCAATACTCCTGTAATCTTTGGTTAGAGTCCTCTCTCCAAAATATCCTTTGTAAATTCCATTGACTCCTGTCAAGCCCTACCTGATTAAACATCTTGCGAATATCTGCATATATCGCTACCTTATGCCTACGAAACCTCATAATAGTTTCATGCAAATCCTTTTGCAATTTTGGCCCGAGTAATTGAATATCATTGAGTGACAATCCCTTGTCAGTTTTGCAACTAGCGTCATAAACAATACGATTATCCTTCGGAATGCAATGATGCGGTATATAATACATTATTTCTCCTATCTGTGGTCTCTCCGTGACCAATTTCAGATGACCTATCTGAATTTCCTCCCTCATCCTTTCTACATATATTCTTTTTATCTCCTGATGTTTTGCTAACCGCCTCTCTAAATATAAGAAACGTTTTAAAGCAATCTCCCTTGAACTTCCTAGTTCTTTAATGTCCTCATTTAACGGAATTTTAATAATGAATCTTCCTGACTCTTCTCGTGTATACGTTTTCATAAAGTGGTTTTCCACTAAAATTTCCTCTTCTGTCCATTGTGGACATGAATTGACTTGATCTTGTTGCCAAAGTCTTTCCAATAGTTTATCCAACTGAGCTTCTCCCCTATATTGGATGCACGAAGTAGACTGGCCTGTCAAATCGTTCACCAATTCTGATTGTGTTCCAAAAACCACAATCCCCACTATTAGTGTCATTCCCCCTATATTCCTCTGTACAATAGACGTGACTATTTTAGCGAAAAACCCCACCCCGAAAAGAAGTTGAACTGGATTAGGTTTCCAATGTTCTGGGTCCGCCCATGAAATGTTTGATGGATTATGAATCATCATAGGATTCAATGCCTGAGAAGGTATTGTAGGTTTTTATGTTAAGTTGTGAACCAGTATCTAAAAGCCCCTTAACTGGTCCATATTGAATCCCTGCCTCTTCTATTCTTACTACAATAGTAGGCCCCCCTGAAAATTCCCAAAAAATAAGAAAAAAAAATAATAATATATGTTAACAAATTTTATTAACCTAATGGATACTGTTTAATACTACCACCTCTTTATTTTGTTTAATTTTTCTCCTGGATATGGATAATGACGGTTTTGTCCCGTTCCTGTTCGGCTTCTCCTGAAGTACGGGCAATTTGTAGAACTGGTTTAAATGTTCCTTGGCTATGAGATATGGCTTCTCAAACAGTTGGACGAGCCTGTCCCATGCCTCCTGGTAACTTTCTTCCGTTAGATTGCTCTCGCCTAGAGCTCTGGCAGCCTTGCCCGTTAAGGATTTTCTCAGGTAGGCATATTTGTATGCCGAGGAAATTTTTTAGTTATCGTGGATCGCGCTCTTAAAGCGATCACGGAACCCAATCCATTTAAGGAGCGACCCGTCAAAATCGCTCCAAGTATTTTTTATATCATGTTGCTGTACGGGCATTGTCAGGCTGACATTAATTGGAGACTCCTGTCTCTCTCCATCCTTGGTTATGACCTGGTCCTTCCTGGCCAATGTCGCCAACCTACTCCTTAGAATTTCGGCTGCCTTGAAGTAATCCTCTTCCATCAAGGCCATAGACTTTTCTATCTCTGACAATCCTTCGTCGGTGGCCTCTCCAACGAGCTGTAGGAATAGCTCATTTGCCTTTTCCCACAGCTGCAGTAATCGATCCGCCCTTAATAACGTACCCTCCTTGGATGCGGAACTAGTTTCTTCCGACTCCGCATGCGCCAAGGCCCTAGCAATGGCTTTTTGCAGAGTGGCGAATTGCTTCGCCTGCTGGCACTCCTGTGCTTGCTCCTGTTCCTGATGCTGCATTCCTTGCACTGCCTGCTTCTTTTTACCTTGAAAAAGAAAAGAAGAAGAAAAAAAATACTTCTTTTTATTTCATATATCCCTCGATAAATTCCACCTCTCTTAGAGAAGATTTGTGAGAAAAGCGTGTGTGTGCTGCGTTGTGAAAGAGAAAAAAAAAATAATTGTAACCTCTGATTGTTTTATAAATGTATTCTTCCTGGAACTTTTGTATACTTGTCCTCAAATATAAATTTCGAATTAGTACTTCCTAGTACTTTCCTATACTCGTCCTCAAGTATTTTCCATTTCCCTACCTGAATTAAATACAAGATTTAAATTCCTGCTTCCTAGCATAAGATAATTTCTCTTTTTTTCTCTGAATCCTTCCAGTACAGAATTAAATTTCCAAATTGCTTCCTAGCATAATTGAATTTTCCTGTTTTCTCTGAATCCATTCAGAACAGAAATTAAATTTCCAAATTGCTTCCTAGCATAATTAAATTTTCCTGTTTTCTCTGAATCCATTCAGAAGGAAAACTATAAATTCCAAATTGCCTCCTAGCCTAGTTTCAAACAAATAATCTTCCTAATTCCAAAACATATACATATTCCATTGACAGCTAACTCTAAGATAACTGCGACGACGCATAACATTGCCTACCTAACACACAAAAAAAAACTTTAAAGATTTGTCCAAGCTTCCTAGCTACTTTTAAAATCTTAGTCTTTAACATTTCCCTGGCTTCCTAGCAAAAATTGGCTTTGCTTCCTAGCAGACATTTATTTAAATAAAATTTCAATTGCTTCCTAGCAATTTTTATTTAAATTTGTCGCTGCTTCCTAGCACGAATTTATTTAAATAAAATTTCAATTGCTTCCTAGCAATTTTTATTTAAATTTGTCGCTGCTTCCTAGCACGAATTTATTTAAATAAAATTTAAATTGCTTCCTAGCAAATTTTATTTAAATTTGTCGCTGCTTCCTAGCACGAATTTATTTAAATAAAATTTAAATTGCTTCCTAGCAAATTTTATTTAAATTTGTCGCTGCTTCCTAGCACGAATTTATTTAAATAAAATTTAAATTGCTTCCTAGCAAATTTTATTTAAATTTGTCGCTGCTTCCTAGCACGAATTTATGGAAATTATTTCTATTTTTCACACACACACACACTTTACACATTGCTTTTAGTACCCATTATTATTATTATTTGTTGTTAAAATATTTATGTACCTTTTTTGGACATTTTTCTTTGTTTTGTGTTTTTTTTTTTTTTTTTTTTTTTTTTTTTTTTTTATTTTTCCTGGGATTTTTTTTATACTTTTTTACTGCGACCGCGCACTAGTAAATTTAATTCAGAACTGAAGCAAATGCATGATGTCTGATTTTTCCATTCCTTTTGTTTTCTCTTCTCTTTTGAGAATGTGCAACTGAGTCGACATCAACAGCAGCTTGGACTTTGGTGGTTGTTGTTTTTTTTTTTTTTTTTTTTTATGTCTGCCTGTGGTAGATTGTAGATACACAAATTTACTCCAGATTCTAGAACATTCCGGTTCTATGAATGATGTTATTTTTCTCTCTCTGTCGGCCGCGCGCGCATGTATGTATTTGAATTTCTCCGTTGCAAAACTATTTCTCCTGAAATATTCTTTAATAACATACAGATGTGTGTTATTCAGCACATATTTTGCATGTTCCTACATGACTCTTCTCCGAAAATTTGTGTTCATGCTCCTGCTTCCTGCATGATTTGTACAGTTTGAACAACTGTTTTTATTTGCTGTGTGTGTTAATTCAGCACACTGTCGTTGTTCCTACGGTTTATTATTACCTGCCTATAATCGGAAATACAAGAAATTAAATAATTACCCTTTGCTCACTTTTTGGAGCCTAAATGAATAAAGGAAAACCCTATTAAATATGGTCGTCACCATAAAACGTACAAAACCCAAAAAAAAATATATATGGTGTTTATAAGGCACCATTAGACGCAACGCAAAAAAAAATTAAATGGTGGTTGTAAGGCACCATTAGACGCAACGCAAAAAAAATGAAATGGTGGTTGTAAGGCACCATTAGACGCAACGCAAAAAAAAATGAAATGGTGGTTGTAAGGCACCATTAGACGCAACGCAAAAAAAATGAAATGGTGGTTGTAAGGCACCATTAGACGCAACGCAAAAAAAATGAAATGGTGGTTGTAAGGCACCATAAAGCTGAAAAATGGTGTTTGTAAGGCACCAACGAAATTTATTTATTTAGTGAAATATAGAATTAATTATGTGGATAAGCTGCGCATATCCCTATGCGTAGTTTCTATCCACTTATACCTTGTCCTTTGCCTCCTGGCATTGATGCACTGTTTTTTCACTAATTAAATTTCACTCCGATTTTTTTTTTTTTTTTATTTTATCGCGACTCGAAGGACCATAATGTCTCGATCCCTTTATTAAATAAAACACGGTACGAATTTTATTGTGGGAAAAATATAATTAAAAAACCCACATTTATTATCTCCGGTTTTAAAAGTTTGAAAAACATGACTTGTTCGCCTGATGGACGAAACAAGACTAAAACTCATATAAATTACATGTCAAAAGAAAAGCCAAAAACGCTGATGTGCTGAATTCTCCTGAATTCTCTGGTTTCAGTGCTGACATGAATGGCCAGTGTTGCCATTCGTAACAACTGTGTTTTAGCAGAAAGGTACCAGTGGGTGGTCTGTATTGTGTGTATGTCTGTGTGATTTTAAACTCCGACAGGTTTTTTGATTTGAAGGCTTATGCAATGCATTTAGTACCTGAAAATTAAAAAAAAAATTCCCTTGTAAAAATAATTTCCGACTAAAGTCTTAATTTAAAAAAAATAAAGTCCACGACTGGGCCGCACAAACTTGCTCTAATAAGACATTGGTCTTGGGGCTTGAGATTTAAAAAAAAATAATTTTTTCGAAACTCTATAAATAAACGGCATTATATTTTTTTTGGATGCATTTCAATTTATGGGAGTAAAATTATCAAAATCTGTAGAGTGGTTTGTTACAAACAAATATTTTTAGGAGAAAATTTTCAAGAAATCTTAAATACCCCAATACATAGGTATTCTGTATTTATCACATAACTACTTAGCTTTTTTGAAAAAAATGTTTGAGCTTTTTTCAAAATATTAAATTATTAAGAGAAATGTTTTTGAAAAACAACTGAGCTTTTTTCAAAATATTAAATTATTAAGAGAAATGTTTTTGAAAAACAACAAAATATTTATTAAAAGTATTGGTATGCAGTATGTATTAATTGAGCTACCTTAACCTATACATGTGTAAATTTTCAACAGAATCAGTTAAAATGTTTTCGAGCAAGCCGAAAAACAAAAAAACGGTCCTATGGAAATTGCTGTTCTTAGCAATTATTGGAAGTTTTATTTCCAGCCATATTATAGGTCATACCTAAAACGCTAAAATAATCAAAAACATAATCGAGAGCTACATTATGTTTGCAACGAACTGTTGGATACCCTATTCCCCATATTCTTGTATGTGCATGCGTCTGCCTCCCGCAAACAGCCGATGTTTCAGAAACAAAATTCTTCTTTAGCAGACAGAAAAAAATTCAATAACATTAATTTTATGCAGTGTGATGTTCAATTAGTGCTAGCGCAATAAAAAAAGGAGTGCGCCACGCCCAAAGTTAAAACGTTTTATTGCCAAGGCAATTGTTATGAGCTCAGTGACATTCAATTTTATTCTTGCAGATCGATTTGAACAAAACAAGACAAAACTTAAATTTTTAAAAATTAATAACAATTCTTGGACCCCACTCTGCTACGTTACCAAAGAATATAAAACAAAGTGTTCACCTTTTTACTTCAAAACTGCGACCAATAGTTAAAAAAAAATTACAAAAAGTAATGAATTATACGACTTTTGACGGAAACGCCCCTTAAAAGTGGGCGTGTCTTAAAAATTTGAAGCACTAACTGCGCTTTGATCAGTATTTAGGCATATGTGTAAAACTACAGCTGAATCGAGTAGTTTTTAAACAATCTTACATGAACAAAGGTGTTTTACCAAAATCACGCCTTTAAAAGTAGGCGTATTGAAAAAATTTACAAAAGAAAATGTAGAGATATATTTCTCAAATAACGAACGGAAGGAAAAAGGTTTAAATTATACATTGGAAATGCCTTAAACTCTTAAGGCTACGTTTTTCGTTCTTTCATGAAAAGTAGGCGTAAGCCACGCCCAAAATTCAAAAATTTCTTTTCATACACAAACCTTTTCGTTTCTATTAAGAGACGCGAAATTTTGGCTTGCGGATTAATTATAAATACCGTTTATTTACAAAAACAATTTGTTTATAGTCTCTAATGAAAAGTGAGCGTCAGCCACGCCCAAAATCAATTTTTTTGATTTCATACACAAGATGTTTATGTGCCAGTAAGACCCACAAAATTTAATATTTTTCGCTTTAATATAACAATTGTTATTTTATAAAAACAATATTGATGGTTTTGTATGAAAATAGGCGTAAGCCACGCCCAAACTGAAATATTTTTATTTGATTGGAAGAAAGTTTACCTAAAGCTTACGAGTGCAAAATTTTAGCGTTATGCTTTTATCGTAACTGTACAAAAAAACATAATTTAATTTTATTAAATTGAGGTTGTTCAACAAAAATGGCGATTGTGGGCGGATTTTACCGGTTCAAGAACTTAGCCTTACTCTTGAACCAAAGATTATATATACCAAATTTCAGCTTTCTAGCTCAAAAATTGCGACCTCTAGAGAGTATACATTCGGACGGACGGACGGACGGACGGACATGGCTAAATCGACTAGGCTTTTGATTCTGAGTCAGAATATATATACTTTTCTATACCTAACGGTATTATTTCTCTATGTTACAAACTCCACACCAAATACAATATACCCATTCTATGGAATAGGGTATAAAAATAATTTTAATATGGCAGTTACTAGGTACTGTTAGTTTTTGAACTGCAATAAGAAAGTCAATTTCCGCCTGTATAATACCTTAGAAACTGGAAAAGGAATTAGACACATACTTTTGGGCTGATGTAGGTGCGTGTAGGTGGGGGTGAGGCACCTTCAATTATCAAAAAAAATGCACCATATTGAGTGTAATAACAAAGTAACATATTTTATGGGAACATTATCTTTTTATTTAACTCACATTAAACGGATTTAATCTTACATCCACTCAAAACGAATTAAGGACCTCTTTACTGAGTAGTGAATTTTGTATCAAACTTCCCCATTCACGGGGCACATTGGTACATGTCGGAGGGTCCTTTATTCATAACTAAATAATCAGTATTTATTTAAAACAATATACAACGTGTGTTAAAGCATTTGGTAATTCATGTCAACGTTGGTTTAACCTAGTTTTAACGAGAAGTCAACAACAATAAATAACAAAATAAGGGCCTTCTTCAACTACTAACATCAATCGCATAAAAAAAGCATAAGGTTTTAAAAGCTTCTGTATTATTTTTTTTACTTGCTCTATAGGGCAAGTATTGGTTTCGTGCAGAAAAAAAAAATCGAGGTTTTAATCAAACATGACATTACGATGATAGAGAAGCCCAAAAAAGTGGTTTTCGCCATACCGTCCGTCGGTCTGCCTGTGCGTCTGTGCGGATGTGCGCTTTTTCACGTCATGCTACAGCCTAAACCGCTTGACGGATTTTCTTCAAACTTGGTATATAGCAGTTTGAAGAAAAACGGTTGTCGAGGTTTTTTTTGTTTCGTTTTAGCCCGGCTCAAACTGGTACCTTTCAAGTAACGGTTTTTTTCAATTTGGATTTTCTCGAAAACGGCTCTAACGATTTTGATTAAATTTATAATTTGGCTTACTTTAAGCATTTCTTACAAAACTGCGTTTTTTGTTTTTGGCTCAAATGGTCGTAACGAAAATCAGGTTTTAACGGCTTTTTTTCAAATAGCCATAAGTTCTCAACGGCTTGATTGAATCAACTCAAACTTTGTTTGACATAGTTTTTTATAGTGTTCTATAGGATGGCTTAGTAAATTTTTCACTGAAGCCTTTCTAAACGGTGGCTTCCATACAACGAGCCGTTGAGTTTTAGCCAACTTTTTTTGGTTTTTTCTAATTTTCTCGAAAATGGCTCTAACGATTTTGATTAAACTTTGTGTGTTATATTCTTTTAGTGTTTTTAAGAGAACTGCGTTTTTAGTTTTTGGCTAAAAATGTAAATAACGGAGATCTGCTCTTAACGGCTTTTTTTCAAATGGCCATAAGTTGTCAACGGTTGCATCGAATTCACTCAAACTTTGTTTCGTATAGTTCCTTACAGCTTCCTATCAGATGGCATTGATTTTTTTTTCATTTTCTCTTTTTTAAATGGTGGCTCCAATACAAAGAGCCACTAGATTTTGGCCATTTTTTTCATTTTTTCTAATTTACTCAAAAAAGGCTACCCTGATTTTTATGAAACTTTTTATGTAACATACATAGAATACTTCAAACAAAACTGCATTTTTAGTTTTTTGCTATACATGATAATAGCGGAAATTGCTTTTAACAGTATTATTAATTTGGCCATAAGTGGGCATTTGTATCATTTGTAACACCCAAAAGATAACGTCTTATTTTAAATATTAAAGGTTTCTTAACGTTAGCTCCCATATATCGAGTTTTCCAGTTTTAGCGAAATTTGTTTGGTTTTTACCAAATTTTTCAAAAATGAATTGTTCTTATTGATCGAAAAGTTTGTTTTCATCGTACTATTGCACCAACAGAGCAAGTACGTGCGACCCAGTCGTGCATTTTATTTTCCAAGGACTAAACTCAAAAATTGTTTGAAAGGGCAGAACAACGTCTATCGGGACAGCATGTTCCATATAAAGTTGTTCGGAATCTAAGAATTTTTCGGAGTCGACTATAGACTATAGTACTACCACTTGAGGTGCGCCATCTATCGACGGAAAACTAAACTCTTGATTTTAGAGGTTTTTGTCTAGATTGCCATGGGAAGTAAAAACAACAATTTTTTGTTACGTTCCACCATTTTAATTGTTGTTGTTGCTTCCCATGGTAATCTAGACAAAAACCTCTAAAATCAAGAGCTTAGTTTTCCGTCGCTAGATGGCGCACCTCAAGTGGTTGTACAATAGTTTATATATACGATGGATTCTCGGAGCTTTATTTCTCCGGAACAGCATGAAGAATCTTATTCCTTTGGCATAACCGTATGAGAATTTCTGTTTAACTTTATTATGAGATTTGCAACTATGTCCAGCAAATTTTGAGCAATTTTAAGATCTTTTACTATTTAAAAAAAAAAAAAAAAATTTCATGTTTAGGCCTTTGCAGTTCTTCTAGTCTTGTATTTTCTGGAGTATCTGTGTATATACTTGACCTACCTTTCTCTTTTGTGGGGCACATTGACACGTATCAAACCACCCTGAGGTCGTGTATATCTATGTGCCCCAACTTACCTCACAGAAAAAAATATTAAATGCAATTAAAAGTGAAAACAAAGTAAAAGTTAAGTAAATATAACATTACCAACAACATTATATTCACCTTATAAATTAATTTGAAATCATAAGCAAAAATACGGCAGAAAACTCACTCGAAAAAAAAAACAAATAAAAAGTACCTACTTGAGGACTCGCGAAACAGATTTTTTCTTTTTGTGTGCAAAGCGTTGACTGAACCCGGATGTCAGAAAGATATGTGTTTGCCTTCATGGACATGTTGCGTAGTGTGCCTAAGCGTAGTGAGTGGCCTGTTCCGTTCAATTTTCAACTAATGCAGACTGTATCTATTTGCCTCATGTATCAATGTCCCCCGTCTCCCCTACATATAAACATAATTTTAATATGGCAGATACCGTTAGCTGCAAAAAAATCAATTTCCCTTCTGTACAATACCTAAAAAACTCGACATACATACCTAGTTTCAAGGAATTAAGCACACCCGTTTGGGCTGTAGACAGACTGAAAGACTTTTTTGACCAACTTTTTTCGTCTTCGCCATCATCGTAATGTCATTTTTGATTGTTGTCTTAAAACTTTTTTATTTTCGACGAACGCATAACTTGCCAAACTAATCTATGTTATGTATATTCGCATGCACAAATGGAAGCGCATGTCAATATTTGAGTATTAAAGGGACATTTTTGATACCTTGGGTTACATTATTTTAATTTTCGTAAGGATCTCTAATTCTGGTTTACTGGCTGCGCACAATGGTGTAGCAGTAGCAGTAGCACGCAGCAATGTCAAAGTAAATGCCAAAAAAAGTAGCTCACAAAGCAGCATACACGAATATAATGTGTAGCACTGAACTCAAACGAAAATCATGTCTGCCATCTTGGTTTGTTGTTGTTTTGCAGCGCAGCAGGTCGTGAAGTTCAAGTCGAGTCCACTTGTACTTCAGCGACTCTCTCTGCTGCATCTACTACTTCACATTGTAGCCGTGCAATACGATTTACATACATTTAACTTTGACATTGCTGCGTGCTACTGGTACATCATTGTGCGCAGCCAGTTAGGCGTTAAAGCCTTACAAACAAACACACTTACTTTCACATTTATAATAATATAAAGTAAAAGTATGATAAAATATTTTATCATATAAAATAAATAAATATTTTAACTGTGTTTTAGCAGAAAGGTGCCAGTGGGTGGTCTGTATTGTGTGTATGTCTGTGTGATTTTAAACTCCGACAGGTTTTTTGATTTGAAGGCTTATGCAATGCATTTAGTACCTGAAAATTAAAAAAAAAAATTCCCTTGTAAAAATAATTTCCGACTAAACTCAAATATTTCACTATATTAGTACAGACAATCCATTTCACTAATATTTGTTTTTGATAGGTTCATAAAATATTCACTTAAAGATAGTTTATAGATACTGTATATGAAACTCTTAGGGTGTTGCTATTTTGGTGGTTTAGATTTTCGACACAAATTCAGAGAGACAAAAATTGACTCTTTGAAAGGCTGTTTAAACAATATTCCTACAGTAAAACATATATCGAGATATTTTCTGTTTCCTATTGATTGTTTTTAGAATTTAGATATTCCATAGTTTTACAATCGATTCAGATAGCTTTTAGAAAAAAAAGCACCGTTGATGACGCCATGGTGTTAGAAACCCATTGCAGTATTATGAGAGATCAAATGTTGGTCCTGCTGTTTGTTTATGTCTATTGGTTTAGTAAGGTGTTCGTCACTTCCGAGAAGGACAACAAAGGACTCCCGTCCTGCTGATCGTGGAACGTACTAGATGCGTACGCGAGCGCTGTGTGAGCGGTGATATTTGAAACATGGTGCCGCCTGACGCTGTGAGCACTGATGCTGTAGCCGTATGACGAGGATGATGATGATGAGGATGTACATGATGTGGGTGGTGGGGCTGGCGGAGCTGAGGTGATGACGGGTGAAGCGATGATTGCGAGGTGGTGTTGTTGCTGCTGCTGTTCATGTTGGTGATTGGCGTGGTGTTGGTGCTGCTGTTGCTGCCTTGATGGGGAGTTGGTTGCTGATGGTGATGAATTGGGTGAGGCTGATGATGGGCTTCCGTGTAGTCGCTGGTGTGGCTGCTGCGGCGTAAAGGTATATGATGCAATGGATTGCTGTTTTTGTTGTTGCAGCTGTGTCCCAATGATGATCTGTTGATAGAAGACAAGAGGTTAGTATGTTTGAATGTGACATTTATTGGATATTCTTGTGTAAGTGCAATATTGCATTCATTTTAACAGTTAAATAAACAAAATACAACAGTAAAGAGTTATTCTTGTTCTGATAATTTGTGTATCTAGAAAGCAATAATCTAAAAAGCTTAAATCTTGAAAGTATAAATATAGAATAGAAAAAATCTCAAAACCTTATGGGGGGGGGGGGGGGTGTAATGTGGGGGGGAGGAAAAATTGTCTAAAATGGTGGGTGTTTGGTTGGTGGTTGTAGTTGAGCATAGTGGCATGTGCATGGAGGTGGGGTGGGTGGTTGTATTTGGAGGGGAATTGGTGTGTGTGTGGGGGGAATTGTCAAAAATAGTTGGTGGTTGGTTGGTGGTTGTAGGTGGGGTGGGTGGTTGATTTTTTGGGGATTTTGTGTGTGTGGGGGGGGACTGTCAAAAATAGTAGGTGGTTGTTTTGTGGTTATAGGTGGGTTGGTGGTGGTAAGGAAGGGAAGTCTGGTTGTGGGGATAAGGTATTTTTTGCTCAAATCAAAGGATTTGATTTTTTCAAATAATTTTTTTTCAGTTTCTTAATCAAGTCTTTAGGTTTTGACCCTAATAGGGTTCTTACACCGAGCTGAAAACACGGTTTTCGTTGAAAACCCCCAAAACCTGAACGAAAACACAAGTTTTACCATAATTTTTTGCTAAACACAAGTTTTCGAAAACAACTAGTTTTATGTAAAACCTGTCGAAAACTTGTTGGCATAAAAAGCAAACACACCTAAGTTTGTTGTGATTCTTTCAGAACACACCTAAGATAGTTGTGATTCTTTCCAAACGAACCTAAAAAGCGCATAAGCGTAAAAAAAAAATCAATCATAGCAGCCGAAAATATTTTCATTTCAAAATTTTATAGTCAGCTGCAAAAATGAAGTGAAATGTCAAACGAAAACTTGAAAAGTCCGATGTGAATGATTTTCAGGTTTTCGTAAGCTTTTAGCTAAACACCGGGTTTTCGGCTCGGTGTGAAAACCCTATAAGATACACTGCCGATCAATCAAATAAACTCAACATGTGTTGTCTCTTATAATTTGATTTTCTCTTTCATACAGAAACCTATCGCCCCAACCCTTGTTGCTTTTTTCTAAGAGGAGAACATAAGGTTAATATAAGTGATAAGAGTAAGCCGAATAAATTTTACAGTTACCATGTACTCCTTTTTTGCTTTGCCAATGCCAAAAAACAATGCTTTTCAGGCGATCACCAGAATAGGCTCAGAGGCTGTAATCTTAGTTTCCGTTAAGTTGTGCGAGTTTAAGGATGAATTTCGTTGTCTCTTGCAATTTTTGATTAAATAAACACAAAATGGGTCGTGGTGCAGCCCAATTGTCGTTGGAAAAAGGCAAAATACTATCCTATCGAGACAGCAATTTAACAACCCGGCAGATATCTCTAGAAGTCAGGCTGTTGTCTGTTATTTTCTAAAAAATCCATCAAGTTATAGAAAAGATATGAAAAAGCCCGCTAGGAAAGCACTTACGACTTCCGAAGAGCGAAAAATCCTTCTAGAAGCCTCAAACTCAATGCGCTCTGCAGTAAAAATTGGCTTAAGTTTGGGAGTAAATGTAAGTGTAGCTATCGAACAGCGACGAATAAGGGGAGCAAAACATCTAAAAAGATTAAAACTTAAAACAAACCACCGGTTACGGACGTTCATAAGAATGGTCGCTCTATGTTTGCTCGAAGTCACATGTCATGGAATAGGGAGTGGTATCAAATCGTTTTTTCTGGTGAAAAACGCTTAAATTTGGATGGACCCAGATGGTTTAAACTACTATTTTTATTTTCATGACATAAGAAAGGAAGAATACTATTAAGCCCGTCATCATAGCCGTGGGAGTAGAATGGTGTGGGGTGCCATCGAATTCCAACTCATTTCATCTAAGATGAATGCCACACTCTACAAGAAGCTGCTTAAAAAAGCATTTCCCAACTTTTTTAACATTTTTGGACATTGGAGTGATAACTTCTTATGGGAGGGTAAACCACTTTGTTACGTAAAGCGTTATGGTGCCGCTCTGTCTGGTTTTCCTTTCTCTCATGCATGCGGCAGCAGTAGGCAGGCTCCTTCTCTCTCACTTTAACCCACAGCGCATTTTATAATAAAAAAAAATAGTTTACTAATAAATAACCTTTCCTCACATTATCATATTAATAAACACAAAGTCTATGTAATAACCTAAGCTTTTCTCAAGTAAGACAATTTCAATATTAAATAGTTCAACTTAGATAAGTTTAAGTTATCACTTCTGTCGCGTGTCCCGAGACGCACAGGTTTTTTTTTATATATGACACACGCGCTTAAGGGGTTTGTATTGCCCTTTTAATGATTAGTCACAGCGCGAGCGATATTAAATTAGGAAGAAAGGGACAGGAGGTGTAGATGAACATTGGTCGTGAATATTTGACGATCAAAATGGCAAGAGAAAATTGTACCAGGCAATTCATTAAACATTCGTGTTGTACGGTTAAGGAAAGAATAATTTTATTTCACGGTACGTGACAAATATTACGGTGGAAATTTTAAAGGGGTGGAACGCATTTGGCTTCTTTGAGTGAGCTTTTTTTGTAGAAGGCCCGGTAAAATAAAGAAAGACATGAAACATTTCGACGATGTTCGAGTGATGGAAATGTTTCCATTATGTTTCTTTCTCCTTTCAATTTCAACGCTTTATTTGAACTCTGTCTAGCAGCTGTAGAAAATTTTGAGAGCACCTGCCCAGAGATGGGTTTTGAACTCCAATTAAGGGCGTATAAACGCTTTGTAAATTCTAGCCAGATCAGAAGGGGTGAAAAACTTCTTGAATCTATTCAGGTCATTCCAACATACCGAGTACTGGTAGTTCCATTCATGGATAATGGCAAAGGGGGTATGTTAAGCTTCAACGACAAAAGACAGCATTGAGCTTTCGACGCATAAAACTCCACTCGATTTCTAGTACCCCAATTCACAATGCTGCTTAAATCGGAGTTTAATAAGCTTATCATACAATATCGTTGTATTAAAACGTCCGCAGGGGAAGGCCGCAAATTATCAAACGTATATGGAAAGCTGAGGGTTGATTCGTCAGAAAAACAATATGATGGATTAAGAGTCAGAGACAAGATATCATTTATAAAAATGAGAAAGACAGTCGGAGAAAGAACGAAGCCCTGGGGTACACCAGCATTTCTTTGTGGAGATCAAAATTAAAACCGTCTAATACAATTTGTATTGAATGGTCCAGAAGATAACTTCTAAAGCGATGCAATAATTTGTTCCACTGTTCTGTGAGATATGCCATCAGATCACTAGTCGAACGATTGCTGCGAAAGCCGTACTGTCGGTCATTTAAAAGCTCCCGATCGTCGAGTGAGCCAACGATTTATCAGTGTTTCTATGACCTTGGAAAGAGGGGACGTAAGTGCAATTGGTCGGTAGGAAAAGGGGGAAGGGGGAAGAGGAGTCACCTTTTTTAGGTATGGGCTTGACAAATGCTGTTTTTCATCTATTAGGAAGGATTCCTGAACGATAGGAGCGATGGAAAAGCTAACGCAATGATTTGCCAGCGATGAAGAACACCTCTTTAGAAATGCTTTATGCCACAAATAAGGAGGTAGCTGAACTGCAAGGAAGATGTGACACGTTTGAAAGGCGAGAGGTTGCTGCAGGCGCTGTTCTAATTGGAATCCCAGAACTACCTAATGAGCACCTTACTTCAATTTTCGGAAAAATGTGCCACACCGTTCAATGCGGTCCTGTTCACTTAAAAGTTGCATTCAGAACTAAACCTAACAACAAAAACTCTCCTCGCGATCATGACTCTCCTATTATTCTAAAGTTTGACTCAACAAATGAAAGAAACAAGGTTTTAAAATGTATTGCTCTTTTCCATAAAATAAACAAGATGTTGCTACACTTAGAAGACATAGGAATAGAGGGGCAAAGGAGGCAAAAGCAAAATATTCACTTGAATGAGAGCTTGAATTCAAAAAATCGCTCTTTATTCCGACAGGCAACGCTCCTAAGACACAATGGATCTTTTTTCGCCGTCTATACTCACTCTGGTTCAGTTTTAGTCAAAGAGAGAGCCGATTCGAAAAGCTTTCGTATCCATAATGATGCAATTTTAAATACAATAGCCACCGCATCAATGAGTAATAAAAAGAATCCAAAGGAAACGACGAAAGAAGATCTCAACAGGATGACGATGCCGATTCCCTCAATCAACTAGACTAAAAGTATTTTTACTTGCGATTTTAGGTAGGTACTATAAGGCAAGTTATGCATTCGTACCTGCCATACGATTTTTAGTGAAAAATTGATTTTTCTCAAATACGGCTCCTACGATTTTGATAAAACTTTTTGAATAGTGTTTTCTGTGCAATTTTTATGTTTTCTTAAATTTTTCAAAAAAATATCTTTGTTATTTTTTGTTTTTTCCAAAAACGGTTTATTCAATTTTTTTTTTAATTTTATTTTTCTGATAAAAACTACAAAGTGCTATACTCAAAAAAAATTTGAAATATGTTTCCGAAAACTTTTTCAAAAAAAACAGTTTTTTGAAAAAATTGGTCGAACGATTTTGAAAAAAAAAAAAATTATGGCTTACTTAATTTTTTCCAAAAAACGTTTTAACTATTGAGTTTTAAGTGATAAATAAAGTTTCATATACTTAGTTCTTTCCCTACTTTTTTTCCAAAATCTCAAAACCCAAGACCACTGTCTCACATTAGAGCAAGTTTGTCCGACCCAGTCGTGCACTTTATTTGTAAACGGATATCGAATTTAAAATATCTAATAAATATAACGATTTTAACAATTAATCTTACATTATTATATAAAAACATCTATTTATTATTATTATTTATATATTGTTATCACATCTTATAAGTAAACACCTACCTACATCATTTATTCGTGCGCATATACCAAATGTTACTTATTATGAGATTCATCTCGAAGTACTATGTAATATGGTTTTATATGAAATAAATTGAAATTGAATTGGATATAGACTTGTGGCGACATCTAAGAATTCATTACACAATTAATTATTTTCTTGTCATTAATGCACATCACACAATTTGTTAAATTTGACATTTCTGCTTTATTGGCTACACCACAATCTTCCTTCTTTACTGCCAACGCCTCTTGTGACAATCATCTAATCAATTTAATTCTTGTAAGTAGTTTTGTAAGTTTAAAAAACTATTAAATTGGATTGAAATTTCACCCCCTCGCGGGCTTGACCTTGGCGTGGGTGAGGGGGCTTAAGTATACACTCTAGAAATATTTGACGGCAACATTTTTAAACAAATAAAGAGTGGGAAACCAACAAAGCCCAAAGCAAACAAACAAACAAACAACGATTAACAAATATGGACATGGACAATACACAAAAGACAGAAAAATCAAATCGGACGGGTATATGCGTTCAAATGTCGGCAGGAGTCGCGACTGCCGGCACGGGCTTGGCCCTGCAAGGGGATAAGTCGCCAGCGACAAACAATTTTTTAAGCTTTTCATCTGTGGATGAACTCCTGGCTTCGAGCCAAGAAACACTCACGGGTAGCAAAATCAGTACTGGAAGCTTCCGCACGGTAGAGTTGCCCAAACCGTCCGGGACAGGAAGTACCAGCCATAGTACGCCTGTGCTACAAAAACCAAAAAAACGAAAAAGAACCCTGATAGCAAAGCCAGACATAGCGGCGCTACTCAGGACAAAAGCGAAAGTGCCCAATTGCGAAATCAGTTCAAGAAGGCGACCTTTATTCTAGGCAAGATTGCCAAAAATGAGGAAGCTGGAACTGTTCAAGAGAGGGACTTAGAAGACAAGAGGAAGTATATGAAGATTGTTGAAGATTACAGCAATCTTCTTGAAAAATCCAAAAAATGCAACCGCTCAACCGAAGAGAACAGTCAGGCTGCTAAGAAGAGCAAGACTGAGAAAGAAGCATCATCATCGAGAGCGATGCGCCCACAGCGTACCGCCAGCGAGACAGTCAGAGACAATCTCCAGGTAGCTGTGGTAGATGAGCTCTGCTCGGGTGGAAAATCTTTGTTGCCCGTGTGGAATTCCATCGAAGCAAAACTCTCGGAAATGGTGTTCCTTTATTCAACCTCTACAACCGAAGGCCCATGCCCATGTTTCGACTCTATCGAGATGCTCAGAGGCTGCAGGGTGATCAAATGCGGTGATGTGTTCTCTAGGGAGTTTCTTAGTTCGTGCATTACTAAGATTAGCAATGACTGGGAGGGTTTGAGCCTCAAACTAATTCCAGCTAAAGATATCCCTAGACAACCCAAAGCTCACATTTGGTTACCGCAAATGAGCATCAAACCTAGTGGTGCGGATCTCATTCGTGGGTTACAAAGGCCAAACCCGACGGTTCCTATGCATGAGTTGTCTATTATCAACCTTCCTCCTGATGATAAGCGAGGAAAGCATACGAGTTATTATCAAAACCAAATGAAGAAATAAAGGGCGAAGAAATTAAAAATGCCCAAAGCGAACAACCAGACGATGCAGAAGAAGAGAACCAAGCTGAAACTGATTCAGATTAATCTGAAGCATAGAAAATGTGCCTCAGATAATCTGAGAGTCTTTCCTAATAGAGGAAGACATCGATGTAGGCTTGGTTCAAGAACCATGGATCAATGGCCTCAAGATAAGAGGTCTCCAAGACAGCCGATATGATCTCTTCTACAAGCAGGACAATCAAATCCAAGGTAAGCCTCGTACTTGCATTCTAGCTAAGAAACATTTAAAAGCCTTTTTATGCCCAAATCTTAGTACACCGGATCTGAGAGTTGTCAAACTGGGGAATGGAAAAACCGACAGCCTCCTGCTGGCATCTGCCTATCTGGCACACGATCGAGAGACACCGCCGTGTGAGGTCGAGCAGGAAATAACCGAAGCCAAGTCAAAGAAGACGGACCTGCTCCTGGGATGTGACTTTGAAGGTTGGGAAGATGTTTTAGATATAACCGTAGGTACGAACAGTATAAAGTCATTGGTGGAGAACTGGAGAGTTTCCAACTTGAAATCGTTCTCGGATCACAAGTGGATTCTCAAATTAAAAGAAGATGAAGATATTCAGATTAAAAAAGCACGAGAAATTCACAACACTCGCTTGCAAAGGGGTACTGTCTTCTTGGAGCTTGACTCGCCAGATATCGTCGAAGAAATAATGTCGGTAGCGAGCCAACTTAAAGGAAGCGGCATGAGCAGCTATCGCGAACAAACTTTGATGTATCGACAAAAAAGGCAAACATTAATCGAATACAAAAATAAACTCTCACAAATAAACCCAGAAGCAAAAATTAATATCAAGGGTGACAAAATGCAAATTAATAACCATACGTTTGTTTACAAATTCGCCCGAGGTCTAGCTGTCAAATCTTCTACCGAAATGAATTTCATAAACAACATGTTTGGTGACAGCGCCACAGATTATTTTGACTGCAGCGAGGGAGTGTTACCAGATGGACAAGTTCTACCAACAGGCTCTCAATCGACGTCAGCGTCATCTGTGCGTGAGTCACGGTACCAAACTTCATCAGACAAAAAACAATAGGAAATCATTGCCGTCTGCCAAAAAATAGATAATTCTATTAATTTATCAATTTTAGCATACAATATTACTGGTCTTAAGAGTAAACTCTTGCAACCCGACTTTTTTAAATATTTACAAATTTGACATCATAATTTTACTAGAAACTTTTTTAGAAGAAAAAAATGAAAATGAATTTTATAAATATTTTAAAGATTATAAAGTAACTTTTATTTCAGCAATTAGGACAAATGTACATGGGAGAGCGAGTGGAGGTATTTTATGTGGTATCAGAAATAGGTTAAATCACTTTGTTCATTTCAAAATCATTGAAAACAGACTTGTTATTCAAATTTCAACAAATCAAACAATTTTTTGCATTATACCGGTTTATCTCAATTGCAATAACTGGCAGGACGATTTCGATAACTTGTATAGCTTTTTGAACAATTCTTCCTTGGAAAATATAATGGTGATTGGCGATTTCAATGCGCGAATTGGTCAGTACCAGAATCCTCCTCCTCACATTTTGCAAGGGCATCCATTTCTAGAGGTATGTAGAAATTCCAAAGATGAAACAGTCAATAGAAATGGTAGGATTTTAACAGAGTTTCTTGGTGACTTTAGTTTGTTTTTGCTGAACGGCGGCGTTTCAAATGGTGACAAATATGGTGAGCTTACATTTATAAGCGGTCAGGGAAAATCAGTAATAGATTTTTGTGCAGTAAATGGAGTGTGGTTAAACTATGCTGACGACTTTCAGGTGCTTACAGCGAACTTCTCAGCTCATCTGCCATTGTTAGTTAGAGCACATTTCCTTGGGGAAATCCAGCCTAGAAGCTCGGAAAATTTCCGAAAACTAAGATGGACTGAAAACAAAGCGCATCGTTATAAAACGCTATTGGATTATCACTATAATTTTCTTCCACTTCAATCGTTAAATAATGTTGAACAAATTGAGGAAAGTATTACTAGAATCATTTTCGCATCAGCTCCACCTGCGAACAACAACTTCCTTCTTCCACCCAAAAACAAATGGTTCGACCAAGATTTTTGCAATCTCCGTAAACGCTATTTCAAATATTTAAAACTTTTTAGATCGACAAATGCAATTGTTTTTAAAAATTTGTACGTGCGTACCAATAAGGAGTTTAAGCAGTTATGTTCGACCAAAAAAATATTTTACTTAAAAAGTCTTGCAAACAAATTACAACATTCGAAGAACTCTAAAGATTTCTGGTGTAATGTTCGCGAACTGGGAGCCCGTTTTCGAAGTATGAAGGTTGCTCTCGAAGCTGAAACTCTAGCAGCACATTTTAAATCTCTATTGACAGCAGAGGAGAATCTTCATACTTTTAGTTATGCTTTACAAAACGTGAGTGTGTCTGAACTTGATTCACCAATTTCTTTAAGAGAACTTGAAACATCTTTGCTGGCTATGAAGAACAACAAATCTCAAGGTTGTGATGGTATTCCAGTGGAGTTTTATAAAAATGGAACTGAGAATCTCAAAAATTACATTGTTGATTTTTTCAACCTTATTTATAATAATGCATGTGTGCCTACAAGTTTTACTAAAGCTCTTATATGTGCCATATTTAAAAAAGGAGACGCTAGGCAAGGAGAAAATTATAGAGGAATTTCCATTCTTAATTCACATAGAAAGATTTTAGCTAGAATCCTTTATGGAAGACTGTCCAATTGGATAGAAGACGAAAATCGCCTTAGCATATATCAAGCTGGTTTTCGGTCTGGATTCTCAACCATAGATCAAATTTTTGCTCTGACTAGCATTGCTAGAAGATATATTGAGAAGAAAAAAAAGTTGTATGTTTGTTTTGTAGACTTCAAAGCAGCCTTTGACACAGTCAACAGGCAGGCTCTTATTTATAAACTGGCGTCGCTAGGAGTATCCAATAAATTTTTAATGCTCTATGTAAAATTTCTGTCAGCATCATGCGCAACTGTATGGGATGGTGCTAAACTATCTGAATGGTTTGATACATCTGCAGGAGTCCCACAGGGATGCATTCTTAGTCCTATTTTGTTCGCATTATTCATTGATGACATATGCGATATTCTCCCGGGTGGCGTAACCTTTGCAGGAAGTCTAATAAAAGTCCTTCTTTACGCCGATGACTTGGTACTGTTGGCTGATAATCCCTTTACGCTTCAACTCCAAATTAACAGACTTCAATCGTACTGTGAAACATGGGATCTCCATATCAACGTTCTGAAGACGAAGATTATGATCTTTGAAAGCCGACAAAGAGGTAGACTGCGTGAGGAATCATGGCGCCTTAGGAACGAGAGGATAGATGTAGTGTCTGAATTCAAGTACCTTGGTGTGTTGTTGACATCCAACTTAAACTTTGCCAAACATGTAAAAGAAAAATGTAATGAAGCTAAGTCGGCACTTAACACGATGTGGCCAAAGTTTTTTTGCTAATAAAGACATTGATCTCTCATCAAAGTACCAAGTGTTTAACGCAACAGTTAACACCTGCCTGTGCTACGGAGTTCAAGCCTTTGGTTTTATTTCCTTTGAGGGTTTCGAAGCTGTCCAAAGATATTTCTTTAAGCGACTTTTCCGTCTACCGAACTCAAGCCCGACTTATGCCATACACGTGGAGTCTGGGTTACCGCCTATCTACTTGCGAAATCTTAAAGCTCATGCAGACTATTTAACAAGAGTGATGAAGAGGAGTGGAAACAGTCTCCATAAATCAATCTTAGTAAGATTATTACAGACAAATACTTCTCCATTTAGGGAATGGAACCAGCTATCGTTGTCCCACGAACTCAATGTATCCATAGCAGAAAATAACACAAAAGAATGGCAGGATATATTTGCAATAATCATTGCTAAGGTTGATGATAAAATATATGACCAGCACCTAACAAGAGCATCGTCGTCAGCTTCAAGACTTTTTTACAAGAACTTAAACCATCAGCTGTTAACTACAGAAAGCTATTTCAACATTAAATACTCATCTGAAGTTATAAGCACAATTTTCAGAGCCAGGACCGAAATCTTAAATTTAAATTTCATGCCACATAGAGTCCAAGATCAAGAGATTTGTGATTTGTGCAACAGACGAGAAGTCGAAAATATTTACCATTTCATTGCGGTCTGTCCAATTTTGCAAGAAATCCGGCGCTTATACTTCCAAGAAAGTTTCCCATCTTTAAGTAGTTTTTACGAAATTTTAAATGGCTCCCACGGATGGCTTTGTTTGTACAAATTCTGCAAACATGCTATGACTTATCGTAATAGCTTTTAAGAAGTCATACAGGGACATGTTGAGTTATTGCATTTTGTACCTCTTTAATGTTTCAAATCATTCAAAATTGTTATCTTTTATGTTTTAAATCATCCAAAATTACTCACTTTTATGTTGCAAATCATCAAAATTGTAAAAGATCTCATTTCGCTCGCTTCCCCATTCTTAACTATTAATAAATTTATAAATCATTCGATATTATTTTTGTAAGATTATAATTTTTTAACATATTTAATCTTCTAAAATCTTTTTTGTTCTGATGTATCTTATTTTATTTTATTTCTTTTTTACTTTCTTTTAATTGAAATGTCAAATCCGGCAGACGGCAGAATTGCCACGTCCGTAATCTTAATCAAAAGCATTGTAATACCTACTGTAAATGAAATAAAGAAAAATCTATCTATCTATCTATCTATCTGGATTCTCTTCAATTTAAATTTCGAAACTGAAAACCCTCTACCATATAGAAACCCGAAAAAAAATGACTGGGAGAAATTCGGTCAAATAATAAAAACCAAGCTTAGCCGGATACCTAATATTAATATAGACTCGGTTACAGAACTAGAGGCAAAAGTAAGCACCTTTGAAAAAGCCATGAGCACTGCTTTTAAAGTATCTTGCCCAATCAAGTACAGTAAAAAAACCTTCATTGCGTGGTGGAACGAAGATTTAGCAAATCTCAGGAAAATTACTAATGCTTTCTTCAATATCTGCCACAAATACAAATTCTTCCAACCGTACAAAGACTGCCTTAAAATATACAAACGTTCTCTTTCTTTAGCAAAGAAACATTCCTGGAGGGAGTTCTGTCACTCTATAGAAGACATTAAGGACGCTGCAGGACTGGGTAGAGTCTTGTCTAAAGAGCATACAAATTCATCTTTTCTTAAAAATATGGATGGTTCCTGGACTCCATTTCGACAAGAATTTTATCCATAACAAGAAGCCACAGTAGGGGTGAAAGAACACCTCCCTGTGGTGTACCTCTATTAACGAATTTGAAGGTTTGGATATTGCCTAAAGAAGCCTGAATAATTCTAGAACTGAGCATGGAAACTATCCAGTTACGTATGTATTCATCGACCCCGAAGTCGACTAGTGATTGACGAATTGATTCAGTTAAAACATTAATGAAGGCCCTTTCCACGTCTAGGAAGGATGCCATTGTAAATTCTTTGTAGTGTAAGGTTTTTTCTATCGTTCTTACTACCTCATGCAGAGCCGTTTCGGTGGATCTGCCTTTGAGATAGGCGTGTTGGGATTTTGAGAGGGTAGATCTTGTCCCTTGATCTTTTGATGACCACCCATTTCCCGGGCTGCACAGACAGCAATCCCAACATACCACAAAATATACGCGTGCAGACTGCTCGGTTGAACAATCACAGAACCGTAATAAGCAAAGAAAACATAGCCTGGGCTATAATGAGTTTTGATCCGTATAAGTCCCCTGGCCTGGATGGCATTCTGCCAGTTATGCTGCAGAAAACACTAGAAATTACTATTCCATGGCTAGAGGCAATCTTCATAGGATGCCTATCACTTAACCATATTCCAAATACTTGGAGGCAGGTTAGAGTAGTTTTTATTCCCAAGGTCGGCAGGCGAGGTCACGAATCCGCTAAGGATTTTCGGCCGATAAGTCTAACGTCTTTTGTCCTGAAAACACTTGAGCGCATCCTAGACATACATATAAGAGGAATCCTAGAAAGATCTACCCTCTCGAAATCCCAACACGCCTATCTCAAAGGCAGATCCACCGAAACGGCTCTGCATGAGGTAGTAAGAACGATAGAAAAAACCTTACACTACAAAGAATTTACAATGGCATCCTTCCTAGACGTGGAAAGGGCCTTCATTAATGTTTTAACTGAATCAATTCGTCAATCACTAGTCGACTTCGGGGTCGATGAATACATACGTAACTGGATAGTTTCCATGCTCAGTTATAGAATTATTCAGGCTTCTTTAGGCAATATCCAAACCATCAAATTCGTTAATAGAGGTACACCACAGGGAGGTGTTCTTTCACCCCTACTGTGGCTTCTTGTTATGGACAAAATTCTTGTCGAAATGGAGGACAGTGGAGTGAAGGCCGTAGCATATGCGGATGACTTGGTCGTTCTAGTGTCAGGAAAGTTTTTACCTGTTATTAGTGAAATAACAGAAAGGGCTTTGAGGAAAGTTAGCAACTGGGCCACTAGCTGTGGTCTTGGAATTAATCAAAGTAAAACGGAACTGATGCTCTTTATAACCAAAACTAAGATACCAACCTTCTCAGCTGGAAAATTAACATTGAAGAACGCGTAAATAAGGCCGGTGTAGCCTTTTATGCCTGCAGCAAAACATTCGGTAAAAACTGGGGTCTTCAATCGAAGATGATTTTGTGGACGTACACAGCCGTGGTACGACTTATTTTCACCTACGGCTCGATTGTTTGGTGGCCTGCTGTCAGCAAAGCCTAGAATACTGACAAGTTAAAAAAGGTTCAAAGGACGGCTAGCATCGGTGTCACAGGGGCTCTTAGGTCTTGCCCAACAGATGCTCTAAATGTTATTCTGGACCTTTTACCACTCGACCTTCACACTAAATACTTGGTGTCCTGTAGTTCAATTAGACTAAAGGAGACCGGTTGCTGGACCGAAAGACCATACGGTCATAGCAATATCTCAACTCTTACGTGCCGATTAAACCCTGCACCCCACTGACTACTGCAAACCATCTCTTAGCCTTCATAAAAGTTTCAAAACAGGTTTACCTTCTAGAACAGAATGGGAAAACGATGATGTTATAGGAGACTTTGACATAACGATCTTCACTGATGGTTACAAGATAGAGTGTGGAGTAGGTGCGGGCATTTTTTCAGAAATGCTCAATGTATCCAAGTCTTTTTGACTCCCTGACTTTGCTAGCGTCTTCCAGGCAGAAGTTCTTGCAATCAGGGAGGCTTGCAAATTACTGCAACAATACTCGCATCTAAGCCGAAATGTTGCTATACTTATCGATAGTCAGGCCGCTATCAAGGCATTGAATTCGACATCCACATCCTCCAAATTAGTCAATCAATGCCAGGAAGAACTGGATGATCTTGGCTCAAACCTGAAAGTCACTCTGCTCTGGGTTCCAGGGCACAGTGGTTTTCAGGGGAACGAAAAAGCAGATGAGCTTGCCAGGCAAGGATCAGCCCTTCACAAATCACTCGCCGAAGCCGTCAACATTCCGTTGGGGGCTGTGAAGGGCATTGTCTTATCACACTTTACATCCGTATCTAATCAAAGGTGGAGCAATTTGACCAATTCATATCCACGAAGATGTGGCCTGCCTACAATAAATCACGAACAAACGCATTGCTCTGCAAAGACCGGTCAGATATAGCCAGGGTGGTAGCAATAAGCACGGGCCACTGGCCAGTGGGGGTGCATGCTGCAAGGATTGGTATTCCTTTCAACGACTACTGCCGATCCTGTAGAGATGAAGCAGAGAAGGAAACGGGTTTCCACTTACTGTGCAAATGCCCAGCTTTATCTCGCATCAGGATGCGAACCCTGGGTGGAGCTTTTTATGAAGATATTAGGGAACTGTCAAATAAAAAAATCAAAGATTTGATTAAATTCCTGAATGAGACAAAATGGCTATAAATAAATCGTCTGGCGTTAGGAAATATCGCACAAACTGATTTGGAAATAACCCCCAAAAAAATTTTTAACGCCCAAAATAAAAAAAAAAAAAAGGAAATATGACCCAAAAGTTTTGGCTTAACACTCAAAATTCCATATCGCCCAAATCAATAAATTGCAATATCGCCCAAAAGTTTTATATGGAAATTGTTTTTGCAATATTTGGGCGATATTTCCAAAATTTTGGGCGTAATTTCCAATCACTATTTTAAGTAAAAATGTTTGGTTCTCATCACCAAAAAACAATTTTGAAGCATGTAACATTTACTTAATCTTTTGTAAAGTGTATTGAACAATATCCTTAAAATGTGGAAATAACATACGGCGCGTGGGGGGTGGGCGACGCAGGAGGTGGGCGACGCGGGGGGCACGCGGCTTTGCGACCGCACTGACCACTGCGGTCGCAAAGCCGTGTGCCCCCCGCGTCGCCCACCCCCCACGCGCCGTAGGTTATTTCCAAATTTGCCGGCGACGGCACACTCCCGCCTGGTCACTGCGGTCGCGAAGCCGCGTGCACCCCGCATCTCCCCCCCTCTCCTCCGCGCCGTAGGTTATTTCCACATTTTAAGGATATTGTTCAATACAAGTGGTAGACAGTATACAACTATTTGTTTGAAAAATAAAATTTTGGGCGATATTTCCCCTATTTGGGTGCTTTTTCTTTTTGTACTTGCACTTTTGGGCGGTTATTCCTACTTTTGGGCTTTAATTCCTTTTACACCATTTCAGCTTCATATTTTGGGCAGTATTGCCTTTTATAAAAACAAACTAAAACAAGGAAATAGCACCCAAAATGGAAAAATAAATACAACAACAATTTGTTCGACTATTTTTTGGGCGTTATTTCCAAATCAGGTTGGGCGATATTTCCTTGGGCGCTATTTCCTAACGCCAAACCGTCTATCCCGATAATCACATCCTCAACTAGTTAATCCCATCCCTCTTCTTAAAATCTTTCTAGTCTCCCTAATCAAGCAATCAGGAGATCAGCATGGGACCCATCTGAGGGTCATACATCTCACCTAGGTGGTGGGGTGGTTCCTAGGCTCTTGAGAACCATACATCTCGCCTAGGTGGCGGTTTTGTGATTCTTGGGGGGTTTCTGCGCCAAGCTCGCGTAATGGACCAATCCTGGACAGAACCAGTGTACCTTTACCAACCAGCAACCTGCCTAGGTGGCATAAAGTCTGGAGTTGGGTTACATGGAACTGTCGTATGGTTGGTCTGGTAGATTGAGTCGCCTTTCCAAGAGAAAATTAGTTCTTCCCGTCCTTCTCCGTGAAACACATACCATCACATCCGTCTAATCCTTCGTTAAGTTGTTTGGTTAATGGTAACAATACGGCGCATACCAACGCTAATTGGGTTCTTTTAAGAAGTTTTTCAACTCAAATTAGAACCGCCATTTCTACCTACCTACGTACCTGGATTGAAATTAAAAGAAAGCGAGTTTCTATTCTGAATCGATACATTCCATACATTGGTGACCCCAAGTTCACGTAAAATAATACTATGACGAAGAAATGAACGACGAAAACAAAGATAACGTACCAGAAGAAGCGCCAGAGACTATTATTCGAGTTTATATTCGAATATCTCCATTCTGGCACGAGAAGCCCCAAATATGGTTCGCGCAAATTGAGGCCCAGTTTTGAACAGCAAAAATATCAAACGACTGTTTGAAGTGTAACACCATCATTGGTGCCATAGAGTTTCAAGTACTTACTCAAGTCTCCGAAGCTGTATTAAATCCACCCATCGAAAACAAATACCAGAATTTAAAGTCTTTGATCATTGAACGATTCGGAGACTTTGAACAACGTAAGATCAAAAAACAACTTTTTGAAGTTGATCTTGGCAATAAAAGACCATCACAGCTCCTTAACGAACTCAAGGAGCTAGGAGGTAATCATATCGCCGATGAATTTCTAAAATCACTGTGGGTACAACGTTTACCAAAACAAGTACGTGCCATTCTACAAATTTCAAATGAAGAGCTTATTGTTCTGTCAAAATTAGCTGACAAAATCATGGAAGTCGGTGATTTTTCTCACTTTTTAGAGATAAATGCAGTCAATGCATCACCATCCCAACCTCCATCAAAAGAACTTTCTTTGCAACAACTACAACAAAAAAAACACTCGATTGGCAACCAGTTAAATCAATTAATTAGAAAAAAAAGTGACAACAATAATTATCGCAGTAGAAGCTCTAGTTCTCGCCGTCCTTTTTCTAATCGCAGATCACGGTCTAAACAAAGAAAAAATGAAAACTACTGCTGGTTCCACAACAATTACGGTAGCGATGCAAAAAAGTGTCGTAAAACTTGTACCTTCAAAAGAGCTTCAAAAAACTAGAAGCGCTCTCGTTGACCGACGCCACAACAAGTAAGCAAATAGTTGGTCAACATCAACAGATATCAAAACTAGTTGTTTACGATTCATCTTCTAAGAAAAATTTTTAATTGACAGCGGAGCAGATATTTCTGTTCTACTCCCTTCGTTAAGCGACCGATTTACATCATCGAAAAAAGCATTGTTCGCTGCTAACGGCAGTACAATTAAAACATACGGAGAAAGAAGACTAACACTGGACCTAGGATTGAGACGAGCATTCACATGGACGTTCTTCGTAGCTGACGTCACGACACCGATAATTGGGGCAGATTTCATCAGCTATTAGGGAATCATGATTGACCTCAGACGAAATCGACTGATCAACGGTACTACAAACATCGAATCGAAAACCACTTGCTCTGTTGTTAATGAGGTAATTATTAAAGCCTTCGATAGTAATCAACCTTTTGCTTATATGCTAGGTGAGTTTGAAGAACTGTTCGTAAAGTCAAGCAGACGACCAGCGAGCATGTCAACAACAACCCATCACATCGAGACAAGGGGTGCTCCAGTTTTCTCCCGCCCTCGGCGTCTTCATGGTGCAAAATTGAAAGCTGCCCGAAAAGAATTCAAGTATTTGATGGAGCAAGGCATATGTCACCCATCCAAGAGCAACTGGGCGAGTCCATTGCACATGCAACAAAAACCAAATGGCGAGTGGCGCCCTTGTCGAGACTATCGTGCCTTAAACAACATCACCATTGCTGACAAATACCCCATCCCATTTGTACAAGATTTCCGTAACATCCTGGAAGACAAGACGGTGTTTTCAACGATTGACTTAGAGAGCCTTTCATCAGATCCCTGTTGAGCCAAACGATGTGCCCAAAACCGCAATAATGACACCATTTGGATCATTCGAATTTGTGCATATGATGTTTGGGTTAAGAAATGCCGCCCAAATATTTCAGAGACACATGCATGAGATTCTGCGAGGCTTGGAAGACTTCGCTTTTTCAAATATAGACGATATAGATGTTGTGTCGAAAAACATGGAAGAGCACGAACAACATTTCAAGCTGATTTTCCAGCGTCTAAAGGACTATGGACTCAAAATCAACCCGTCTAAATATGTTCTTGGACAGCCGGAGATAAAATTTCTTGGTCATCAAATAAACGCCCAAGGCATTAAGCCACTCGACACTAAAGTGAAAGTAATCTTAGAGTTCAAACAACCCCTTATCGCCATGGAACTCAAAAAGTTCATGTCAATGATTAATTTGTATAGGTCTTTTATACCTCATGCCGTCAACAACCAGATGCTCTTTAAAAATCTCATCAACGGCAACATCAAAAACGATAAAACTCCAATCAAATGGACAGCCGAATCTGAAACAGCATTTGCAGGTGTAAAAAGGACTTAGCAGAAGCTACACTCCTCGCTCATCCTGCTATAGATCCTCCTATATCACTCAGCACCGACGCGTCAGACGTTGCCATCGGTGCTGTCCTTCATCAAGCCGTCAATGGAAACTTGCAACTGCTTGGTTTTTTCTCTAGGAAGCTCACAGACAGAAAACAAAAGTTCAGCGTTTATGACCGCGAGTTATTAGCTATCTACGAGGGAGTGGACTACTTTAGACATCTTCTCGAGGGAAGAAATTTCTGTATATGGACCGACCACAAGCCACTCACCTTCGCATTCAACAGATCGACAGAAACAGCTTAACCCAGACAGCTAGATTTTATTTCGCATTTCAGCACTGACCTGAGGCACATAATTGGAAAAAAGAACACGGTTGCTGACACATTATCGCGAATAACCGAAGTCAATATAAGGCAAACAGTGATAGATACATTGACTATAGCCGAAGAACAAGCGAATGACCACGATTTCGCAATTTTTATTGGTCAAGATAAATATTGCTCAACATCACTTAATGTCAAACCTTTTGTCATTTCAGGTACCGCTATACCACTGTATTGCGATACTAGCACTGCAAGGATTCGTCCAATCATACTAAAATCACTCCGAGGTCGCATCATTACCCAATTGCATGGATTATCTCATCCAGGCAAAAGAGCAACATTAGAAATCATCACGGAACGTTATGTTTGGCCAGGGATGAGAAAGGAAATTATAGCCGCTGTGAAGACCTGCATTCGATGCCAAAGAAGTAAGATTCAGCGACATAACCATTTGAAATATGGTTTATATTCACGGTGCAGTGCATTAACGTCCATGGAATTAGCGCCCGCGGGTGTTAATTCCAAAAAGAAATGGAATTTACAGCCGCGGGTGTTAATTCCTTTTTTGATTTGGAATTAACACCCGCGGGCGTTAATTCCTTTTTCTGATGGGCTTTAATTCCAATTTCAAATGGAAATATAACCCACTCATCAGCAAATTGACAAACACTGTAATTTTATGTTGCATATTTTATTTATATTTACAAAATTGTGTTTAAAAAAAATAAAGAATTCTTGAAGATCAAAAATAACAAAACAAAATTTTCCGGAGCATTTTTCGTTGTGATACAAAGTAAATTTTGAAAATATAAATTAGGCATATACTATGATTGAATTTTTCACAATTTGTCTGCAATATGGACATAATATCTTAGAATTACCATCATTTTTGCAACGATCGCTATGTATTGCAAAACATGATCCACAAAATTTAAAATGGTTACATGGACTTAATAAAACATCTCGTGGCTTTTCACAACATATAACGCAAAGTAATGGGTTTTGTGACTCTATAAAACCGTTACTATCTTCGGAACTTGATTCCTCAGATGAAGAATTATTTTCGAAAACCTGGCTTAAATCAATGATATTGTTCTGCCAGTTACTCATTTGGTTTAGAAAATCTTCCAGTGTAATTTTGTTTCGAAGAAGTTTTTTAGTTGCCTTTTCAATAAGGTCATTTCTTTTTTGATGTAACTGCTTTGGGGATTGAAATATTCCATAAGTTCCATCCAAAGAATTTTTCAATTCCATCGATGTTTTGAAATCTTCATCAAGAAGGCAATTTAAAAATTTGCAAAAATTACCATTGTGAACAAGCTTCTTGTTTAGCTGAGAATTATAACCCTCTAAGCTGCTAGTAGTTCTTAGGCTTTGGTTGTGGATGGAAAAAGACAAAGGGCCCTCCTATAGTAATTAAAGAAACAATAAAAAATATGTTTTAAACGTAAAAACTCATTTCTCAATTAATCACCTTTTGCATCCATTGCCTTTCAAAGTATGCAACGAAGTTCTGGAAGTGGGAAAAATCTTTAACTTTTTGACTTTCATCTTTCAATAAAACAAATGCTCGCTCAATATTTTCGGGTGAAAGGAGTGGGAGGACCATAAACTTTTTGTAAATGCGAGCAGCTAGATTATTTCTTTTAATTTTTCTTAAGAACAAAGGAAACTTGCTGGCATTTCTTTTCAGTGCATTACAAAAGTGGAACCAGCACCCCTTCAATGTCGCTAATGGAAATATTTTTTTAAGAGCGTTTCGCAGAGCATGCTCATAGTCATAATCTGTCATGAAAGACACTGCATTAAATTGGAACAGATTATTGTTTATGTATTGAAATAGATGATGATAAATCGCTTGCGACTTATTGGACATAAGTACATAAATGAATGGATATCGTCGGCGGAGAGCAAAATTGTTCTAAATCCACTTTTATTCAAAAACTAAGTAATGATGCAGTTTTATTAACCAAAACATGCTCTATCCGAATTGTAAATCCGTTTTAATCTATGTCTTTCCGTTCAGCAGATATTTGGCAGTCATTTTAGTCTAAGCGCCAAATTTTTCTGGTAAAATTAATTCCCAATTGTTCTAAGAGACATTTATGTATGGGATAGAACAATTTTCCATACTCTTGCAGGTTTCAATAAAAAATATTCAAAATTGTTCTATATCCAACTTACAGTATAAATCGTACATTTAATTCCGAGATACGGTTTGTTCTAAGCGACAAAGAATTCTCATTTATTCTATCTAAAATGGAAACTTCATACTACAGTCTTATGCAAATTAATTGGGACATGTAGAATTTTCAACGTATTTTGTTTTATTTGCCAATAATCTTTACAAAATTAGTATATTATTTGTTCAAGTAGCTTATATGCCTGCCTTATGGCATAACATACTTCTTTAACAAGAACTTCGCATATATTTTTGATTTTTTGTTCATGACACTATACCTGAAAAATTGTAGAAAACAGCTTTTTTTTTGTAGTGCAATCTTTTTTCTTGAGCCTCGCTTTAATAATAGACCACAGATTCCCAACTGGATTGATGTCGGGTGAGTTGCCAGTCCATTCCAAAACATTAATATCATTCCTTTTGTCATGAACACAAATATATGCGAAGCCCTTCTACGGGTGGCAATGGTGCAGTGGATGAAGTGCTTGGTTGCTAACCTATGGGTTATGGGTTCGAGCCCCAGCCTGGGCAGCAACTTTTCAATATTCACCTAGCTTCAACTGGACGCCACCTGTGGGATTTTCATGAGATAAATATCACCTATTTCTCAATCCATTGTACCTACCAACAAAAAATCTTCACTATCTTTCTATTCCTTCTAACTATTGCCGTGCAATTTGCATTCAAAAGACCTTGGGTCTTAACAGGCACATAGTTAAAATTATTACTAAAACTATTATTAATTATTATTATACTTTGTATGTATAGAAGCATTTTCACAACTCAATATAACATCTCGTTCTACAAACCGAAAAAAGATCAATGCGATGTATGCACAAAGTTTGAAAACATCATCATTCCTTCTGCAAACGAAATCAGTGAATATCAGGAGCATAAAAGGTTTAATGCAAATGCAAAGGTGCGTCGCCAAGCAGATCGTGAGCTGAAGGACACAGAAGCCGAAGTAATATCTTATGACTTGCAAAGCGTTTTTTCCATGCCGGTTGCAAACATATCAAACTTTTACTACAAAAGAAATTTCAGTATTGTGTAATTTGAACAAGACAACATACTGTTCCTTGTGGTACGAAAGTCAGAGCGGAAGAAGTGGAAACGATATTGCGAGTGCCTTAATAAGGATTCTTAAAGCAGTGTTGGAAGACAACCCTGACGTGACGAAAATTATTCTCTGGTCAGATTCTTGTATACCTCAAAACAGGAATTGCTTAACGTCATTGGCCTTGCTTAAATTCTTGGAAACTAGTCCAAGGATCAAAATTATTACCCAACGTTTTTCTTCAGGACATTCAAGAATACAGGAGCTTGATGCGGTCCACAGTGTAATTGATCCTTGCTACGCAGGGGTTGAATTTCATTCCTTACTCAAAATGTAAGGAAATAATTTATGAGCCACAAAATTTACTTCAAATCAAGTACCGTGAAGATTATGGAGAAGACATTATTTTGACAGCCGTTTACTTATTAAATGAGAAAAAACCACGAAATAAAAAAGAAAAAACAAGGAGATACTGTTTTGCCAAAAGTGTCGAAAACCTCGATTGGAAGTTTAAAAATGTCAAAGGAAAAGAAAAATGACATCGAATCAATGTTTAAGTAGATACCCATGGAGGATATCCAGTTATATAAAGCTATCCTGAAATAAGAATTATTTACATAGATGATTGTTTTGTTTTTAATTATATTTTCTATTTTTTGTACCTACTTTGATTTAAATAAATTATGTTGTTTTAATGACTTGTTTTTTTGGTTTTTGGCTGGCTAGCTTTTAGGATTAAAAATTAAAAAAGAAATACAAAATTTTAATAACTTAATGGGACATAGAACAATACAAAAAGAGGCAAATGATATACTTAAACTGAGCGCCATTATGCCCGCTTGTTCTAACTCCCATAATTTGTTCTAAGTCCACATTAATTTCAGAAATATGCACACTTGTATAGGAACTGTTCTATGTCCATTTCTGGGTTTTTTGTTTCAAAAAATATCTAAAAATAGTAGGTATTTATTAAAAAAGCTAAATTTTAACTATATTGAAAAGAAAAAAGCAAGCGATAAATAAAACTTTACATGTACTTCTTGTGAGCCAAAAAATGCGACCGTAATTCAATTCAAAATAAAAAAATCGTCCCCTGTAAAATTTACTTTTTGTGACTTAGAACAATTTTGCTTTCCGCCGACGATATGTCTGCAACAAAAATATCAAAATTATAAGTAGTCACTTAAAAGTACCTAGAAATGAAGGTGACTAATTTTGTGCTGTTGTACTTTATTACCTACTTAAAATTTACAAACAAATTTCTTACTTTGTACTGTAGGTACTCTTGGTCATTGAAGATTTATTTGGTTTGTGAATTTTAAAAAATTCGCGAATTTTTTAAAATTCACAACCCGAATAAATCTTCAATGACCAAGAGTATAACAGTACAAAGTAAGAAATGTAAAATTTTACAAATTCACGCGAAATTTCGTTTGTGATGTTCTATTTGTATGTACTCACGTGGCCAAGGTGCGCAATATAAATGATTAACAGCTGCTTGTATCCACATGCTGGAACGATGCTAAAAGTTCCATCCAACAAATAATTCCTCTCTAGCTGTGGAGAGGAAAGAATTGTGTGGCGAATTGACGGAGATACAAAAACAGTATATGAAAAATCCGTTTCAATTATTGTATCTTTATAAAACAGCTTGGATTCTCCTTCCTCCTGAAACTGCACTTTGGTTGTACCAAAATTGTTCAAGATGGATTCCTTACTAAACATTTTGGAAATGTCTTGTGGAGAGGTCGGATTTTTTGGCAATACATCATTTTTTATTTTGCAAAATTTTCTCTTCATTTTCCCATATTGCACCAAATGGGCTGAATTGGGATTCTTCAAACATTCATTGTCGTAAATTTCCCGAGTTCCACATCTTTTCAAGCTCACTTTTTTGCATTGCAATTTTATTGATTGCATAAGCTCAAGTTTTTTTTATAAATTCTTCTTGATCATTGTGATCGTGGTCAATATTATTTAACTTTTTACAAATGTTTGTTGCTTTGTCAACCGAGACACTTGCTTGGCAAAGTTTGTTATAGCATACGTATCGTACAATTTTATTAGTTTGGCTTCGGATAGCATACAATTGCTTCTCACTTTCGGTATACAGTAATTTGCTGTCTACGCGAACACCTGGCACAAATTTATAATTAAGACTTTCCGAAGCATTCATTTTGCACGTCTTTGTTTGAAAGAATACCGAGAACTAATCTTTACATTCCACAAATTGTAAGAACAAGAGGTACTTTCTAACAGTAAAAATTGTGTTCTCTTCTTCGTAACTTGCTGGTTTTCTAAATAATATTGTAACTGTATCATTTAGAAATATCCAATTGACAAACGATATTCAAGGTTATGAATGAAAGGTGCGTCTGTGTTTCAATTCCAAATGATGTTAACTAGGGCTAACCATGAGACCAGACCGATACAGAGACGAGAGTTGTTCAATTTTGAAGAGACCGGGAACAGACTCACAAAGTTCTCGCCTGGTCTCGTCTCGGTGCAAGCCCAAGTGTTTACACCCGTG
The DNA here is from genome assembly GCA_916050605.2 of Platycheirus albimanus. Lineage (NCBI taxonomy): Eukaryota > Metazoa > Arthropoda > Insecta > Diptera > Syrphidae > Platycheirus > Platycheirus albimanus. The sequence goes on from OU696696.1 coordinate 188,312,600, forward strand.
GGTTTAAGTGTCACTTCCAAAAGAAAATAGCAATCGCGGCTGTTAGTGCCAAATCCAAAAGGCATTAACACCCACGGGCGTTAATTCTTTTTAATGGTGAGTCTTATTTCCAATTCAAAAAGGAATTAACACCCGCGGGAGTAAATTCCATTTGTTTTTGGAATTAACACCCGCGGGCGTTAATTCCATGGGCGTTAATGCACTGCACCTATATTCACAACCAGAAGCCCGTTTCGATCACATAAACATTGACCTGTTTGGACCGCTATCCACGTCACAAGGTTGTCGCTACATCCTCACGTACATCGACCGGTCTTGGAGGTTGACTGAGGCCTTCCCACTACCTGACATCACGGCTGAAACTGTAGCGAGATCATTATGTTCTGGCTGAATATCACGTTATGGCGTTCCTCTTCGAATCACGACATATCTATGACGTCAATTAAAGAGCTCACACGTGCCCTCGGTATACAACATTTGAAGACGACACCCTACCACCCCCAATCGAACGGAATTATGGAGAGATGGCATCGAACGTTAAAAGCAGCTATTCATTGCTACGAAACTGATGACTGGTGCAGTGTTTTCCCTTCGATATTGCTGGGGCTTAGCTCTACCTTTAATGATGACGTCATGGCCACCCCCGCAGAGATGACGTTTGGAGCGACTCTTCGGTTACCAGGAGATTTCTTTGGCAGTCAACGAAAGATGCAAGACCAGACAAAGTTTGTGAAGGATCTGCGCCGCGCAATGTCCAAACTTCAGCCTTCGTCCACATCACATCACAACAAAGCAAAAGTATTTGTTCAACCCAGCATTCAAACAGCTACCCACGTATTCGTCCGAAATGATGCCGTGCGAACTCCCTAACAACAGCCCTACGAAGGGCCATATGAAGTTCTTAACCGTAAGGAAAAATATTTTAAGCTTGAAATAAGGAATCGGTAAATATTTCCATCGATCGACTCAAAACTGCTTTTCTACCCACAGATAAAGATAATGACGTCAAATCGAATCGAGATGTTAGTCCCAAAGAAACCGTGTCTTGTCAACCAACCTCACCCACGTACGTGACAAGGTCTGGGAGAGTTAAGCTACGAGCAGACTGCATATAAAAGCCGCAAATGTTTGCGACTCTGACGTCAATTTTACGTCATCATTTGCGATTCTTGGTCGCACATCGTCTGAACACCCCTTTGGGACAGTCCGCATATGCTCGCAAACCATGTGCGGATGATGTGCGACAACCAAGTCGCACATTAGTTTGCGACTTTTTTGCATATCGTGTGAACACTCTTGCAAATCAATTGTGACAATTTGCAGCCATATGCGGGCATTTGCGGTCATCCCAATCATTTGCAACTACACGAAAACAGGACATTGCAAATGCATCGATGTGCGAGCAAATATCAGCTGAATTTCTCTGTTTTATAAGGAGAATATTGAGAAAAAAAAAAAATAAAAAGACAAATTTCGATAAAAAATTATTATTAAAACTGGTAATTGATGAAAGTTTATTATTGTTTTCCGTTTCCGTTCGTTGCCACCAGAGATCACAAGTGCTTTTTTTCTAGATGTCAATAAAGTGGTATTATTGTGAACTGTCGAGAGCAGAACTGTTGAAAGCACTCACTTTCAAATGATCCACGACAAGCGCTTCATAGATTGCGTCGAGCACTTCTGGGATTATGGTTGAGATGGTATTGACTGGAATGCGGAAAAGATATTGCATAGACCGAAAATTGTCGCCTGTAGCCAAGAACCGGAGAGTCAGCATTAGTCGGTCTGAAGCAGAAATGCAAGATCGCATGTTTGTATCCGCTTTTTGAATCCGCGGTTCTACATAGAAACAAAACCGTGATACAATTCTGGTTTATTAGAACGTAATTCCAGCATCAATTTTGCGCAAAAGCCTTCCGTCTGGCGATGTAGAAGCCAATTTTTTGTCCACACACTACGAACCCGTTTAATTTTTTTTTAAACTCAATTCTTCGCGGCTTTCATTTTCTTCATATTTTTCTAGCATATCCAATGCCAAAATAGCAATAGAAGCCCACTTTTTTCGACATTTTGAAATAATTGTAGCACTTTTTAATATTCGAGATTATAGCTACGTCAAGAATCCCAATCCAAATACACAAAACACAAAGTTTCACAAATGTTCGCAAACCTACATATGACTGGAAATTGGTGATATGCGGATATTGTTGCACATCGTGTGAACACCTCGCATATAGACCAAAACATTTGCGATCAGATATGCGAACACATGATGTGCGACACCTTGACTGCAAATGCATTTGCGACTTTTGGGACAGAATTTGCATATCGTGTGAAAACCCCTATATGCACGTTTGCGAGCACTGATGTGGGGATAGAATTTGCGATATGTTTGCGAGTTTTTACGTGACGTCAGAGTCGCAAACGTTTGCGGGTTTTTATATGCCGTCTGCTCGTAGCTTTAGACTTAAGAATCCATTCTGAGGGGGAGTGGTGTGGCGACATCTAAGACTTCATTACACAATTTATTATTTTGTTGTCAATAATGTACATCACACAATTTGTTAAATTTGACATTTCAGCTTCATTTCCTTTTTCTGCTAAAAATGATAATATTATAAATACAAGTGGCTAGACCCCAATCTTCCTTCTTTACTGCCAACGCCTCTTGCGACAATCATCTAATCAATTACATTTTTGTAAGTAGTTTGTAAGTTTAAAATAGTTTTAAATTGGATTGAAATTAAAAGAAAGCAAGTTTCTATTCTGAATCGATACATTCCATAGACTGTTTCAGTCTAATAGATGCGGTCGTAGCGGTGGTGGTGTTTTAATTTATCTGAGAGATGGCTTGTCATGTAAAATAAGAAGCTCGTCATCAACTAGTTCTGTAGTACCCCGCGGCGTAGTGGTAAGTGTGTCGAACTGCAACGCCGAAGGGCCTGGGTTTGATCCCTGACAACTGCACCTAAGTTCTTTTCCAGGGTACTGCCTCTTGCGAGGAAGTGACAAATCCACCAAGAGTAATTAATGTCATGGAAAGTGCTTCTCTGTTAGCCGTTTGGATTCGGCGGTAAATTGTAGGTCCATTCAATTCCTTCAGAATATCAACGCACACACATGAATGGTTGAGAGTGTAAGTCACAGGCCCCGGCCCGCTTGGAGCTGTTGTGTCAATAATTTATTTAATTTATTTTTTATCACCTGGTTCACCCTTGGAATATCTGTTTCTTGATATATCTAATCGCAAGCGAAAGTAATCTTCTATTAGGAACTGTTTACAGTCCCTTTACGATCTATTGACGGTCAGCTCAACAAATATATTTAGTGGAGTCAATGTAACGGTCGTTACAGGCAATACCCGGAAGGCCACAGAACAAGCTCCGATTTTGATAATTTTTGTTTACTTATATTGTTCAAAATCAAAAACATTTCAGGTGGGGGAAATAATTAGTTATATTTTTTAAACATTATGTTTGTTTATAAAAATGGTGATCCCCCCTAGGGGCCGAAGAAAGCAAGAGCGTGTAGTTCAGGTACAGACAAGAAAAAAATTGTGTAAGAAAGGTGGTCTTTTTCCCCCCGTTTAGGCATGAGGGGCAGTTTTATAAGAAAATTACTTACATTTGTACATTAACTTTCAAACTCAAAACCTTGAAAAAGTCCATCCACTATTACAAATGATATAAAAATACTAAATAAAAAAAAATTAAGTGCACTACTGGGTCGCACGGACCAACTTAAAAGATAGGCTATATTTTATCTCAGGAAAATATCTAATTCTAGTTGTTTTTTCATATTGCTGCAATCGTACGTTATTCATTGAACTCAATGCAAAATTAAAAGATTTTTAGGAAGTAATCGTTTCACACCGCGTGAAAGTTGTCAAAGAGTTAACACCGAATAATAGAGAGTTCCTACTAAAATAAATAAAAAGCGTTTGAAATAAAAGTGATTTTACGAGATAAGCTTCCCAGCGCATAGTTTGTTCATCACTGAATAAATTAATGTGGCTGACTGTCCAAAAAGTCATTTTAATTGCTTAAAATGTTTTTCTCTTTCTTTAAAACGGATGATAATAATTGCACGAAGTGCAAGACACCGGTTCGCGGAGAAACGGGTATGCGATGCTCGGGTGTGTGGTAAAATTTATCATAGTGCGGTAAAATGCAGTGGTGTTGATGCGTATTCCAGTGCATGCCTAACGAACCCCATAATAAAATTTATATGTGAAGATTGCATTCAATACATTCACAACGTGGATTTAGTACTAAAAGATGTGGATAAGTCAATTAAGAAAAACAGCTGTTATTTAAAAGTGTACAAATTAGAGTTCAAAGATAGTCTCAAGAGAAATGAAAATGAAATTAAAATGTTGTTACAATCAATTGAGTTACGTTACGCAGCGAGATTTGAATCTATGAAAAGTGCTCAAGAGACATGTGCAAAAAGTATAAATGAGTTTAAAAAATTGTGTAAATAAAGTGAAGCAAAAAAAAAATTAAATTATTAAAAATTTTACGTCATTAAGTATTATTTTTGTTCTCAGAATTCAATGCTCCCATTAATTTTAAATCCAACACTGAAAACCGTATGGCTCTATGACTTTTTGTTGCCAAGCTATTCAAAAATAACCGAACCTACTTCTTCTACATACAATAAGAAAACACACAATGTGTATTGATATCTATGTACATATATGTATGTACCACCGCAACGACCAATGCTTCTCCGACCTTAGTACATATCTATTTATCGATATGACAAAGGACCTCTCCTCGCACACGATATTTAGAAAATCACTCGAATACCTATTTATGCGGACGACGACGAGTACAGCACCCGCTTATACCGGTCTATTTACGGACACTCATTCATTCATTCTCACACAGAACACCCATTCCCTCCGCACGTACCAAACGCACTGCAGATACATTGCGGTCACACACATTCCTATGCGCAACTGCGACTACATAACATATCCCGTCAATGCGCATAAGAAAAATATTTTACCATGCATGTCTATGTACCTAGTAGGTACATAGACATGCATAGAAAAATATTTTTCATATCACCCAACAGGTTGGTACTACCTACCTGTTGGGTGATGACAAATCTAATTATATCAATCACCCACCTTTTACAATAATGGATGCTGTACTTTTTGAAAAGAATATAAGGAGCGAGAATGAAAAAAAAAACAAATATTACAACAGGTACATGGTACATACGTTGAAGAGGACTACTACCGACCATCGAAATACCTTCCCATCGCTTACCTATCCTAACCACACGATTTGTGTACACAAAAATAAAGTTTAACACAACAACTAAAAACATTTATTCATAATATAAGCAAAGTGTTACCTTTTATTAACTTTTTGAAAGGGATATTTCCTTTTTTTCAGCCCAAATATCTGGAATGCATTTTTCACCTTACGAGGCATAACTTTTTAAATGTTTTTTTTTTTTCACTCAGATTGGAAAAACTATGTGCGTATATTGTTTATTTGTTTTTTACTTGCTCTATAGGGCAAGTATTGGTTTCGTGCAGAAAAAAAAAATCGAGGTTTTAATCAAACATGACATTACGATGATAGAGAAGCCCAAAAAAGTGGTTTTCGCCATACCGTCCGTCGGTCTGTCTGTGCGTCTGTGCGTCTGTGCGGATGTGCGGATGTGCGGATGTGCGGATGTGCGGATGTGCGGATGTGCGCTTTTTCACGTCATGCTACAGCCTAAACGGCTTGACGGATTTTCTTCAAACTTGATATATAGTAGTTTGAAGAAAAACGGTTGTCGAGGTTTTTTTTATTTTGTTTTAGCCCGGCTCAAACTGGTACCTGTCAAGTAACGGTTTTTTTCAATTTGGATTTTCTCGAAAACGGCTCTAACGATTTTGATTAAATTTAAAATTTAGCTTACTTTAAGCATTTCTAACGAAACTGCGTTTTTTGTTTTTTCCTCAAATGGTCGTAACGAAAATCAGGTTTTAACGGCTTTTTTTTAAATAGCCATAAGTTCACAACGGCTTGATTGAATCAACTCAAACTTTGTGTGACATAGTTTTTCATAGCGTTCTATAGGATGGTTTAGTAAATTTTTCACTGAAGCCTTTCTAAACGGTGGCTTCCATACAACGAGCCGTTGAGTTTTAGCCAACTTTTTTTTGGTTTTTTCTAATTTTCTCGAAAATGGCTCTAACGATTTTGATTAAACTTTGTGCGTTATATTCTTTTAGTGTTTTTAAGAGAACTGCGTTTTTAGTTTTTGGCTAAAAATGCAAATAACGGAGATCTGCTCTTAACGGCTTTTTTTCAAATGGCCATAAGTTGTCAACGGCTGCATCGAATTCAATCAAACTTTGTTTGGTATAATTCCTTACAGCTTCCTATCAGATGGCATTGATTTTTTTTCTCTTTTTTAAATGGTGGCTCCAACACAAAGTGCCACTAGATTTTGGCCAATTTTTCATTTTTTCTAATTTACTCAAAAAAGGCTCCCCCGATTTTTATGAAACTTTTTATGTAACATACATAGAATACTTCAAACAAAACTGCATTTTTAGTTTTTGGCTATACATGATAATAGCGGAAATTGCTTTTAACAGTATTATTAATTTGGCCATAAGTGGACATTTGTATCATTTATAACACCCAAAAGATAACGTCTTAATTTTAAATATTAAAGGTTTTTTAACGTTAGCTCCCGTATATCGGTTTTTCCAATTTCAGTCAACATTTTTTAGGTTTTACCAAATTTTTCAAACATTAGTTGTTCTTATTGATCGAAAAGTTTGTTTTCATCGTACTATTGCACCAACAGAGCAAGTACGTGCGACCCAGTCGTGCATTTTATTTTTTTTTAAATATGAGCAGCACTGATCAAAATTTTAATGTGTCACAATCACAAGACTCTTTATAGTCATACAAAATAACACCAATATTTTTTTATAACCACAAATTAAAAATCATCAATCGATTTGTCACCAAAATTGTCCGAATCATTCAAAAATGCATGGAACAATGATCTTATAAGAACAGGTACAGCTGATTTTTGTGTTGGTATTCAAATTTCAAAGAAAAGGAAAAACCAAAATCAAACCAACAAAAAATCAAATAAGAAAAAATGAGAAATACTCTCTTACAAAGAGGTTGCAATAAAAGAGAATCTATGTTAACGCCATTAATTGTGGTGACAATTTCGTGAACTACATTTTCATAAGTGTGAAATTTTTGTTCAAAAAAGGTAAAAAAGATACTTTTTTAAAATAAGATAGTAAAGTGACTTCAAATGATATAATTTTTCTTTAAATTGATACAAAAAGAAAAAATTCCAAAAAAAATAGAAAAATAATAACAAAACGATAAAAGTTTTCCCTACTTACAAAAACGAGTGAGTATGTTAACATATTAAATTGCTATTTTAAGCACATAAAAAAAAAAAATTAAATGTTTCTATAGCATACTTCCAAATTAATCAAATATTATTATAATTTTTTTTTTTACCTAAATTGAAATAAATAAGCGGTTTACAAAGCGTCCCATATGAAAAATATGCTATTTTTTGTTTTGGGTCTTCCTAGACCGGTAAATTAAAAAAAAGTAAATATTTATCGATGTTCATGATAACATCTAGTTTCAATGATATTAAAAAAAATTATCTTGGTCGATTTGGTTGAACATTTTACAAACTGCGCTTGTCTAAAGAAAAAAAAGACCCCTTGGTTGACCTCAATTTTATTATATATATATAAAAAAAAAAAACTTTGGTTTCTATAACAAATAGAACTTATGTATTCTGATTAAGAAACTGAAGCAAAAGAAAATAAAAAGTTACTTAACAGAGGAAAATTAATAGGACATAATAATTTGTGTCTAAATTTTACGAAAAATTTAAAGTTTTTATCTTTTGAAAGTATAAATATCATGATAAATAATTATTTGATGATAAGCATATTTGCTCACATTTGTTGACTAATTAATACATTTTATTTCATTAAAATATCTTTTCAAATGTAGGAGATATATTAAGTTTTATGCACGCACTACCCTACATTTACATGGGAGAGCCACCCTTAAAACTGTAATAATTGCAAATAAAAACGAAAATTCAAATGGCGGTGCACAAAATCTAATAAAAAGTGTGGATATACTATCCAAATCTGTTAATCAAATAAAAGCAGATATAAACAAAAACAACCAAAGTGAAAAAGTAAAAAAAAAGTCAGAATAATAGATTATTTTTCGATGTTTTAAAACAAAACCAACCATCTGTCATAGTGTATCCGAGAAAAGAACAAGAATCAGAAGAAACCAGAAAAGCTTTAAAATTGAATGTCGATCCTACTGAAATAAATATTAATGCTGTAATAAATAAAAATAAAGTCGCTTTAGCCATAAAATGTGCAGACAAGGACTCGACAGATAAATTAAAAAGTGTTATTGAAAGCAAATTAAGTGAAGACTATCAAGTGGAAATGACAGATGTGATCATTTGATCAAACCAAAAATTTGTGTAATGAATTTGCAAAATTATGAAAATCATGACGAAATTATAAATAAAATCTTAAAACAAAACCCAGACTTAAAAGATAGCGAAATGAAAATTTTAAATATTTTCAAAAATAAAAATAAATGGCGAAATTTAAACGTAGTTATTGAAGTGAACAGTGAAAGCTTCCATAAAATACCCAAAATGGGTAAAATAAAAATAGGTTGGGTGAAATGTATAGTCCGAGAATTTTATAATTTGAAGCGTTGGCGTTGTTTAAATTGCCAGGGATACAACCATAAATCTAGTACATGTAAAAATAAAAAAGCTTGTTTAAAATGTGGAGATGAACACAATATTAAAGAATGTAAAAATACGGGTTTAAAGTGTATGAACTGTACTAAGACAAACGAATCACTATTGGGTTGGATACCAATTGTGATCATGAAGCAACAGATAAAAATTGTCCGGTTTATATACGAAAACTTAAAGTGCTTAAACAACGCATTCAGTATTAGCAACTAAGTTGCTGGTACTTTAACGCTCAAGGTTTGGTAAATAATATGAAACAAGTGGAAGCTTTTTTAACAGAAAACAAATTTGATATTATTGCTATTTCCGAAACGTATTTGAAAAGCGAAATTAACAATAGTGAAGTAAATTTGCCAAACTTTACAATTGTGAGATTTGATAGTACCAGTAGTCATACAGGGGGTGTTGCAATATTTATAAACAATAACTTGAATTTCAAAATTTTAAATAGTATTCATATTGACTTGAAAATTTGGTGTTTATGTGTACAAATTACATGCAACGAAAAAACGGAAATTATTGCAGTGTTGTACAGATCACCTAACAGTTCAGAATGTAATTTTTGTGCATTATTCGCGGACTGGTTAGATCAGGCTTTTACGACTTACCCTATTTTTAATATTTATCTATTAACAAGGTATACATACGCAAAGAAAATTAATGAAATTCTGAAAGACAAACAAATTATAAACAAGCCAACAAGAATAACATCAACTTCAAGGACCTTAGTTCCTTAGTGGACTACGTTATAACACCGATTGAAAGATCTATGTATATGGGCGGATAATGTACCTAACTTATTAATAAGCGATCATGAATCAATTTTAGTAAAAATTCCGGTCACCAAACCAAAAATTCGTAAATCTATAAAAAATATACAAGTATTTAAATATGAAAAAAATATATTCAAGTCCACTTTACAAAACCAATAAGGATTTTTAATGAATTCGAACGAAACATCGAAAGTTTTAAAAGAAAGCCTAGATAACAGTGTTCGCGAGTTGACCGTTACCAAACGTTTATATCCCCGTAATAATAATAAATGGTTCACAGAATAATAAAATACCTTAAAAAGTGATAAAATCCGCGCCTACCAAAAAGCAACGGTATACAGGGTGATTCACGAGCGTTGTGCCAAAAAGCTAGAGCGTGTAGGTTGAGTTGAGACAAGATAAAAATCGTATGGGAGGGGGGGTCTATTCCCCCTTATACTTATATTGACTTATTTTGTAAAAAAAAAATATTAAAAATCAACGACTTCGTCTACAACACCGCGTTATACCTTTTTGGAAAGCCAAAAACTTTTTATTTCATTTTGTTTTTAAAATAAATTGTTTTAACGAATAGTTTAATAAATATAGAAAAAAAATTTGAAAAAATAATTTAAAAACTAATTTTTTTCAAATTTTTACTTTATTAAGTATAATTTTCGTTCTCAGAACTCAATGCTCCCATTAATCCTTAATCCAACACTGGAAACCGTATGGCTCTACGACTTTTTGTTGCCAAGGTATTCAAAAATAACCGAACCTACTTCTTCACAAAAACAAGAAAATCTAGCCTTACGGGATGGCACAAGTGATCATTTAGCCAATTTTTTCGTGTTTTTGTGAAGAAGTAGGTTCGGTTATTTTTGAATACCTTGGCAACAAAAAGTCGTAGAGCCATACGGTTTCCAGTGTTGGATTAAAGATTAATGGGAGCATTGAATTTTGAGAACAAAAATTATACTTAATTACGCAAAACTTTGAAAAAAATTAGTTTTAAAATTATTTTTTCAAATTTTTTTTTCAAAATTTTGAGTTTGAAAATTTATATTTTTTAAACTATTCGTTTAAACAATTTTATTTAAAAACAAGACGGAAGAAAAAGTTTTTGGCTTTCCAAAAAGGTATAACACGGTGTTGTAAATGAAGCCGTTGATTTTAAATATTTTTTTTTTACAAAATAAGTCAATTTTTCAGAAAATTGCCCCTCCTGGCTAAACGGGGGGGAATAGACCCCCCCTCCCATACGATATTTTTCTTGTCTCAACTCAACCTACACGCTCTAGCTTTTTGGCACAACGCTCGTGAATCACCCACCCTGTATATAATCTTCCAGCGTACTGAATTGAATACCGAAGGGTAAGAAATCATTATAGATATAAGCTTCAGTTAGCTAAAAAAATGTACACCTGCAATGAAATTGAACGTTGTTCCAATCAAAAAGACATGTGGGGAGTTATTTAAACTCTAGTATTAAAAGAAGATTATTTAAATATGTGAAGTGCAATTTAAAAACAGTATAGAAAGTGATAATTTAGTAATAGCACATAAACTAAACAAATAATTTATAAACAGCACTAATGATATTAGTAACTCTATACAAAAACGTAATTTAGATTTAAGTCATTTGACAGATTTGGATACTTCCTTTCTATTTAAACCGATAAACTTTTCGGAACTGAATAGTATATGCAAAAAAATGAACAAGAAAAAGGACTCATCAAAATTAAACATTGAGATATTGCTAGACTGCTTTAATGTTATCGGACCGTTGTTGTTAAAAATTATAAATGACTCATTTCAACAAGGCATTTTTCCCGATAATTTAAAAGAATTTATAATAACACCCATACCCAAAGTGAAAAATAATATTGACTGTGATAAATTTAGGCCCATTAACATGCTACCCGTCTTAGAAAAAATAATTGAAAAAGTGGCTCATGAGCCATTATAAAGATATGTATCGGATAATAACATTCTAATCCAAAATCAATCGGGATTCCGTTTGGATCACTCGTGTGAAACAGCTCTCAACTGGTTGAGCATGACCTTGAAAACTCAACGACACGAGAGAAATAAAATAAATAATTACCGTTTTTATGGACTTTTAAAGAGCTTTTGAAACAATAGATAGATCAATACTTCAAATTAAAATACAAAAATACGGTATTAAAAATAAATAACTGAACTGGTTTCAAACACACTTAAATAATAGAACCCAACGAACTAAAATTAATGAGTGCTTATCTACATACTAGTGAAATTACATTGTTCGGTGTGCCACAAGGAACAATACTAGGTCCACTTTTGTTTCTTATATACATCAATGATATAAGTAATATTATTAAATATTCCACCATTTCAATGTTTGCGGATGATGCACTATTATTTGTTTCCGGCAAAAACTTAGAGGCGGTAACTGATAGATTAAACTACGATTTGATCAATGTCTGTGAGTGGTTAGATATGAACAAACTTAAAATTAATGTTAACAAAACAAAATGTATGGTAATAAACGCATACAACATACAACAAACATACAAATAAATAACAATCAAATTGAACATGTGCAATCTTTTAAGTATCTAGGAATTATAATTGATAAAGACCTGATAATCAATAGCCATCTTAACTATATATTGTAAACAAAATATAAAAAAAAATCGGATTTTTAAAACGAATACGAAAAATAAAATCAACTATTTGTGCAATAAATATTTAGAACACGATTATAAAACCACATTTTAAATTCTGTTCAACAATCTTGTACATGGGCAACGTAGCAGATATCAACAGGCTTCAAAAACTCCAAAATAAAGCGATGAGAGTAATCCTGAAATGCAGCTTTTACACACCGATCAATGTTATGCTTTCATGCTTAAAGTGGCTTAATATAAAACAGAGGATAACATACAACGCAGCTATTTTGGTGTTTAAGATTAAAAATAATATGGTTCCTAATTATATTTCTATTAATCTAAGCTTAACTCAAGACGTTCAACCGTATAACTTAAGAAGTAATAGCGATTTTAGATTGCCTTTTTATAGAGACAGCAGAACACAAAACATGGTCATGTATAAGGGCATCAAACTTTTTAATGATCTGCCAAATGAAATAAGAAATGAGTCAAATTTCCATATTTTTAAAAGATTGTTAATTTATTTTATTAGATCTAACGTGCAATTTATAAGCTAAAATCATACTTAAATAACTTCCTTAATATTTTATTAAAGTTTTTAAATTAAAATACATTGTTAACGCAACGCTTACTTTTTTAACTTTAACCTTATCCTATAATTTTTTGTAGTAGCAAATAGGAAATTATACTAAATAAACGAATACATACATACCTACACATACATACATACTTACATAATTGCACTGTAAATCATAACATAGTGCCACACTTACCTACATATACATGAATAAGTTAGTCGTTCTGAATAGTATTTATATCAAAAACATCATAGATGGCGCTATAACACTATATAGACGAAAGCAGAAATCGAAAAATAATGTAACAATAGAATGAAATAGAGGGACAGAACAGTGTAAATGTCACGAAAATGCCTGGCTTGGTGAACGAGCAATATATAGCCATAAATAGCATTATCGGCACGTAGCATCGTTTTGAAAGTGGACATTCCGATTAGGTATATTGCTTCAGAACTTAACCCTCCAAATTTCAAATTTAAACCTCTATGATACTTCGAATAATATTATACAGAAGCAAAAAATCTTACGGCTGTAGAGCTGGTAAAGTATGTAGCTTTCATACAACGCATACTCCCCATTTTGAACCGGCTGGCTGTGCAAAAACGAAAATATACTGAGATACCTTCTTTATTCTGAAATCCAAGCGTACGAAGTAGCGGGCAAAAGCAAGTTTTTTAAATATAATCAGTTTAAACTATTTAATAAATACCTATACCAATTTGTTTTTTAGCTTAGCCAAGCTATTGAAAAATAACCGAACCTACTTCTTCACAAAAACAAGAAGATCTAGCCTTACGGGATGGCACAAGTGATCATTTAGCCAATTGTTCGTGCTTTTGTGAAGAAGTAGGTTCGGTTATTTTTCAATAGCTTGGCAACAAAAAGTCATAGAACCATAGGGTTTTCAGTGTTGGATCTAAAATTAATGGGAGCATTGAATTCTGAGAACAAAAATAATATTTAAATACGTAAAATTTTGAAAAAAATTAGTCTTAAAATTATTTTTTTTTAATTTTTTTTTCGAAATTTTGAGTTTGAAAATTAATATTTTGAAAACGCTTCAATAGAATAACTTCATTTAAAATTACAATAAAATAATAAGTTTTTGGCTTTACAAAAAGGTATAGCATGGCACTGTGGGAGTTACCGTTATTTTTTAATAATTTTTTTTCAAATTTAAGTCATGTTTTTAGAAAATTGCCCCTCCCGGCTAAACGGATTAAAGGTACTATATTAGGCAAAATATGCATTTGTAAAAAAAAAATTCTAAAAATCAAACATGACATTACGATGATAGAGAAGTCAAAAAAAGTGGGTCCGACAATTCTGTCTGTCTGTATGTCCGTCCGTCTGTATCGGCACCTACATACAGCCTAAACGGCTGTGCCGATTTGCTTCAACCTTGGTACATAGTATTATTATGACGTCCTACAGAGTGGTTTTTGGAATTAGGATTCTAGCTCTTAACTAACGGTAAGTAGGTACTTGCCATACGATTTTAAGTGAAAAATTAATTTTTCTCGAAAACGGCTCCTATGATTTTCATTAAAATTTCTTAATAATGTTTTCTGTGCAAATTGTATGTTTTGGTTGGAATAGATTTTTCAGGAAAAGTCTTATAACGGTACCTCCCATTGGATCGGCTTTTTAAATCAGAATTTCTCGTAAACTACTTGACAGATTTCGATGAAAGTTTTAAAATACGAGCCTTTTATAGACGGAATAATATATATTATTAAATTTTTCAACAAAAAGTTTTTTTGAGTTTAAAAAAAAATTTATTTTTATTTTATTTTTCTGATAAAAACTACAAGTTGCTAGAAGTTGGCATACTCAAAAAATATTTGAAATATTTTTTCGAAACAGTTTTTTGAAAAAACTGGTCGAACGATTTAAAAAAAAAATTCTTAACAGTAAACGAAATTAGATGGCTTACCTTATTTTTTCCAAAAAATGATTTAACTAGTGATTTCTAAGTGATCAATAAAATTTCATATCATTTTTTCCTTGCTTTTTTTCCAAAATCTCAAACCCCAAGAACACTGTCACACATTAGAGCAAGTTCGCTCGACCCAGTCGTGCACTTTATTCTTTTAGGTATAGGTATCTAAGATAAGTATGAGGTGGGCCAATATCTTTTTGAATTTTGATATTTAGATGTAAAGAAGTTGGAGGGCTTAGGTATAGTTACCTGTACCTAATATCTTCATTTAAGATTTTGTGCGGTCTTTTTTGTTGTCCGATAGAAAGAAAGATTTGAAAATTAAGTCTTTCAATTAAAACATGTGTTTTTTTTTTAAGAACAAAATCCTTTTTTGACTTAATTAGTATCTAGATAATTGGAACAAACTCTTGCAACATTTGCTGATAGAGAGAACAGCTTGAGCAAATTAATGAATATTTTAAAACATCGTTTTTATTAAATTTATTGAGTTATCTATAATGGGAAACTGACTAAGTTGTCTTTGCTTGACACATTCATTGCCAAGTAAGTGTGTATTTTACTCACAGTGGAATTGCGAAACCCATTATTACGCAATAGTTTTTCAAATTGTTGACCTGCATTCACGTAATGCATTTATCTAAGGACTTCATTACTTATCCAAAAATGCATTTAAAAATGTTTTTCTAGCAACAACAAATATTTCCTCAACGACCGTGCATCCAACAAAAACAAAAAAATCCAAAATATGTTTTTGAATAATTAATTCTATACGCAAGATCATAACCTACCTATTTCTTCTATCAAAATAATTAGAACCTGCTACAAGAGATGAACCAAAAAAATATATTTGTATGTACAATAATAGGTTACCTAAAAAAATTTAACCGCAAATCTACAAAAATTCCAACGTTAAAAAACAAAAACAGCGCATAGCTATACCTGATATTTTTCTGTGTCCTTTCTTTTCCTTTGACACGATACATAACACAGAATACTCTGCTCGGCTTAATAAAGAAAAAAAAAGAACATTATGAATGCACTCTCCAAACCAGTCAGACAATAGGAAAAAAATATATGAGAGCGCAGTATAATAAAGAAAATAAAGAGAAGGCTCAGCAGTGCCAGATTTGGCAGCGGCATTTTCTCGAACTGCAGCCTTCTATGTGCGTGATTTTGGAATTTTACTGGCAAAAAACGTCAAATAGACCACTTTTTAAAAATTAAAATTAAAAATAAGGTAAGAAAAATACCTTAGATTTTTATTGCATCTAACACACAAAATACCAAAAAAAATAAAAAAAAAAACGTTGGAATTGTATTATAGGCTCCCGATAACACACAACCGCACTACAAATGTTGTTATATTGAAATGCTTTTTTAAACATGCTCTGATTTTTAAATTTTTTTTCAATAGTCTTATTCTCTAAAGGACATTATAGTTCTTTGATTAACAAAATATATACACAAAAAAAATAAAATACGTTCAAGCCCCAGGGAAAAGCGCAAAATATTGGACAAAAAAGAATGTTTCCTGCCTTTTTGTCTGAAAAAAATTATTTTAAATAGGTATATATTTAAAAAAAAAAAATAAAAATGGACATAACTGCATACATCTTTTGGGTTAGGAAGAAAGGAAATTTGGCTTTGCTATCTGCTATACTTTGGAAGTTTTATCAAATATTGCATTCATACTACAATGCAAACTTGCCCTATTTTTCATAATTTTGAATATTTTTTTTATTGGAAATTGATTAATAAATTAAAAACAAAATAGTGTTATTCTCTTTTGAGATCTATTTACTCTGGGAAAAAAATATAAAAAAATAAGAAAGTTTGATTTAATCCCTGCCCCACTAAAACCTGCAAGCACTTACGTAAATTTGATGAATTTCTTATGTTCCTAGCGGTTTTTGGGAGCAAACAATTTTTGTTAAATTTATATAACTACAAAAACATTTTCTTCAATATAATTGCAATCAAAACCTCTTTATATCATTTAAATATTTTAAGTATTGCGAACGCTACAGAGCTTAGCGCAAAGCACCAGTCGATTTTTTGATGGGAAACCTAGTCTTAAGGGTGGGTCTCCCATGTAAATGTAGGATAGTGCGTGCATAAAACTTAATATATCTCCTACATTTGAAAAGATATTTTAATGAAATAAAATTTATTAATTAGTCAACAAATGTGAGCAGATATGCTTATCATCAAATAATTATTTAGCATGATATTTATACTTTCAAAATAGGTATAAAAACTATAAATTTTTCGTATAATTTAGACACAAATTATTATTTTCTATTAATTTTCCTCTGTTAAGTAACTTTTTATTTTCTTTTGCTTCAGTTTCTTAATCAGAATAAATAACTTATATTTGCTATTGAAACCAAAAGTTTTTCTTATATATATATATATAATAAAATTGAGGTCAACCAAGGGGTTATATGTTATTTCTATGCATTTAAATTAAAGGAAATGCAAAAGAACTGAGATTCAACCTGTTGACGAATTGGGAGTGATTGCTGGCGAAGTGGAAGAGCCCGTGGCTGAATTTGTTGATGCATCCAGAGTTACTGCCGAAGAAACAGCAGCAGAGGCTGTAAATGAACAGATAGACACAATCCCTGTTTCATAAAGTTTTTCTTCAACTTCAACAGCATTCAGAAATTTTTTTTTCGAAAATCCCATTGAGGTGAAAAATAGTAATGAAACCTGTTGTTTTGTTCCTGCGGGAAGACGAATTATTGACCTGCATCTGTTTTTGAACAACTTAACTATTAAAACAACAAACACGGGACAAATATTTAAGGTTTTTACGATTTTTCCAAATGTTCTGTCCAAATTTTAAAACTTTCCACTCCGTCGGTGTTTACCTTCAATAAAAATCCAACAAAGAAATCCCCATGCAAATCGGATAATATTCAGCAGAGTAATCCGCGTACAAACACACCAATTAATTTGTATTTATGTACGTTGGTATAGGTATAGATAAAACCTATTATACCTAGGTAACTACCTACCGACCTACATCCAAGAAGATACAAGTTCTAAGGCAGATTGTATGAATATTTGTAACTCAGAGTTGGGCGATTTTGCATGGTTACTAACATACCTACATACATATGTCTTCCTGATTCCAAACATCAAAAAATAATCTTGGGGCATATATATACCTACCTACCTACTTAGGTATGTATATGCTGCATGACTTTTCTGTTTGATTATTTCCTTATTTATTTTAATCCAAACTCCAAAAAAAATTTCGACAAAAGAAAACCATTGAATATTTTTTTCCGAAAACAAAATGGAGTTAGGTATACCTATAGGTACCTAGGTAGGTATAACTACATAAAAAAAGTAACAATGTTTCAATAATAATAGGTATATACTCAAATTATTCTTTCCCTTTGCAATAAACCCATAAGCAATTTTAAAACAGGTCAAATAGTTATATTGACCTACCTCACACTTTTGTTACAGGCAACTTTAAAAAAAAAAAAAAACAACGATATCAATGTACCTACCTAAATATACCTACATTTAATATAATGTAACGTTTACCTATCTATGCATGTTCATTTTATGTGTCCTGACTCCTGAGTCCTGACCTTCATCAAGATTTCGATCGAGTACCAAACGAGTTCACATTTTTTTGTTACTGTTATGGCAGCAACAGCAAGTAAAATATGAAAAAAAAAAAAACAACAAGAAAAGGAAAATAGAAAAAAATTACCCACATTTAGCTATTAGCTACTGTGTTTTGAAAAAAAATTGAAAAAAATCCCTTCACCCTTCCATACAGAGAGAATAAAACTTGTCATCGCATATCACATTACTAAATCAAAGCAAAAGGACAACAACGAAACCCACAGAAGACACACAAAAAAGTATCCCCTACTAAAACGTCCAATGCCAATCACCATTCCGCTGATCTTTTCCCTCTGCTTTCCTTTCCACTACCTGTACCTCCTCTACTACTGTGGCTGCAGCCGGCGGGCGCGGCGGTGCGCGCCACCACCGCACCGCACCGCTTTGAGAATAATAATTATTGTGAGTTCACTGCGACTGTGGAAGATCACAAAATTATTTTTAAAAGAGAACAAGAGTAAATGAGTATACCAAAAACAATATAACGAAGAGAAAAGAATATCGCACTACCACATAGAACACAATTTACATGGCGTTTAAGTTCTGTTCTGAGGTAGACCCACCCTTAAACGTCACAACGTTTTCTTAAAACTGTTGATAAATTTAAATGGAATATTCAGGTAACATTGCTATAAAAAAGGCTTAAAAATTGTAGCTTGTGCCATTTGTCAAGTCACATGACTGAATATAAAAGTCATTTCAACCAAACTTCACCCGACGACCCTTGCAATTTGGGAAACAAATCCAGGAGAACACAAACAATTTTAAGTGAATAATAATATGTCGATGAGATCGATTTTGAAAAGATAAAATCAATTATACATAGATGATTCACTTCACACCCAACTTTCAAAATCGACCGCTTTGTTAGCAACAGAAGAAGACTTCACCAAATGGAACATATAATTTTTCTTACTTTGTTTGTATACCCTATTCCATAGAATGGGTAGGGTATATTGTATTTGGTGTGGAGTTTGTAACATAGAGAAATAATACCGTAAGGTATAGAAAAGTATATATATTCTGACTCAGAATCAAAAGCCTAGTCGATTTAGCCATGTCCGTCCGTCCGTCCGTCCGTATGTATACTCTCTAGAGGCCGCAATTTTTGAGCTAGAAGGCTGAAATTTGGTATATATAATCTTTGGTTCAAGAGTAAGACTACGTTCTTGAACCGGTAAAATCCGCCCACAATCGCCATTTTTGTTGAACAACCTCAATTTAATAAAATTAAATTATGTTTTTTTTACAGTTACGATAAAAGCATAACGCTTAAATTTTGCACACGTAAGCTTTAGGTAAACTTTCTTCCAATCAAATAAAAATAATTCAGTTTGGGTGTGGCTTACGCCTATTTTTCATACAAAACCATCAATATTGTTTTTATAAAATAACAATTGTTATATTAAAGCGAAAAACATTAAATTTTGTGGGTCTTACTGGCACATAATCATCTTGTGTATGAAATCAAAAAAATTTATTTGGGCGTGGCTGACGCCCACTTTTCATTAGAAACTATAAAAAAATTGTTTTTGTAAATAAACGGTATTTATAATTAATCCGCAAGCAAAAATTTTGCGTCTCTTAATAGAAACGAAAAGGTTTGTGCATGAAAAGAAATTTTTGAATTTTGGGCGTGGCTTACGCCTACTTTTCATGAAAGAACGAAAAACGTAGCCTTAAGAATTTAAGGCATTTCCAATGTTTAATAAACCTTTTTCCTTCCGTTCGTTATTTGAGAAATATATCTCTACATTTTCTTTTGTAAATTTTTTCAATACGCCCACTTTTAAAGGCGTGATTTTGGTAAAATACCTTTGTTCAGGTAAGATTGTTTAAAAACTACTCGATTCAGCTGTAGTCTTACACATATGCCTAAATACTGAAAAAAGTGCAGTAAGTGCTTCAAATTTGTAAGACACGCCCACTTTTAAGGGGCGTTTCCGTCAAAAGTCGTATAATGCATTAATTTTTTTAACGTTCTTTAACTATCGGTCGCAGTTTTGAAGTAAACAGATGAACACTTGGATTTATATTCCTTGGTTATGTAGCAGAGTGTGGTCCAATAATTGTTAAAAACACCCATAATCGCTATTTCCATTCCAAATCTAATTTTTAAAAATTTAAGTTTTGTCTTGTTTTGTTCAAATCGATCTGCAAGAATAAAATTGAATGTCACTGAGCTCATAACAATTGCCTTGGCAATAAAACGTTTTAACTTTGTGCGTGGCGCACTCCTTTTTTTATTGCGCCAGCACTAATTGAACATCACACCGCATAAAATTAATGTTATTGAATTTTTTTCTGCCGCTAAAGAAGAATTTTGTTTCTGAAACATCGGCTGTTTGCGGGAGGCAGACGCATGCAGATACAAAAATATGGGGAATAGGGTATCCAACAGTTCGTTGCAAACGTACTGTAGCTCTCGCTTATGTTTAATTTTAATTTTTGAAAAGTTGTCTATTTAACGTTTTTGACCAGTAAAATTCCTGCACCACGCACACATAGACATTGTTAGTTCGAAAGAATGCCACCGCAAAATCTGGCACTGCTGTGCATTCTCTTTCTCTTTATTCTCTTTGTTTTTACAAAAGTCTTGTACCTACCTACATGAGCAGAGCTCTTAAATTTTTTTTCCTATTGACTTGACTTTAGTTTTTTTTCCTTTATTAAGTAAAGTATTATGTCTAGATTATGTGTATCATGTCAAAGGGAAACAAATGAGACAGAAATATATATATATATATAGGTATGCGCTGTTTTTTCTTTACCGGTAGACTTATTGGAATTTTTTTTTGGGTTCCTCTCCTGTTCATAGGTTCTTATTTTGTGAGAAAAACTATATGATCTTGCGCATAGAATTATTCAACATATTTTTGATGTGTTTTTTTGACTGCAAGGTCGTTGGTAGTGTTGCAAGGAATTTTTGTTATTTGATTTTGGGTAGGTTAGGTAAAGAAGTTATTAGATAAATGCTAACAGTGAATGCAGGCCAATTGTTAACATAATTATTCTGTGGCAATGGAGGTAGGATATACATATTTTATTATTTGTTTTATTATTTGAAGTCAATTTTAAGCAAATTTGTAGCGAGGTTATGACTCATGAATTATAATTTGAATATTTTGTTGTCCTATATACATACATAAATGAAGGAAGTACCTATCTTTTTCAAAAAACGAATAAAAGACATTAGTGCAAAAATTGGAGATTTTGTTTTGATTTTTGTTGTCAGATTTTAGGCAACACTTGAAAGGAACAATAGTAGGTATTTTTGTTTTGGAATTGAAACATTGACAATTTTTTAACATTTTGTTCCCAGAAAAAAAATATTTAATGGTTTTCTTTGGTCGGTTGGATTCAAATGAAAACAGGAAATGACCAAACTGAAAATCATGCAGCATTTAGTAGGTTCCATATAATTATCTGTGCCTCACGGAGTATTTTTTGATGTTTGGAATCAAAGAGGCACATATAGATAGACCAGTGCCGAAGCCTTTGAAAATGGTAAAAAGTGAAAACAAATTATAGTAGGATGAATCCAACTGGAAAAGCAAGAGGACATGTATATCAATTATGAAAGGAAAAACAAATTACCGTCGATCTGCGAGATCCTATGAAAAAAGTTAAATTGCAAAGTTGTAGGTAATTAAAAGATCTACATTTTTGGACAATACACTTTTTCACATAACCTCAAAATGTATGTCAAAAATTCAAAAAATAACAAAATGTTTGGCTTATTATTTTTATCTTTTACAAAAAACAGTTCCATTTGTCGAAATTTGATGAAAACTTGCGTATTTGTGCTTCAAACACACTGCAATTTTTTTGATTAAAAATATTAATTTTTTCACCAAATTTTTACTTAATAACCAAAAAAACATCCTAATTTTCAATCAAAAAATCTCACGTCAAAATATTTGCTTTTTTTAACAAAGCGCACGACTGGGTCGGATGAACTTGCTCTAATGTGTGAGAGTGGTCTTATGGTTTGAGATTTTGGGAACAAAATCAGGGAAAAAATGATATAAATTTTATTGATCACTTAAAAATCACTAGTTCAATCGTTTTTTTGGAAAAAATGAAGTAAACCATCTGATTTCGTTTACTGTTAAGAATTTGAGGAATTTTCTTTTCAAAATCGTTCGACCAATTTTTTCAAAAATTATTTTTTTTGAAAAAAACTTCGAAAATGTATTCCAAATTTTTTGAGTATATGCCAATTTCTAGCACTTTGTAGTTTTTATCAGAAAAATAAAATTAAAAAAAAAAACAGATCAAACCGTTTTTGGAAATATAAAATTAAAACTGCTTTAAAAAACTCAAAAAAAAACATTTTTTGAAAAACTTAACAATATTTATTATATTGTTTATAAAAGGGCTAAAGGGTAAAATTTTGAAAAAAATTGTTTTAAAATAATTTTTTTTTTATTTTTTTTTTCAAAATTTTGAGTTTGAAAGTTAATATTTTGAAAACGGTTTACTAGTCTCGTAATTTTTATTTTAAAAACAGAGCAAAAAAATAATGCAAAAAATGCGAAAAATGAAAAACAACCGAACTCGTTTAAACTTTCTGTTTTAATGTTCCTCATATAATGTTTTGTCATATGACCTAATGTACAATCGAAAAATACAACAATTCCATTAATTTTGACATATTAATAAAAATACAATAATCAATTATGACATTTAAGTTGAATTTAATTGAAAACATTAAACTTTAAATTGCAAATTTTATGGGTCGCTTTCATACGGCTGTTGTTTATTTTATTTTATTTCGTACTTTCGTACATTCTTCCGCCTCAAATTGGAAAATTTCATCATTTTATTGACATCGAATGAATGTATCATGTAAACCCCATCAGTGTGTTTGCACCATTAAGTTTCGCCTTTGGTTGTGTCCACTGCACTTCATTATCGACCTCAATCATTTGTTATCGAAAACATGAAAAGAGATAAAACTTTAATAATGTCATACAAATATAAACAGAGAACAAGAGAGACGACCAATATGACAGCAACAAATGGAGAACGGAAATTTCCTTGAATAGTAAACAGGATGAATGGAACGAATGCATGAATGAAGACAACATTGTACTATTTTATTGTGACGTCGTTATTTAATTCCGGTTCGTTGTGTTGTTGCCGTGTGCCTTTTGGTTTTCTCGTGTTCGTCGGTCGATCGTGTTTGTTTTTATTTATTTTAATTAAAGTAAATTTTAGTGGTTTAATTAATTTAAATTAAATTCAAATATTGTGATTGTGATATTGTGTATTAAATATTTGGTAAGTTTTTGTTGAATGGGTTTGTGATGAATGCATGAGAAAAGAATGAATGAATGCTCATTATATACCTACATATGTATATTTATATTATGTACTTTTCTCCGCCGCCGGCCGGTGTTGTTCGTTCGCGCTAATTAAAAAAAAACTCTTTTCGGGATGATAAAGTGGTAATGTGTTTTAACCGATGATTGTGAACTTTAATTAAAAACGAATGTATATTTATTGATAGCAACGGTGCTGCGTAGTATATATGTGAGTTCATAATATATTATGTTATGTGTGTGTAAAGCAAATAGTGCGAGGTTTTCCATGCAAACATTCCAGTTGGTACAAGGTTAATTTTATGTACTGGAACATTGTTTACATTTTTGAGTTGTGTTGAAGTGGTTTTGTTGCATAAAGGGGCCAGTTATAGCGATTCAGAAAACCAAACCGAAAAGGGTGGAACGAGATGAAAATAATATTTTTTTCGGTTTTAGCGTTTATAGCGATCAAGAAAACGATGCCAGAAAAAATATTTTACTCTGACATTTCACAAAACAGGCGTTTATCTACACGCACGCAGTGTATTAATTTTCTGCACTGTGTAAAAATGAAATTTTCAATAAAGATGAAAAAAAAAAAACTACTAAAAAATTATTTCGGGGTGAAACGAAGTCGGATGAGTGAGAGTGAGCAAGAAAAAAGATTTTAAATGAAATTATAGTAGCTTTGTTTGTTGAGCCCTGAAGTCACCCTGGGGTCGCCACAGCGTGTTTTTTGAATTACCTCAACTCGCGCTCAATAAAAAATTCTCTGTTTTTTTAAACCTGGGGTCGCCCTGAAGTCACCCTGAAGTCGATCTTGCTATTTAGCTGGGGCGAGTTGAGGTAACGAATCAGCTGCTGAAGTGACTTTTGCTGTCAAGCATTTCTTGTGTATTTTTCTTCTGTATTTGATTTTTCATGTCTTTTTTTCTATAAAACTAAATGAAATGCAAGTGAATGCATTTATTTTGATGAAAGTAAATACAAATCGAACAAATAAAGCAAAATGGAAACTTTTGATTTTGTGCGTTGTGAAAAATATACTATCAGCAGCCTCCATGCGTTTTTTGAGAACCGAAAAACCCAGGTTTTCTTGACAACTCTTGGAGTTGTCAAGGAAACCCAGGGCGACCCTGGGTAAAGTTCAACAAACAAAGCTAGTGTGAATCGATTATTATGTGATTTTTGTTGGTGCGTCGGATCAATTTTTTCTTGATCTCAGATCAGACCAGATCAAATTTAACACACATTTGCACATATACTTAAATAATTTAACATTTCTCAAGCGTCAAATCTGTTTTTTTTTTTTTAATTCTGTGAAATTCATTGTGGAAGATTTTTTTTTGTAGAAAAGTGATTAAAGTTTTTAAATAAATAAAGGAGTGTTATGAATTGATTAATGTATTTTTCCGCAAGTGAACAAATAAATGTGAATTAAAATCATTATTTTTCTTAAATTTTTAAAGTTTAGATATTAAGAACGTCAAAAGAACACAAATAAAGCAATAACAAAAAATGTATGAATCCAAAATTAATTCTCTTTCCACAAATCTGCATTTACCAAAAAAATCACATTACAAATCATTACGACACTGCGTTGCTGGCGACACTGGTGGCTCGGTGCGTGTGAATAAACAATTTCCTTGATAAATGTCAAACAGAAGTCAGTGGTCAGTGCCTCTGTCTCAGTCTGACTTATGATATTTTGTTCAAAAATTGCAACGAAAAACTTTTCATGGCCCAATTTACAACGAAAACAATGTTTTGACAGCTCAAATTCCAGTGGAAAGCGAAAACAATTGGATTGAAACAGCAAAGACTATTTGTTCCATTTTGGTGGAATTGTCAATCAGCTGTGGCGAAAAACCAAATTTAACCATAAAAAAGAATAAATACATTTTTAACAAAAAATATTAGTTCAATTGAAACTTTTATTAGCAAAAAAAATTCTCTGAGTTATTTAGCATCGATCAGTGTAGCATTCGTGTTTAAAATCGATTTATAACATACAAAATTTTCCATCTGAAAATTTTTCCGGTTTGGGTTTCCGTGTCGCTATAACTGGCCCCAAAAAAATTATGATGCAATTGATAAAATATTAATGTGTAAATTAATAAATGATCAAATCCAGTGTGTGATATTTTAACTGGACAACATATTAGAATAATTGTAATGTGAATTTTCGTGGAAAGTGTAGACAATTATTTATGGTGTTGTTATTGTTTCGCAAATTGGCGTTAAAGAGAGAAAAAAAAGTTTTTTTTTTGTTTAATTCAAGCTTCAAGGGAAGATATTTTGAAATTCTAATTCGTTCGTTGAATTGAGAGTGTCGTATTTTAAATGCTGAATTAAATTAAATTTAATATATTTGACTTTTTAATTCAGTGAATTGTAAACGTAGTATTTTAGGTAGTTATTAATAATTTGCGGTTCGGTGAATCATCGTTTAAACTTGTTTTAATTTTATTTTTAAATTGTGTTTTGTTTTGCCGTCGGCATTTCGACATTTCGCAGTAGAATTTTATTTTGCGAGAACTTTGTGGATTTTGGTAATCGCGTATCAATTTATTCAATGTTTTGTGAATAATATATATAATATATATATTTAATAATTTTTAATTAAGATTCGGTGAATCGTGTGATCGTTAGATTTTTTTTTTTTAATAATAAATTTTGAATTTGGTTTGTTGACCAATGATGTTGCCATATATTGCGGGTGGTATATGTTTATTTACATTCAAATGAAATTTTTGTGTGTGTGTTTTAAAGGTTTCTTTTTCTTGAACGATTAAGTTTGTTGAATTGTAAATAAATTATGAATTATTAAATAATTTATAGATCTTTAATTCGGATTTTGATCATGGTAGGTACGATTTCGGGAACTAAACTTATATTTTGATAAACAATTAAATGATGTTTTAATTTTATTGCTTTGAGCTGGTGGTTTAAAATTCGTTTATTAAATGATTTTAAATAATCGCAGTTTCTTCCGGTAGCTTGTTGGACGGCAGCAAGTAAATTTTCGAAATTGGTCGTTTAATCGTCCGGATTTAGTTTTGACGGTAACAACAACAGGTCGGTGGATGTCTTTCGTCTTTGAGGAGAACTAAGTCCCCCACTTTCGGCATTTCTTGGATTTTGGTCCATTTTGCACGTTGTTGTAGCCTGGAGAGGTACTCGGAATTTTATCGTCTCCAAAATCCATCTGCAAGTGACTGAATCCGGTTCCATCTGTCTAAGTGCTTGATTTTTTCGGATAGTTCGCCTTGAGGTACGGAATGTAAAGATTCGCCAATCAGGAAGTGTGCGGTTGTGAGTGCATTTAAATCGTCGAGGCTATCAGTGAGCGGACATAAGGGCCTCGAATTCAGGCACGCTTCTATTTGTGCTAGAAGCGTCGTGAGTTCCTCGAAAGTGAGCCGCTTGGTTCCAATAATCCTTTTTAAATGGTATTTGACGGATTTCACTCCTGCTTCCCATAAGCCACCGAAGTGTGGAGAAGCTGGAGGAATAAAATGCCAATTAGTACCGTGGATGGCAAGTGTTTTGGCCATTTGCACCCAATCGTGTTTTGCTTCCTTAAGCATTTTGGCTAGTTCGTTTCAGGCACCAATGAAATTTGTTCCGCAATCACTGTACACTTCATTGCAAATTCCTCGTCTTGCGGTAAAACGACGAAACGCAGCAAGAAACGCTTGAGTCGTCAGGTCTGATACAAACTCTAGATTTATTGCTTTGGTTACCAAACAAATACAGCGAAGTACCCTTTGAGAATCTTGGCACCGCTTGTCTTCCAAGATTTGTATTCAATGGGACCTGCATAATCAACGCCGGTATGGCTGAATGGTCTTGCCATCCGTACTCTGGGTGCAGGTAAGTTTCCCATTAATTGTTGCATTTCGGATGCCTTCTGTCGGTAACAGGAAGTGCATCTATGCAACTGGTACTTAATGCTTCGTCTTATTTGACCAATCCAGTATTTAAGTCTAATATACTGCATCATTTGTTGAACTCCACCATGAAGAGTATTTTTGTGGGCATCACGAACTGCCAATCTTGTGAAATGATGATTGTTTTGTAATAAGGTCGGGTGTCGCGCTTCATATGGAAGGAGAGATTTTTCCAAACGTCCTCCTACTCGTAAAATATTGTTACGGTAAATTTTACCGCAACAAAAACTTCCCTTCGGTCGTTCTTTTTCCCTTTTCTTTTTCTCGTTGTGGCTGCAAAATATTGGCGAAGTTGAGGGCAACCATGGTCTCATCAACCAGTGGTGTACCTAGCCTTATTTTGCAAAAGCAACAAAAGCAGGTGTTCGAGTACGACGTTCTAAAACGAGAAGAGAGCCGGCGGATGAGCCGAAGAAGTAACGAGTCAGGTGGACTTTTACTTACCTACATAAACTGAGCAACAACAACTATGCACCTTTTATAATTATCTTTTAATTTTAATATCTTTTCATTTTAACGTAAAGTAATTTTAACATTAACTTAAAATAACGTAAATTTGTTTAATGTACAAAATGGGTTTTTAACGCGTGTTAGATCATAGTTTTGTAGAATGTTCAAAATGAGTTTAAAGTAACGCTCCTTTCTGTATCTTCAAAAATAGTTCATTAAATAATTCACGCTTCGAATCCCGCGCGATAGTTGTAGAGTAGTAGGAAAAAGCCTAGTTCAGACTCCTCTTCAATTTTAATTCTTTTCAATTTTTCTCGAAAATTGTTTTAGTTGGGAAATAGTCTGAACTCGTCCATAATGTTTCGACAAGTTTTGGAAACACATCCAATAACTTGTCGAAACGTTGTTTGTGTGCGTGAGAGTATGTTTTGGCAAGTTTTGGAAACACATCCAACAACTTGTTGAAACCGTGTTTGTGTGCGTATGAGTATGTTTCGTTAGATCCCACGACGGTTGTTTTCTAGGAGAGCATCATGCTTCCAGAAAGCCGTGACCGATGATCTCGAAACGAATGGTTGTGTTGTAGCGTTGTATGTATGAGTGAATGATTGGAATGGACGAGGGAAGAGAGTTGTTGATGAAAATTAGCTTGGAAGGCACTCTGGTGAGAGACTGACAAGCGCGATATACAAAAGTTTAGAAAGAAAGATTTTTCGAGGAATTTTGGCAAAGGAAAAAAAAATCGACGAGGAGATTTATTTTAATAGTGTTTTATTTTATTTTGGATCGAGGATTTCTTTTGGAATTGACTAGAATCAGGATTCGAGACGTGAGGAGTTGAAAAGGAGATAGGAGAAAGGAGCTAATATAAAAAAAGAAAGATAAGTAGTTTATGTTGAATTTTGAATGTAAATATATATTTGGAATTTCAATTATATATTTATATTCAACCGTGTTCGAGTTTTCCATTTAATTTTCGGGACGCGCCTTAGTTTTCTCTTTTTTAAGAAAACCCATTTTCCTTGATTGCATTACTTGCTTTTAAATTCATTTGTTCGATTCCTTATTAATTTTGTCTTTGAGCCAAACGGCCATTTTAGAATTGTACAATCTCTTTTATTTTGAAAAGACTTTTGGGTTTTAGTCCAGGGATCTTCTGTCCCAAGGTTTCCCAAAACAATAAAAATAACTATTTACACTTTACTCTCTTTCTTTTTATTTAAAACATCGCTTCCTCAAATTCTATAATTATTTTTGGAATTTTCTAATTCGGTTTTAAAAAAAAAATTCCTATCGCCTAACTTCTTTTGCACCCTACTGTGCAATCATAAATCTTCTTCTTTTGATAAACTATTTTGATTGCGGAATCAATCAAGTTTATCAAAGGAAATACAAAATTCTTTCACTGAACCCACCCCAGCTGAGCAGCCGTGGTGACAGCTTCTTTAATCAAGCTGTATATTGCACTTTTTTTTGCATCCTCTTTTCGTGTTATTCGTGTGTGGCCTATTGATAGTAGGTATCATTAGTAAACTCGTGTCGTGTGTCGCCGTCGGTACGCGTTTCAAACTTTTTTTTCTCTTTACTTTTTTTGTTTAAATTTAATAATTGTTCGCGGTAATAATTAAGTTTATAGTAATAATTCTAATTAAATAAATTCCCCTCCCCCTATCGTGTTCGTGCCGTGGAAAAAGTGCAATAAGGTGGTGCCCAACGTTTGAGGCCCAAAGTGGAAGAATTTTTTTTATTGTATTGTGTGTTTTTTTTTCATCAAAAGATTGATTTGAAAAAAATTCTAATTAATTTTTTTTATTGGTGTAGTTTTTCGTGGCCAAACAAAGTGTTTTGGAAGGAGTAGGCGGAGCAGAAAAGGAACCCAGTCAAGGAGACAAGAGAAGCAGCAAAGTTTTTTGGTGATATTGTTTTTTTTTGTGTTATAACTTGTAAACTCGTTTTTAATTCTGTGGTGTCTTTTGTGTTACATACATATATTTTTTGTTCTCAATTTCATTTTATTAATTTTTGTTTTTCTTTTGTGTTCATAATCCTTGGTTAGAGTTTTTATCATTAGATATTGTTTTTTTTTCGCATGGGATATTTCGTGGTATTATCTTGTGTTGGTAGGTAAATAGAGTGAAAATTACATTGAGTTATTTTCATTGATAGGTAGATGATAGTTTTTACTTGCTCTATAGGGCAAGTATTGATTTCGTGCAGAAAAAAAAAATCGAGGTTTTAATCAAACATGACATTACGATGATAGAGAAGCCCAAAAAAGTGGTTTTCGCCATACCGTCCGTCGGTCTGTCTGTGCGTCTGTGCGTCTGTGCGTCTATGCGTCTGTGCGTCTGTGCGGATGTGCGCTTTTTCACGTCATGCTACAGCCTAAACCGCTTGACGGATTTTCTTCAAACTTGGTATATAGCAGTTTGAAGAAAAACGGTTGTCGAGGTTTTTTTTGTTTCGTTTTAGCCCGGCTCAAACTGGTACCTTTCAAGTAACGGTTTTTTTCAATTTGGATTTTCTCGAAAACGGCTCTAACGATTTTGATTAAATTTATAATTTGGCTTACTTTAAGCATTTCTTACAAAACTGCGTTTTTTGTTTTTGGCTCAAATGGTCGTAACGAAAATCAGGTTTTAACGGCTTTTTTTCAAATAGCCATAAGTTCTCAACGGCTTGATTGAATCAACTCAAACTTTGTTTGACATAGTTTTTTATAGTGTTCTATAGGATGGCTTAGTAAATTTTTCACTGAAGCCTTTCTAAACGGTGGCTTCCATACAACGAGCCGTTGAGTTTTAGCCAACTTTTTTGGTTTTTTCTAATTTTCTCGAAAATGGCTCTAACGATTTTGATTAAACTTTTTGTGTTATATTCTTTTAGTGTTTTTAAGAGAACTGCGTTTTTAGTTTTTGGCTAAAAATGTAAATAACGGAGATCTGCTCTTAACGGCTTTTTTTCAAATGGCCATAAGTTGTCAACGGTTGCATCGAATTCACTCAAACTTTGTTTCGTATAGTTCCTTACAGCTTCCTATCAGATGGCATTGATTTTTTTTCATTTTCTCTTTTTTAAATGGTGGCTCCAATACAAAGAG
This sequence comes from Platycheirus albimanus, assembly GCA_916050605.2. Taxonomy (NCBI): domain Eukaryota; kingdom Metazoa; phylum Arthropoda; class Insecta; order Diptera; family Syrphidae; genus Platycheirus; species Platycheirus albimanus. Next base: position 188,343,794 of record OU696696.1, read on the forward strand.
CCACTAGATTTTGGCCATTTTTTTCATTTTTTCTAATTTACTCAAAAAAGGCTACCCTGATTTTTATGAAACTTTTTATGTAACATACATAGAATACTTCAAACAAAACTGCATTTTTAATTTTTTTGCTATACATGTTAATAGCGGAAATTGCTTTTAACAGTATTATTAATTTGGCCATAAGTGGGCATTTGTATCATTTGTAACACCCAAAAGATAACGTCTTATTTTAAATATTAAAGGTTTCTTAACGTTAGCTCCCATATATCGAGTTTTCCAGTCTTTGTTTGGTTTTTACCAAATTTTTCAAAAATGAATTGTTCTTATTGATCGAAAAGTTTGTTTTCATCGTACTATTGCACCAACAGAGCAAGTACGTGCGACCCAGTCGTGCATTTTATTTCTTGTTGCTTTTTTTCTCGCGTGGGATATTTCGCGATATTTATATTTTAAATTGAGTGATCATTAAGTTGAGTTTTTTTTTCTTGGTGATATATTAATTATTTTTCTTAGAAGAAAACAATAATTCGGGGTTATAGTTTATCGCTGGAAGTTATTGTTTTTTTTTTCTTTAGTTATCTTAAAAAGAAGTGATTCGTGTTTACGGTTGCCACCTATGCGTGTTAAATTTCTGGGTGACAATTTTAATAGAGTAGTAACATATAGCGAGTTAAGAATTTAGTGTTTCTTGTTTCTATTAATAACTTTAGAAAACTTTGGATTGAAGTTTTTTTTATATAAATCGATAAGGGTTTCCAAGTTTTTTATTTTAAATAATTCTTTCTCGGTTTTTGTGTGTGCTATTAATTAGTTTTTTTTTGAGTAAAGATGAATATAGGAAGATTAGCACAGGACGAACTGGCCTATGAGATGAAGGTCAGGGGTTTAAAAGTAGGTTCGGTAGATGAGATCCGAAAAGCATTGAGGTCATCGAGGTTGCTCATTAAGAGAAACTCGATGGAGGTTAGCGTAGTGTACCCTTTTACATACGATGAGGACAGAGATGCTATCGAAGCAAAAATTGAGAGATTAGGGGCCTTCTTAAAGTACCTCCGAAGAATCCAAAGTCTTCGGAGTACATTAAGATTGTAACAAAGATTGAATGGTATATAGGTAGGTTAGCTAGGACCCCTTGTGAGGCAGATGACGAAGAAGATGCGATCAGCTCACTTCGTAATAAGGTTTTGTGTTTGTTAGGAGATCTCACTGGTGATAGTGAGAATAGTGATAGGGAAGAAGTTGAGAAAGAAAAGACTCCGGTTAAAAGGCAAACCCAACTTCAGGTACAAGTTGGTCAGACCCCAAGTGGTGTGCGGTCTGCGTTAGGATTGGCTGGTGGGTCATTGTCTGAACCAATGCGTGTTGGCAGTAGTCCATCAGTCAATGATATTAGTGTTAGGGTCCCACTGGGACATAGGGTTGATAGGGGTGACACTTTTGCTGAACAAATGGTCGTTCAACAGAAGTGCACCGAACGTGTAGGGAAGTGGGGGTGAAATTTACTGGTGACTGTAATGGAGCATCAGTGAATTCATTCCTGGAAAGAGTGGAGGAACTTCGTCTGGCTAACGATGTTCCGGACTCCCACCTTTTCAAATCCGCTTCGGAGCTTTTGTCGGGTAGGGCCCTTATGTGGTATAGGACGGTTAGGGAAGATTTGGGGGATTGGCAGGAACTCGTCAAGGAACTCAAAGCGGAGTTCCTTCCTGCGAATTACGATGATCTTCTATTGGAAGAAATTAATCGGCGTTCGCAGGGAAAGGATGAAACTTTCGGCGCGTACCTTGCCACTATGAGGACATTGTTTCGAAGATTGTCGGAACCTTTGTCAGAGGGAAGAATGATTTCGATATTGAGGAAAAATGTAGACCCCTTTTATCAGGTACAGATAGCGAGTGCCAAACCAAAGACGGTTAAGGAACTTGCTATCCTAGGTAGGGAACTAGATACCCTTAAGGTAAATGTAGATAGCTTTACTCCACCAAGTAGAGGTAGGCATTTGTTGGAACCAGAATGTGGTTACCAACCGAGTTCCTCTGGGCAACACCGAGTTGCGGCTGTTGCTCCAGTTCCAGAGAACCCTTTTAGACAGGTAGTTAGGTGTTACAATTGTAACAGGGAGTGGCATTTGGCACAAATCTGTTCTGTGCAAAGGAAGTGTTTCGGTTGCGGGGCTGTAGGTGTTTATCGTAGGGATTGTAGGCGGTGTTCGGGAAATGGGGAACGGGCTCTTGTGACAGCAGGACAGGAGACCCGTCGGCGTTAGTTAGGTCGTCTGCTGACGATCAGCTGGAACCTCAAGTTCATTTAAGTTTCACTTTAGCGGCAAGCGGTAGGGACAGTAGGCCATATTTAGGAGTTAGGATTTATGGGATCAAGTTTTTGGGCCTACTTGATTCAAGAGCCTCTCGTACCATTGTGGGTGGTGACGGGTGGAAAGGTTTAAAAGAATTAGGACTAAGATTAGAGAAGAGTAGTGTTGGGTCAGTAGCGTTAGCAGATGGGGCAGGTGTAGGAGTAGCTGGGTCTATTTCTCTACCAGTGGAGGTTGAGAATAGATCCATTTTAATAGAATGTCTGGTTATACCGAATCTCCCACACCAATTGATCTTGGGTGCCGACTTTTGGGCACTATCGGGCATAGTCCCGGATTTGAGATCTGGTATGTGGAGTTTTTCGAGCCAGGAAATGGTGGCTTCGGTAACAGACACGGTAGCGATTAGGGAAAAATCGGATTTGGAAGATTTCGAAAATAAGAAGTTAGAACACTTGTTAGGAGAACTTTTTGAATCAATGACCGAGGGATTAGGGTGCACCAACTTAGTTGAGCACAAGATTAGGACGTCCGCAGAACCAATAAAACAACGATATTACCCTGTTTCGCCAGCGATTCAGAAACATATCGATCAGGAACTCCAAGAGATGTTGGAAGCTGGAGTGATCGAGAAGTCGAAGAGTCCTTGGGCATCGCCGATTCTTCTCGTTAAGAAGAAAGACGGCAGTTATCGGTTCTGCGTTGACTATAGGAAATTAAATGAGGTTACTGATAGGGATGCTTATCCACTTCCATTTATTTCGGCAATTTTGGACAAGCTTCGAAACGCGAAGTATTTGTCCTCATTAGACATTAAATCTGCTTATTGGCAGATTCCAATGGAGGAAGAATCGCGTAAGTACACAGCCTTTACCGTGCCAGGGAGGGGTCTTTTTCAATTTTGTAGGATGCCATTCGGGCTCCGTAATTCACCAGCGACATGGCAGAGGTTTATTGACGACGTTCTAGGTCCCGATTTAGAACCGTTCGTCTTTGTGTACTTAGATGACATTATCATTGTCACCGATTCTTTTGAGAAACACCTAGAAATTCTCAAAGAAGTTTTTAAAAGGCTAGGAGAGGCGGGTTTAAAAGTAGGTAGGGAAAAGTGTAATTTCTGTAGGCCTTCTTTGAAATTTCTAGGTTATGTAGTTGATAGGAACGGGCTTCATGTAGACACGGAAAAAGTGGAAAGCATGATGAGGATTCCTCCACCGAAAAACGTGAAGGAAATTAGGAGTTTTGTAGGGACTATTTCTTGGTATCGAAGATTCGTGCCAAATTTTGCAATTCTAGTTAGACCTCTTACCGATCTCTTAAAGAAAGGTAAGAAGTTTGAGTGGACACAAGAGTGTGAGGAGTGTTTTAGGAAAGCCAAAGAGTGTTTGGTTACGGCACCGATTCTGACATGTGCGGATTTTTCTCGGCCGTTTGTTGTCCAAACAGACGCGTCAGATTTTGGTATCGGGGCCGTACTTTCGCAGGAGTTTGAGGATGGCGAAAAAGCCATTTGTTATTTGAGTCGGTCATTGAATAGGAATGAAAGGAACTACTCTACGACCGAAAAGGAATGTTTAGCGGTTCTTTGGGCGATCGAAAAGTTACGGCCGTATCTCGAAGGTGTTCGATTTACAGTTGTGACGGATCATCACTCACTGATCTGGCTTAGCAATCTTAAGGATCCGCAGGGTAGGTTAGCTCGTTGGGCCATTCGGCTCCAACAATTTGATTTCAAGATCATCCATCGAAAGGGCAAAGAACATGTCGTTCCTGATATGTTGTCGCGAGGAGTCCCCGAAGTAGCTGGTGTCTCTGAAGCGGATTCGGACCCTTGGGTAATCAAAATGAAATCACAGGTAGAAAAGAGCCCGTTAGAATACCCATCCTGGCGAGTTGAGGATGGGCGGCTCTATAAACATGTTAGGGTGAACCATATTGTTGTTCACAACGAGAATGAGGAGTGGAAATTAGTTGTAGGGAAAGGTGATAGGGCAAAGATTTTGAACGATTGCCATGATGCTCCGCTTTCAGGACACATGGGCGTTAAAAAGACTTTTGCTAGGGTAGCAGAAAAATATTACTGGCCCAAAATGAGGAGTGATATTACGAGATATGTTAGGGTTTGTAAGACTTGCCAAAAAGTGAAACCGGTGAATGAGAGGCCAGCTGGTCTTATGACTGAGAGGGTGGGAAATTCCCAACCGTGGGATATGATTTGTGTGGACTTAGTTGGCCCACTTCCGAAGTCGTCGCGCGGTTTTGTTTATATTTTAACGGTCGTCGATTATTTTAGCAAATTTCCCTTGTTGTTCGCGTTACGGTCCGCAACGGCGAAAGCGGTTTGTCGAGAATTAGAAGAAAACGTGTTTCTTCTCTTCGGTGTTCCAAAGTGGATCGTCTGTGACAACGGTCCCCAGTTCCGTAGCAAAGAACTGAAGACGCTTAGTGAAGCGTACGGGTCACAACTTCTATATACGGCGCATTACCATCCGCAAGCGAATCCTGCGGAGCGCATAAATCAAATTATTAAGACTACGCTCCGAGCGTATGTCTCCGAAAACCAGCGGAGTTGGGATATGCAACTGGCAAAAGTGGCCTGTGCTATCCGAACTTCGCAACATGAGGTATTAGGTGTTTCGCCATACTTTGTAAATTTTGGTAGGAACATGGTAACTAGTTGCCATGATGCAGGGGGAAACCGTTAGGCAGTTTCAGAAACTGAGACAGGAGATAGCTAGGAAGTTGGAAGCGGCGGGAAATAAGACCGCTAAAACTTATAATTTGAGGAGAAGAGACATACAGTTTCAACCTGGTGATCTCGTTTGGCGTAGGAATTATGCTCTTTCCGATGCGGCAAATTATTTTGCTTCTAAGTTAGCGGCCAAATTTGTTGGTCCATTTAGGGTCAGTAGGAGGAAGTCACCTTGGACATACCTCCTGATAGACGATAAAGGGAAGGTTCGAGGGACGTGGCACGTAAAGGATTTAAAGCCATTTATTGACACTTAGTCAAAAGTCCCTTAATCTTTCTTTTAAATCGTAATTTATTTTGTATTTTGTTTGTTTTTTTTTTGGTAAATTGTCCAATTTTATATTTTCAATTCGTGCCACTAATTCTTTTTTTTCTTTTTTCTTTTTCTTTTTTTAATATGATGGTAACCCTGTGTTGTGTTGTTCACCTTGTACTTTTACACTCCAATCCTGGCCGAGCCTTAAGAAATGGTTTATTTTTCTTGAAAAGTAAACACATTTCTTGGGAGGTAAGGGTGGAATTTGTTACGGTAAATTTTACCGCAACAAAAACTTTCTTCTTTTTCCCTTTTCTTTTTCTCGTTGTGGCTGCAAAATATTGGCGAAGTTGAGGGCAACCATGGTCTCATCAACCAGTGGTGTACCTAGCCTTATTTTGCAAAAGCAACAAAAGCAGGTGTTCGAGTACGACGTTCTAAAACGAGAAGAGAGCCGGCGGATGAGCCGAAGAAGTAACGAGTCAGGTGGACTTTTACTTACCTACATAAACTGAGCAACAACAACTATGCACCTTTTATAATTATCTTTTAATTTTAATATCTTTTCATTTTAACGTAAAGTAATTTTAACATTAACTTAAAATAACGTAAATTTGTTTAATGTACAAAATGGGTTTTTAACGCGTGTTAGATCATAGTTTTGTAGAATGTTCAAAATGAGTTTAAAGTAACGCTCCTTTCTGTATCTTCAAAAATAGTTCATTAAATAATTCACGCTTCGAATCCCGCGCGATAGTTGTAGAGTAGTAGGAAAAAGCCTAGTTCAGACTCCTCTTCAATTTTAATTCTTTTCAATTTTTCTCGAAAATTGTTTTAGTTGGGAAATAGTCTGAACTCGTCCATAATGTTTCGACAAGTTTTGGAAACACATCCAATAACTTGTCGAAACGTTGTTTGTGTGCGTGAGAGTATGTTTTGGCAAGTTTTGGAAACACATCCAACAACTTGTTGAAACCGTGTTTGTGTGCGTATGAGTATGTTTCGTTAGATCCCACGACGGTTGTTTTCTAGGAGAGCATCATGCTTCCAGAAAGCCGTGACCGATGATCTCGAAACGAATGGTTGTGTTGTAGCGTTGTATGTATGAGTGAATGATTGGAATGGACGAGGGAAGAGAGTTGTTGATGAAAATTAGCTTGGAAGGCACTCTGGTGAGAGACTGACAAGCGCGATATACAAAAGTTTAGAAAGAAAGATTTTTCGAGGAATTTTGGCAAAGGAAAAAAAAATCGACGAGGAGATTTATTTTAATAGTGTTTTATTTTATTTTGGATCGAGGATTTCTTTTGGAATTGACTAGAATCAGGATTCGAGACGTGAGGAGTTGAAAAGGAGATAGGAGAAAGGAGCTAATATAAAAAAAGAAAGATAAGTAGTTTATGTTGAATTTTGAATGTAAATATATATTTGGAATTTCAATTATATATTTATATTCAACCGTGTTCGAGTTTTCCATTTAATTTTCGGGACGCGCCTTAGTTTTCTCTTTTTTAAGAAAACCCATTTTCCTTGATTGCATTACTTGCTTTTAAATTCATTTGTTCGATTCCTTATTAATTTTGTCTTTGAGCCAAACGGCCATTTTATAATTGTACAATCTCTTTTATTTTGAAAAGACTTTTGGGTTTTAGTCCAGGGATCTTCTGTCCCAAGGTTTCCCAAAACAATAAAAATAACTATTTACACTTTACTCTCTTTCTTTTTATTTAAAACATCGCTTCCTCAAATTCTATAATTAGTTTTGGAATTTTCTAATTCGGTTTAAAAAAAAAAATTCCTGGCGCCTAACTTCTTTTGCACCCTACTGTGCAATCATAAATCTTCTTCTTTTGATAAACTATTTTGATTGCGGAATCAATCAAGTTTATCAAAGGAAATACAAAATTCTTCCACTGAACCCACCCCAGCTGAGCAGCCGTGGTGACAGCTTCTTTAATCAAGCTGTATATTGCACTTTTTTTTTGCATCCTCTTTTCGTGTTATTCGTGTGTGGCCTATTGATAGTAGGTATCATTAGTAAACTCGTGTCGTGTGTCGCCGTCGGTACGCGTTTCAAACTTTTTTTTTCTCTTTACTTTTTTTGTTTAAATTTAATAATTGTTCGCTGTAATAATTACGTTTATATTAATAATTCTAATTAAATAAATTCCCCTCCCCCTATCGTGTTCGTGCCGTGGAAAAAGTGCAATAATATCATCAACATCGAAGAAGGCATTCAAGGCTCGTAAGTTTTTTGGCATTTTATTTGCGTGTATTTGCCCGATTTCATCCTTGAACGTCTCGTTTTGTACTGCCTTGACGATTATAAGTCGGGCAGTTTCAAGCTTGAATGGTTTCAATGGCCCAGATATTCAGCCGTATTGTTTTGGTCGACACTTGATGACGAAACGGATGCTAGTTGCGATGGTTCTGATGGCTCTTAAACGACTTGAAGAGTTGAGCACGCAATTTAAAACATTATCGCTGTTATTTAATTGAATCGAAAAACTTTTAACTTTTCGTTGTTCTTCTCTTGTTTCAGTTTCGGGTTGATTCGGGGATTAGAAATCCCACTTACAGCGAAGAAATTCTGGCCCGTTCCACCAAACTTCTAATGACTGGAGTTCTGAAGGATATACACCTCTAGAAGCCGCATCAGCTGGGTTATGAAGCGTTGCGACATGTCCCCAGCAATCGATGCCAATCAGTCTCTGGATTTCTGATACGCGATTGGAAACAAACGTGGTCCATTTGGTGGGAGTAGCTCGTATCCAGGCTAGAGCAATTGTTGAATCCGTCCAGGCATGAGTTTTCGCATTGGGTATGGCCAACACTTCCTTGGTGTAATGCAAAAGTTGAGCCAAAATTAATGCACCGCAGAGTTCAAGACGCGGAAGAGTGATTGTGCGTTGACGTGGGTGGCAACCTTCGTTTTTGACAACAGCAAGTTCACATGGATTTTGTTTTCATCGTCGAGAACGCGGATATAAACTGCTGCTCCATAAACTTTCGTCGAAGCATCAGAAAACCCGTGGAGTTCGATCGCCTTGTTGGACTTGCTGATCCTGATCCATCTTGGAATGTTAGGCCGCTCGATGAGAGGAAGTTCATCCCGAAAAGCTTCCCATTCCCTCTTCATAACTTCTGGGACTTGTTCATCCCAGTCACAACCCAACTCCCAAAGTCGTTGCATGATGAGCTTGGTGGTGAGGTGGGTCAAACAATTTTGCAATGGTGGAGAGAATTGATCTTTTCGATGTTGAACCCGTTGATGATTGCAGATTTTGGTACGAGAAGCAATCATCTAGAGGAAACCACTTGATGCCAAGCGTTTTCACATGACCCGACAAGTTGAAAGGTAATTTGAAATTGAGCTCTCAATCTTGTGTTGGTATGTCATTAACAAGTTCCTTTATATTACTCGTCCATTTTCGCAGATTGAATCTAGCTAATGCCAGAAGGGATTTTGCTTCATCTCGCTTTCGGAACGCTTCTTCGATGGAATCTGCACCGCTTATCAGATCGTCAACGTACATGTCCTCACGGACAACCTTCGCACCCTCCGGAAAGTTATGACTTTCGTCATCAGCCACTTGCTTCAAAATCTTGATGGCAAGATAAGGCGCACTTGCCGTGCCAAAAGTAACGGTATTCATCTTGAATATCCTCATCGGCGCTGTTCGTTGCTCTCTCCACATAATAAGTTGATAGTATCGGTCTGGGAAACTAACCAAAATTTGTCGATACATCTTTTCGATGTCGGCCGTAAAAGTGTATTGGTGAGTCCGCCATCGCAAGACAAGATCTATGATCCATGTTTGCAACTTTGGACCCACGAGCAGACGGTCGTTAAGGGATTTCCCATCCGAAGCTTTGTAAGCTGCATCAAAAACTACTCTCGTCATAGTAGTGGAGCTGGACTCTTTAAATACGGCGTGATGTAGCAGAAAATAATATGTGGAGTCGCCAAGATCGCATCATTTGCATCAATTTCCTCCATGTAGTTTAAATCTTCGTATTCCCGAAGGCATTTTGTGTAATCTTCACAAAGTTTTGGGTCAGCTTCCAATCTCTTCTCGAGATAAAGAAATCGTCGAAAAGCAACGTTCCGACTGAAACCCATCGCAGGACGATCATCCTCCTTAAACGGCAGCTTTACTTCATAATGTCCATCTGGAAGACGCTTCTTATGTTGCTCGAAATGTTTCTCACAAGCGATGTTCTCATCAGTATCCTGAGTCTTGAAAGGTACTTCTTCCATCTGCCAAAATTTCTCCAGTTGCGAGCCCAAGTCAGTTATTTGGACGAAACTCCGAACTTGTTGGATCGTTTGCGATGGAACTCTTCCCAAAACAATCCAGCCAAGATGTGTATTTTGGGCAATGGGGCCAATATCATCTTCTGGTATCCGAATATCAGGAAGAAATATTTGGGCGCATATGTCACTTCTCAACAACAAATCGATGGGGCCAGGCTCATACAAATAGGGATCTGCTAATGTCAGGCCCTTAAGGTGGTTCCATTTGCCAGGTATCACTCTTTGGGTCGGGAGATGCCCAGTCAGCGACTTGAAAACTAAAGCTTGTAAGGTGCTTTCAAACGTCGAATGCCGAGACGCAATTAGAAGCTCGACTGAGTGATTTGTAGTGCCGCTGCTGACCAACCCTAACCCGGATACCTCAACAAAAGTACGCCGCTTCTCTAGCCTTAGCACTTCTACAACTGATTCGGTGATAAAAGATGTTTCTGATCCTGTTTCGATCAGAGCCCGTAAAAGACGTATTCTGCCATCCGTAGATCGAGCTTTGACTATTGCTGTCGCAAGAAGTACTTGATGTGTTGGTCCACTATTACCATGGGACGTGTGGTAACTAAAACTTTGCCCAGTATATGACTGAGACTGTTGATGTTCTCCCATTGGTTGGAACTCTGATGCATTTGGATTCACCGATGCCTGAAAGGCATTCGAATTGTTCATTCTCGGCTGAGCTGATGAACCAGCAACAGGTACAGCATATTCACTGAGACCAGCCGCAAAATGTGTGGGTCTTGTAGCTTGTCACTGTTGTTGTATTTGTGTATTTGAATAATGGTACGTGTTGGTATGCAAAAGTGTGTGATGACGTTGTTGGCAAAATTGACAGACGGACAGATTTGAACAATCCTGTACTACATGTCCATAGAAAAGGCAGTTTGCGCAAATTTTTAATCGGAAGACGGTGTCTCGTCAACTGGCACTGTCCAGATCAGGAAATGCTGGCATCTTCTAAGCGTGTGTTTGCTTTGATGACAAAGTTGACAAACTAATTTGTCCGCAGGACTTAAGTTCGTTGGCACCGGTTTGGGAACTGGCTTGTTCCTTTGCTTCATATGGAAATTCTTCAACTTCGCTGCATGAAAACGTTGTTTGCTTTTGGCGTTCGACTCATCTTTGGTATGGCTAGATGTTCTGGCTTCATGTTGTCCAATGACCTCGAGCGTTCGGAACCGTGTTTCCAAAAAATCAGTAAATTTACTAAATTTTGTCAATTTTTTAGAATTTCCTAACTTTTCTTCCCATAGTTTTTGAGTGGAAGTCGGAAGCTTTTAAACAAGGAACCAAATAAGAACTACATCCCAAGAATCCACCGGCACTTCCATGTTCTCAAGTGCTTGAACGCATTCTCTTGTCGTATAGAGAAGATCCTTAAGACCAGCTGCAGTTTCCCGAGTTAAGTTAGGTTGACCGAAAAGCGTCTGCATTTGGATGTGGACCAGGATGCGTTTATGGTCATAGCTGTCCTTCAACAATTCCCAGGACTTTTTATAGCTCGCCGTTTCAACAGATACGTTCTGCAAAAATCGTTCTGCATCACCCACCAAGCACGACTGCAGAAAATGGAGCTTGTCAATGTCGTCCAGACTTTTATTTTCGTGAACCAGTGCTTGAAACCTGTCGTGAAAAGCCAGCAAGGTTATATAAGAGCCATCAAACTTTGGTAAATCAATCCGTGGCAATCGAATTGTGGAATGAGCAGCTGATGTTGATGAAGTATTGTTAGCTGCATCTGAAATTGCCGTGGGCGTCGTTTTAGCGTCCATTGTGACCAACGGTTTGGACTTTTCAATTACATCCACCAAATCTGCCCTATATTCGGTAAATATCATAAATTTGGTCATCAACTACAACTAATTCTTCTAGTTTAAGGTGCTCTTCAAATAATTTACCCCCACTATTGCTTCATTATAAACTTTTGACGATGCCTTGTCTTCTTCCAGTTTATCCAGCTGACCTTCAGCATATACGGCGCTCCTACGGTCTTTGGGCGCTTTTTACTTGCGATTATAGGTACTATAGGCAAGTTATGGATTCGTGCAAAAAAAAATTTGAGATAACAATCACACATTACATTACGATGATGGAGAAGTCGAAAAAAGTGGGTCTGGAAATTCCGTCCGTCTGTCTGTCTGTCTGTCTGTATGTCTGTTCGCGCCTCTGGAGTCTGAACGGGTGGGCCGATTTGCTTCAAATTTGGTTTTTAGGATTTATTTGGCCGTCCCTCGGAACAAATTTTTTATTTTTGCTCTAGATCCAAAAATAACGGCACCTGCCATACAATCTTGAAGACAAAAATTGATTTTCTCAAAAACGGCTCTCACGATTTTAATAAACTTTCAGAATGCTATTTTTGCAAGAAAATCTATCTTTTGGTTTGAAATTTTTTTTTCAAAATCTGTCTAATAACGGTACCTCTCATAGAACCAGTATTTTCAAATCAAATTTTCTCGTAAACTGTATATTAGATTTCAATGAAATTTTGGCCACAGGAAGTCATTCATAATTTTATTTCAAAATTTTCAAAAACTTTTTTTTTGATTTTTTATAATTTTTTCAAAAAAATTTTTGGTTTTCGAAATATGTTGGAAACGGGTACATTGATTTTTTTTTTAAATTATTTTTCAAATGTAGACTACAGATTGCCATATATTTGCATACTCAAATAAATTTCAAAATATTTCTTGAAAAAGTTTTTCAAAAATAACCTTTTAAAAAAAAAACTGGTCCAACGATTTTCAATATTTTTTTTTCCTAGATTGACGTATAGCTCTGAAATTTTATTGCATACTTAGTTTTTCCGAGAAAACTCTTAAACTAATTTAAAAAATAAAAGAATTTTCGAAATTATTTACTACGCAATTGCTTATCATAAGAGCAAGTTCGTGCGATCCAGTCGTGCATTTTATTTAAAGTTGGTAAGATCTTTAATTATTTTATTTAAAATCCCTTTCTGCAGTTCCCCGTATTTATAATTATTTTCTGACATATTGACGGGTTAACTTTTCAAAAGACAAGTTTTAAAAACACATAAAACAAAGAATTACTGCTTGTCTAATGTTGTTTTTTCCTCAACAGGGTTTTCTTGCGGTTGCTGTGATGCTGCGTCTTCGGCTGCTGCTGCTGCTGCGTTGGTTTTCTGACGTCGCGTCGTCCCGGTGGAGATTTTTTAAAAATCAAAAAAGTTTTTTTATTTAGGGTAAATAATTCGCGAGAAAATTTAGCACTTTTGTGTAGTTTAAAGTTAATTATTTGTAACTTAGTTTTATGTTTATGATAAAAAACGAAAACTCAAAATACCTACATGTTCACTAAATGTTATTTTTCGAAATTATTGTCACTATCGCGAACACGAACTTCAAAATGTTTAAAATTGTTAAAATTGTTTTCAATAAATGTTTAATTTGATTTTTCAAATACACACAATTGTACCAAATTATTAAGTAAATTAATAAAAAAGCTCGAAGGACCAATGTTTTAAAGTCTCATAGTTTTTATTTTAAAAACAGAGCAAAAAAATAATGCAAAAAATGCGAAAAATGAAAAACAACCGAACTCGTTTAAACTCTCTGTTTTAATGTTCCTCATATAATGTTTTGTCATATGTCAATGTAAAATCGCAAAATAAAACAATTCCATTAATTTGGACATATTAATAAAAATACAATAATCAATTATGACATTTAAGTTGAATTTAATTGAAAACATTTGTAGGGCTTTAAATTGCAAATTTTATGGGTCGCTTTCATACGACTGTTGTTTATTTTATTTTATTTCGTACTTTCGTACAAATTACTGCATTTAAAATTATAATAAAAGAATTAGTTTTTGGCCTTACAGGAAGGTATATCATGCCATTGTAGGAGTTACCGTTATTTTTTGATAATTTTTTTCCAAATCTAGTAATGTTTTTAGAAAATTGCCGCTCCCGGCTAAACGGAGGGGAATAGACCCGCCCCCCCACACTCTGCTACGTAACCAAGGAATACGAATCTTAGTGTTCATCTTCATACTTCAAAAAGTACAATTAAAACTTTTTAATTTTTTAATATTTTTTTCCAAGAGCAAATAGATGTCATGTGGTCGTATCGGTTTTGTTTTTTTTTTTTTACTTATTTATTTATTAAAAAAAAAAAAATATACAAAACTATGAAAAAAGGGCAAATTGGTATGAATGAAATATTTAATAGAACTAGTTTTTAAATTTTTCTTAATACAAACTCTATATACTGCATTGATAAATAAAATAAAATAAAATCAACCAAGTAGAAGACTCAGCACTAATAATGGACTGTTGAATTATTGATTCAAAATAGCTTTTCTGAGCCAGGCCACAGGCTTAAACTTCCTTCTTAATGATTAAAATCTTAATCTCGTTGGATATAGTTCACATTAGGGTTTTGTCAAAAATTCTATGTAAGTTGTACTAGAAAAATTTAAAAATTGCGTATTGACAAGGTTTCTTTCACTGTATGTCAACTGATGATTCCGAAGTGAGATTCCTAGATGAAAAGCCAATTTTTTGTTGGACTAAAGGCCATAAAAAGCTATTTTGAATCAATAATTCAACAGTCCATTATTAGTGCTGAGTCATCTACTTGGTTGATTTTATTTTATTTAATTTATCAATGCAGTATATAGAGTTTGTATTAAGAAAAATTTAAAAACTACTTCTGAGCCAGGCCACGGGCTTAAACTTCCTTCTTAATGATTAAAATCTTAATCTCGTTGGATATAGTTCACTTTAGGGTTTTGTCAAAAATTCTATGTAAGTTGTACTAGAAAAATTTAAAAATTGCGTATTGACAAGGTTTCTTTCACTGTATGTCAACTGATGATTCCAAAGTGAGATTCCTGGATGAAACGCCAATTTTTTGTTGGACTAAAGGCCATAAAAAGCTATTTTGAATCAGTATTTAATAGAACTTCAAGTTAACTTTTTTTCAAAGTCAAAATATATTTGTAATTATTTAAATTTTTTTTTTATGTTTACAATAATTTTTTATACAAAGAATCAAGAAACATTCTTTTTTTACAATACTTTTCAAGCTCTCCCAATGGGTGTGGCAAGTAATTTGTTGTATTGCTTGTAAATAGTTTTTAAATCAAAGCATGTATGGTGCTTTGAAAGCTCTCGGTTTAAAAAAAAAATTATTTTACATATATAAAAAAAAATTTGAATATAACAACATTTGTAGTTGCATTGTGAGGAATGTGGAACCAATGGTTAGGTTAGGTTAGGTTAAGGTGGCTGTCAGTCAACGACGGACACACTTAGACCAGATACTAGGTCCATTGTGATACCACATATGAAAGTGAGGCACTACCTCACTAATTTAAAAACCAATTGGAACTTTTAACAAAGCGATGGAGACAGTGGATGTCTGTCTGAGTTAGGTCATTGATATCGTTGAGGAAGAAATCTCCCAAATGTAATTTTCGTCTTTGTGAGAGAGCATTGCATGAACAAAGAAGATGAGTTATAGTCTCTTCCTCTTCCTCGTCCATACAACTTCTGCAGAAGTCGTTCGAGAAGACACCGAGTCTAATAGCATGTCTGCCTATAAGACAGTGTCCAGTTATGACACCGATTAAGGAGCTAAAGTGTGATCTGCCAAGAGATAACAAACATTTGGAGCGTTTTGGACAGTGTTGTTCCATGTAGACAAAACATGTAGACTACACAATTGTCTACGTGTAGACAATTCAACGTAGACAATTCATCATTTTCTACATGTCAATGTAGACAATGTAGACAATGAAGACAATGTAGACAATCAATTTTATTTCAATTTTTCAACTTTTTTGTGTCTTCTTAATCATATAAACAAAACAAATTTGTATTATTTGAGTCTTTCACTCTGCATTTTGTATTTATTTAAACAAAAATAAATAAAAATCGCAAATGCTTATGTATTTCATAAATACAATGAGAAGCCTTATTCATTTTCGTCTTCGACGTCTGCATCAAAATAATTATATTGATTATCCTCGATTCTCAGTGAATAATAAAGATGAAGGAGTTTCTTCGATCGTTCAAAAGTCAAGCGGTTTCTCGACATGGAATGAACATAAGACCAACTTGAAAAAACTCTTTCGATTTGAGCGGAAGAGGCTGGAATAAGAATAAGTTTTTTTGCCAAATTTGCCAGATTTGGATGTTTTATAGAGGCTATATTCCAAAAAACAATTGGTTTTTTAATATCTTTTTCATAAAGAATTTTAAAAAAGTTGATTTTTCTATTAAAAGAGTCCCAATCTTCAATTCCATCACTATTCAGATGCTTAAACAAAAACTGGCACGCGATTTCATTTTGACTAACCGTCAGCTTCCCATTGTCAAAAAGAGGGTGTAAATAATAAGCTGAGAGAGCATATTTGTTTAGAGCCATATCCACGCGCGATTTCAAAGATGTTTCATGTTGTCCCTTAAATCTATCTGGGAGTTTTAAACTCAACCAAAGATGAACTGCTTCTCCAGCAGAACAATCAACCGCTTGACACCTGTTTATTAATGTGCAGACTGGATCAAGAAGCTCGATGTAACTCTTAACATCATCAATAAAGTTTTCATCAAACATCAACAAAGCTACATTCTGCTTTATTTTTTTGGTAGTTGATTCTGCTGTTACAATTTTCATTATATCATAATTTTTTACCAAGCATTTATATGAATCACGGTATGAACACCATCTGGTTTCACAGGGCAGCATAATTCTGGAGCCTCCACGATTAACTACCATTTTTTCAAAATCTACTTGTTTGAACTCTTTTAAAATCAAAGCAACCTTGGCATTAATATTTTTGTCGATTAAGTCTTTGGCTAAAAGATTTCCAATATGACTACTACATGTGCTATGCCATATAAAATGCTCTGCATTTTTCCCCATTCTCTTCATAGTGCTAGCGTTGTCAGATACAACAGCGTAAACTTGAGTGGAGTAAATTTCTTTTGCAAGATCTACAGATTCTGAAAGTATGTTTGTTAGCTTTTCTGCAGTCTCTGATTCTCCAGATAGGTCCCAGGCCTGAAGAAATGCTTGTTCGCCTTCAGCATTATGTAGCATTGAGACGATAGTCTTGCTGTTGCTGGAACTATTCTTCCAGCCGTCAATCAGCAAAACAGAATCCGAACTGATAGATGACTTAATTGAAGAAACACATTTATCATAGGCCTGATCCAAAAGCGTTGTTGAAAGTTTTTTTCGACCTGGAACCTTATCTGCATACGCAGGTCGAATTTTTTTTATAAAATTTTTAAAATGAATTGAATCAACAATTCTTAATGGAATGTTGCATCCAAAAACCAGTTTACCCAAAGCTTCATTCAACTCGTCTTCCTCTCTTTCCGTCAATCGGTTCATAAATTTAGAAACAGAGTTTGATGGGGTTGGACAACGTTTCGACCGTTGTATGTTCTTATTGAAATATGTTACAGGTGGGGGTGGGCCCAACGACAATGATGAGGAACTGCAACTGTTGGAACTCAATGACAATGATGAGCTTGTTGTAGTCGCAACTTGTGGTGATTGAATTTCGCTTGAATCAGTATCAGTATGGGTAAGAGTTGTTGTTGTTGGAGCATGAATTGAATAACTGTTCAATGGGTCGGTTTTGTCAGCTGCTTGCTACAGAGAATGCATCAGATTCAATTTGATCGATTTTAGTAAAATAAAAATACTTACACAGCTATTTAAAGCATAAGCATTATTGTTGTCAACATCGTTTGAAAGAGAGATAGACATCTAACAATTAACATTTGTCAGTTATAAATTTTATACAAAAGCACAATTTTTTACTACCGTCTCAGAGTTTTGAATGCCGGAGCTCGAGCTTAGATCACTGCCATCAATAAAAACAATCATAGAAACATCACCGGATTCAGACGCCGCAGGTGATTGGGATGGTTTGCAGGCATTTCTTTCCCAATTGAATGTTAAAGCATATGGTTAATAAATAATATGATTTTATGGTTTATCTAATACGTTTCTATATTTACCTATGGCTTCGCAGACGGCTTTCTGCAGTGTTATGTAAATTTTTATTGCACACTGTGCAATATGCTACATATTTGTTGTTGGATTTCATTAAAAGGAAACCCAGTTCATCAAAAGCTTTATTTTTGCGTCGACCAGACATAATTTTATTATCAAAGAACTCAATTTTTCGATATTTAATTGAAGTCAAACACGCACCTTTTCTAAATAGAAATAAACCTTGCGAAAGAACAATCAAGAATGACAGATTAGAATGAAATATCCTCATTGTCTACATTGTCGACTTCATTGTCTACATTGTCGACATTGTCTACATTGTCTACATTGTTGACACAATTGTCTACGTAGAAAGGTAGACAATCAAAGTCGACACGTAGAGGAACAACACTCTTTTGGATCTAGTTTTTGCCAGATCTGTTTTGTCGCCTGACATGTAGTCAAGTTTGACCACCTAAGATTTGTTTCGTTCATGGCATCGTGTTTTAGCATGAGTTTACATGTAGCGATAGGTATACCAATATTCCTCCTGTCGGGTGAAAGTGGTTCAGTAGTTCCATTTCTGGCGAGTTCATCGGCCTTGCAGTTTCCTGGAATATCTCTATGTCCCGGCACCCAAAAAAGGTGAATGTTAAACTGTTCTGCCATCTCCGCGAGAGATGAGCGACAGTTGCGGGCTGTTGCTGAGTTCGTGGAAACCGCCTCGAATGATTTAAGGGCTGCTTGGCTGTCTGAAAAGATGCGGATATTCGACGTGGATATCACGTTTTCCTTGAGCCAGGATAGAACCTCTTTTATCGCCAGAAGTTCCGCTTGGAACACGCTACAATAGTTAGGGAGTCGGAAAGAGAGACTAAGATTTAGTCCTTCTGAGTACACTCCACCCCCAACCCCATCTTCGGTTTTTGAACCATCAGTGTAGAAATGAATCGAATCATCTCTCCAGAAATGTCCTTCGTCCCAGTCAGACCGTGATGGAATGGAGACTCGGAAGTTGTTTTCAAAAACCAGTTGGGGTATGGTGTAGTCAGAGTGACTTGGAATCGTTCTGAATGAATTCAGAATAATAGTGTGGACAATTGAGTTATTGGTCCATTGAGAGGTGGCTCTGAGACGGATTGCTGTACTCGCGGCCATTTGTTTACTAAAAATGTCGAGGGGTGTAAGATTAAGAAGAATGTCTAAGGCAGCTGAAGGTGTCGTACGCAGTGCTCCAGTGATACATGGACACGCTGATCCTTGGACTTTGCTTGGGTGGTCCCGGTAGGACACTTTATCCAAAGCAGTCCACCATACTGTTATCCCTGTTACATATTAGATTTTACTATTTGAATAACTTTTGATATGTGCTTCTAGCAAAGCACTTAAGTCATTATCTTGATAGGTTTTGCTCTATGTACTTAATATATAGCATCACACCATCCACTTATCAGTTGTTCTTTTAATCCCTTGTTATCATTACATTATATACTTATACTTAAGCTAGTCTTTAAGATAATTTTGATGCTCTCTCTTATTGTGACCACCGAACAGACGACACTCATCAGTAAGAAGTAATATTGTAATTAAAAACGAAACCACTTGTTTTTATTTCTTTTATAAATGTTGTAAGAACATTAAATTGGCGACGAGGATTAGTTTGGTTTTCACGTGTGCATATTTAATTTAATTTAAATTGAAAGAATGTCGCGCCTTGTAGGAAATATTGAACCTTTTGTTCCCGCCAATAATTTTAAGGCGTACGAAGATAGATTAAGTCAGTACTTCAAAGTGAACGATATCCAAGTTGAAGCTTGTACTCCGTTGTTCATAACAATTGTGGGTGCAGAAGTTTACGAGATTCTGATGTCCTTGACTATACCAAAATTACCAAGTGAGGAATCGTTTGAGGTTCTGCTGAGTTTACTACGTGATCATTTCGCACCAAAAGCGAAGAAAAGGGCAGAAAGATATAAATTTAATAAAATCTTTCAAGAAGATGGTGAGTCATTGAACGAATTCATTGTTCGTCTAAAAGCTGCGGCTCAAACGTGCAGATTCGGTGATTTTTTTGAGGACATTAAAGACGAAAAGAGTAAAGAGGATACCAGTTTGGCTAAATACAAGTCCTTGATTTTGGATGAAGCATTAGCTGATAGATTTATTGTGGGTGTCATAAGCGAGAAAATTCAAGAAATGTTGCTTCGAGATGACTCGTTTTCGTTTGAAAAAGTGTGCCAAAAGGCTCTCAATATCGAGGCGTCTCAAAAAGCTTCGCGATCTATACAGCCTTTGTCTCAAAATGTGGTGTATAGTCATCAGAAGAAATCTGGAAAGAATGCAGTTTCCGACGGGTTTTCATGCGGGTCTAGAAAAAAATCTCACCATTCTAAAGTGGGTAATCACTTCAAATCAGAGTGTTTTAGATGTGGTCGAAGCGATCATAAGGAATTCCGATGTCCAGCTAAGGAGTGGGTTTGTTTTGCATGCAACAAAAAAGGACACATAGCCAACACGTGTCGCGTAAGAAAAGGAATCCAGTGTGTCGGCAGCGTGAGCATTGCTAACAGACCCCAAGAGGTGTCCATCAGGATACATGATCAGGAGATTACTATGGAGATCGATACAGGGGCGACGACAACTATAATGAGTGAACAAGTTTATTCAGCTAAGTTTAAAAAAATTTTATTATCAAAATCTAGTTTTAATCTCTGTTCGGTCACAGGTGTTCGGTTGCAAGAGCTAGGTAGCTTTGAGGTGGAGGTCAGTTCTGGAGGTCAGTTGTGGAAGTTACCTATTGTTGTTGTTGGTGGTGATATGCCAAGGAAAAGTCTGATGGGACGCACGTGGTTGGACAAAATATATCCTGACTGGAGGGATCAGTTTACAGAGTCATACATTGGTAGTGTAAGTAACCAAACACAATTTTTGAGTCGTATCAAGTCTAGTTTTCCAAAAATATCAGAGTCTGAGTTAATCCGTCCGATTGTGGGTTATGAGGCAGAGATTGTAGTCAAGGAGTCTCAGACACCAATTTTTCACGCAGCGTATCGTGTTCCGTACAAATTACGTGACAAAGTGGAACAAGAATTAGATAGGTTAGTTCGCGAGAAGATTCTTGTTCCAGTGGAATTTAGTGAATGGGCAAGTCCCATTGTAATTGTACCGAAAAGTGATGGTTCAATAAGAATATGTGTCGATTGTAAGGCCACGCTCAACAAATGTATTGAAACACAGCATTACCCGATGCCTTTACCCGAGGATATCTATGCAAGCCTTTCAGGATGCAAGTTTTTTTCTATAATGGATTTGAAAGGAGCTTACCAGCAACTTTCAGTCACTGAAAATTCTAAAAAATTGTTAGTGATTAATACGTTTAAAGGCCTCTTTGCAAATACGCGCCTGGTGTTGGGAGTTAAGTGTGCTCCAGCAATTTTTCAATCCGTAATGGATAGAATCCTGCACGGTTTAAAATACGTAAAGTGTTATATAGATGATACCATTTTCTTGGTAGATGTCCAATTTTTAAAGAAATCAGGAGAGGCTACTTCGGAAAAAACACCCTGGAAGGAGATGAGGTTTGCAGCTTGCTGAATGGTAGTAACTGGAGTCAACTCATTAAATATAGCAGCGACGCCTTCTCATATCGCTTACAAATAATAAATGAAAGTTTTTAGACCCAAAGTTGATTGTTTTAGCTAAACTCTAAGTCATAAAAAACAATATATGATTGAAATTCAAAAATTACTTTTTACCATAATTTCGTTTTAACTAAACTAAAAGTCCTTTTGATATTATTTGCTTCCCAATTTAATTCAATGTATCAAGTATTAAGTTTGTTTTGACTAAACTCAAAGTCCTTAAAAAAAATAATATAAAAAAAAAGCTAGAATTGTAAACCGAGCTAAAAATTAGATGTGCAAAGCAGTAACCACTCGGGCAGACGGCAATAAAGCCATGCCTTATGTAATATTCATTGTAAACTTAAAATTGTTAAAACCTGAATTTGCTTTTATGTGAATAAAAATCTAAAAAATCTATCTATCTTATATAGATGACATAATTGTTGGGGGGTGTTCTGGAGAAGATTGTAAAAAAAGATTGTTTGAAGTAATAACTCGGTTAGAAGCGCATAACGTTCACATCAATTTGGACAAATGTAAGTTTGTTTGTGAGTCGGTTAATTACCTAGGACATACTATCTCTTCGAAAGGGTTAAGGCCAAATCACAATAAAGTGGAGGCTATCGTGAGAGCCCCAGCACCCCAAAATTTGCAACAGTTGCAGTCCTTTCTAGGGCTGTTGAATTATTACGGAAAGTTTTTACCAAATTTGGCGACACATGTTCAACCTTTATATAACCTCTTGAGGAAAGGTGTCAAATTTGAGTGGGAGGCACCATGTCAAAAAGCCTTTGAAGAAAGTAAAAAGTTACTACTTGACAATCAAATTTTTGAATTATATGATCCCAATAAGGAAATCGTGTTAGTAACTGATGCTAGTCCATATGGGGTCGGAGCAATTTTGCGTCATGTGGTGAACGGACAGGAAAAACCTATATATTTTGCTTCATGTACACTTTCAGCTTCTGAACGCAACTATTCCCAGCTTCATCGGGAAGCACTCGCAATTATTTTTGCAGTGAAAAAATATCATCATTATTTATATTGTCAGGAATTCAACATTTGCTCCGACCACCAGGCCTTAAAAGAAATTTTTCATCCCCATAAAGGGAACTCCGCGGTTGCATCAGCACGTTTGCAAAGATGGGCCATAATTTTATCGCAGTATAATTATAAAATTTCTTTTAGAAAAGGTTCGAAAATGTCTCACGTGGATTGTCTTTCCAGGTTGCCTTTGAAGGGCCAGTCGGGTATAGAAGACATTCCTATAAATTATTTTCAGGTTCAAGATAATTTTATAGACAATGAAAAAGCTCGGATTTGTTCTCAAACCGATTCAGTACTGAAAGAGGTTCATGAGTACTTAAAAGCTGGTTGGCCAGATAAAATAAGTAGTGATTTGAAACCGTTTTTTAGTAACAGGGCTAGTTTGTCAATTGAGAATGGTTGTGTCCTTTATGGACACAGAGTGGTTATTCCCACCTCCCTTCAACCGAAGGTTCTTGATCTACTTCATAAGAGCCATACAGGGGTGGTGCGGATGAAAATGCTTGCGCTTTCTTTTGTGTGGTGGCCATGTATTGACAAAGACATCCAATCGTTTGCGTTAAATTGTTCAGCTTGTGAAAAGACTCAGAAGGTACCTCGTGAAAAGATCGAATCCAAGTGGAAAACAACATTTCCTTTTGATTGATTTGATTTTCTCCATTTTGGAGGCAAGATTTTTTTGATAGCAATCGATGCGTACACAAAATTTTGCGAAGTCAAACATATGGTAAACACGAATGTTCAGTCCTTAATTAAAGAGTTATTGAAATTATTTTTAGTTTTTGGGTTACCTGGGTGCATTGTCACGGATAATGGTCCACCCTTTAATTCTAGTGTGTTTAGTAAATTTTGTCATTGCAAAGGCATTAAAATCTCCCCCTTATCATCCGCAATCGAACGGTTTGGCTGAAAGAGGGGTACAAACAGTAAAGTCGGTATTGAAAAAATTGTGTTTGGAAGAAAGCAATTCCATGTCTTTAATGGATAAAGTAAAAGAGTTTTTATTTAACTATCGAAATACTCCATCGACCGTGACCTCCAGATCTCCTTCAGAGATGTTATTTAGTTATAAACCTAGGATTTTGTTAAATAGTATATTGCCTAGTGTGAAAAGTTCACAAGACTGTGTGAAAAAATGTAATGAACTAAAAAGTAATCTAATAGTAAAACATTGTACCGAGTTAAAAGAAAAGGTTAAAAATAAAGAATGTGCATATATTGTTAGGCCTAAATTTAAAATCAGAGAAGATGTTTTGTATAGAAATCATTATGTAAATATGATAAAATGGATCCCGGCTAAAGTTTTTAAAATAATTAGTAAAATGACTTATATTATAAGAGTAAGTAGAACGTTTTGTTCATGAAAATCAAATTCGTAAAAGAAATCTATCTAACAGATTGTTCATTGCAGATATAGATCCATACAAAGTGAAAAGTTCGCCGGGACCAATTTTTAAGAGAAGGAAAAAGATTTGGAATAATGTTGAAGAGCGACGTTCCAGTCGTCTAAAAAAGTTAAAGTTAAAGAAAGAAAAGAAAGATTTTGAATTGGTTACCTAAATAATCGTTTGCAAACCAAAAGTTTAACTTCTATTCGATGTTTGTATTTTATTTGTAATTACCTTTTATATTGAAATTTTAGAATGTTAATTAAGTGGAGGAAGATGTTACATATTAGATTTTACTATTTGAATAACTTTTGATATGTGCTTCTAGCAAAGCACTTAAGTCATTATCTTGATAGGTTTTGCTCTATGTACTTAATATATAGCATCACACCATCCACTTATCAGTTGTTCTTTTAATCCCTTGTTAGCATTACATTATATATACTTATACTTAAGCTAGTCTTTAAGATAATTTTGATGCTCTCTCTTATTGTGACCACCGAACAGACGACACTCATCAGTAAGAAATAATATTGTAATTAAAAACGAAACCACTTGTTTTTATTTCTTTTATAAATGTTGTAAGAACAAATGTTGTAAGAACATTAAGGCATACGAAGATAGATTAAGTCAGTACTTCAAAGTGAACGATATCCAAGTTAAAGCTTGTACTCCGTTGTTCATAACAATTGTGGGTGCAGAAATTTACGAGATTCTGATGTCCTTGACTATACCAAAATTACCAAGTGAGGAATCGTTTGAGGTTCTGCTGAGTTTACTACGTGATCATTTCGCACCAAAAGCGAAGAAAAGGGCAGAAAGATATAAATTTAATAAAATCTTTCAAGAAGATGGTGAGTCATTGAACGAATTCATTGTTCGTCTAAAAGCTGCGGCTCAAACGTGCAGATTCGGTGATTTTTTTGAGGACATTAAAGACGAAAAGAGTAAAGAGGATACCAGTTTGGCTAAATACAAGTCCTTGATTTTGGATGAAGCATTAGCTGATAGATTTATTGTGGGTGTCAAAAGCGAGAAAATTCAAGAAATGTTGCTTCGAGATGACTCGTTTTCGTTTGAAAAAGTGTGCCAAAAGGCTCTCAATATCGAGGCGTCTCAAAAAGCTTCGCGATCTATACAGCCTTTGTCTCAAAATGTGGTGTATAGTCATCAGAAGAAATCTGGAAAGAATACAGTTTCCGACGGGTTTTCATGCGGGTCTAGAAAAAAATCTCACCATTCTAAAGTGGGTAATCACTTCAAATCAGAGTGTTTTAGATGTGGTCGAAGCGATCATAAGGAATTCCGATGTCCAGCTAAGGAGTGGGTTTGTTTTGCATGCAACAAAAAAGGACACATAGCCAACACGTGTCGCGTAAGAAAAGGAATCCAGTGTGTCGGCAGCGTGAGCATTGCTAACAGACCCCAAGAGGTGTCCATCAGGATACATGATCAGGAGATTACTATGGAGATCGATACAGGGGCGACGACAACTAAAATGAGTGAACAAGTTTATTCAGCTAAGTTTAAAAAAATTTTATTATCAAAATCTAGTTTTAATCTCTGTTCGGTCACAGGTGTTCGGTTGCAAGAGCTAGGTAGCTTTGAGGTGGAGGTCAGTTCTGGAGGTCAGTTGTGGAAGTTACCTATTGTTGTTGTTGGTGGTGATATGCCAAGGAAAAGTCTGATGGGACGCACGTGGTTGGACAAAATATATCCTGACTGGAGGGATCAGTTTACAGAGTCATACATTGGTAGTGTAAGTAACCAAACACAATTTTTGAGTCGTATCAAGTCTAGTTTTCCAAAAATATCAGAGTCTGAGTTAATCCGTCGGATTGTGGGTTATGAGGCAGAGATTGTACTCAAGGAGTCTCAGACACCAATTTTTCACGCAGCGTATCGTGTTCCGTACAAATTACGTGACAAAGTGGAACAAGAATTAGATAGGTTAGTTCGCGAGAAGATTCTTGTTCCAGTGGAATTTAGTGAATGGGCAAGTCCTATTGTAATTGTACCGAAAAGTGATGGTTCAATAAGAATATGTGTCGATTGTAAGGCCACGCTCAACAAATGTATTGAAACACAGCATTACCTGATGCCTTTACCCGAGGATATCTATGCAAGCCTTTCAGGATGCAAGTTTTTTTCTATAATGGATTTGAAAGGAGCTTACCAGCAACTTTCAGTCACTGAAAATTCTAAAAAATTGTTAGTGATTAATACGTTTAAAGGCCTCTTTGCAAATACGCGCCTGGTGTTGGGAGTTAAGTGTGCTCCAGCAATTTTTCAATCCGTAATGGATAGAATCCTGCACGGTTTAAAATACGTAAAGTGTTATATAGATGACATAATTGTTGGGGGTGTTCTGAAGAAGATTGTGAAAAAAGATTGTTTGAAGTAATAACTCGGTTAGAAGCGCATAACGTTCACATCAATTTGGACAAATGTAAGTTTGTTTGTGAGTCGGTTAATTACCTAGGACATACTATCTCTTCGAAAGGGTTAAGGCCAAATCACAATAAAGTGGAGGCTATCGTGAGAGCCCCAGCACCCCAAAATTTGCAACAGTTGCAGTCCTTTCTAGGGCTGTTGAATTATTACGGAAAGTTTTTACCAAATTTGGCGACACATATTCAACCTTTATATAACCTCTTGAGGAAAGGTGTCAGATTTGAGTGGGAGGCACCATGTCAAAAAGCCTTTGAAGAAAGTAAAAAGTTACTACTTGACAATCAAATTTTTGAATTATATGATCCCAATAAGGAAATCGTGTTAGTAACTGATGCTAGTCCATATGGGGTCGGAGCAATTTTGCGTCATGTGGTGAACGGACAGGAAAAACCTATATATTTTGCTTCATGTACACTTTCAGCTTCTGAACGCAACTATTCCCAGCTTCATCGGGAAGCACTCGCAATTATTTTTGCAGTGAAAAAATATCATCATTATTTATATTGTCAGGAATTCAACATTTGCTCCGACCACCAGGCCTTAAAAGAAATTTTTCATCCCCAGCACGTTTGCAAAGATGGGCCATAATTTTATCGCAGTATAATTATAAAATTTCTTTTAGAAAAGGTTCGAAAATGTCTCACGTGGATTGTCTTTCCAGGTTGCCTTTGAAGGGCCAGTCGGGTATAGAAGACATTCCTATAAATTATTTTCAGGTTCAAGATAATTTTATAGACAATGAAAAAGTTCGGATTTGTTCTCAAATCGATTCAGTACTGAAAGAGGTTCATGAGTACTTAAAAGCTGGTTGGCCAGATAAAATAAGTAGTGATTTGAAACCGTTTTTTAGTAACAGGGCTAGTTTGTCAATTGAGAATGGTTGTGTCCTTTATGGACACAGAGTGGTTATTCCCACCTCCCTTCAACCGAAGGTTCTTGATCTACTTCATAAGAGCCATACAGGGGTGGTGCGGATGAAAATGCTTGCGCTTTCTTTTGTGTGGTGGCCATGTATTGACAAAGACATCCAATCGTTTGCGTTAAATTGTTCAGCTTGTGAAAAGACTCAGAAGGTACCTCGTGAAAAGATCGAATCCAAGTGGAAAACAACATTTCCTTTTGATTGATTTGATTTTCTCCATTTTGGAGGCAAGATTTTTTTGATAGCAATCGATGCGTACACAAAATTTTGCGAAGTCAAACATATGGTAAACACGAATTTTCAGTCCTTAATTAAAGAGTTATTGAAATTATTTTTAGTTTTTGGGTTACCTGGGTGCATTGTCACGGATAATGGTCCACCCTTTAATTCTAGTGTGTTTAGTAAATTTTGTCATTGCAAAGGCATTAAAATCTCCCCCTTATCATCCGCAATCGAACGGTTTGGCTGAAAGAGGGGTACAAACAGTAAAGTCGGTATTGAAAAAATTGTGTTTGGAAGAAAGCAATTCCATGTCTTTAATGGATAAAGTAAACGAGTTTTTATTTAACTATCGAAATACTCCATCGACCGTGACCTCCAGATCTCCTTCAGAGATGTTAGTTAGTTATAAACCTAGGATTTTGTTAAATAGTATATTGCCTAGTGTGAAAAGTTCACAAGACTGTGTGAAAAAATGTAATGAGCTAAAAAGTAATCTAATAGTAAAACATTGTACCGAGTTAAAAGAAAAGGTTAAAAATAAAGAATGTGCATATATTGTTAGGCCTAAATTTAAAATCAGAGAAGATGTTTTGTATAGAAATCATTATGTAAATATGATAAAATGGATCCCGGCTAAGGTTTTTAAAATAATTAGTAAAATGACTTATATTATAAGAGTAAGTAGAACGTTTTGTTCATGAAAATCAAATTCGTAAAAGAAATCTATCTAACAGATTGTTCATTGCAGATATAGATCCATACAAAGTGAAAAGTTCGCCGGGACCAATTTTTAAGAGAAGGAAAAAGATTTGGAATAATGTTGAAGAGCGACGTTCCAGTCGTCTAAAAAAGTTAAAGTTAAAGAAAGAAAAGAAAGATTTTGAATTGGTTACCTAAATAATCGTTTGCAAACCAAAAGTTTAACTTCTATTCGATGTTTGTATTTTATTTGTAATTACCTTTTATATTGAAATTTTAGAATGTTAATTAAGTGGAGGAAGATGTTACATATTAGATTTTACTATTTGAATAACTTTTGATATGTGCTTCTAGCAAAGCACTTAAGTCATTATGTTGATAGGTTTTGCTCTATGTACTTAATATATAGCATCACACCATCCACTTATCAGTTGTTCTTTTAATCCTTTGTTAGCATTACATTATATATACTTATACTTAAGCTAGTCTTTAAGATAATTTTGATGCTCTCTCTTATTGTGACCACCGAACAGACGACACTCATCAGTAAGAAATAATATTGTAATTAAAAACGAAACCACTTGTTTTTATTTCTTTTATAAATGTTGTAAGAACATTAAATTGGCGACGAGGATTAGTTTGGTTTTCACGTGTGCATATTTAATTTAATTTAAATTGAAAGAATGTCGCGCCTTGTAGGAAATATTGAACCTTTTGTTCCCGGCAATAATTTTAAGGCGTACGAAGATAGATTAAGTCAGTACTTCAAAGTGAACGATATCCAAGTTGAAGCTTGTACTCCGTTGTTCATAACAATTGTGGGTGCAGAAATTTACGAGATTCTGATGTCCTTGACTATACCAAAATTACCAAGTGAGGAATCGTTTGAGGTTCTGCTGAGTTTACTACGTGATCATTTCGCACCAAAAGCGAAGAAAAGGGCAGAAAGATATAAATTTAATAAAATCTTTCAAGAAGATGGTGAGTCATTGAACGAATTCATTGTTCGTCTAAAAGCTGCGGCTCAAACGTGCAGATTCGGTGATTTTTTTGAGGGCATTAAAGACGAAAAGAGTAAAGAGGATACCAGTTTGGCTAAATACAAGTCCTTGATTTTGGATGAAGCATTAGCTGATAGATTTATTGTGGGTGTCAAAAGCGAGAAAATTCAAGAAATGTTGCTTCGAGATGACTCGTTTTCGTTTGAAAAAGTGTGCCAAAAGGCTCTCAATATCGAGGCGTCTCAAAAAGCTTCGCGATCTATACAGCCTTTGTCTCAAAATGTGGTGTATAGTCATCAGAAGAAATCTGGAAAGAATGCAGTTTCCGACGGGTTTTCATGCGGGTCTAGAAAAAAATCTCACCATTCTAAAGTGGGTAATCACTTCAAATCAGAGTGTTTTAG
Organism: Platycheirus albimanus; assembly: GCA_916050605.2. NCBI lineage: Eukaryota > Metazoa > Arthropoda > Insecta > Diptera > Syrphidae > Platycheirus > Platycheirus albimanus. Next base: position 188,373,164 of record OU696696.1, read on the forward strand.
ATGTGGTCGAAGCGATCATAAGGAATTCCGATGTCCAGCTAAGGAGTGGGTTTGTTTTGCATGCAACAAAAAAGGACACATAGCCAACACGTGTCGCGTAAGAAAAGGAATTCAGTGTGTCGGCAGCGTGATCATTGCTAACAGACCCCAAGAGGTGTCTATCAGGATACATGATCAGGAGATTACTATGGAGATCGATACAGGGGCGACGACAACTAAAATGAGTGAACAAGTTTATTCAGCTAAGTTTAAAAAATTTTTATTATCAAAATCTAGTTTTAATCTCTGTTCGGTCACAGGTGTTCGGTTGCAAGATCTAGGTAGCTTTGAGGTGGAGGTCAGTTCTGGAGGTCAGTTGTGGAAGTTACCTATTGTTGTTGTTGGTGGTGATATGTCAAGGAAAAGTCTGATGGGACGCACGTGGTTGGACAAAATATATCCTGACTGGAGGGATCAGTTTACAGAGTCATACATTGGTAGTGTAAGTAACCAAACACAATTTTTGAGTCGTATCAAGTCTAGTTTTCCAAAAATATCAGAGTCTGAGTTAATCCGTCCGATTGTGGGTTATGAGGCAGAGATTGTACTCAAGGAGTCTCAGACACCAATTTTTCACGCAGCGTATCGTGTTCCGTACAAATTACGTGACAAAGTGGAACAAGAATTAGATAGGTTAGTTCGCGAGAAGATTCTTGTTCCAGTGGAATTTAGTGAATGGGCAAGTCCTATTGTAATTGTACCGAAAAGTGATGGTTCAATAAGAATATGTGTCGATTGTAAGGCCACGCTCAACAAATGTATTGAAACACAGCATTACCCGATGCCTTCACCCGAGGATATCTATGCAAGCCTTTCAGGATGCAAGTTTTTTTCTATAATGGATTTGAAAGGAGCTTACCAGCAACTTTCAGTCACTGAAAATTCTAAAAAATTGTTAGTGATTAATACGTTTAAAGGCCTCTTTGCAAATACGCGCCTGGTGTTGGGAGTTAAGTGTGCTCCAGCAATTTTTCAATCCGTAATGGATAGAATCCTGCACGGTTTAAAATACGTAAAGTGTTATATAGATGACATAATTGTTGGGGGGTGTTCTGAAGAAGATTGTGAAAAAAGATTGTTTGAAGTCCTAACTCGGTTAGAAGCGCATAACGTTCACATCAATTTGGACAAATGTAAGTTTGTTTGTGAGTCGGTTAATTACCTAGGACATACTATCTCTTCGAAAGGGTTAAGGCCAAATCAAAATAAAGTGGAGGCTACCGTGAGAGCCCCAGCTGTTGAATTATTACGGAAAGTTTTTACCAAATTTGGCGACACATGTTCAACCTTTATATAACCTCTTGAGGAAAGGTGTCAAATTTGAGTGGGAGGCACCATGTCAAAAAGCCTTTGAAGAAAGTAAAAAGTTACTACTTGACAATCAAATTTTTGAATTATAAGATCCCAATAAGGAAATCGTGTTAGTAACTGATGCTAGTCCATATGGGGTCGGAGCAATTTTGCGTCATGTGGTGAACGGACAGGAAAAACCTATATATTTTGCTTCATGTACACTTTCAGCTTCTGAACGCAACTATTCCCAGCTTCATCGGGAAGCACTCGCAATTATTTTTGCAGTGAAAAAATATCATCATTATTTATATGGTCAGGAATTCAACCCTTTGCTCCGACCACCAGGCCTTAAAAGAAATTTTTCATCCCCATAAAGGGAACTCCGCGGTTGCATCAGCACGTTTGCAAAGATGGGCCATAATTTTATCGCAGTATAATTATAAAATTTCTTTTAGAAAAGGTTCGAAAATGTCTCACGTGGATTGTCTTTCCAGGTTGCCTTTGGAGGGCCAGTCGGGTATAGAAGACATTCCTATAAATTATTTTCAGGTTCAAGATAATTTTATAGACAATGAAAAAGTTCGGATTTGTTCTCAAACCGATTCAGTACTGAAAGAGGTTCATGAGTATACTTAAAAGCTGGTTGGCCAGATAAAATAAGTAGTGATTTGAAACCGTTTTTTAGTAACAGGGCTAGTTTGTCAATTGAGAATGGTTGTGTCCTTTATGGACACAGAGTGGTTATTCCCACCTCACTTCAACCGAAGGTTCTTGATCTACTTCATAAGAGCCATACAGGGGTGGTGCGGATGAAAATGCTTGCGCTTTCTTTTGTGTGGTGGCCATGTATTGACAAAGACATCCAATCGTTTGCGTTAAATTGTTCAGCTTGTGAAAAGACTCAGAAGGTACCTCGTGAAAAGATAGAATCCAAGTGGAAAACAACGTTTCCTTTTGATTGATTTGATTTTTTCCATTTTGGAGGCAAGATTTTTTTGATAGCAATCGATGCGTACACAAAATTTTGCGAAGTCAAACATATATTAAACACGAATGTTCAGTCCTTAATTAAAGAGTTATTGAAATTATTTTTAGTTTTTGGGTTACCTGGGTGCATTGTCACGGATAATGGTCCACCCTTTAATTCTAGTGTGTTTAGTAAATTTTGTCATTGCAAAGGCATTAAAGTCTCCCCCTTATCATCCGCAATCGAACGGTTTGGCTGAAAGAGGGGTACAAACAGTAAAGTCGGTATTGAAAAAATTGTGTTTGGAAGAAAGCAATTCCATGTCTTTAATGGATAAAGTAAACGAGTTTTTATTTAACTATCGAAATACTCCATCGACCGTGACCTCCAGATCTCCTTCAGAGATGTTATTTAGTTATAAACCTAGGATTTTGTTAAATAGTAAGACTGTGTGAAAAAATGTAATGAACTAAAAAGTAATCTAAGAGTAAAACATTGTACCGAGTTAAAAGAAAAGGTTAAAAATAAAGAATGTGCATATATTGTTAGGCCTAAATTTAAAGTCAGAGAAGATGTTTTGTATAGAAATCATTATGTAAATATGATAAAATGGATCCCGGCTAAAGTTTTTAAAATAATTAGTAAAATGACTTATATTATAAGAGTAAATGAAGTAGAACGTTTTGTTCATGAAAATCAAATTCGTAAAAGAAATCTATCTAACAGATTGTTCATTGCAGATATAGATCCATACAAAGTGAAAAGTTCGCCGGGACCAATTTTTAAGAGAAGGAAAAAGATTTGGAATAATGTTGAAGAGCGACGTTCCAGTCGTCTAAAAAAGTTAAAGTGAAAGAAAGAAAAGAAAGATTTTGAATTGGTTACCTAAATAATCGTTTGCAAACCAAAAGTTTAACTTCTATTCGATGTTTGTATTTTATATGTAATTACCTTTTATATTGAAATTTTAGAATGTTAATTAAGTGGAGGAAGATGTTAAATATTAGATTTTACTATTTGAATTACTTTTGATATGTGCTTCTAGCAAAGCACTTAAGTCATTATCTTGATAGGTTTTGCTCTATGTACTTAATATATAGCATCACACCATCCACTTATCAGTTATTCTTTTAATCCCTTGTTAGCATTACATTATATACTTATACTTAAGCTAGTCTTTAAGATAATTTTGAAGCTCTCTCTTATTGTGACCACCGAACAGACGACACGCATCAGTGAGAAATAATATTGTAATTAAAAACGAAACCACTTGTTTTTATTTCTTTTATAAATGTTGTAAGAACATTAAAATCCCATAAGTTAGTATCGGTCTTATGACCGCTGTATATAGCCAGTGGGTAATTTGTGGGGATAAACCCCATTTATTCCCTATTGCTTTTTTGCAAGAAAAGAGAGCCACCGTGGCCTTTTTAACTCTTTCCTGAATGTTGGGTTTCCATGTGAGCGAGGCCTAGATATTAAGCTTCATTTAAGAAAGTTAGTGGAGTTCCATTGATAGACGGAGCATTTAGGTGTGGAATTTTATATTTCCTTGTGAAGAGGACCAGTTCAGTTTTGTGAGGGTTTACTCCTAGCCCACATTTACCAGTCCATTTAAGAAGCTTGTTAAGAGCTGTTTGCATTAGCTCAATAAGAATTTGAGCATGTTTTCCTGATATCGCAATGGCTCCGTCATCAGCGTATGCAATCACTTTGAATCCATCTGCTTCTAGGTCAGCTAGAAGTTCATTGACAACTAAGTTCCATAGAAGAGGGGATAGGACTCCACCTTGTGGTGTACCTCTGCTGACTAATCTTCTTAGGGATACATCTCCTAGGGTTGAGTTGATTAGCCTACTCTTAAGCATAAGATTTATAAGCTCACTCAGGGATCTTTTTGTCTAGTGCCGTTGTGATTGCCTGGTTGTTGACGTTGTTGAAAGCACCCTCGATATCAAGGAATGCTACCAGAGTATACTCTTTGTAATGTAGGGAATATTCGATAGCGCTTACTAAGGTATGCAAGGCAGTGTCTACCGATTTTCCTTTGCAGTAAGCGTGTTGTGCTGTAGACACTAGAGTTGTGTCTATGGCATTTCACAAATGGATATCAATCAGACGTTCTAAAGTTTTAAGAAGGAATGATGATAGACTTATAGGTCTGAGGTCTTTTGGATACACCTGGGAACATTTTCCCCATTTTCCCAATAACACAACTTTTACTTCCCTCCATAATGATGGAATGTATTTCAACTCTAAACATCCGTTCAGTACTACTTCCAGGATAGGGATAATAATATCCATAGACTGTTGAAGTTCTGCTGGTATTATACCGTCAGGTCCAGCAGATTTATATGGATTGAAGCTGTTGATGGCCCATTTTAGTTTTTCCCTAGTGATCAGAACAAGTTTACTAGTTTTATTATTGGTTGATCCTATTGGACTACAATCAAGGTTTGCTTTGTTAAGGGAGCTACCTGGGAAATGGGTGTCAAGTAGCAAGCTAAGCGATTCTTCGCAGGTATTGGTCCATGAGCCGTCTGCTTTTTTAAAGAAACTAGGCATTGTAGGATTGGTAGAGAGGATTTTCCTTAATCTAGAGGCCTCTGAAGTATCTTCTATTTTACAACAGAAGTTCCTCCAGGAGGCTCTTTTACTTTTCCTCAGCTCTTTTTATATAATTTCAAGGATTCTTTGTAGGAATCCCAGTCTGAGACTTCTTTGGAGTATTTAGCTCGGTTGAAGGACTTTCTACAAGTTTTCCTGAGCGGTTCAAGCCCCGAATTCCACCAAGGTGGCTTCCGTTTTCCTCTTATACGATTAGAAGTGCAGGAGGCTGACAATGATTTGTTAAGGGCTGCTGTTAGATCGTTGATTTTTTTGTCAAGTTCGTTTATATTAGAAGGGATTTTCAAAAGATCAGGTTTAATTAAACTTTTTAGAGTATCCCTGTATTTTTGCCAATCAGTCTTTTGATAATTACGGAAGGCTGGTTGTTTATTAGTGTCATCAATAAGTTCGAATCGGATGTATCTGTGATCAGAGAATGAGTGCTCTGCAGACACTTTCCAATTCGTGATCCTATGATGAATCGAATCGGAGACAAGTGTTATGTCTAAGACTTCTTGTCTGTTTCTGGTTATGAATGTGGATTCATTCCCAGTATTGGTTACAATTAGGTTAGTACTGAGAATATAATGAAAAAGAGACTCACCTCTATCATTTATATTTGTACTCCCCCAGACTGTATGGTGTGCGTTGGCGTCACATCCAATTAGGAGGCACGTATTTAGCCGCTCTGATTCCTCTATAATTCTCCTCAGCATGTCGCTGGGGAGGGGGCCGAGATGGTCGTGGCCAAGGTAAGCTGAGGCAAGCCAGTATATGCCTTTGTTGGTCTGCAATCTGACCGTAGTAACGTCTCGATCGCTGTAATCAGGGAGTAAAAATACATTAATATTACTTCTCACTAATATGCAGGATCGTGGATCACCTTTGTCCAATGCATACAGCAAATAGTACCCAGAGGTCCTGAGTCCATGAATAATAGATTTGACAATCCATGGTTCCTGGATCAGGACAATATCTTCCCCTTTTGTTTGCAGTCGGAGAAGAAGGGAGGCCGAAGCCAGTTTGCAGTGTTGGAGGTTAATCTGAAGTAGCTGAAAGATCTCGGATACAGTTTTCCAGACCACCTCCTCTCACAGTGCTATTGAGGTCCTCCTCTGAGTCTGACTCCGAGGATGACCCTAAAAGAAAACCTTCATTATTATAGTCTTCAGTCTCCATGTCGGAAGGACTGTCGACAGTGTGAGCATCCAAGTCGGATGCGGTATCTGGTTTGGAGGAGGGCATACCTATAGAAGGAGTGCTGGGTGCATCTATTTCCATTGCTGGAAGGTTGATGACGCCAGCAGGTTCCTCCACTGCGGGTATATCCTCCGATGTTGGGAGTGCTAGTCTAGCAATTTCTTCGTCTTTCCTATACACTTTCAGCGTAATGGTAGACCATCCAAACCTAATCACCCCTTTGGTCGACGCTAGTGGAGCCAGTGAATCCCGATTGATGACTATAATAGCCGATCAATAAGGACCCTCCTGATCCTCCAGCTTGGCGACTTTCCAGTCATGAGTAGGCAGGGATGGGTTACCATATTGTAGCATTTTAAGGATGATTTCTTTGTCGGAGAGTTCAGCTGGTAATCTGGTACGAGCCCTTGGTCTGCAAGGAATGTCTTCTCTTGCACTCTTGCCACAACCTCGATGTGGAACCAATACGATGCTAAAATTTTTTTTGTATTTTTGTTTTGTATTTTGTGTATGAGTTGCAATTAAAATAAATATAATTTTTCTTACTTTGTTTTTAATTTTAATTTTTTAAAAGTTGTCTATTTCACGTTTTTGACCAGTAAAATTCCTGCACCACGCACACATAGACATTGTTAGTTCGAAAGAATGCCACTGCAAAATCTGGCACTGCTGTGCATTCTCTTTCTCTTTACTGTTGGAACACAATGGTGCGGGAGCCGGATCCGCAAACGCATCCGTATCGCATGTCAAAATATTAAATACACACGAATTCAATGTTGTGATCACAACGAAATGGATCCGCAAACGCAGCCGCAAACGGCGACGGACGAGTTGGCCAACTTTTAATAAATACGTGCGTATTTTTGACATTCCATAAAAAAAAGAGCAACGTGCTAATAAAATCCTTTTAGAAATTAGGTCATTTAATTACAAATTTATAGAAAAGACTATACATTATGCGATATATGTTTTATCATCTTTTATATGCATATATAATATGTATGTTTCTCAGTGGAAATTGTAAAAAAAAACGTGGAGTACGTACGACTCCATTGTGGGCACTTCTAATTAGGTACATACGGCATGCGATACGGTTACGGCTGCGGTTCCGGCTGCGTTTTTCAATTGTGTTCCAGCAGTTATTCTCTTTGTTTTTAAAAAAGTAGTCTTGTACCTACCTACATCATCAGAGCTTGTATCGAATCGCATGAGTTCTGGCAACTCTGCCTTCGATGTTTTTATAAAAAGGACAGTAAAACGTAATAAAACTGAACGAAAGAGTGTGCTTGTTCTGCGAACAAGCAAATATAATTTAGTCTTAAGCAAGAACTCGTAGTCGACGGAATAAACGAAATGATAGTGGTTTTTTGTATATTTTTCCACTTGAAATTATGGTTTTTTTTTCTTATATTTAAAAGATGGTTTTTTACAGTCCGCTACGATACATTTGACCAGTGTCGAGCCGGATGGTACCAGTGTCGGGAAGGTACGAGAGAAATTAATCTAGTTTTAAAAAAAATCGGACGGTGAAAAGAAAAAAAATCGGATAGTGAAAGAAAAATCTGTGCTAATGCAGGACGAACGAAGTTCACCGTTCCGCAGGAGGAGGATGAAAACAAGGAATTATGAAGGGTAGTTGTAAGTGCCACAGCGCAGGAGGATGGTAAGAATTTGAAATTCATTAATAGTGGAATAAATTTCTTAAAAATTGAAGGTCAACTACCAAAAATCTCGTTTGCACATCTGGCAAACAACAAATTATACATATGTCATGCATCTATATGCATACATGGAGGGAAATCTTGGTTCAATTCCAAGCGACGGACAATTTCAGAAAGATTTCGTCTTGCCTGCGTGACAACTACAAATACTAAGTAAACGAAAGATCGAGAGAAAAATATGTATGTATGCATGAATTATTTTTCTTGTTGCGTCCGAGCGACATTAATAAAATGCACGACTGGGTCGCACGTACTTGCTCTGTGGGTGCAATAGTACGATGAAAACAAACTTTTCGATCAATGAGAACAACTCATTTTTGAAAAATTTGGTCAAACCTAAAAAATGTTGACTAAAACTGGAAAAACCGATATACGAAAGATAACGTTAAGAAACCTTTAATATTTAAAATTATGATGTCATCTTTTGGGTGTTGTAAATGATACAAATGTCCACTTATGGCCAAATTAATAATACTGTTAAATCAAATTTCCACTTTTATCATTTGTAGCCAAAAACTAAAAATGCAGTTTTCTTTGAAGTATTCTATATATGTTACATACAAAGTTACATACAAATCGTGGGGGGCCTTTTTTGAGTAAATTAGAAAAAACGAAAAAATTGGCCTAAAACTAATGGCTCTTTGTATAGGAGCCACCATTAAAAAAAAAGAAACTGAAAAAAAATTAATGCCATCTGATAGGAAGCTGAAAAAAAACTATACTAAACAAAATTTGAGTGAATTCGATGCAACCGTTGACAACTTATGGCCATTTAAAAAAAACCGTTAAGAGCAGATCTCCGTTATTTGCATTTTTAGCCAAAAGCTGAAAACGCAGTTCTCTTAAAAACACTAAAAGAATATAACACACAAAGTTTAATCAAAATCGTTAGAGCCATTTTCGAGCAAATTAGAAAAAACCAAAAAAAGTTGGCTAAAACTCAACGGCTCGTTGTATGGGAGCTACCATTTAGAAAGGCTTCAGTGAAAAATTTGCTAAACCATCCTATAGAAAACTATGGAAAACTATGTCAAACAAAGTTTGAGTCGATTCAATTAAGCCGTTTTGAACTTATGGCTATTTGAAAAAACCCGTTAAAACCTGATTTTCGTTACGGTGTTGCGGTAAATTTTACCACAACAAGTTTTGCCAGCCCATTTCCCCTTTAATAACTTTTTGTCCCACATTCCCTTCCTGTTGCGGCTCCAAAATACTCTAAAGAGTGCAATAGAAACCTGGTCCATCAGCCAGAGGACTGCTCTTTAAGTATTTTGGAAAAGTAACCAATCTAGGTTCCATCAGAGGTGTTGGACAGGAGGTCCACCTTATCTTACGAAAGGCGGAAGAGCCACTAAATCTTCGAGTTATCGACAGGAGGTCGAAAGAGCAGAAAGGCATGAAGATGACTCATGTCCAACGATGTGTGAACTATAATCACACCAACATAAATGTAGTATGGCCGAGTGCCCACCATAAAGTGTCGGACATCAAAGAAAAATCACAATGATGTGTTTTTCCCTTTCTAATATTTTCTGCGCGAAGGTCTACAAAATAAAGATTTGTCTTGTTTATAAATTCCACCATTTTAGTTGGAAAATGGTTTAGTTCTTTCCAACAAGAATATTCTCCTCAAAATAATTAATTTGGGCCGGTTTGGGCTGGGGACTTTGCGCGTTGTGTCGTAGTTTTTCACTTGCCTTTTTTTAAAATAAAATATAATTGACATGATACGGCTGAACACGTCCACTGAGCCTACGAGGATCGCATCCTCAACGCATAGGATCGCATGCAATGGTTGTATCACCGCTCTCAGTCGCACGTCTCTGCATAGATGGGCGAGATGCTGCTGCATGACTGAGACAAGAACACCACCACGCAAAAGATCCGAAGAGGATGGCTATATGGTCGGGGCAAAGTGGACAGGCCAAGCCTCCATTTTGGAAGGAATTCAATTTTGGATTTTGGAAAAGAAAGGAAGAAATTGCTGAGATTTTAAAAGAGAAGTGAAAAATGAGATTGTTTTACCGAGATTGAAATTAAAAGATAAAGGAGTAAACGATTGAGGAAATCGAGAAGTAAATTTTGAAGACATTTTTGAGAAGGATTTTCTTGTTGGCGGGATTTTACGAAGCTAAGTATTTTTGTGTCTGGTTGAGACCAGAAATTTTAGCTTGTCTATTGTTTGTTTAATTTGTTTTTAACTCGTTTTGCTTGTGACCCTATGTGGGGCAAACAAATTTAGTTGTGTAGGCCTTCGCTGAATTTTCGTTTTCTTCCCAAGATTGTAGGACTCGTGGCCTTTTTCTTTTGTACATTCCATTACCATTGTGATTTTCCTTTGTGTCACCGGGACACAAAACATTGTTCTTAGTTTTTATTTTTGTCAAAACTTATTCTTAGTTGCGAGAATTAGCCTTCTGCTAATCTCGAAACATCTTTGTTCTATTTTTTTTCTTTTTGTTGAAAAGACTCTGGGTTTTCGTCCAGGCCTTCTGCCAAGGTTTCCCAGACCAATCACTTTCCAATCAATAAAAGATTGCAACTTCCCATTGGGAATAATAATTCTTGTGGTTATATTGTTTAAATTGAAGACACTTTTCAGCTTTCATTTGGTAAGGCAAACTACCACAAAAGTTTCCTGGCGCCCACTTAAATCGAGTACACCCTGTACTCTATATACACATTATTTCAAGTCATCGTTTCTTTTTATTAATCGAGCGCGATTAATAAACATAACTGTTCTTATCGAACCCACTCCCAGCTGAGCTAACGGGAGACAGCACTGCAATTGCTGTCTGGCCAGGGATTATTTTTTTGTGTATCTCTTTTTTTTTATCCAACACACGCACCGGCGGCGTTTGACATTTCTTGTTCGTTTTCAATTCTTCTAATTTTGGTGGGGGCAAACACCCCCATTTATTCGGCTTAAAACAAGCTACAAATGAACTTAGTCTAACTTAAAACTAGGTTACTTATAGCTATGGGCGGGAATTTAGGTGGTTTAGGAGAAGAATTTCCAGATTCGAAGTACTTAAGTTGAAATCGAAACTGTCAACATTCATATTTGTTTCGTGAAGCATACGGGTTAGGGGTTCGTTTGAGCCATAGGAAGTACGGTGATAGGGAAGATGGAAAAGACGTGGGTTCCTGAGATTGCGTGGATTAGTATTAAAAGAAATGGAATTATAAAGTGTTTTACAGTCAACAGAACCAGAAACAAGTCGGTGAATGAAGAGGATATCGGCAATAATTCTTCGATCTTCAAGAGTGTTAAGATTAATGAGTTGAAGACGATCATTATAGGGGGGAAGTATGAGAGGGTTTTGCCAAGGTAAACCACGGAGGGCAAAACGGAGGAACCTTCTTTGAATGCTTTCAATTCTTGAGATATGGACACGTTGAAATGGAGACCAAACTTGAGAGGCATATTCAAGTAATGGTCTAACGAAGGTTATGTATAAAGAGCGGGTGACATAAGGATTAGTAAATTCTTTAGACCATCGTTTAACAAATCCAAGAGCTGAGTTGGATTTATGGATTAATTCATCTATGTGAGAGAGGAAGTTAAGCTCTCGATCGCACAACACACCAAGATCCCTGATTGAATTTACGATAGGTATAGATTGGTTGGAAAGGTAATAGTTACGGGGAGGCAGTACTGAGCGCTTACGAGAAAAGGTTATGGACTGGCATTTGCCTACATTCAACTCTATACAGTTTTTTTGACACCAAATTGAGAAATTATCTAGATCAAATTGTAATTGGGTTGAATGATTTGCTGAAGATATCGTTTTGAAAAACTTAGTATCGTCAGCATACAATGATATGTTAGAATGCTTTATGACAATTTCAATATCATTTATGGCAAGGATGAAAAGAAGAGGGCCTAAGTGACTACCTTGTGGGACACCCGAAGTGGCAATAAATGGGTTAGAAAGTGAATTCCTGAAACGCACTCTGTAGGAGCGTTGGCTTAGGTAAGAGGACAACCATTTTAAGGAGATAGGTTCAAACCCAAGGGTTGTTAATTTAAAGAGTATGAGGCGATGAGAAATTTTATCAAAGGCCTTACTAAAATCAGTGGTAATTACATCAACTTCTATTCCTGATTCAAGTGCAGAGAGAGAAAAAGACACAAATTCAATAAGATTGGTGGTCGTGGCTTTATACTTGAGAAATCCATGTTGCCTGGGGGATATTAGAGACCTGCAGCGGAAGCTGATAACTTCATAAATGAGACATTCGAAAATTTTTGGAATATAAGAAAGCTTTGCAATGGGACGGTAATTTTTAACATCATTCTTAGCGCCTTTTTTGTGAATCGGTGTTACAAATGATGTTTTCCATATTAAGGGAAATTCGCCTAGAGACAGAGATAAATTAAAGATTTGAGAAAGTGGAAGGGAGAGTGTTGAGAACATCTTTTTAGAAGAATTGCTGGAATGTTATCAGGCCCAACAGAAAATTCTTCACTCAGCTGACTTAATTTATTTTCAATAAGAGTTTCATCAATAGAAAGAGGAAAAAAAGGCCCAGTGGAAAAGTTTTGAAGGTACCTGAAATAAGTCTCGTCAGGTTGAAAAGACTCATCAGTGAAGGATTGTTTGAAAAATTTGGCAAACAAGTCAGATATCTCTTGGGGGTCATTTGATTTTTCACTTTCCAGGTAGAGGGAGGGAGGAAAACCATCAGACTTTCTCTTATAGTTGACGAACTGGAAAAATGACTTGGGATCATTTATTAGGTTGGATTGAGTTTCATTTAAATAGCGTACATAAAGGATATTGAAAAGTTCATTGAATTGGAGATAAATTCCAAGATAATTGGAATAGTCCGAGACGGATCGAGAACGAAGAAAACGTTCCCATAGCTTATTTCTCCTGTTTCTTAAAGAACGCAACTTCCGATTATACCAAGGCGGAGACGATGGTGATGTTCTACGCATTGAGGTTGGTACATTGAGCGAAATAGATTTATACAATTCTCAATAGAATGTATTAGTTGCATCATTGATAGAATTATTTGTGAAATTGAAGGATACATTACTAAGGTACTCATTTATTCCTCTGAAATTGGCTTTGTGAAAGTCGAAAGAAGGAGCAGAATTATCGGAGTTTATGATGGGACACTCTTTAAAAAGAGAAAGAAAAAGAGGGGGATGATAACTGTCAATCATTGAAAGGGGAATATTCCAAAGAGACACACTAGAGTTGTCTGGGTCTGTTGAGAAGATTAAATCGAGTTGTCTATTCATAAAGTTGGTGATACCACTTACTTGGAAAAGGCTTGAATCAGTAAGCCGATCAATGAATAGGCATTCTCTTGAAGCAGTTTGATCCGAGGTAATGAAATGTGATAAATCTTCCGATGCAATTTATTTTAAATGTGGAAGATTGAAATCACCAAAAAGAAGAATATCATCATGGGGGTCACTATTAATTAAGATTTGATCAACTGCATCTATAGCTAGTTGATATGATTCAATGGGCTGTCCAGGTAAAATGTAGCAATACATTACAAAGATAGTTTTTTGGGGAAGTTTAATCTTTATTGATATATAATCAATATTAGATGAGGAAGAAACTGATTGAAGCGATGAATCTAGGGTATTTTTAACGGCAATTAGCACACCTCGACAAGGGAAAACATTGGGCTCTTTGTTAAGGTCATCGCGAAAAACATTAAAGGAAGGTGGGAACAGTTCTTGGCTGTTGATGCTTGGAGTTAAGTTGGTCTCGGTTAGAACATAGATGTCGAAAGGAAGATCGTGAGATTGCTGTAAGACCTTATGGGTTTTCGAGCGAAGGCCTCTAACATTTTGAAAATAAAAAGTTAGAGGAAGTTTAGAAGGTAAATTAGGGACGAAAAAATTTGTTGTGGTCCGCCCTGGTCCTTTGGAGATGAGATATTCTATTGGAGCTGACAAATGAAGCATATGTAGAGAGGTCATTATCCACATCGAACGAGGTGAGATTTAGTTTATCATGAAAGCGGACAAAGATTTTTTTTAGTTCAGTATGATTGGTGGGAAGCCCTTCTTGATTAATAGAAACTATTAAATTAGTCCTTGTCACACCATTAACGCAGACATTATCTTTGTCGTGAAGATAAGCAAGGTGGAGGCGAACATTGGAATAGATTCGTTGCTCACGGAGGCGGGAGAGAACATAACGTCCATCATCGTTTTGATCAACGAGATGTTTAGTAAGCTTAGCAGTAGGGGGGAAAAGAGGATCAATGAAAGACGCTGACCTTGGGGATGGTTGAGAATCAAGAGGGGTAGGAACATGGGGATGAGTTCCAGGATAAGATTTGGATTGATATAAGGGAGAAGTAGAGGAAGAAGGATTGAGAGTCGGATAGGATTTGGTTTGTGCATTGAATTTAGGGTTAAGGGTATGTGAATGAATAAAGTTGGGATATAATTGATTAGGGTTCGCAGTCTGAGAAGCGGGCGGGGAGTGATGTGGAATGGTTTGAGAGAATTGTTCGCGGTTTTCATTGATGGACATGTTAGGATTGAGATCGAAAGATACACGCTTAACAGGGTTAGAAATGAAATTGTGTCGACTGAAGGATGGGAAAATGTTAGTTTTATAACTCCAGTTAGAGTTAGATCGAGGAAGAGTGGACTTAGGTGTTGGTTTTGCGTAAACAGGGTTTGGTTTAGGCTGAGTTTTATTTTTTAAATTTTTCCGGTTCGAGGATAAATGGATGGAATTTACATTAGTATTTTTAGATCTAAGATAATCTTGCTTATCTTCCCATTTAGTTATGATTATCTTTCCCAGTCGGAAAACATCATCAGTATGGGAGCAAAGAAGCCATTCGTATTTAGATGGAAAACTAATTTTGAAGTTGCTATGATGTCTGGAGCGAGGTGGCGAAATCTTCTGGCACTCGTTAAGGGTCATTGCAAAAGTACGGCTAAATAGTCTTCTTATCCAGGGGACATCAGCATCTACAGGAGCATTTGTGATGAAGAATGTCACACTCTCGGCATTGTTGTTTAACTTTCTTAGTCTGTTGTTCCATTCGGTTAGAGTCCACGTTGTGCCAAAGCGGTTTAAGGTAGGTAATGCAGGTGGTGTTGAGCTAGGTGAAAGTGTTGGTTGGTGAGTAGGTGATAAATTAAGTCCTGATTGAGGGTGAATTGCTGTAGCGGGAGTTGATGGCACTGCAGTGGTGATGGGAGGAAACAAAGGTTGTAGGCAAGCAGGTGCAGGTGGTGTAGCATCTTCAATAGCTGGTAAGGGAGCTGGTTGGCAAATAGAAGTATCCATAATTTCAGCCATTAAAGATGTGTTGTAAACAGAAGCTTTGGGTTGAAGGTGGATTCCGTCGATTTTGCAAGTGGCTGTCTGGATGTCGTCTGCAAGTAGTCCAATGCATAAACGGGTTTCGATGAGTTCGGTACTAATTGAGTTAATTGTACCAACGGCGTTTTCTAGCAGTGCGAGGGGTTGGCGAAGCCCGGGGATGACAATATTGGATGTACTTTGGAGATGACTGTCAAGATCAGAGCGGATTAAGCTAAGGTTTTCGTTAATGGATTCAAAGGAATTGGCATCACAAAAAGATTTAAGCATAGACGAAATTTCTAGTTTTAGTGATTCACAACGTTTATCAAAATTGTTAACGCGAGGTTCGTTCGTTATCAAGTCTGTTATAACAGAAAGTTGCTTATCAATTGAAGATAATTTTAAAACACAACGCTTATTTGAATTGTCAATAGTGTTGTTAAAATCGTCGAAGGCCTTAACCAAAAAATCATCCATTTTATGAAGCTGATTAATTGTACTTTTATGGTAGGAATTATTGTCAGCGAGGATAGGATTGAAGGCTCGTTTAAGTTCAGCGCTTATGCTTTCAGAGGGTGAATTGACCTGAGAACTGTCATTAATATTGTTAATTAAATTGGTTAATGCAGTCAATTGAAACTCAAGGGAGTTTAGCTTAGCTTCGACCGAGTTAATGTTTTCACTATTGCACTTTATCGCGAGAAAAACGTCCGAAAGGGATATTTTTTTACACTGATCACAAAGATACACAAAATGACTAGCGTATTCTTTAATGTATGTAGAAGACCTTTTGCTGAGTCCAATGCAAATTGGGTGGAATGATTTACCACAAATTCCTTTGCAAAAGAACCTTTCAGCAGTTTTGCTATCAAGGTCACAGTGGGCAGTATCACAACGATTAGTATCCATAGTTATTAATGTAGGTCACAAACAAAACAAAAGCAAAGGCGTAAGAAGCGAGGTGTAAACTTTATAAGGGAACGAGGGAAACGAAAGAAAATACAAAAAAATCGGCAAATGAGCGTGGTTTTTGATGACACAGGAAATTGAGCGAGCACACGTTTAATTAAATATTTTTTTTTTGGTTGAATGTTTTTTTTTTTGTTTTTTATTATTAAAAATAACTTAAACGGGGTCAGAAAAAAAAATCAATTAAATAATTGGGAAAAACGAAATATTATTGCGGAGCGAAAAGAAAATGCGACTACACTTGTTGAGGTTCAAACTTAATCTAGTTACCTACATACAGACCCACCTACAAAGTGAAACCCAGTTGCGGCTTTTGTTGACCTTGATAGGAAGGTTGTGAGTGGCAAAACGAATTATTGCCTAGAACTTTTTTTTGTGTGTCCAAGGGAATTAATCTGTTTTTTTTCTTTTTCTTTCTCTTTTAGATTTATTTTCGTAGTTAAATTATTTCGATATTTCTTTTTTGTATGAAAATTCATTGGAACGAAAAAGAATATCGAAAGTAGGTAGTTTGTTTACATTCATCTCTTTTGAGTTGAGAATATAGTGTCGTCACACTCCAACTCGTAGTTTTGATTTTTTTTGACAGTTGGTCAAAAACATTTTATTTTGATTTAAGTGTTGCCCCTTTTATATTTTTTTATAATATTTAGGGAAAACATTTTAATCGTGTTGCACATCGCCGTGGTGCATTCATTTGTTTATTTCTTTTTGAATAAATATATTCGCGTATTAGTTTTGGATTCGGGTAACCCTAATAGTTTAGTTTTAATTCGTTTAAATATAGTTTGTCGCGATTGTGGTGTGTTTCGTTTGTTTTTGTTCTCATTAGAAAATATATTCCTAGCAATTGGCGCTCCAATCAGTGGGGCTTGTTTTGGAAAAATCATCGGAGGTCTTGTTTTTGGAATTCTGTCTTGTGTGTCCTGTGTTGGTGAAAGTGGTTTAGGGAAGTGTCTTTTATATATTTCTTTCATTAAAAAGATATTTTACTTGGTGTTTTTTTTTCATTATCTAGGTACCTACATACAGACCCACCTACAAAGTGAAACCCAGTTGCGGCTTTTGTTGACCTTGATAGGAAGGTTGTGAGTGGCAAAAGGAATTATTGCCTAGAACTTTTTTTTTTGTGTCCAAGGGAATTAATCTGTTTTTTTTCTTTTTCTTTTTCTTTTAGATTTATTTTCTTAGTTAAATTATTTCGATATTTCTTTTTTGTATGAAAATTCATTGGAACGAAAAAGAATATCGAAAGTAGGTAGTTTGTTTACATTCATCTGTTTTGAGTTGAGAATATAGTGTCGTCACACTCCAACTCGTAGTTTTGATTTTTTTTGACAGTTGGTCAAAAACATTTTATTTTGATTTAAGTGTTGCCCCTTTTATATTTTTTTATAATATTTAGGGAAAACATTTTAATCGTGTTGCACATCGCCGTGGTGCATTCATTTGTTTATTTCTTTTTGAATAAATATATTCGCGTTTTAGTTTTGGATTCGGGTAACCCTAATAGTTTAGTTTTAATTCGTTTAAATATAGTTTGTCGCGATTGTGGTGTGTTTCGTTTGTTTTTGTTCTCATTAGAAAATATATTCCTAGCAATTGGCGCTCCAATCAGTGGGGCTTGTTTTGGAAAAATCATCGGAGGTCTTGTTTTTGGAATTCTGTCTTGTGTGTCCTGTGTTGGTGAAAGTGGTTTAGGGAAGTGTCTTTTATATATTTCTTTCATTAAAAAGATATTTTACTTGGTGTTTTTTTTTTCATTATCTAGGTACCTACATACAGACCCACCAACAAAGTGAAACCCAGTTGCGGCTTTTGTTGACCTTGATAGGAAGGTTGTGAGTGGCAAAAGGAATTATTGCCTAGAACTTTTTTTTTTGTGTCCAAGGGAATTAATCTGTTTTTTTTCTTTTTCTTTTTCTTTTTCTTTTAGATTTATTTTCTTAGTTAAATTATTTCGATATTTCTTTTTTGTATGAAAATTCATTGGAACGAAAAAGAATATCGAAAGTAGGTAGTTTGTTTACATTCATCTGTTTTGAGTTGAGAATATAGTGTCGTCACACTCCAACTCGTAGTTTTGATTTTTTTTTGACAGTTGGTCAAAAACATTTTATTTTGATTTAAGTGTTGCCCCTTTATATTTTTATAATATTTAGGGAAAACATTCTAATCGTGTTGCACATCGCCGTGGTGCATTCATTTGTTTATTTCTTTTTGAATAAATATATTCGCGTTTTAGTTTTGGATTCGGGTAATAGTTTAGTTTTAATTCGTTTAAATATAGTTTGTCGCGATCGTGGTGTGTTTCGTTTGTTTTTGTTCTCATTAGAAAATATATTCCTAGCAATTGGCGCTCCAATCAGTGGGGCTTGTTTTGGAAAAATCATCGGAGGTCTTGTTTTTGGAATTCTGTCTTGTGTGTCCTGTATTGGTGAAAGTGGTTTAGGGAAGTGTCTTTTATATATTTCTTTCATTAAAAAGATATTTTACTTGGTGTTTTTTTTTTCATTATCTAGGTACCTACATACAGACCCACCTACAAAGTGAAACCCAGTTGCGGCTTTTGTTGACCTTGATAGGAAAGTTGTGAGTGGCAAAAGGAATTATTGCCTAGAACTTTTTTTTGTGTGTCCAAGGGAATTAATCTGTTTTTTTTTCTTTTTCTTTTTCTTTTAGATTTATTTTCGTAGTTAAATTATTTCGATATTTCTTTTTTGTATGAAAATTCATTGGAACGAAAAAGAATATCGAAAGTAGGTAGTTTGTTTACATTCATCTGTTTTGAGTTGAGAATATAGTGTCGTCACACTCCAACTCGTAGTTTTGATTTTTTTGACAGTTGGTCAAAAACATTTTATTTTGATTTAAGTGTTGCCCCTTTATATTTTTATAATATTTAGGGAAAACATTTTGACCACTTTTTTTTTCAGTGAATTTTTTTTTGTTTTTAAATTTTTAATCTTTAATTAATTAAGTGATTTTAATTTTTTACTACTTTTGGAAAAGGTATTTTTTTAATCAATTTAGAGTTTACTTTGGGGAATTATTTTTTTTTGATTTTATTTTTTTTTTCTCGGTTTTGAGTTTTGTTTTTTTTGTTTCTGTTTGGAAAAATGGATGTTAGTCAGATTAATAGACTGACTCAGGACGAGATTTCGTATGAAATAGAGAGTAGGGGCTTGACTGTAGGGACGGTGGAGGAGATGCGCAAGACGCTTAGGGCCGCATTAAAACTTCAGCGCAGGGCTTCTTTTGTAGCTCCGGCCTACCCATTCACTTTCGATGTGGATCAGGTGGCCGTAGAGAATAAATTAGGAGAAATTTCGAAACTATTAGAAAATCCTTCGAAGTCGGAAACTTCGAAGGAGTATCTTAAAATTTTAACGAAGATTGAGTGGGGGTTAAGGAGAATGGATAGGTCGGTCCCTGAAAATGAATCGCAGGAGAAGTGTAGATTAGGGCTTAAAAATAAATTAATAATGGCTTTGGCAGATTTAGATGATGATGATGATGATGATGACGATGAGGATGAAGATAAAGAAGAGGAAGAAAAGGAAGAAGAGGTAGAAGTAGTAGATAGACAGGGACCGAAATCGAAAAAGAGTTCAGTGGGAAAGGAACTTGACAGTGAAAGTGAACCAGGGAGAAGTAAGTCGGTGAACACTTCTGCCAGTGCATCGACAGTTATAGGAGAGGCAGACAATAGGAGTGAGGATAGAGGGGGGCAAGTAGTGAATGTAGTGAGTGCAGAAAAGTTTCAGAACTTGGCAAAGTGGGATGTGAAGTTCACTGGGGAGCGCTGTGGTGCCTCAGTGAACTCATTCCTAGAAAGAGTTGAGGAGTTGAGACAGGCTAGAGGGGTTTCAGAAAACCAACTTTTTAAGGCAGCGGTCGAGCTTTTCGTAGGAAAAGCTTTAATTTGGTTTAGGGCGATTAGGATTTCGGTTGGTTCGTGGCAAGAACTTGTCAAGGAGTTGAAACTTGAATTCTTGCCACCGAACTATGATGATCAGCTTCTCGATGAGATTAGGCGTCGTACACAAGGCAAAGATGAATCCATCGGAGTCTATGTGGCGACAATGCAGAATTTGTTTGGTAGGTTAACCGATCAAATCTCAGAAGGTAGGAAGCTGTCAATGATTCAAAGGAACTTGACACCTTTCTACCAAACTCAACTTGGTTTGGCTAAGCCAAGTTGCGTTTCGGATTTGGTTGCTTTAGGTAGGAATTTAGAAGCGGTTAGGGCGAATGTGGAAGCGTATGTTCCACCACCTAGTGGTAGGAATAATAGGACTTTGCTAGAGCCGGATATAGCATATGTAGGTTTTGATTCTTCTGAGGTTTTGGTTGTTTCGGACAACAACCCAACTTCTAATCAGGCCCAATCTTCAAACCAACCCCGACCTTTGTCTAGTATTAGGTGTTTTAATTGCAATGGATCAGGCCATTATGCAAATAGGTGTTCTGCTCCTAGGTGTTGTTTTGGTTGTGGCGCTGCAGGCGTCTCTAGACAGAATTGTCGTAAGTGTTCGGGAAATGGGCAACGGACTCCTGCGCCAGCAGGGCGGGAGGTCCGAAGACGTTGACAGGGTTGCCTGCTGGTAACCAGTCGGCGGATTTAATTCATTTAGGGTTTACTCTGGAGGCAAACGGTAATGATAGGAGACCATTTTAGAGCGTTAGTGTTTATGGTTCTAAATTTTTAGGTTTATTAGATTCAGGAGCTTGTCGAACCATAATAGGTAGGGATGCCTGGTCAATGATAGGAAATTTAGGGCTTTCTTTGAAAAAAGACTCTGTTCACTGCGTGTGTTTGGCAGATGGAACAAGAGTTGAAGTTTTAGGAGTACTCTCTCTTCCAATTATAGTTGAGGATAGGGCAGTGTTAGTTGACTGTTTGGTCATCCCTTCATTGCCACATACAGTGATTCTCGGCGCAGATTTTTGGGCGCTGTCGGGTATCGTCCCGGATTTAAGATCACGGATGTGGACTTTTTCGGAGCAGGACAGTCCTGTTTCGATATGTTCGATTACAGAACGATCTGAGTTGAGTGTTAGGGATATTGAAACATTAGAAGAGTTTATAGGAGAATCTTTTAGGAAAATGCCTGAAGGCTTAGGGTGTACCACTTTAGTTAAGCACAAAATTAGGACGTCGGCGGAACCGATAAAACAACGGTATTATCCGGTTTCCCCGGCAATGCAGGAGCATATCGATAGGGAACTAAATGAAATGTTAGAGGCAGGAGTTATTGAGAGATCGACAAGTGCTTGGTCGTCTCCAATACTTTTAGTTAAAAAGAAAGACGGCTCCTATAGATTCTGTGTGGATTATAGGAAGCTCAATAAGGATACCGATAGGGATGCTTATCCACTTCCGTATATTAATTCAATTTTAGATAGGCTTCGGGGTGCTAAGTTCTTGTCTTCTTTAGATACCAAGTCAGCGTATTGGCAGATACCAATGGAGGAAGAATCTTAGCCCTTTACTGCTTTTATGGTACCTGGGAGGGGTCTGTTTCAGTTAAGGAGAATGCCTTTCGGTCTGCATAACTCACCGGCGACTTGGCAGAGGCTTATCGACACAATTTTGGGTGCCGACCTGGAGCCATTTGTCTTCGTCTATTTAGACGACATCATCATCATTTCAGAAACTTTCGAGAAACATCTCGAAATTCTGAATGAGGTGATGAAAAGGTTGAGTGAGGCAGGATTAAAAGTGAGTAGGGAAAAATGCAACTTCTGCATGCCCTCTCTTAAATTTTTAGGTTATATAGTGGATCGAAATGGGTTACATGTAGATCCAGAAAAAGTGGAAAGCATGGTTAGGATTCCAGCACCGAAAAATATTAAAGAAGTTAGGAGTTTTATAGGGACAGTTTCGTGGTACCGTCGTTTTGTACCAAATTTTGCTAAATTGCTTAGGCCCTTGTCAGATTTGCTGAAAAAGAATAAAAAGTTCATTTGGAGTCAGGAATGTGAGGATAGTTTTAGAAAGGCAAAGGAGTGTTTGGTGACAGCACCTATACTCACTTGCCCAGATTTCAAGCGACCATTTGTCGTTCAAACAGACGCGTCAGATTACGGTATCGGTGCGGTTCTTTCACAGAACTTTGATGAGGGAGAAAAGGTTGTCTGTTACCTTAGTAGGTCGTTAAATCGTAATGAAAGAAACTATAGCACAACAGAGAAAGAATGCTTGGCTGTACTTTGGGCTATTAAGAAGTTGCGCCCGTATATCGAAGGTGTTCGGTTTACGGTTGTGACGGATCACTATTCCTTGGTATGGTTAACCAATCTTAAAGATCCACAGGGTAGGTTGGCTCGTTGGGCCATTAGGTTACAGCAGTTCGACTTTGAAATCATTCACCGCAAGGGCAAAGAGCATGTAGTTCCGGATATGCTTTCTCGAGGAGTGCCACAGTTGGGTGGTATCTCAGATGAGGATTTAGACCCTTGGGTGACAAAAATGATTTCTTCAGTCAACACAAATCCGCTTAGGTTTCCAGCTTGGAGGGTTGAACAAGGCAAGTTGTTCAAACTGGTGAAGCCAAATCATGTCGTAGTACATGAAACTAATCAGGAGTGGAAGAGAGTGATAGGAAAAAATGATAGATTAGGTATTTTACAGGAAAACCATGATAGTCCATTAGCAGGACACATGGGGGTTAGAAAAACGTTCGCCAGAGTAATGGCAAAATTTTACTGGCCAAAAATGAGGGCCGATATAACCAGGTATGTTAGGAATTGTAAAGTTTGCCAACAGGTAAAGCCGGTGAATGATAGGCCAGCTGGTTTGATGACGGAGAGGGTAGGAATCAAATCACCATGCGAGATGGTTTGTATAGATCTGGTAGGTCCACTTCCTAAGTCGAGTAGGGGTTTTACATACATTTTGACGGTAGTGGATTACTTTTCAAAGTTTCCACTACTCTTTTCGCTGAGTTCGGCTACGGCCAAATCAATTTGTAGGGAATTAGAAGACAATGTCTTCCTTCTTTTCGGCATTCCCAAGGCGATCGTTTGTGACAATGGTCCTCAGTTCCGTTCCAAGGAACTGAAAACGCTTTGCCAGGCGTACGCTTCTGAATTAAAGTTCACAGCCCATTATCATCCGCAAGCGAATCCTGCCGAAAGGATAAATCAAATCATTAAGACGACGTTGAGGGCTTACGTCGCTGAAAACCACAGAGTGTGGGATTCACAGCAGCAGAAGGTGGCGTGCGCGATTCGCACGTCACAACATGAGGTTTTAGGAGTTTCTCCTTACTATGCAAATTTTGGAAGGGATATGGTGACTTCTGGTCGAGAAGTTCCATTAGTAGAAGATAGCTCTGAAACGGTTCAAGATCAGGTCGAGATCGAGAATCGTTTCAAAGAGCTTAGAGACGATATTTTAAAAAAATTACAGGCAGCTTCTAAGAGATCTGCCCAAGCCTACAATCTTCGACGGCGGGATGTTCAATATCACCCCGGCGAACTTGTATGGCGTAGAAATTTCTCGTTGTCGGATGCCGCGAATTATTACGCCGCGAAATTAGCACCGAAGTTTGTCGGTCCGTTTAGAATTAAAAAGCGTTTGTCACTTTGGACTTACTTGCTTGAAGATAGTAATTGTAAAGATCGCGGAACTTGGAATGTCAAGGATTTAAAACCGTATACCGACGCATCCGATTAGTAAAGTAACGTAGCTTGATTTTTTTTTGTTCTTATAATTTACATTTTGGTCTTAAATTTAATTTCTCGCTTACTTTGAGTATTTGATTTTTGATAATATTTTTTTTAATTTTTTTGTTTTGATTTGGTTTTACTGTTGTTATTTATAATTAACATTTACATTGTTTTTAGTTTTTTTTGATGGAAAATAATACCTTTTTCTTTTCCCGGGCACATCTTTGGAAATGTGTTACAATTCTAACGAATTGTAAGTACATTTCCTAGGAGGTGAGGGTGGGATTTGTTGCGGTAAATTTTACCACAACAAGTTTTGCCAACCCATTTCCCCTTTATTAACTTTTTGTCCCACATTCCCTTCCTGTTGCGGCTCCAAAATACTCTAAAGAGTGCAGTAGAAACCTGGTCCATCAGCCAGAGGACTGCTCTTTAAGTATTTTGGAAAAGTAACCAATCTAGGTTCCATCAGAGGTGTGGGACAGGAGATCCACCTTATTTTACGAAAGGCGGAAGAGCCACTAAATCTTCGAGTTGTCGACAGAAGGTCGAAAGAGCAGAAAGGCATGAAGATGACTCATGTCCAACGATGTGTGAACTATAATCACACCAACATAAATGTAGTATGGCCGAGTGCCCACCATAAAGTGTCGGACATCAAAGAAAAATCACAATGATGTGTTTTTCCCTTTCTAATATTTTCTGCGCGAAGGTCTACAAAATAAAGATTTGTCTTGTTTATAAATTCCACCATTTTAGTTGGAAAATGGTTTAGTTCTTTCCAACAAGAATATTCTCCTCAAAATAATTAATTTGGGCTGGTTTGGGCTGGGGACTTTGCGCGTTGTGTCGTAGTTTTTCACTTGCCTTTTTTTAAAATAAAATATAATTGACATGATACGGCTGAACACGTCCACTGAGCCTACGAGGATCGCATCCTCAACGCATAGGATCGCGTGCAATGGTTGTATCACCGCTCTCAGTCACACGTCTCTGCATAGATGGGCGAGATGCTGCTGCATGACTGAGACAAGAACACCACCACGCAAAAGATCCGAAGAGGATGGCTATATGGTCGGGGCGAAGTGGACAAGCCAAGCCTCCATTTTGGAAGGAATTCAATTTTGGATTTTGGAAAAGAAAGGAAGAAATTGCTGAGATTTTAAAAGAGAAGTGAAAAACGAGATTGTTTTACCGAGATTGAAATTAAAAGATAAAGGAGTAAACGATTGAGGAAATCGAGAAGTAAATTTTGAAGACATATATGAAAAGCTGAGGGTTGAGTCGTCAGCAAAACAATTTAATGGATTAGAAGTCACAGACAAGAGATCATTTATACAAATGAGAAAGAGAGTCGGAGACAGAACGGAGCCCTGGGGCACACCAGCATTTATTTTGTGGAGATCAGACTTGAAACCGTCTAATACAACTTGTATTGATCGGTCCAGAAGATAGCTTCTAATCCAACGAATAAGAGTATCATCGATACCAAATGCACGCATTTTCGATAAAAGAGCTTCATGCCAAACTCTATCAAATGCCTTTGAAATATCAAGCGCAATAATCTTGCTTTCGCCAAAGCGATGCACAGATTTGTTCCACTGTTCGGTGAGATATGCCATCAGATCACCAGTGGAACGATTGCTGCGAAAGCCGTATTGCCGGTCATTTAAAAGCTCCCGATCTTCGAGATATTTCTTCAGCTGACGATTTATCAGCGTTTCCATGACCTTGGAAAGAAGGGACGTAAGTGCAATTGGTCGGTAGGAGGAGGGGGAGGAGGAGTCACCTTTTTTTGGGACGGGCTGGACAAATGCTGTTTTCCATCTACTAGGAAAGATTCCTGAACGATAGGAGCGATGAAAAAGCTTACGCAGTGGTTTTGCCAGCGATGAAGAACACTTCTTCAGAAGAATAGGGGGTATACCATCCGGGCCAGCGGATTTGTGTATATCAAGATCTTGAAGTACTCTTGCTACTGTACGAGTGCGGAAAAATATATGTCCCATAGAAAAATTAACGTTCTCAAGTACAGGAGGGGCATTGTTGCTTGCAGGCAACGTAGAACTTGCAGCAAA
Source organism: Platycheirus albimanus (assembly GCA_916050605.2). Classification (NCBI taxonomy): domain Eukaryota; kingdom Metazoa; phylum Arthropoda; class Insecta; order Diptera; family Syrphidae; genus Platycheirus; species Platycheirus albimanus. The sequence goes on from OU696696.1 coordinate 188,399,019, forward strand.
ATGAGCTGCGAGCACATCCGCCTTCTCTGAAGAGCTGACAATAGGTTTATCGTCGACGATGAGCGTTGGAACTGATGATGACGTTGAGTTCTTGACGTTTTTTACAAATGACCAGAAGTTTTTACTGCCTTTGGGACATTGCAGAATTTTTTGCCGTAACTTCTGGTCATGTAAAAATTTCGTTTTGTGTATAACGGAGTTGCACGAGTTCCTAACTTGTTTGTGTTTCTTCCGATTTTCCTCAGTTGGGTTGGCTTTGTAGGATCGGAAGCTTACTTCTTTCAACCTGATAGCTTCTTTACACTCTTCGGAAAACCAAGACTTTTCTTTTGGTTTGATACATTTTGTTCTGTGAGGGACAAAAGTTCTCATTCCAAGAAAAATCACTTCTGTAATCATTTCAGCACTGGCATCAATGTCATTATCGAGGAAGCATAATGACCAGTTAAAGTTGCAAAAGAAATTATTCAGACCGTCCCAGTTGGCTTTCTCGTATTGCCAAACGGTCCTAGTGGGAATTTTTTCTTTAACTGGATGGTTGGAGATCGAGAAATTAGTTGAAATGACACAATGGTCCGAGGTGCCAAATGGAGAAGTTACTTTAATAGTATATTTATCAGGATGGGAAGTAAGGAACAAGTCAAGAGTATGGGCGGAATGCCCATCAACATCCGGTATACGAGTAGGCTCATCGACAAGCTGGGTAAGATGGTTATACTCAGCAAAGATCTCGGTATACCTTCCTTCGAGTGTTGTCTGGCCAGAATATCGGAGCCAACTTGAATTGTGTACATTGAAGTCGCCCGTAATCACGACTTCAGTGTGAGGACAATGGGAAACAATTCGGGAAATTGAATCTGACAAAACATCTAACTCATCACAGGTAGACATGCTGTCAAGATTCGGACTCCTGTAAAGAAAACAGTAATGAATGATATGCTTGCGGACAGTGAATTTGAGCCACAGGAAATTAAAGTTCGTATTAGAACAATGCCCATATTGAGGAAGGCTCTGGCAAGCAATATCATTCCTAACATAAACGACAAGACCATGGTGGGAAAAAAGTAATGGCACTAAGTTATATCCAAACAAACAAAATTCTGATAAATCAGTATTCTGTCCAACCTGGGTTTCACTTAATGCCAAAACAGCTGGCCTGTATTGCACAGTATGGGCGTACACAGAAAAGAAATTCTTTCTTAGCCCACGAACATTTGAATATACAACACAAAAATCACTTACCATTTTGAAAAACTAAACACAAAAGATTCAACTTTGACGAAACTAATTTCAGCCGTGCAGTATACGCCCAAATTAATTCCAATTATAAACAAACTGTCCTAGGTGTTATGCCCATAAAACAATTTGCAAACGGGAATTAATATAGACAAAAAACACGAAAGAAATATACATCAAATGCTGCTCACCATCCAATGCAAAACCTCTTGCGATAAGCCTCACAAGAGGCTTGCATTGCATAGAAAGCAACAGTTATGGGTGGCGTGGGTCGAGAGGATGGGTATTGTTGGATGCTGTGCTGCGAATGCGAGCGAGGTTTGGAGTTTGGTGTATATTTTTTTTTCTTTTTCTTTTTCACTGGATTATTCTATTTTTTTTTTTTTTTTTTTTTTTTCTTGTTTTGGGTAACGTAAAGGGCTGAATTTAATTTCTCATCTGGTTGAGACCAGAAATTTTAGCTTGTCTATTGTTTGTTTACTTTGTTTTTAACTCGTTTTGTTTGTGACCCTATGTGGGGCAAACAAATTTAGTTGTGTAGGCCTTCGCTGAATTTTCGTTTTCTTCCCAAGATTGTGGGACTCGTGGCCTTTTTCTTTTGTACATTCCATTACCATTGTGATTTTCCTTTGTGTCACCGGGACACAAAACATTGTTCTCAGTTTTTATTTTTGTCAAAATTTATTCTTAGTTTCGAGAATTAGCCTTCTGCTAATCTCGAAACATCTTTGTTCTATTTTTTTTCTTTTTGTTGAAAAGACTCTGGGTTTTCGTCCAGGCCTTCTGCCAAGGTTTCCCAGACCAATCACTTTCCAATCAATAAAAGATTGCAACTTCCCATTGGGAATAATAATTCTTGTGGTTATATTGTTAAAATTGAAGACACTTTTCAGCTTTCATTTGGTAAGGCAAACTACCACACAAGTTTCCTGGCGCCCACTTAAATCGAGTACACCCTGTACTCTATATACACATTATTTCAAGTCATCGTTTCTTTTTATTAATCGAGCGCGATTAATAAACATAATTGTTCTTATCGAACCCACTCCCAGCTGAGCTAACGGGAGACAGCACTGCAATTGCTGTCTGGCTAGGGATTATTTTTTTGTGTATCTCTTTTTTTTATCCAACACACGCACCGGCGGCGTTTGACATTTCTTGTTCGTTTTCAATTCTTCTAATCGTGTTGCACATCGCCGTGGTGCATTCATTTGTTTATTTCTTTTTGAATAAATATATTCGCGTTTTAGTTTTGGATTCGGGTAACCCTAATAGTTTAGTTTTAATTCGTTTAAATATAGTTTGTCGCGATCGTGGTGTGTTTCGTTTGTTTTTGTTCTCATTAGAAAATATATTCCTAGCAACGGCCATTTGAGCCAAAAACAAAAAACGCAGTTTTGTTCGAAATACATAAAGTTAGCTAAATTTTGAGTTTAATCAAAATCCTTAGAGCCGTTTTCGAGAAAATCCAAATTGAAAAAAACCGTTACTTGAAAGGTACCAGTTTGAGCCGGGCTAAAACGAAATAAAAAAAACCTCGACAATGGTTTTTCTTCAAACTGCTATCTATGAAGTTTGAAGAAAATCCGTCAAGCCGTTTAGGCTGTAGCATGACGTGAAAAAGCGCACATCCGCACATCCGCACAGACGCACAGACAGACCGACGGACGGTATGGCGAAAACCACTTGTTTGGGCTTCTCTATCATCGTAATGTCATGTTTGATTAAAACCGATTTTTTTTTCTGCACGAAACCAATACTTGCCCTATAGAGCAAGTAAAAAACAAAAACACACGAAAGAATAATCGAGAAGGTATATCTCAACCCTTGCATGTCGCACGACTACATGCATATACATAGTTCAGTATATAAGAAAGACGAAAGAAAGAAAAATTCTTTACATAAGCTGGCTACGCAGCAGCTGTGGTTATGGTTTTCTTTTTTCATGAGTGTATGTAACTCATTATAGTCGTAATTCTATTGGTGAACGCTACGCAAGTGCAAAAAAAAAAAAAAAAAAAAAAAACAAACAATAACAAAGAAAAAACAACAAACAATAATAACAACGAGTTTATTACAATTTTTTACTTGCGATTATAGGTACTATAAGGCAAGTTATGGATTCGTGCAAAAAAATTTTTTTGAGATGACAATCACACATGACATTACAATGATGGAGAAGTCGAAAAAAGTGGGTCTGGAAATTCCGTCCGTCTGTCTGGCTGTCTGTCTGTCTGTCTGTCTGTCTGTCTGTCTGTCTGTCTGTCTGTCTGTCTGTCTGTCTGTCTGTCTGTCTGTCTGTCTGTCTGTATGTCTGTTCGCGCCTCTAGACCCTAAACGGATGGGCCGATTTGCTTCAAATTTGGTATTTATGATTTATTTGGCCGTCCCTCGGAAATTTTTTTAAATTTTTGCTCTAGACCCAAAAATAATGGCACCTGCCATACAATCGTGAAGAAAAAAATTGATTTTCTCAAAAACGGCTCTAACGATTTTGATAAAACTTTCAGAATACTATATTTGTAAGACAATCTATCTTTTGGTTAGAAAAGATTTTTCAAACTTTTTCTTATAACGGTACCTCTCATAGAACCAGTATTTTAAAATCAAATTTTCTCGTAAACTATTTATCCGATTTTAATAAAATTTTGGGCACAGGAAGTCATTCATAATTTCATTGATATGGCGTTTCAAAATTTTGAAAAACTTTTTTTTTGATTTTTTATAATTTAAAAAAAAAAAAATTTTGGTTTTCGAAATATGTTGGAAACGGGTATATTGATTGTTTTTTTTTATTATTTTTTCAAATGTAAACTACAGATTGTCATATACTTACATACTCAAATAAATTTCAAAATATTTTTTGGAAAAGTTTTTCAAAAATAACCTTTTAAAAAAAAAACTGGTCGAACGATTTTCAATATTTTTTTTCCTAGATTAACATATAGCTTTGAAATTTTATTGCATACTCAGTTTTTCCGAGAAAACTCTTAAACTAATTTAAGAAATAAAAGAAATAAGGCCATATTTCAAAATTTGGCCTTATTTCACTTTGTAATTGTGAAAGAGGTCCATATTTCAACATATGGCCTCATTTCACTTTGACGAAGTGAAATAAAGCCAAAATGGCCTTATTGCGGTTTAAGTTTATAGTTGGCCTTATTTAACTTTCAGCAAGTGAAACAAAGTCTAATGTGCGGGTGGATTTTGATGATATTTCCAAATAAAATATATCTAAAACGAAATTTCTCCCATTACACCTTATAGTTTTGATTGCCTGATTACACATTTCTTCATTATTATAGTTCAGTTGAGAAAACAGCCTTCATTTTAAGTGACAGTTAAATGTAACAAGAAATTTAATGAGCAGTATTTTATTTGTATTTGATTTAAATAAGTAGTTGAAGTCAGTTGAAAGAGATTTTATTTGAGAAAGATTGAGAAGAATTTGAAAGAGATTTGATATGAGAATGATTTGGAAAAATTGCGAAAGATGTAAGAATATTGAAGGCTGGAAGGTGAATAGTAAGGCAGTTTGTTGGGAGGCATTTAAAACATTTACGTATTCAAAAAACAAAAAACGAAGGTGGAGAGAGAAGATAATTCTATTCAAGATTAATAATCTGAATTAGAATAGAGAAAGACAAAATTAAAATCAAGCAAACACTTATTAGGGATATTTATTTATGCATTCTTTAGGGCACACGCAACTACAGCAATATAGTTTTATTTCTTTTTTTTATTATTTTTATATTCACATATTGGGAAACATAGCAGTAAGCACCTACTGTGAATCATTTTTTTATTATATTCGTGTGCACATATGGGAAATATATTGCTTAAGTACCAATGGCAAAAATTAACTTTTTTTTTCTTCTTTTTCTCGTTAAACTACATTATACTAATGTTTTTCCTTTCTCATTATTAAATCAACTACGAAAGATGAATAAAAAGCAGAGACGAAGGAAGGGTCGAAAGCCCAACGGAAGAACGCAATGAAAAACGACGAAAGAACGGAAGAGCTGGCTAACCACCAGTATTTGTTTGAGAAGGCGATCCACTCAATAAGCAGGATGAAAGCCTTTACGGAGGCGGAAGGATTCGAGCAGGCCTCTATTGAGATGTTAGAGGTCCGGATGGAGATGCTTACCAAAACCTGAAAGCAATTAAGAGAACATGAGGAGAAGATTGCTACCAAGGAGGACCTCCTAATTAAAATGGAGGTAGAACGAAAGACCGCGGAGGCAGAGAATGAATTCTTTGCCGCTTCTGCAGCTATACAGAGAAGGACGAAAGAACTAACGCTGACGGGAGCAGGAAAAGAAGGCCCACCTATTGCTGTGCAGGTAAATCTCCCGTTTTCCCAACGCAGTATCGAAAAGACGTGGGGAAGTTTGGAAGTTTTGATGGAAGCTTTACTAAGTGGCAGGGCTTCCACGATCTTTTTGTAGCGGCCGTTCATGAGAACGACAAGATATCTCCGGCCTACAAAGCATCGCTGACGGGGAAGGCATTAAGAGACCTAGGCGAATGGCAGCTCACAGAAAATAACTACTGTGAAGCATGGAGCAGGATGTGCCAAGTGTACAGCAAAAAATACGTTACTTGCAGGGAGCTCCTGAGGAAGTTCTTCTCGCTTCGACCATTAGAAGGACCACCGAAGGCGGGCGCTCTACAGAGAATGTCCAATGTATGCTATGAGACGCTAAGACAGCTGGTTGCCCAAGGTGTCCCGACTGAACACTGGGATATGATTTTAGTAAATGTCCTTCATGATTATATAATTTTAATCCCGAAATAAAAGTGTTAGTAAGGGAAGATAAAATGTTTGTCAACAAAAACTTTTTTCGTTGGAGTTCTATGCGAGGATTTGTGCACAACAACATGGATGCAATTCAAGCTTTAAATGACATTTACCAAGCCGATCTGAATCAACACCTGTCGTCTCTTCTTGACGTAACATGACAACACCAGCTGAAGTTATCCGTCAAAATCAGAGAGAAGATACTTATAGAGAGATGCAACTTCGACGATGGCTCTCTTTTAGCCTACAAGCTGCGATTCGGCCAGCAACTTGCATCTGTTAAACTCCATATAAAAAAAATGTGGGGACAATACAGATGCAAGTTGCTGTACTTATTCACCATGTCGGGAAAATGTCAGATGTAGTCAGCTGTTGGGTTATGTTCAGGAAATATGAGTTTCAGAATAATTTTTATTTGCTCTATATTAAAAAAAGTGTTCCATTGGGATTTAGTATTTTAAGTTAATTTACAACAGAGATATAGAATTAATTCTAGTTTAAGCCAGATGGAGCCACATTACTTGCAGATAATAAAAACATTCGTGAAAATAAATTATGGTAGTTCTACCAAATGAGAACTCTGAGATTTTGTAATTGGAACAAAAATCGAAAAATGTTTGTATTCGATATCTCACTCAGCTCTTTTGACAGCTGTCAGTGTTTGTTATTTGTATTCTTTTATGGCGCGAAAAAGTTGGAAATCAAAATTGATGGTGTTTTTATACTAAGTTTTCATTAGAGCCGAAATGAGGTCATTTGGAAATTTGCTAAAAAATGTGTTTTCATCTTAGTTTGTGTATTTTGTTTGACACATGATTATCTACCTTCTTTTTCTTTATTATTTTATATACTTTTTCTATAGTAGGTATACCCTGGATGGAGATTCATAATATGTACATGATATTGGACTTGACCTCTAGGTCTTTTTTTTTTGTTTATCCCCAAGCTTCAGTTGGATTTCAGCCGTGGATTTTTCTGAAATAACTACGACCCCCAATTAAAAAAAAAACATCTTTGGCAAGCTCGCAGATGAAAATAGTGATTTTATGCGATTATTTTTATATAATAAGTAACTCGCAGATGAAAATAGTGATTTTATGCGATTATTTTTATGTAATAAGTAACTTATTTTGTATTAATAGATAATGGAGCCATCGGAGTATACAGGGTGATTCACCAGATTTAAATGCTGTGAAGTTATTTTTAAGTTTGGTTTTTTAAAATAATAAATTATAACATTTTTGTGATGTCTTTGAAGACTGAAGGTTTTATGTTTTAAGTTATTTTTCTTATATAATAAAAAAAAATTACTTCAATCTTAAAAAAAATTGTTGTGTTCCTTTCAAAACTCCTTTATTCCAATAAAGATTGAATCAAAAGTCAACTATTCCAACCATTATTTTTAAAACTCTTTTTATCCAAATTAAAATGATTTTTTATAATTTTTAGGTCTGCCTTATAGGTTTAAAACCATAGGAAAATGGTAAAGATTATTACAAACTTATAACGTTGACTTCATAGTCATCATCATTTTAGCAACTTCTAACAGTTCTTTTTGTTTTACTCAAAATTCTCAAAAGTAGAAAAGAAGAGTTCTGAAATTATAAATTACAAACTTTCTGAACAGAACTATCTACTTTAGAATTCTTTTTGTACTTTCTTACAATCAAGGGACTTTTAAATAAGAGAGAAAGAGACAGTTATATGATTCTTAACACCCGAAAATAAAATTCACCACGATCTATTATTCAGAAATTATGTGGACCAAGCGTTTGGAGCAAAAGTAAGATCCAAATAGACTTCAAGGCGATACGTATTTGACTTGTTGATTAGGCTAACAGTGTGGTATATTTGGTTTCTGATTGAAAGCATTGACAAGGTTCATCTTCTCAAGATGTTGTCAGATCGAATGCAGCTTGCTTATTCCAACCTGATAACCACTCAATATTTCGAGGCATCCAAAGCTGTCAATATTTTACATTTTCATCTCGAAGAGTTCTTTGTGTTGGCCCACAAAATAGATTGAAATCAGTTTTCCAAAATTCTGAGCTCACCAACAAAATCGACTTGGCTTAATCAGTTAAAATTTCCATATACCAAGATACTTATCCCTTTGCAACCATCAGCTTAACACGCCCTCGGAATGTCTAGTATGTTAGAATCCTCTGAAACACCATGTTTTTTTTTCAAGTATAATCGAAATAAAAAAAAAAATAAACAAAAAATTTATGAATTTTCTTAAATAACTTAAAATTAGTGTTACGCTATTTTTTATTAACTTTTTTTTCTTATCTCACAATTTTCTTTCTTTCCATTCAATGTTCTTTTTTTTTGTTATTGTTGCTGTTGTTAGCAAATACAAAACAAAAACAAAAACCAAGTGATATCCTTGAGTTGGGATTGCTTCTTAATTTGTCATTTCTTAAACGGAGGCGGGTGAGGCAGTCTTCGATGAATATATCACATCAATCTCCCTAACAAATCTACAGTTCATCCTTGCCCTCTTTCTCGTCTTCCAAATCGATATCAGACAGATCGATATCCTCCTCCTGTGGCAATTGTCCATCCTTGCCGTCCCATGCATCTACGCTGTTGATTTTTGGTTTCTTAGCACCACGCACTGGAGCTGTTTGTACACGACCGTAAGAGATGTCACGAAGGAACTCATCAATGCCTTCGTTTGAGAAGGATCCCTTCAGCACGGAGAACTTCATTTTCTTGAAATTGACCAAAGCCATTGCTGGATAACCGAAACCACCGATTTCCAAATGACTTCTGATGATCGGATTCCATGTTCTCGAGCATTAAGTGGTCTAGAATAATTTTATTTATTGTTTTTTTTAGTCACTTATTAAATTAAATGAGAAAACTTTTACCTAACGCGCACATAAGCTTTTATATTTTGATTTGGTTTGCAGATTCTTGTCGAATTGGCTCCAACGCCCGAGAAACTATTCATTGTAGCCAGTTTGGATTTTTAGATTATAGTTTTTCTGAAATTTTTGAACAATATTTTAACAAATATTTATGTTGAACACTTCCAATTTAATGATGTAAATATACCTACTTTAATTCGATGTAGTTTCGGATTTTTTAGCTTATTGGATTTGGAAAATTGCTTGTTGTTGCTGTTAAATGTAAATGTAAATCCGTTATGAGAACCTATAAACCACTTAACTATAAATTAAATTCTTTACTTTTAATTGTTTGTAAGAAGTATTTATAAAACAAACTTCTTCATATTTCCTAATCACATTTTTCAATTTATAAACACAAATGTCACAAATGTCAGAATCTCACCGCTGACTAGATTGATTTTTTTGTTTGTTTTTTTTTTTGTTCTGCTCGAGGTGAAAACATGTATACACCGATAGGAATTCAACTCGTTATAAAAAATGTAAACAAAAATCTGTGCGGGGACGGAGGCGAGGAAAGTTGTCTCTCTCTAGTATCTTCTCTCTGGTCAAAATCTTAGTGCGCCACCTAGTTTTCAAGGGGAAAGCAGTTTAGCGCATACACACACCAACACTTATGTTAATAAATAGGGTAACGGCGCCGTCTGCCATAATTTAATTAAAAGTATTGTATTAAGTAATAATAATAATTTAAATAAAAGTATTGAATTAAAAAAACTAAAAATATTAAGCTACAATATATCACGTTAAAAAATAAATTTTTGTATATTAATTTTTTTAATTTTATTAATAATTATGATTTTGTGTTTCTATATGAAACATTCTTAGTTGATGATGAATGTCATCTTTATATAAATAAGATTAAAAGTTTTGAGTTTATTTGGGTTTCGGCATCACGACAGCACACGATAGGTAGAGCAAGTAGAGGATGCTTTTTTGGTGACAAAAAGTCCCTTCAAAATATTATCTGCGAATTCAAATTTGATGAAGAAATCAATTTTATGAACATTATAATAGTGTAATGTTTTTAGACTTGGGTTCGAAAATAAAACTTATTTTCCTTTACTTTTCAATCACCGTAGTGGTATCTCTATAAATGAAACTCACTTTTATCTAAGTTCAAACTCTTTATTTATTTCTTTATCTTAGCACCACTAATTATTCACCATTTATTCGTTACCACGGTTAAAATGAAACTGTGTCCATTTCCGAATAAAATGTCCTATTTATACTTGGGATCAAAGTTTCCCGAACAGTCTAAGTCTCGAACCTTTCGGAATTGTCAAGATGCTTTGAAAGCTTTCAGAGCTTTCAAATTCCCCATTGTTATTTCAGCAGATTCATTCAGCAGAATTATTCAGCATTTTACTGTTGTATAGACAAAAACCATATAGTAATATTTCTGTAGTAGAAACAAAAACCATTCATAAAACTGTAGTTGAGACAAACACTATTCATGTAACATTGCCCCCTTCTTAAGATTGTTCGTCCCGAACAAGTCTATCACTTCCCTGGCCATTGTAGCGGCATAGTCGGTCCCTGTGAACAACTTTCATTTTGCCTCTAACACCTCTCTGAATGCGGTAAACAACATCATTGATTCTGGTGACAACTTTGTAAGGGCCTTCCCAATTTTGCTGGAGCTTCGATGACAGTCCCTTTTTCCGATGGGGGTTGTATAACCACACAAGATCTTCCACTCGAAACCCTGTCGTCGTTGCATGTGCATCATAACGTGTTTTCATGTGATCACTGAACCTTTATCTTTGTTCTGGTCCTTTCATGAATGTACATGAGTCTCTTTTTGAGATCCTCCACATATTCTTCTTGGCTTTGTGGCTCATTTGGAGGGCATCCAAATTTCACTTCACTTGGTAGTCGCATTGTTGAACCAAACAAGATTTCCCAAGGAGTATGTCCTGTAGTGCTATGAATTGCGCTCCGATAGCTCATTAAAAACAGTGGAATGCATCGGTCCCAGTCTCGTTGACAGTCTTCCACTACTTTGAAAAGGTGTTCTTTGGGCGTTCTGTTAAACCGTTCTACCATTCCATCTGATTGTGGATGCAGCGGTGTTGTCCTTGTCTTATGAATGCCAAGGAGTGAGCAAACCTGTTGGAAGATATTTGACTCGAAGTTCCTCCCTTGGTCAGAATGGAGTTCTTTAGGTATACCAAATCTACTTATCCAATTGAAGACAATCTAATCCACAACCGTTTTTGCTTCTTGGTTTGGAATGGCAAACGCTTCAGGCCACTTGCTGAAGTAATCCATGATCACGAGAATATATCGGTTGGCAACTCTGTCTATATAAAGAAAGTCAGTGCAAATTAGAGCTCCATTAAAATAATTTTTTTAATTGAGTGTTCCGGTGTTTTTATTTAAAAAGTTCAAGTAAAATTAAAGATAACAATAGCTAGTATCCGAACACCAATTTTTTTTTTGGGTGAGTTTTTTAATTCTTTCTGCAAAAACACAAATCAAAAGCGCCTCAATGTACGGTAACACATTGCAACGATCACCTGTCAAAACAGTAAATAAACCTCCCAAAAGACTATGCTCTGAATTGTCTCCAAATGCTCATACATCTGCAACGACACAAGAGGGTAATATAACAGCGGTGGGTAATTTGCCTGTCGCAGATCTTGAGAAAATGTTTCAAACTTCTATGGCAAAATTATTGGACGTTAAGCTGAAAGACGTAGCGACAAAGACGGACATTGAGGGGATCAGTGTGGAAATGGCAACTTTGAAAGAAAGCAATAAGGCTTTAGAGTCTCAACTCAACAAAATGGAGTCTCGTTGTGTTTCGCTCGAAAGACAAGTTGAGTTACTCGAAAAAAGGGCAAACGAAAGGAATCTGATCGTGCATTTGCAAACTTCGATGGCTGGGAAAGCTTTGAATGCGGTAGAAGAAGCTAAATCCATCTGTTTGGATCTCTTGGAGACAGACAACACGTCAAAAATAGCTGCTGCTCGCCAAATAAGTTCTGGGGCTAGAGCCACAAATGTCATAGTTGAAATGACAAACAGAGACGATGTCGTTCGGGTGCTTCGAGCCAAAACTAAATTGCGTAACACTGGCACTACAATCCACAAAGACTACCCAGCGGCAGCAAGGGAACGAAGAAAAAGATTGAACAAACTGAAGACCGAGTTATATTCTAAGAACAAGGACGTAAAAATGATTTTAAGAGGTGAAACTTTGCAAATAGCTGAAAGAAAATTTTATTTTGATAAATTTGGCCAATTGACGTCCGATGATGGAGATGGTTTGTTATTTCTGCAACAATTGGCGGGTGACACATATGATTTGACAGCAGTCAATGTAAACAATTCTTATGGTGGAAACCCAAGGGAAGACAACAGTGACTCTCAAACTGAAGGAAGTGTTCACACGAGTCGTTTTTAATTGTAATGCCGTCTGCCAAATTATAAATCCCATTGAAATTGTTAATGATATATTTAATAGTTATAAATCTTATAAATACAAAATACTCTCTTATAATGTTGCAGGCTTAGGTAATAAGCATACATTTATAGATTTTTATACATTTGTAAATCAATTTGAATTTGTTTTTCTTTATGAAACGTTTTTAACAGAAAATAGCTTTATTAATTACGAAAGCAAGTTTAGTAACTATGAATTTAGGTGGTTGTCAGCTATAAAAACTCATTCTAGGGGAAGAGCCAGTGGAGGGTGTTTTCTTGGTTTCAAAAAAAGTATTAAGGGTATTGTTGGCGAATTTGGAGAATTTGAAGGCGTTCCATATTTAGATCTTAAGCTAAGTAATGAAAATTATCGAATCGTCCCATCATACATCAATTGCAACCAATGGAACAACGATTTTGAAAAGCTGGAAGGATTAATGATGCAAGGAAAATCTTCTAATATGTTGGTGGTGGGCGACATGAATGCGAGAATCGGAAACGAAGCTGGAATTGAAAATAGATTAAGGGGAGTTTTGCGAAGATCCAAAGATACAGTGTGTAATGCAAGGGGCCTTAAACTTTTAGATTTTTGTAACACTTATGGTTTAAGAATTCAAAATGGAACAAGTTTGTCTGATGTGGAGGGTGAACTTACTTTTGTTGGCAACCAAGGGAGCTCCATTATTGATTATAGTCTCGTTGGAAGCGAATGGAATGATCTCATCGTTGATTTTGAAGTTAAAAATGTCCCGTTTTCAGATCACTTCCCTATAACGGTGACATTTGCACTTACGTCGATGGAAACTGAGAATACAAGAACTTTAAGGCCCTTACCTAAACTTAAATGGAAGCAGTCGAAAGCGGTAAAATATCAAGCTGAGCTTAACAACGCTTTCCAAATGAGTCAACAATGCACTCTTAGTCAGCTCGCAGAAACTATAAAAGCATCCTACCCCGCCACCTGTAACGGCAGGAACGTTCCAGGTAACGCTATTGCCCCTTGGTTTGATCGGGAGTGTACAAAAGCCAGAGAGGTATCGTTTGGTTGGTTGAAAGCATTTAGGAAATCAAGTGACGGTTATTTCAAAAAACAGTATTTGAAGGCGAATACAAAATATAAGGCAATTTGTACTCAAAAAAAGGTAGAATTCTATGAAGCCGAATCTAGGCGGCTAGCGACTTGTAAAAACTCAAAGGATTTTTGGAACCTAGTAAAGAGTCTGAACGGCAAAAGTTTGACTATCCACTGTAATATAGCCACTACGCATCTTGCATCACACTTCAAAAATTTGTTGAATCCATCTCTGGAAAGAATCAATTTTCAGTATGCTCCTCCTGGCTTTATAAATGATGTTTTGGATGCTAACATACAGCAGCAAGAGGTGGTTCAAGCGGCGATGACGCTAAAAGATGGCAAGGCGGCAGGGTCTAATGGAATTCCAGTGGAGTTTTACAAGTACGGCACAGTGGAGTTGATCAACAAGTTAACATCAGTTTACAACAAGGTACTGGATACTGGTGACATACCTCAGGAATTCAAGGAATCTTTAATATATCCAATCCATAAAAAAGGGAACTCGGCGGTACTGTCAAATTATAGGGGCATATCCTTCCTTAATGCTTCGTACAAAATTTTCACCCTAATTCTGCAAAGACGACTTAATAAATGGATCGATGATAATAAACTTTTAAAGGAGTTCCAGGCAGGTTTTAGACAAGGCTATTCAACGATTGACCATATCTTCGTCCTGAAAAATATTGCTGAATCATTTCTGACCAGAAAGAAGAAATTGTACACGTTTTTCGTAGACTTTAAGTCAGCATTCGATACTGTGGATAGACAAGCTCTTATCTACAAACTCTATGGTATCGGTATGTCACGGAAGTTTGGAAGAGTCTTACAAAACCTTTACTTTGATACAAAGGCGGCCGTATGGAATGGTGACGAGTTGTCTGGTTGGTTTAGAACAGAAGCAGGAGTAAGACAAGGTTGTACAATGAGTCCAAGCCTGTTTGCGCTATTTATTGAAGACCTTATAGACTTTCTACCTTGTGGCATCGAATACGCTGGACATATAATAAAAGCATTGCTTTTCGCAGATGACATTGTTCTTCTGGCATCAACACCTGAATCTTTACAGCTCATGATTAACCGGCTCTGTAATTACTGTAAACTGTGGAACTTGATCGTGAATTTGGAAAAGTCAAAAGTTATGATTTTCAAGAACAGAGGAGGTAGAAATGCTGCAAATGAAAAATGGTTATACGATGGTGATGTAATCGAGATTGTTAACGAGTTTAAATACCTGGGAGTATATCTTACAAGAAATTTAAATATGGAAAGGCATTTGAAAGAGAAGCTAATTAAAGCAAAAAGTGCAATCAATGCATCGTGGAATAGATGCTTTTATAATAAATGTATTGCGCACAGCAGCAAATTCAGAATATTTGAAGCAGCTTCAGAATCCATTTTATTTTATGCAGCGCAAGTCTGGGGAGCAAAACAATATGAAACGGTGGAGAAGCTGCTGCGCTACTATATTAAGAGAATCTTTCGACTGCCTGCTAATACACCAAACTATATGATTATGTTGGAAACAGGTTTATCACCGCTCTTTATCAGAACGCTTAAAATGCAAATTGATTACGTCCTAAAAATAATGGAGATGGATAATCACCGGCTCCCAAAGATAGTGGCTCTTCAAATTATACTCTCAAAAACGAGTTGGTATGCTGACTGGTTGGAACTAGCGAGAGACTGCGAGATGGTGCTAGATTTGCAAGATTTTAACTACGTCGATTGGAAAAGAGTGCTTTACCAGCTTATTTCTTCAGTTGACGCAAAATGCAGAGAGAGATTTATGAGCAACGCCGTAGAATCACTACATAGAGCATTATATTCGCAGTTAAATCATAATTTGATGGAGAAGAACTATTTTCGAGATGAGAACAGTGTCGACGAAATATCGATGATGGTTAAGCTGCGTGGAGAACTGGTTCAGTTGAACTTTATCCCACATAGAGAGGATCTACCGATTCTTTGCTCACTGTGCAACTTAAACGAAAGAGAAGATACGTTCCACTTTTTGGGAAAATGCCCGATCTTAAGAGAAATCAGAAGGAACACCTTTGGCAACGATTTTCTGACGGAAAATCAAGTTATTTCACTGCTTAATGACATGGAAGTAAAAAAACTATACCAATACTGCAAACTGGCCTTACCCTATAGGGAGCGAATCATAAGTGAGAGTTTTTGAGTTAGTTTATTATGTTTCTTCTGTGTTAAGGTTGAATATATAATAATAGTAGTAATTATTTTATTAGTGTTAATGAAAGTTCTTTTCTAAGAAATTAATTATGTGTTGTCAACTAGGCAGACGGCAAAAAAGCCATGCTTTACGATTTTTTGTAAACTTTGTAATGAATGTAAAACATTTTAAATCAAATAATAAAATCTTTAAATCTAAATCTAATCTATCGGTTTCCATCGTTGGTTTCAGGAAAAGGACCTGCAATATCCATTGCAATTCTTTCAAAAGGTGCTCCAACGTTGTACTGCTGCTCGCACTTTGAATTTTTCTGCCTGGTCCTTTTGTAGCAGAACAAGTGTCACATTTCCTGCACCATATTTCGACGTCTTCTTTTGCATGAAGCCAGTAGAAACGATCTCGGATCTTTTCCAGCGTTTTGTTGATTCCTAAATGGCCTCCAGAAGTGCCATCATGCATCTCACGGAGAACTTCATTGACTTTGGACCGAGGCACAACTACCTGCATCACATAGGACTTGCCATCTGCGGATTCCCACTTCCGTTTGAGTACACCTTCTTGTACATGGAGAGAGTTCCATTGAGCCCAATAGGCTTTTAACACCGGGCTTCTATCGGAAATGTCAACCCATTGTGGTTTCTCCTCGTGCTCTTTCCATGCAAGGATGGGTTCAATGTCAGAATCTTCTTGTTGAGCATTCCTAATTTCCTGGTTACCCCAGCCGGCAATGGGCTCGACTCTCACTCGTTGAGTGACTAGGGACTCCTTTTCTTCCTGACGTGAACAATGCTTGCAGTTCGATTTACATGGTCGTCGGGATAATGCATCTGCGTTGGAGTGTAGTTTTCCTTTTCGATGTTGAATCTCGTAGTGGTATGTCTGCAACCTCTCAATCCACCTCGCTACTTGTCCTTCGGGATTTTTAAAGTTCAAAAGCCACCTTAGCGCTCCATGGTCTGTTCTAAGGAGGAATTTCTGCCCATAGATGTACTTATGAAAATGTTTTGTAGCTAGTACCAGAGCTAGAAGTTCCCTCCTGGTCACGCAATAGTTCCGTTCTGTCTTCGAGAGCACTTTGCTGTAATATGCTACTACCTTTTCTTGGCCATCATGAACTTGGGACAAAACAGCCCCAATTCCAACGTTGCTTGCGTCTGCATCGATGATGAACTGTTTCCCAGGAGTAGCATATGCCAGAACTGGAGCGTTACAGAGGCGTGCTTTTAGTTCCTGGAAACTTTTCTCGCACTCACCTGACCATTTGAACGGTTTTCCTTTCTCTGTGAGTTGGTGCAGGCTTTTCGCAACTCCAGCAAAGTCTTTCACGAATCGCCGATAATATGTGGCTAACCCAAGGAAACTTCTCAGCTGATGTTTATCTTGTGGAGTTGGCCAGTTCTTCACAGATTCCACTTTCTCTGGATCGGTTTGAACCCCTTGAGACGAGACAATATGTCCTAAATATTTCACTTCAGTCTTGAAAAAGGTGCATTTGTCTGGATTCAACCTAAGATGAGCTTCTCGAAGCCTTCGGAAAACTTCTCTTAAGTTCCTGCAGTGTTCGTCAAATGTTTTCCCAAAAACGATGACATCATCCAAGTAAACCAGGCATGTCTTCCAAGTAAGCCCTTGTAAAACGCATTCCATCAAACGCTCAAATGTTGCCGGAGCGTTGCACAGGCCAAAGGGCATAACTTTGAATTGCCACAGACCATTACCTGTCGAAAATGCGGTTTTCTCTCGATCTTCTGGGTGAATTTCCACCTGCCAGTACCCACTTTTCAGGTCCAAAGTTGAAAACCATTGAGCTCCTGCCATTGCATCCAGAGTGTCGCTGATCCTGGGCAGAGGGTAGCTTTCTTTCTTTGCGACATCGTTCAGCCTTCGGTAATCCACGCAGAACCGGGTGCTTCCATCCTTCTTTTTGACTAGGACCACTGGTGATGCCCAAGGGCTTTTGGAATTCTCGATCAAACCTTCTTTCTGCATCGTCGAGATCATATCCGTAACCTCCGCCTGTTTGGCTAGTGGAAGGCGCCTTGCAGGTTGACGGATTGGCCTTGCATCACCAGTATCGATGCGATGTTGCACCAATTGTGTTCTTCCGTATGGTTTATCCTTTGAAGCGAAAATATCAGCAAACTCATGAATAAGGCTTCCAGCAACCTGTTGTTGTTGTTGATTTAGTTTGCAGGATTTGAGAATTTTGGACCTTATAGCGTTGACTTCTACAGGATTTCGTACTTCTTCATCGGTGATTCTTGTTATTGCTGCGACTGGACCACATTGTCCAATAACTTCTCCTGCTTTAAGGTTGACTTCATAAGGTTTGATGTTCACTATTCTTACAGGCACCATGTTGTTCTTAGGTGCGGCAAGCGTTTTTCAGACGATGTAGTTTTGGGAACGTTGTTCAGAGTCCGGTTCTACAAACAGGTATCGATGGTTCCCTGAATCGCCTTTTATGTTTGGCCAAACAAAGACTTCTGAAGAGGGAGGCAGGCGTAGGTCTTCTTTGACGACAGTTCTCAGGGTTGACGAGTTTTCGTTACCATAGATCATCGGAATCTCGACATTTCTATATTGCAGAACCTGGTTACCGATATCCAGAATTACTCCATGTGCTTTCATGAAGTCGATTCCGATGATGCACTCGTCGCAAATATCTGCCACTAGGAATTTATGTGAAAACTTCAGTTCTGCCAATCGGATCACTAGTTGTACTTCCCCATATACTGTAGCTGACTCACCTGTTGCCGTCTTCAGACAGTAGCTATTGGTGTTGTGTAGCCATGTCATCTTCACCACGTCTCTTCTTACAATGGAGGCGGTGGCACCGGTATCGATAGTTGCCACATATTTCTTGTCGTTTATAGCTGCTTCCATTGTCAGACTTTTATTGTCTCGTTTAGTCTGCGAGACCTGGATCGTAGTTCTAGGGCCATCGATACCCGGAACCAGTTTCTGCCCCGTGAAGTTGGTTCTTACTCGTTTTCCCGGGTGGGAAACAGTTGCAACAGGGGTTTTATGAGTCTCTTCTTGGTTGTTCTTTCTGCTGCCACAATGTTGGCAAACTCCTCTTCTTAACGGCATACGACACTGGCGCTGGAGATGTCCGGTCCTGTTGCAGTTCCAGCATCGAAGAGGTCCATCACGAGAGTTGCTCTGGAATGTCGTTCTCTGGCAAGCGCACTCCTCTACAGTTACTTCTCTTACCCGATGAATGCTCTGAGAAGCCTGTTCTGCTGCTTCCATTGTGAGGGCGAACGCCAATGCTTCAGGAAGCGTCCGTTTTCCGGCTGTTCGTACTGCTCGCTGTAGGTTGATATCAGCTAAGCCACGGAGAAATGCTTCAGCAGCAAGTTGGTTAATAATTTCCTCACCCGCCGTTGGATATGCCAGATGAGCGAGGCGTTCGATGTCTGCTTGGAGCTGTTGAAGAGTCTCACCTCTTTTCTGAACCCTGGTGTTAAGTTGTACCCGGAAAACCTCTTGCATATGGCCATCTCCAAAGCGTTTTTCAATCGCCTGAGTAAGAGCTTTGAAGTTGCCATGTAACTCTGCTGGTATTGTTTGCAGTAGTTCTGCAGCAGGTCCTCTGAGAGCAAGTGTGAGTGCAACAAACTTTTCTTCGTCGTCCCAGCCGTTTGTTGTCAAGTTCAATCAAGTTAAGGGCATTTACAAGTTTACCCATAGTCACTTTATCACTTTTCACTTTTATTTGTCCAAATGAATTATGCACTTAAGTTTTATTTCACTTCTGACACCACTGTAATGTTTTTAGACTTGGGTTCGAAAATAAAACTTATTTTCCTTTACTTTTCAATCACCACTACTATCTCTATAAATGAAACACACTTTTATCTAAGTTCAAACTCTTTATTTATTTCTTTATCTTAGCACCACTAATTATTCACCATTTATTCGTTACCACGGTTAAAATGAAACTGTGTCCATTTCCGAATAAAATGTCCTATTTATACTTGGGATCAAAGTTTCCCGAACAGTCTAAGTCTTGAACCTTTCGGAATTGTCAAGATGCTTTGAAAGCTTTCAGAGCTTTCAAATTCAACATTGTTATTCAGCAGAATCATTCAGCAGAATTGTTCAGAATTTTACTGTAGTATAGACAAAAACCATATGGTAATATTTCTGTAGTAGAAACAAAAACCATTCATAAGACTGTAGTTGAGACAAACACTATTCATGTAACAATAGAAACTCAAAAATACACCATTATACCATCATACATAAACTGCAACCACTGGGATGGCGATTTGCAGAAGGACAAATGGTTTGATACTGAGTGTGAAAAAGGACGCCAAAAATCTTTCGGTTGGTTAAAAGCCTTAGAAAACATAGTTGTAATTACTTCAAAAGTATGTATATGGAAGCAAATTCTATGTTCAAACGAATTCGCAAAGAGAAAACATCAAATTTTTTTGAAAACGAGGCTCTCAAATTAATCAATTGTAAGGGTTCAAAAGCATTTTGGAGAACAATCAACCAACTTAATGCTAAAAAACTTTAAATAAGCACCAGATTAAAAATTGATTTACTGCACGACCATTTTAAAATCCTTTTGAATCCTGAATCTTTGACCCAACCTATTCACTACGCCAAACCAGCCTATTCAAATTCAATTTTGGACTCTGCTATAAACCAAGAGGAGGTGTGTTACGTATTACAAAAATTAAAGGACGAAAAATCAGCAGGAGCAGATGGAATACCAATAGGATTCATAAAATACGGAACGGAAATGTTAATCGACAAATAAACTTCTGTGTATAACAGCATTCTAGATACTGGTGAAATGCCAGAAAACTTCAAAGAATTTCTAATCTTTCCGATTCATAAGAAGGGTAGCATAACAGATCCAGGCAATTATCGAGGAATATCTTTTCTTACCGCGTTCTATAAGATTTTCACATCACTTTTGAATGACCGCTTGACACAGTGGATACAAAGAAACAAGTTGCTCAGTGAATTTAAAGCAGGATTTAGGAGCGGTTATTCAACTATCGACAACATTTTTGCTTTGCAAACTATAGCAAACAACTGCATTGAACAAAAAAAGAAGCTGTACGTCTTTTTGTTGACCTTCAAAGCAGCTTTCGATACAGTGGATCGCAATGCTTTGTTCTTCAAACTGTATAACATTGGTATGTCAGCAAAATTTGGGAGAGTACTTGAAAATATGTATCATGGCAATCGATCAGCGGTCTGGAACGGTTCCGATATCTCAAAGTGGTTCGAGTCAAAAATGGGAGTTAAACAAGGGTGTGCTTTAAGTCCAAGTCTCTTTGCCTTGTTCATCAACGACTTTTTTGCCTAGGGATATAGAAGTAGCAAGGACAAAAATGTCAAAGCACTTTTATTTGCCGATGATGTGAGACTGTTTTCATATTCCCCTCAAACTCTGCAGTTGATGATTAACAAACTTGAAGCGTATTGTCGAGTATGGAATTTGAGAGTGAATCTGGGCAAATGATGATTTTCCGAAAGGGGTCTGGCAAAACTGCAAGGAACGAAAAATGGTACTTCAACAGGGATCCAATCGAAGTTGTCAAAACCTACAAGTA
This sequence comes from Platycheirus albimanus, assembly GCA_916050605.2. Taxonomy (NCBI): domain Eukaryota; kingdom Metazoa; phylum Arthropoda; class Insecta; order Diptera; family Syrphidae; genus Platycheirus; species Platycheirus albimanus. The sequence goes on from OU696696.1 coordinate 188,420,257, forward strand.
TTTGGGTGTAACTGCTGCTTACAACCTTAGTATGGTACACCACCTCAAAGAAAAACTAGTTGTAGCTAAAAGTGCAATTTGTGCAACGTGGGGGAAATGCTTTTCGAACAAAAATATTTCGCATTGTGTTAAATACAAGGTATTTGTTGCAGTGGCTGAATCCGTAATGCTTTATGCAGCACAAACATGGGGATATGAACAATATGAAGCAGTCGAACAACTTCTTGTTATATATGTGGACTTAGTTCATATCATTCCCATAGTGTCATTTAAACTGTTGGGTTTATATAAAAGAATATAAATGCTTGTCATCGAGTTGGGAATGTCAGCTCGAGTTCGGCACTCAAGTTTAAGTCGTTTACAGTCCATGTTTCAATACTTTCTTCTTCAAAACAGAACATTGATTAGCGACGAGGATGAAAAAAAAAATTTTTATTTGTAAAGTAAAACACTCGTTTTTTATTTATATTCCCAAAAGTCATTTAACACGTGCGCTATAATGTCTAAGCTAATTGGTTGTGTCGAGCCCTTCGAAATTGGAGATAATTTCAAGGATTATGAAAATCGCCTTGTTAATTTCTTTAAATTAAACGCAATAGGTGACAACGACAGAAATACTTTTTTTATCGGAATCATGGGAATGTCTATGTATGAGCTGTTAGCGAAGCTCACTTATCCAGCTAATCCAAGTGAAAAAACTTTCGCCGAAAATATTGCCTCACTGCGCAGTCAATTCGCGCCTAAGCCTAACAAAAGAGCAGAGCGATTTAGATTCCATCATATCGTCCAGCAACCTGGTGAATCTATAAGGAGTACGTCGTTAGGCTCAAAGCTGCTTCTCAGGAGTGCTATTTTGGATAATTTGGAAGCCACGTTTGTTCCCACAACCACCTCCGAAAATAAGGACCAAGCACAATCATAAGGAACCACGGACGTAAATTTGGGAGTTTACAAGTTAAAAATACTAGACGATCAGTTGTCCGTAGATCTTAAACACGATAAAATTCAGCAGTCGCTTCTGGAGCACGACAGTCTAAGTTTTGAACAGTATTGCGACAAGGCCTTGTCCATTGAGGCATCCGAGAAAGCTTCATCATCAGTACAAGCACCTGCCTCAACAAATGCCATTTATAAGCCTGACAGGTCAAACAACAAAAATCCACAGTCATCAAAACAATCGTCGGCGTCATCGAGTATTTTTCCTTCCCAAATTTAATCGCGCAGCACAAATCGTCATAAGCCTAAAATTCATGCCAACCAATGCCCACGATGTAGAAGGCCTGCACATCGAAATTGCCCAGCAGTCAATTGGGAATGCTTCGCCTGCAATAAAAAAGGTCACATCTCTACTATGTGCCGAGCTAGAGGGAGTACGAGCATAAAAGTTGTCAACAGTGTCAATGCTGTCAGCCAGCCTCAGCAGTGTGTCGTCTCAATCAATAAAATACAAGTCTTAAGCTACCATTAGACGGTCCTTGTAAATGGTCCTTGCAAGGACAGCCTGACGTCACAGAAAATGTGTGCTTGTGCTGTCAGTGAACGGACATTCTTCACCGTGTCCTTGCTAGTAAAAAAGTCCATTACACGAATGAAACAAATTTGGCATTCTTGTCCTAAAGTACAATGTCCACCAAAGTGGACAATTAAATATAATATAATAAAATTATAGTTATAACAGGTAGGTATGTCGTACTACAATCGAAAGTTGCAGGTGGCGATTCTCGCAGCATATATATTGGAGAGCAGCGACGACGACGAAAACAACCAAGGGCCAACACGAAGAGTTCGTTCTGTGTGGTCCAAAAGAAAGTTCAGAGTGGGAACAGAGCAAATGCACGCAAGGTTGTCAAAATCTGATGTCACTTTTTGAATTGAATTGAATTTGGCAGCTCATTGAAATTTAACAACAACAAATCCACCCTGAAAAGTGGACATTCCAAGCAACAATGTCCCGGCAGAAATTCGTGCTGTTGCATTGTTGGGACATGGTCTTTGCAAGGAACAGATGTCAAAAAAATGTGTCCTTGTGTCCCATCAACAATGGAAGGACCATTACACGGTCCTTGTAATTTGTCTTTGAAAGGACACATGACATTGTGACATTGTGGTGGACATTGTGGTTGTCGTTGTAAGGACAGCATTTTACAATGTCCATTACACGACATGTCGATTTTAGGACAGATAAATACGTCATAATGACGTCAGGCTGTCCTTGCAAGGACCATTACAAGGACCGTCTAATGGTAGCTTTAAATTAAATCATTAAAATTGTCATGTACCCTAAAATTTTAAAATTTAGAATCACCACTTTTAAAACTTATAATCTTTTTATCTTTGAAGTTTTTAAAGTGCTCTAAGAACACAAACTTCTATGTTTCAAATCTTTAAAATTGTTAGGAATTTTAAAACAAAAATTTAAAATGAACATTTGAGGTTTTAAATCATCTAAACTCTAAACTATTATCTTTTATGTTTTAAATTATTCTAAAATACTTGTTCTTTATGCTGAAAATCATTAAAATTGTATTTAATTTGTAATTGAAATTTTAAATCACCTATGCATTTGGTATTTAAATTATGTAAAATCTTAAGCTTTTGCGTTGCAAATTACTAAAATTGTGAATTACTCAATTCTTGATTGATTTATTTCTCAAATTGTAAATTTGATCAACTTACATATTTTATAAATAAGATTTTGTATTACATTTCTTTTTTTTAAATATTGTATGTATATATTTTTAATGTCATATCCGGCAGACGGCATCCGCCATGTTCGTATTTCAGAAACAAAAGTATTGTATCACTTTTTTCATAAAATAAAGAAAACTAACTAACTAATTAACTAACTACAAGTCTTAATTGAAATAGACACCGGAGCTGCTACGTCAATAATGAATGAAGAATTAAATAATTTAAGTTTTTTCTTATTTCAGTCTTGCTAAAAATTTTCTAATCTAGTGTCTGTTACAGGTAGTAAAATCGAGGAAATAGGAGCCATGGAGTCTGAAGTTGAGCTTGCTGGTCGAAAATTTGATTTGTCAGTCGTCGTTGTCAAAGGTGACAAGCCGAGGTTGTGCTTAATGGGTCGTGACTGGATAGATGTAATCTTCCCAGTCTGGAGAAATAATTTTAAAAGTATTCTCACAGTGAGTCAAATAAGGAATGATGTAAACATTGTCGCGGAGATAAAATCTAGATTTCCAAGTGTTGTGAATGCAAATTTAAAGTCACATATAATCGGTTTTGATCCAGATATAGTCTTAAAAGAAGATGCAGTTCCTATATTCCATTCAGCATATAGTGTTCCTTTTAAACTTAGAGACAAAGTTGAAGCTGAAATAGATCGTTTAGTCAGTGAGGGAATTTTAGTCAAAGTCTCGGTCAGTCGTTGGGCAAGTCCCATTGTCATTGTGCCAAAAAAGGAAGGCGCAATTCGTATTTGTATTGACTGTTTATGTCACACTTAATAAGTGTATGCAGGGTGATTCACCAGCGTTGTGCCAAAAAGCTAGAGCGTGTAGGTTAAGTTGAGACAAAAAAAAAATCGTATGGGAGGGGGGGGTCTATTCCCCTCCGTTTAGCCGGGAGGGGCAATTTTCTGAAAAATTGACTTATTTTGTAAAAAAAAAATTTAAAATCAACGGGTTCGTTTACAACACCGTGTTATACCTTTTTGGAAGGCCAAAAACTTCTCCTTTTATTTTGTTTTTAAATTAAATTGTTTTAACGAATAGTTTAAAAAATATAAATTTTCAAACTCAAAATTTTGAAAAAAAATTTGAAAAAATAATTTTAAAACTATTTTTTTTCAAAATTTTACGTAATTAAGTATAATTTTTGTTCTCAGAATTCAACGCTTCCATTAATCTTTAATCCAACACTGAAAACCGTATGGCACTACGACTTTTTTTTGCCAAGGTATTCAAAAATAACCGAACCTACTTCTTCACAAAAACAAGAAAACCTAGCCTTACGGGATGGCACAAGTGACCATTTAGCCAATTTTTTCGTGTTTTTGTGAAGAAGTAGGTTCGGTTATTTTTGAATACCTTGGCAACAAAAAGTAATACGATCCTGACAAAGAAATCGTTGTTTCTACTGATGCCAGCCAAGTTGGAGTTGAGGATATTTTAGCACATTTCGTGCAAGGGGTAGAAAAGCCATTTTACTTCGCTTCATGTACTTTGAGTGCATCTGAGCGCAATTATTCTCAGTTGCATAGAGAAGGTCTTGCAGTCATTTTTGCGATTAAGAAATTTCATACGTATATTTATGGACACGAATTCCTTTTGTGTACTGATAATTTGGCCATCAAGGAAATTTTTAGTCCAGGGAACCATAATTCTGCGGTTGCGTCAGCCAGACTACAACGTTGGGCAATAAGTTTGTCCCAATACCAATACAAATTAGTGTACAAGAGAGGCTCTAGTATGTGTCATTTAGATTTTCTTTCACGCTTAAATGTAGAGTCAGAAATAGATCATGTACCTATCAATTAATTTGGTTCAGAAAATCTACTTGATTTTGCCTTGGTTCAGAAAGAAACCTTAAGAGATGCTGTTTTGCATTCTGTATCAAAATTCCTTCGTTGTGGTTGGCTCACAGTAATTAAAGACATCATTCGTCCATTGTTCTTAAAAAGAGACCAACTTTGTATAGAGGATCAATGTGTTTTTTATAATCATCGATTAGTCATTCAACAAAGCTTACAATACTCTATTCTTAAGGTATTACATAATGGTCATGTAGGCATCGTTCGCATGAAGATGTTAAGTAGGTCATACGTATGGTGGCCTGGTGTTGATAATGACATTGAGATATATGTCGCGTCTTGCATTGCATGTAAAATGACGGAAAATATTCCAAAAGAGAAGTGCCTTACTTCGTGGGCCAAGGTATTTCAACCTTTTGATAGAATTCATCTCGATTTCTTTCACATATTTGGTAAAACGTGTCTTATAGCGGTTGATGCCTTAAGCAAATATTTAATTGTCAAAGTCATGAATTCAATCACATTGTCTTCCTTACTTACTAAACTTAAGGATATTTTTGTTATTTTTGGCTATCTAAAATGAGATCATCCCAGATAGCCATTCCAAATTTAAAAAAATCAAATTTTCGAATTTTTTTTAATGCCAATCGTTTGTGATTCGTTTGTGACTGTTTGTGATAGCAATAAAAAGTTTTGTGACTCGCTAGTTATTAAGTTATCAACAAATTAAAAAAATTTACCTACCACTACCAGTTAGTCATTTTTTTTTTTTTTGAAAATTGTAGTAGTATAAACTTTTTTATACTCAATCGATCAGAAATCGTTTGTGACTTCTGAATATTACAATAAAATCGTTTGTGACAACGTAATTTTCGAGAAAAATTAGAAAAACTGATTTAATTTCACCACATTGCAGCATGTTGCTCACCTCGAAGCATAAAAACTCACCTCAGCATCATGAATCAGGTACACGGTACACATACATCAGCACTAACCTTTGCAAAGCTCCGCCCATAACAATAAACAAAATGAAAGTGTGGTGAAATTAAATCAGTTTTTCTAATTTTTCTCGAAAACTACGTTGTCACAAACGATTTAATTGATATATTCAGAAGTCACAAACGATTTCTAATCGATTGAGTATAAAAAAGTTTATACTACTACAATTTTCAAAAAAAGAATGGCTAACTGGTAGTGGTAGGTAAATTTTTTACTTGCTCTATAGGGCAAGTATTGGTTTCGTGCAGAAAAAAAAAATCGAGGTTTTAATCAAACATGACATTACGATGATAGAGAAGCCCAAAAAAGTGGTTTTCGCCATACCGTCCGTCGGTCTGTCTGTGCGTCTGTGCGTCTGTGCGGATGTGCGGATGTGCGGATGTGCGGATGTGCGCTTTTTCACGTCATGCTACAGCCTAAACGGCTTGACGGATTTTCTTCAAACTTGGTATATAGCAGTTTGAAGAAAAACCATTGTCGAGGTTTTTTTTATTTTGTTTTAGCCCGGCTCAAACTGGTACCTTTCAAGTAACGGTTTTTTTCAATTTGGATTTTCTCGAAAACGGCTCTAACGATTTTGATTAAATTTAAAATTTAGCTAACTTTAAGCATTTCTAACAAAACTGCGTTTTTTGTTTTTGCCTCAAATGGTCGTAACGAAAATCAGGTTTTAACGGCTTTTTTTCAAATAGCCATAAGTTCTCAACGGCTTGATTGAATCAACTCAAACTTTGTTTGACATAGTTTTTTATAGTGTTCTATAGGATGGTTTAGTAAATTTTTCACTGAAGCCTTTCTAAACGGTGGCTTCCATACAACGAGCCGTTGAGTTTTAGCCAACTTTTTTTGGTTTTTTCTAATTTTCTCGAAAATGGCTCTAACGATTTTGATTAAACTTTGTGTGTTATATTCTTTTAGTGTTTTGAAGAGAACTGCGTTTTTAGTTTTTGGCTAAAAATGCAAATAACGGAGATCTGCTCTTAACGGCTTTTTTTCAAATGGCCATAAGTTGTCAACGGTTGCATCGAATTCACTCAAACTTTGTTTGGTATAGTTCCCAACAGCTTCCTATCAGATGGCATTGATTTTTTTGCATTTTCTCTTTTTTAAATGGTGGCTCCAATACAAAGAGCCACTAGATTTTGGCCAATTTTTTCATTTTTTCTAATTTACTCAAAAAAGGCTCCCCCGATTTTTATGAAACTTTTTATGTAACATACATAGAATACTTCAAACAAAACTGCATTTTCAGTTTTTGGCTATACATGATAATAGCGGAAATTGCTTTTAACAGTATTATTAATCTGGCCATAAGTGGACATTTGTATCATTTATAACACCCAAAAGATAACGTCTTATTTTAAATATTAAAGGTTTCTTAACGTTAGCTCCCGTATATCGAGTTTTCCAGTTTTAGCCAATTTTTTTTGGTTTTTACCAAATTTTTCAAAAATGAATAAATTGTTCTTATTGATCGAAAAGTTTGTTTTCATCGGACTATTGCACCAACAGAGCAAGTACGTGCGACCCAGTCGTGCATTTTATTTAATTTGGTAAAAACTTAATAACTAGCGAGTCACAAAATTTTTATTGCTGTCACAAACAGTCACAAACGAATCACAAACGATTGGCATTAAAAAAAATCGAAAATTTGATTTTTTTAAATTTGGAATGGCTATCTGGGATGATCTTCCAAAATGCTTGGTCACTGATAACGGTCCACCATTTAGCGCATCTTTTTTTAGGCAATACCGTCAAGAAAACAAAATTGATTATAAGTCGACTCCACCGTATCATAGCCAAAGTAATGGCTTGGCCGAACGGGGTGTTCAGACTGCTAAGAAGTCGTTAAGTAAAATCGCATTAACTAAAAACAAAAGTTCAAATTTGGAAAATAATATATTTGATTTTTTAATGGTTTACAACAATACTCCGTGCACCACAACTGGCAAATCACCTTCGGAGCTCATGTTCTCTTTCAAACCTATTAAACCATTAGATATTTTAAATCCAAAAATAAATGAACCTGAAAAGAATTTCAATATGAATGAGAACAAAACTAAACTATCTTTTAAGAACAAAAATGAAAATGCTCATTTAGATAAAGATAAGCATGTAGTTAAAAAATTTTCTGTAGGGGAGAAGGTACTATACAGAAGTGAATTGAAAACCATCATCAAATGGATACCAGCAGTTATTAAAAAAGTTATAAGTAGTTTAACGTATCTTGTTGAGTTAAACTCAAGAATTCGTTATGTTCACCAAAATCAGTTAAAAAGACAATTCAATTCAAATTCAAAGTTTCAAATTAGTCCTCCCATTCTTAATCATGAAAACTCAAGAACAACTGCTGGTAAACATGCTGATGTGACAGTTTCTGTAAATGAGGAATTGCCTGATAATATTAATGTCAAAAATGAATTGTTCGATGAAAATAAGTCAGATAAAAAAAAATTAGTCATAAGCCAATAGCGATAAGAAAGGCTCAACGAGCAGCTACAAAAATTGTCAAATCTTATAAATGCTGAGCAAAAGTATTACTATTCTGTATATTGTACGAGCTTACTTAAATTTGAGTGGTGGAGAGTGTTATGTATGTAGACTTAATTCATATCATTCCCATAGTGTCATTTAAACTATTGGGTTTACATAAAAGAATATAAATGCTTATCATCGAGTTGGGAATATCAGCTCGAGTTCGGCACTCAAGTTTAAGTCGTCCGCCAGTAAAGAAGCATTACCTATTACATCTTAATATACCTAATCTTTTAATTATTAAATAAATCCTTGTGAAACTGAATTTTAAACAGTCCGTGTTTCAATAATTTCTTCTTCAAGACAGAACACTTCTAAGATATTTTATTAAAAAATGCTTCCGATTGCCTAAAACCACCCCTAACTACATGCTCATAGTTGAAACAGGATTGTCACCCCTATACATTAAAACTCTGAAGTGTAATGTAGACTACATCATAAAAGTACTTGAGATGCCAGATGAAAGACTACCCAAAATTTTAGCATTGGATACAATTGTTAAAAAAAATGCATGGTACAAGAAACTGGAAGAACTTGGGAGCTACTGCGGATCCGATTTCAGACTGCAGCTTATGCAACCTTAGAGAACGGGAGGATGTCGTCCCGGAACGGAACGGAAACTTCAAATCAGACGAGAAAGTAATGGCGCTACTAAACTGTCGATGTAATATTAATAACCTCTAGAGATATTACCAAACCGCAATGTCTTATCGCAATCAAATTTTAAATGAAGCTTTTTAAGCTTAGAAAAAAAAAAATTATTATTATATTCAACAAATTTTTTAATTTACTTAACAAACTATGTATATTTGTATTATTTTACTATTTTCGTATCAATGTCAATCGGGCAGATGGAAAAGCCATGCTAAAACGATTTTTGTATAAACCATAATGTAAATTGTAAACTTAAATGGAATAATAAATCGAATCTATCTATCTATCCTTCATGAAAAGCTCGACCAAGAAACGGCCTGCAAGTGGGAGGAATGCCGAACGTCAGAACAGAACTGCGAAAGAACTGTGCAATTTTCTGGATAAGCGGGCTGAAACCCTGGCCAGCTCGATGGCAAATAGAAGGAGAGAACAGCCGTCTACCTCGCAGCAGGGATACGGCAGCGCTGCAAGGTACGGAGGTATGGCAACGTCGAGCCGCACGACGAAACCGAAGGACGGCATGGAAGCCAAAAAGAGACCATGTCATTTATGTAAGTCGATCGAGCATCCGGGATGGTCCTGCCCGGAGTTTGCGATGTTCAATCTGAGAGCAAGGCAGGACTTTGTAAGAGAGAAGCTACTGTGTCCAAATTGCTTAAAGACTGGACACAATACGAAGGAGTGTTTTCAGGGGACCTGTTATCGGTGTCCTAACAAACCATACCACATCAGTGTGTTCTGCTCAATGAAGGAAGTAAGGAAGGCGGAGGGAACGGTCCTGAACATTCAAGACCAAGGAAGAAAGCGAAGCAGCGGACCAACTACTACCAACAAAAAGAAGGCCAACTTTGAAAAAAATAAAACAAAAGAAAATAACTATTTAATGTCTTTTAATTATAATGAAGGGGTGGGATTTGTTCTTATGCCTACGGCGCAGGTGAGAATTGAGTTGGAAAGAAAGAAGTATAGTCCGAAACGAGCTCTTATCGACACAGGTGCACAACCTAACCTTATGAGCTATCAACTACATCAAAGGCTAGCAATGCCAAGGATTCGAAAGACTGGAAGATTAATAGGTGTTGAAGGCGAGCCCTTTCACACCAAATACAAGACTGTACTCAGGATAAACCCATGGTTTGAATCTACGGATGCGATAGAACAAGAATTTTGAGTGCTACCCAAGGATAGCAAATGCGACCAATTGCACCTACACACAATTTGGCATTGTCAACGATGGATGTTTCAGGTCACCCATTGGCTGATCCTGAATATTGGAAGGCACGTCCTATAGACCAACTGTTGGGCTGCAAGTTTGTAGCATAAGCATTTATCACTGTACTGGGAAGTCAGCATAGTGGTACTTTGTTTATGGAAACAATTCTTGGGAAAATTATGTTTGGTGAATACGAAAGCAAGATTCATGAGATGGTTAACGAGCAAGGTTTACATTTGCAAGTTGTTTGTATGGACAACGACCAACTTACACGAATCACTCAAACGGTTTGGCAACTAGATGACATTGAATCATCACAGTACAGAACGAAAGAAAAAGAACAGGTTGAATTTCATCAGAACATACACACGTGATGACACTGGAAGGTTAATAGTCAAGATTCCTTTGAAAGAATCAGCCAAAGACATTGGAAGCTCGGAACTTAGGGCTCAACGCAGGTTCCTGGCTTTGGAAAAAAAATTGGAAAGTGATGCAGAACTGAAGGAGAAATATATAAATTTCATGAGAGAATACGAAGAGATGGGTCACATGACGCCAGTAACTGGCACTAAAGATGGAAAAACGATTTATCATATACCGCATCATTGCGTTACGAAAAAATTTAGAGTCGTTTTCGACGCCAGCTGCAAAACAGTGAAGGGAGTTTCACTCAACGAAGTACAAATGTTGGGGAGAAGTTACAGAAGGATTTACACGAAATCTTGTTGCGTTTTAGAAGGCATTGTGTCGCAATTAGTGCAGATATAAAGATGATGTTTCGGATGGTGAAAATTGCGAAAGAACAATGGGATCTACAGAGAATATTTTGGAGAGAAAACCCGAACGAAAGATTGAAGGAATATTGGTTGACAGTAGTCACCAATGGGATGACCTCATCAGCTTATAATGCTGTACAAGCGTTAACCCAATGTGCGAAAGAGAAAGAGATGGAATATCCGAAGGCGGCGGAAGCCATAATGGAAGATTTTTATATAGACGACTGTACCACAGGTGCAGATTCAGAAGTGAAGGCAATAGAATTACCGAAAGAAATCGATCACATATTGAAGAGAGCAGGTTTCGAGTTTAGAAAATGGAAATCCAATTCTAAAGCTCTGTCGAAGAACATGAATTATGAAGAGCAGGAATCAATCTTGTTTCAAGATGATGAGAAGGCATCAACACTTGGTCTTAAATGACTGCTTGAGAAGGATCAGTTCACATTTGTGGTGAAAAACCAGTGAGCAAGTAATGACAAAGAGAAAGATTGTGAGCTGCTGCATAGCTCAACATTATAATCCAAACGGATTCATAGCTCCTGTAACTATTATTTGGAAGATTCTCATCCAAAACATATGGCACTTAAACGTTGACTGGGATGAAACGCTACCGGAAGGAATCGAAAGAAGATGGAAAGATTTTTGAGAAGAGATAACATTCCCAGACAGATGGATGAATACATCGGAAGGAACAAGGAAGGAAATACCTACATGGTTTTTCGGATGCGTCCGAAAGAGCCTATGGAGCTGTGATTTATATAAGAACTACAAGTTCCGATGGAAGGATAAGAGCAGGTTTGGAAACGTCAAAAACGCGTGTTGCACCTTTAAGAACAGTTACTATACCACGATTGGAGCTTGCCGCAGCTGAGTTATTGGGACTATTGACTGTCAGCGTCATTAAAACGATGGAATGGGAAGGCATAGAGGACAATCTCTGGTGGATAATAAGCTATGGTTACATGGCCCTAGGGTGTCCATCATATCTCTTTAAAAGAGAACATGTTCTCTTTTTTTGTTCAGATCTTTTTTACACTTTCTTTTTTGTTAAGGATCTATTTTTGTCCTCTTTTTTCGTGAATGTCTCTTTTTTTTTTCCGATAATTTTTGAATTGATTTTATTCAATAATACAAGTAATCTTTATTATTATAACCCATGTAACCACTGTGTTATGATTTTATCTTCGATTTACTACAAAATTTAAAAGACTACTACTTTTTACTCAAAATGTCAGATTCAATTTAAATGTTTTGAATATTTTTTCGTTGCGCCATCGAATAAGGGAGATTTAAGCACAAATCATTACTGTTTTTGAAAAAATGTGAGTTAAATGAATTCAATTCAAATTTAGGTATTTATAAGTATGAAGTTTTAAACTTTTCTTTTCGCGGACATGAATCATTGTAATATTATAAGATTTTCGGAAGCTTACCGCGTAATTATTAGAAATATTTGTTTATTTCTTCTTCCCGACGTTTTTTTGCAAAAACATATAAAAACGCTGAAATTTTTTACTTAAAAGATTTCATTTTATTTATGTAAAAATAATCTGTTATTGTTAATTTTGTATGTGATTTATATTAATTTAAATGGATTAAAACTAAAACAGACTGAATAGAGCTTTTATTTTTTTGTTAACTATTGTTTTTGTTATGTTTTGTTAATTTTTGTATGTATTTAGGTATTTAATAAAAAATGTTATGTAAAATTGTTCCTAAAACAAATATTTTTATATTCAATAAAAACAAAAAAAAATCAACATTGCTTTTCTTTTTTTATTGTCTCTTTTTTTGTCTCTATTTTTTTTTTGTGGTGTTCTCTTTTTCAAAAGCTTTTGGAGGAAAATGTTCTCTTTTTAAAAAATCCCATATGGACACCCTACATGGCCCGGAATGGTTAACAAAGCACCGAGTTACTTGGTCATCTGAAAAGTTTGTGACAAATGTTTCAGATGGGGGAAGGGATGAGATGAAGGTGTTTGTGATAAGCAATTTAACAGATCCTCTATCCATATTGCAAAAGACCTGAGGAAAGAGTATTCCTATTATTGAATACGCATGCACACTTGAGAAGGCACTTAACATAATGAGCTACATATTTCGCTTTATTGGCAAGGCGACGGAAGGTGGAGGAGAGAAGGAATGGAAAGATAAGGAGGCGCTCTCGACGTCAACTAGCAAGAAGAGAAGGTATGGAAGGTAGAGAAGGTGTAGTTGATCAACCGTCTTCTGAAGAGAAGATGGAAGCTATTGATTATATTATGCGAAGGAACTCGATTGCATCGAGAAGAGAAGGTGTTTATCTGGTAAGAGCAGGATAGATTCATTGAAACCGATTCTAGATGATAAAAAGGTTATGAGAGTTGGAGGAAGGTTGAGCAGGGCTGAGATGGAATACGAGAGAAGGCATCCAGCGATCGTACCGAATGGTTCTCGATTAGCTTGGCTGATTATGGACAGTGCTCACAGAGCAACTAAGCATGGTGCTGTGCAAGTTATGATGCAGTACATACGAGAGAAGTTCTGGATTCCGAATGTACGAAGTGAACTACGAAATTACGTTCGCAAATGTTTGGTTTGCGTAAGGTACAATCATCGATTCGAGACACAATTGATGGCTGACTTGCCATCGGAAAGAGGCTTTTTCTACATACAAGAGTCGATTATGCATAACTAGATTATCGTCAGACGATATCGCTTCGACGATAGACTTGCTTCACGTAAAATTAAAGCCAATAATCGTCAAATCAATGTCGTCTAAATGATATCGTTTGCACGATAGTTAAATAGATATCGTTTCGGTTTGATTTTTAAAATGTTTGATTATTGTTTCTTTCTGTTAAAATGTTTCCACCGTCATAATTTAATTATTTTAAGAAGTCAAAATGAAAATTATAAAAAAAACAATACGAATGCGGGGACAATTAAGAGACAAATCCAATTCTTTAGCTCTTCTAAGCCGTATGCAAGTACTTTTTTTTGTATATTAAAGTAAACATTTAAATGATTGTTTTAATGATATAATATGAACAATCCCAGTTTTATTCAACGCTTTCGGCTATCGCAAGAAGCATTCATTTTGGTACTGGAAACAATAAATTTGCCAGGTGGTTGCCGTTCAACGTATGTTCCTCCAATATTAATACTAGCTGCTACGCTTGAGACTTTCGGTGGTGGAGGCTATCAATGGTTGACTGGTAACAACTTCGGAGTTACTCTAGCCCAAGACACGCTATCTAAAGTAATTACTAAGACTACTGGCATTTTGGAAGTCAATATTATTATGTCCTTTGTGGATCAAATGCGTTGTCTTAAACGAAAATGCTGAAACAAAGCAATTCTTTTTATAAAAAGTTCTCCATTCCAAACACAAAACTATTTAAATTCACATTAAATTTGAAATTTTTTCTCAAATAAAAATCAATGAAATCGAAACCGCAAATGCACGAAAAATTAGTTAAACACCCAATTGAAAATGCGCGAAAACTAAAAAAAAATACACAAATTTCATTCACTAATTCATTATTTTGAAACATTTTTAAATTTAATCATTGCATATGAAATCTATAGTAATATGGATAGCAGGATCGACTGTGGCGACACCGTGAGTCTCCAAACCTTTTTTCAAAATTTCTCGTTTTGGAGAGAAAATGTAGGTGGAAAGGTTTAAATATGTGATAATTATCAGTGACATCTATGTGCCTCCAAACCCCGTTATCTCTTACTCATTCCCCAGACTACTTTAGATTTCATATACATACAATGATTTAATCAAAGAAAAGCGTAAAATGTTTGTTGTTTGACATTTCAAAGACAATTTGAGAGTTTTTGAAAGATACTAAACGCTCTCAAACTACATTTTAAAATAAACGATAGACGACACGATAGTAGTAAGTTACGTGAAGCAAATTATTGACGATATCGTTCACGACTATCGTCTGGACGACGATCGTTTTGAAAATTACGGAATGACCCCCCAGGTCCATTCGAGATCAAAATGATTGATAGAGCAGGCGAGCAGATAATAAGACAGAAATGTTGGGTTTCCGTTTTTGTCTGTCTTAAAACCAGAGCAGTGCATATTGATTTATAGCGCGAAAGGGAAGGTGAGAAAGATTATACAGCGACAATGGTACAGCCTTTGTCGGTGCAGCGAAAGAACTACGGAAGGCGAAAGAACGTTGGCTTACGAAGGATACTTTCGAACATTTGTGCTTGAAAGGGACGGAATGGAAATTTATGGCTCCTGCTGCGTCACACCAAGGTGGCATATACGAAGCAGCGGTTAAGTCCATGAAATACCATTTGACAAGGAAAGCAGGAGGGAAGGTGCTGGTATATGAGCAGTTTTTGACATTGCTCACTGGCATTGAAGCAATTTTAAATTCACGACCATTGCATCCACTAAGCGATGATCCAGATGACCTACAGGTGCTAACGTCGGGACATTTTCTGGTGGACGAGACTCTTGTGCTGCTGCTACCCTTGTAACTACTGAATTACCAAACACGAAGGGTATACAATTATGGAGAGAGCGGAAGGCAATGCTATCACACTTCTGGGTTAGATGGATGGAAGAATATCTATCTGCTCTTTACGAGCGAAAGAAATGGCGCAAGGAGAAGTAGGGACTGAAGGAAGGGCAGTTATGCATAATCAAACGCGAGAATTTCCCACCATCAGCATGGGCGATGGGGCGTATATTAAGACTCATTGCGAGCAAAGATGGACTGGTGAGAAGCGTGGTCATACAGACGGCAACCAATTAACTTACGAGACCGGTACAGAAGATTTGCATGCTACCGATGGAAGAGCTGGAATGATTTTTTATTATATTCAATGTTTATTACATTTTTGAATCGCATGAGTTCTGGCAACTCTGCATTCGATATTTCTATAAGAAGGACAATAAAACGTAATAAAACTGAACGAAAGAGTGTGCTTGTTCGCAGAACATATAAGTTAGTCTTAAGCAAGAACTCGTAGTCGACGGAATAAACGAAATGATAGTGGTTTTTTGTATATTTTTCGACTTAAAATTATGGTGTTTTGTTTCTTATATTTAGAAGATGGTTTCTTACAGTCCGCTACGATACAGAGCTCTCACATTTTTTTCCTATTGACTTGACTGGAGTTTCAAAGGGAAACAAAGGAGACAGAAAAATATCATTTAGATATGCGCTGTTTTTTCTTTACCGGTAGACTCATTGCAATTTTTTTTTTGGTTCCCCTGATGTTCAGGTTCTTATTTTGTGAGAAGAACTACAATGATCTTGCGTATAGAATTATTCAACAAATTTTTGATATGTGTTTTTTTGACTGCAAGGTCGTTGGTAGTGTTGCAAGGAATTTTTTTTATTTGATTTTGGGTAGGTTAGGTAAAGAAGTTATTAGATAAATGCTAACAGTGAATACAGGCCAATTGTTTACGTAATTATTCCGTGGTAATAGAGGACGGATATACATAGGAGTAGGACATGAGTCATAGTGTGTAGAAACGTTTTATTAGTTGAAGTCAATTTTAAGCAAATTTGTAGCGAGGTTATGACTCATGAATTATAATTTGAATATGTCGTTGTCCTATATACATAAATGAAGGAAATACCTATCACTTTCAAAAAACGAATAAAAGACAGAAGTGCGAAAATTTGAGATTTTGTTTTGATTTTTGTTGTCAGATTTTAGGCAACACTTGAAAAGAACAATAGTATTTTTGTTTTGGAATAGAAACATTGTCAATTTTTTAACATTTTGTTCCTAGAAAAAAATATTTTATGGTTTTCTTTGGTCGTTTGGATTCAAATAAAAACAGGAAATGATCAAACTGAAAGTCATGCAGCATTTAGTAGGTTCCATATATATGTGCCTCATGGAGTATTTTTTGATGTTTGGAATCAAAGAGGCACATATAGGTAGACCAGTGCCGAAGCTTTTGAAAATGGTAAAAAGTGAAAAAAAATTGTAGTAGGCTGAAACCAACTGGAAAAGCAAGAGAATATGTATGTATATCAATTATGAAAGGAAAAACAAATTTCGGTTGATCTGCGGGATCCTATGTTAAAGGGAACGGTACGAAATCCTGATTTCCAAAATCCCGAATGCAAGAAATCCCGACTATTTTCGGGGACAAAAACGACATAATCCCGAAAACCAAAATCCCGAATACAAAAATCCCGAATACAAAAATCCAGACCGACATAACCCCGATTTTCAAAAAAATCCCGACTGACCGATTTGAAAATCCCGAATGTTAGTACTTTTTAGTACTTCTTAGAACTTTTTAATCTTACACTATTTAGAGAAATCTTGTTGGTATTTAGTTCGTTCTGGTTGATTCTCATGTTTTTGAATGATATTATTGCAATTTAACCCCGATTTCATGCCATTAATTACGAACATAATTTTTGATCCTGAGAAGAACCGCATTGGTATAACGTATAAGTTATACTAAGAAAAAATCATTAGATTAGATTAAGAATTTTTTTATTTTTCAATTTGTTTTATGTACAATTTGACCTAAAACTAACTTATAACTATTTTAAATCTTGTCGGCTCAACAATAGGGGCGACGTTCTTAACATGGCGTTATACAATGCTATTTTTTACAATGTCATATTAATGTTTGCTTAATCTATTACATGAATTAAATATTATATTAGTGAATATAAATTTCTTTGAGGGATACAATAAAATATTAAATTTAAGAAAAATATAACAGGGTTTTATCCTCTGTAGTGTTGCTGGTTGTTCCTTTCGTAGAATGGGGCTTCGTTGTTGTGGATGATGTCCTCGAATTGGTCGTCTATGATGGCGCGAGCGTTGAGATACCTCTGGCTAGGGTATAATTGTTGCTGCCGGAGCTGTTGAACTTCCAAGTTTGGATGATGTTCCAGGTTGCTGATGATTCTCCCTGCAAGTTGTAGCATATATTGATCAATGGGAATCAATTTTGCTTCTTCGTACAGTCTTGTCGTTGGAATGAACTTCTTCGTCACTGGATTGCGGTAAAGTCCTGTGCAGATGCGGAGCAACTTCCTTTCAAAGAGCTTGATCTTTTTCATGGCTGTAGGTGAGATGGTGAACCATATGGGAAACGCATATGTCAGGACGGGTCTGATAAGTTGTTTTTAAACAAGCAGCTTGGTTTTCTTACTCAGTCCATTTCGCCTCCTGAGTAGTGGATGGACCAAGTGTAGAGAAAAGTTGGCTCTCTTCAACATCAAGTCTGCATGCTTCTTGAACTTCAGCTTGTTTGTAAAGGTGATACCCAAGTACTTCGTGGAACCAGTAACTGCAACTACGGTGTTGTCTGGCAGTTTGATGCTAATGTTGTCGCAGCGTGTAGCGAATGCACGTCGTCCTCTTGTAGCAGTTACTGGGGTTCGGAAGCAGATGAGTTCCGTCTTGTTGCTATTTATCTTCAGTCCCCATTTGCGATAATACTCCCATAGGTTTGTGATGTGTTCCTGCACTCTCCTGGCCGCAATCTCTGGTGATGGAGAGGACGCATATGTTATGGAGTCATCAGCATATAGCTTTGTCTTCGTTCCTGGGGTGTTGGGTGGTTGATCGGCGGTATAGATGTTGAAGAGCAGAGGACCAAGCCTTGATCCTTGTGGCACTCCAGCGCCAATTACCTTCATTGATGATTCATTTTTGCTAACCTGTACATAAAAAAATCTATTAGTTAAAACATTTTTGATTATTCTTACCAAGTAGTTAGGTATTCCAAGTCCAGAGAGTTTTAAAACGAGTCCTTTAATCCAGACGCTGTCAAAAGCCTTTTCAATGTCCAGCAAGCATGCAACAGTCGTCTCCTTTTTTTTAAGTCCAAGTACTATATCGCTGTGAAGTCCCAGCAGCGGATGAATGGTGGAGTGCTTATTCCGAAAGCCATACTGGAACTCCGGTATTACATCTCTATCCCTGCAGAAAACGTTAAGTTTTTTTTTTTTTTTTTTTTTTTTTTTTTTTTTTTTTTTTTTTAAGAAAAAATCGCTCAGCACACTTCCTTATATACTCTCAATTGGACGAAGAATTTGTTCTAATTGGACGGAACATTTTTATTAGCATTTACGTTGGTTCTTGGTGATTCTCATAATCTGGCTACCCTTTTTGAATGAATTTTTCGATTTTTTATCAGAATTTTGCGAGATATCAAATAATATAAAAGCAATTCGCGCGAATTTCTTACTTTTACCTACTCTTATGCTCAAAAACTAAAGATCGCTTTTATATTATTTGATATCTCGCAAAATTCTTACTATATTATATATATTATTATATAAGAAAACTGGAAATCTGAACTCTTATTTGCATCATTTTGTTGAATATCGATGGGTATCTCTTTTTGAAAATTTGTTCGCCCTGAAAAGAGCAGTTAAAACAATTTTTTTTTTTATTTTGATTGATAGTACCAAAAAAAGTAGTGAAAAAATCGGGATTTTGTCAGTCAGGATTTTGTATACCGGATTTTGGTATTCGGGATTTTGGATACTGGATTTTGTCATTCGGGATTTTGTATTCGGGATTTTGGCAATCGGGATTTTGTCATTCGGGATTCTGTCGTTCAGGATGCTGTCAATCGGGATTTCGTACCCAACCCATGTTAAAAGTTAAATTGCAAAATTGTAGGTAATTTAAAGATCTACAATTGGACAATAAACTTTTTTCACATAACCTCAAAATGTATGTCAAAAATTCAAATAAAAAAATTTTTGGTTTAATATTTTTATCTTTTACAAAAAACAGTTTCATTTCACGAAATTTGATGAAAACTTGCGGTTTTATGCTTCAAACACACTGCAATTTTATTGAATAAAAATATTAATTTTTTCACCAAATTTTTACTTAATAACCAAAAAACACCCTAATTTGCAATCGAAAAATCTCACGTCAAAATATTTGCTTTTTTAAATAAAGTGCACGACTGGTTTGGACGAACTTGCTCTAATGTGTGACAGTGGTCTTATGGTTTGAGATTTTGGGAACAAAATCAGGGGAAATATGATATAAATTTTATTGATAACTTAAAAATCACTAGTTCAATCGTTTTTTGGAAAAAATGAAGTAAACCATCTGATTTCGTTTACTGTTAAGAATTTTAAGAATTTTTTTTCAAAATCGTTCGACCAGTTTTTTCAAAAAACAGTTTGTTTATAAAACGGCTAAAGGGTAAAATTTTGAAAAAAAATTAGTTCTAAAATTATTTCTTAAAATTTTTTTTTCAAAATTTTGAGTTCGGAAGTTAATATTTTGAAAACGGTTTACTAGAATAACTTCATTTAAAATTATAATAGAAGAATTAGTTTTTGGCCTCACAGAAAGGTATATCATGGCATTGTAGGAGTTACCGTTTTTTTTTTTTTTTTTTTTTTTGCACTATCAGTTCTCGAGAGTAAGAAGCTTATTACAAGCATTAACTTACAATCAGAGATTAGCCAACACATATTATGTGCTCACTGGCTACATCATTTAGTGCAGGTGTTAGTTGTTAGTAAGCAAAATATACAAATAGCATAACACAAGCACAAAAAATAAAAAGATAAATATACACATACAAAATAGATACAAAAACATTGAGAACGTATTAAACATAAACTATGAGCGTGGTGCACTGGTTTTGAATGTTTTTTTAGGCAAGTTTTACTAATATGAAAATCAACAATACTTTTATTTGAGTTAAAAAGCTTGCACATGCGGGTAAGAGGTTCATTCATTCCATAATTAGTACGGTGTTGGGGACAATGTAAAAGCTCTAAATTACGAAGATGGTGAGCCCCTCCGCGATAGTTAAAACCTACACATGATAGAAGAACGGGTGCGTCTAAAAATCCCGTCAAAAGTTGGTGAATAAAAATAACATAATTGTTAATACGCCTTTGTGACAATGTTTGAATCTGTAGAAGTTGAATCCGGTGTTCGTAAGGTGGGAGGTTGTATGGATCTGCCCAGGAGAGACCTTTTAAAGCAAATCGAATAAAATTACGCTGAACTGCCTCTATCCTAGACTTATGAACTTCGTAGAAAGGAGACCACACCTGTGATGCATATTCTAGATGGGGGCGAACATGACAGTTATATAAAGCTAGGGTTACTTAAGGATTTTGAAATTCCTTCGACCATCTTTTTACAAATCCCAACATGGAATTAGCTTTTTTAACAATAAAGTTGATGTGTTCCGTGAAACTTAAGTCTGGGCTTAAGTTTACTCCCAGATCTTTAAAACTTAAAACGCGATGCAAGACTTGTTGTGAAATGTAATAGCCGTGTGTACTAGGTACCCGTTTCCTTGAAAATGTCATTGTCTGACATTTCGCTGGATTCAGACTTAAACAATTCTTGCTACACCAGATAGCAAACCTGTCGATGTCGGCTTGCAATTCTACGCGGTCATTAGATGAGTTAATAGATTTGAAAATTTTCATATCATCAGCGAAAACAAAAATCTCACTAGAATGAATACACGATGTTACGTCATTTATAGCTAGTATAAACAGTAACGGACCAAGATGGCTGCCTTGTGGGACTCCTGATTTTGCTGGGAAAGGGTTAGAAAACGAATTTCTGAACTTAACTATACATGATCTGCTTCGGAGATATGAATATATCCAATTAACAAATCCTACAGGGAAACCTAAAGCTTTCAATTTGAAAATGATGATTTCGTGTGAGAGTTGGTCAAAAGCTTTTGAGAAATCTGTGTAGATACAATCCAGCTCATGGCCACTCTCTAATGCCCTTGAGCACTTGTTCATAAAGGTTAATAAGTTTGTGACAGTAGACCGCTTCTGCATGAAGCCGTGTTGTTGATGACAGATTAAATATTTGCAGAAAAACGTTATGCTATCACAAACTACTTGTTCGAAAAGCTTTGGAATAGAAGACAGTTTAGAAATCGGTCTGTAGTTGGTGATATCAGACTTATTACCCTTTTTGAGGACGGGAGTAATGAATGAATCTCTCCATACTTGAGGAAATTTACCGGATTTAAGGGAAAGCTTGAAAAGGAATTGCAAGGGAGAAGCTAAAACGGAAGAAAATTTTTTTAAGATTATAGGAGGAATGCCATCAGGACCGGGAGAGTAATCATCTTTCAGAAATGAAAGATAATGCAAAACTTTATCATTATCAATTTGGATGTTGTTAAAAGTGGTTTGGGGGAAATCACGGGAGTAGTCAAAGAAATCAAAGTCTATATTGACGGGATTTTCAATAAAGGACTTACTGAAATGCCTTGCAAACGCATTGCATATCTCAGGTGAGCTTGTCAATGCGGAATCTTTGTAAACAAAGTTCACTGGATATCCATCAGACTTCTTCTTTAAATTTACAAACTTCCAAAATCTCTTTGGATCAATCTTCAACGAAATTTCCATTTCCTTCACATATGCTGCATATAGGTTTCTGGAAAGTAAATTAAACTCTTCATAAAGTGCAAGGAACATATTTTGATTAGAAATTGAAAGACTTCCAAGCCTTATTCCGTTTGTTGCGAAGAGATTTAAGCTCTTTCGTGTACCACGGATGGCTCGAGTCGATATTTTTAGATATCTTAAGAGGAATTGAATTTATCAAGCAGCTATTGAAAATTTCGTAGAATTGAGTAACTGCGTCGTCAATGTTAGAGCAAACATGAATATTGGAAATATTAGAAGTACTCAATTTGTCGTAAAGTAATTGAAAGTCAGCTTTACGGAAATCAAGTGAATAATAATAGTCTTCGGCATTACTGTTATTAAGTAAATTGCTGCTCATATCAAAAAATATATCCAATGAGGGATGGTAGGAGTCTACGTTAGAAATGGCAGAGGTAGATTCTACCACTACCGTAGTAACAGCGTCAGAAAAAAAGACTAAATCGAGAATTCGATTTCTACAATTATTAATACAGCTTACTTGCTGTAAGTCAGTAGAGGTTATGTTGTCCAAAAGAAGAAGTTCCTGTTGCGAGGAAGTTAAGGAAGCTTCTAAATAGGACTCGTCTTCAGAAGGGGTCCACGTAATGTTTGGTAAATTGAAGTCACCCAACAGTAAAATGTTGCTATTTGAATTGGCAATATCAATCATATGATCAAGGATTAACGATAGCTCGGCAAAAACTGACGCAGAACTTTTCGGTGGAATAAAAACATTAATAATAAAAAGATCATTTGATTGAAAAGAAACCTTAACACAAATGAGTTCAATTGAAACATTAAATGAGAAACAGACTAGGGAAGATGAGATGCAATTACGAACAGCAATCTAAAAACAGAAAACTCATCGTCGAAAATTTCTGTGTCCAAAAATGAACTATTTAGCCATGTTTCCGTGAAAGCAAAGATATCATGTGGAAAAGCTTGAGAGTTTTTAAAAACTTCAGCAGTTTTGCTGCGAATCCCTCTTACATTTTGGTAGAAGAGGGTTAACCTATTAAGTTTTTTGGAGCCGATACTTTAGCAATTCCATTATTGAGATTTTTTGATCGAACTACAAATTCTTTGACAAGTGTACCGTGAGGCCAAAATTTATTGTCGCAGAGAGGACCGAACAATGCTGGAGGAGTAGTTATCCTGAACGATGACACAAAACTGTCGGGCTTACTTATTTCAGTGCATTTTATAGCACTCGAAATGCAGTTATTAACAACAAGATGTTGAATTATGTCATTGGGTTGGAGTTCAGGGTCAAGTCGGGATACAAATACTAGTTTTGGCTTAGGAACAGATTTTTTTTTTTTGGGAGGTTCCGAATCGTTGATGTTATTAGTATTAGTATTAGAACAACTTGATCCAATTGTCGGTTCAGAGCAAGATGGGGTAGTGCTGGCTAAGACAATGGGATCCGCCGCCGCCGGTGGATTGCCATCGGTACTAAAGTTGTTGACAGTGGTAATATCTACTTCTTGGAGGGGAGGAGGCAGTGGCATACTTATTGGAATGACTCTCCTTGAATTTAGGCGCTTTGGATCTGGGGACGGAGTTTTCAATGAAGATGATCCTTCACGGCCCCTTTTCCTACCCTTTTTGAGAGCAGACTTGGTGAGCATAGAAGTAGAGGGGTTGCTCAGGGGCAGGGATGAAGGAAGAATAGAGTCAGGATACAACGGCTCTGTTGACGTTGATTTGCTTACAGTTTTAATTGGGGAAGGAATTGAAACTACATTTGCTACAACTGAGTTTAAATTTTCATGTAAAACATCAAAGTTCTTAGCAATTTTAATAATATCATCCTTAAGAGACGACATTTTGAATGAAATTTGCGACAAGGATATTTTGATACAGGTTTTACAGTACCAAAAAGCAAATTTTGAAGAGTTGATTTTATCAATAAAACTGTTAGTTGAGCCCAAGCATTTGGCGTGGAATAAATTTCCACAAGGGCCAAAGCAAACAAAAAGGGGAGTTGAATTTGAGTGCTCTGTACATTTCTCAGCTGAGCAGACCATTGCAATACAAAGAAATGAGAGAAAACAAAAAAAGAAAGAGAAAAAAAAAACCTAGTCATGTTTTTAGAAAATTGACCCTCCCGGCTAAACGGAGGGGAATAAAACCCCCTTCCCACACTCTGCTACGTAACCAAGGAATACGAATCTAAGTGTTCATCTTCATACTTCAAAACTGCGACCGATAGTTAAAAAACATCAAACAAATAATACATATTTCGGCTTTTTACGGTAAAGCCTCTTAAAAGTGGGCGTGTCGTAAAATATTGAAGCACGTACTATGCTTTTATCATCAGTCAGTTTTTAGGCATATGTGTAAAACTACTGCAAATTTTGGCTTGCGGATTCATTATAAAAACCGTTTATTTGCAAAAACAATTTTTTTATAGTTTCTAGTCAAAAGTGGGCGTCAGGCACGCCCAAAATAAAATTTATTGATTTCATACATAAGATGTTTATGTGCAAGTAATACCTGCAAAATTTAATGTTTTTGCTTTAATAAAACAATTGTTATTTTATAAAAAAAAGCATATTGATGGTTTTGTATGAAAAATGGGCGTCAGCCACGCCCGAACTGCAATATTTGTATTTTGTTGGAAGAAGGTTTACCTAAACCTTACGTGTGCAAAATTTTATCATTATGCTTTTATCGTAACTGCATAAAAACATAATTTAATTTTACCAAATTGAGGTTGTTTAACAAAATTGGCGATTGTGGGCGTGTTTGTGGGAAAATTTTTCCGGTTCAAGAACTTAGCTTTACTCTTAAAATAGAAATTATATATACCTAATTTTAGCTTTCTAGCTCAAAAATTGGGACCTCTAGAGAGTATACATACGGACGGACGGACAGACGGACATGGCTAAATCGACTAGGCTTTTGATTCTGAGTCAGAATATACATAAACATATGTATACGATATACTTTTCTATACCTTATGGTATTATGTTTCTATGTTACAAACTCCACACCAAATACAATATACCCATTCTATGGAATAGGGTATAAGAACAGTGCGACCAAAGAAAACCATTACCTAAATAATTTTTTTCTGCGAAAAAATGTTAAAAAATTAACAATGTTTCAGTTCCAAAACAAAAATACTATTGTTCTTTTCAAGTATTGTCTAAAATTTGACACCAAAAATCAAAACAAAATCTCAAATTTTCGCACATGATAAGTGAAAATATCTTTACCTTCTTTTAAAAATCAATATTCACCCCTTTACAATAATCCCATAAGCAATTTTAAAACATGTCAAATAGTTGCTGACCTACCTTCACGTCGAGCTTTCAGTCGCACGTTTCTTTTTTTCTTTTGCCTCATTCTAAGTCGCTATGAATTGTTCAATCTGTAATAAAGCGGAGCCTATCGAATCTGTTTCGTGTGCGATCTGCAATTCTTTAATGCACTTAAGCTGTGCTTGAATCAAAAAATCAGATTTTAATATCATCAAATCTAAAAAAATTCTTTTTATAAAATGTGAAAATTGTTCTACAGTTAATTTATCAAACTATATAAAAAACATTGAAAACTTTATTGGTGGCATAAACTTGAACTTGAATTGTTGAAGAAATGAATTTCCTAATTTATTTTCAATTAACAACGACAATACAAACGGAGTTGTGCCGCGAAGCCAAAATAAAGAAAAAGTCATCGAACCCTCGGTCATTCTCCCCAAAAAGTTTTCCGCTGATAAACCAAAACCACTCAATAAAATCAAAACTGTGAACAGTTCCTCATCTCCGATGCAAAATACTTTGCTTTGTTTACCTTCCTTCTCTCAACCACTGCCCATCCTTTCGTCTAATGATATGCTAGTTTCTGCATTCGCGACCAAAACATTTACTTCAGTGTCTACCTCCTCTACGCCCGCACTAACCGATCCTCATGCATTGTCTATAACTAGTATAGACAATATTAAGAGGCTACTAGGTAATCAAAAACCTGTTTTGTGCGGTGATACTGCTCCCCTCATATTGTTATTTGCAAACAATAACAATAATGATGACATTGCAGCGGCCAACTTTAGCACTGTAGATTTGATCGCTCGCTCTTGTGAAAAAGGTGATGGTTGTACAAAAACAACAATACCATCGAAACTAATTGATGACGTTGGTGAAGATGAAAACGACAACGCTGCTGCTGCTGCTATCGCTCCTGCTGCTGTGGCTACCGCCGCTGTTGATACAGTCGTTGATGAGAATAAAATAAAAATTTCATCTCTTGCCGTTGTTGATAAGTGTGAAAGAGAAATTGAGGACCTTGCATCAAAAGGGGGGCAAGTCCATATTTTTAGCCTAACGGTTTTTTTCACTTTAATTTTGAACAAAAAAAAGCAATATTTTGGTGCACAACCGAGGCAGTTCCGACTAAAAATAAGCAAGTTATAGTAAAATATGTATCTGCCTCTCAAGTGCGTTTGGTGCAAAAAGGCGACAAGTCCGGATCTGCCCCCTTATTGAAACAAACAAAAATATTGAATCATTTGCATCTAGCAGTCAGTTGGAGCAACTGATGACTTTTCTAGTGAAGATGACGATGATCAGGTTAAAGTTAATCTATACATTTTTAATTTTCTCGATTAATAATCTGTTTTTCGTTTTTTATTTATTGTTTAACTATCCGTGTATTGATTGAAAGCTCGAAATAAACTAAATAACTAACTTTTATGTGCTTTTTTATTCATAAATCAAAATCAGGAAGCAAATTTATTACATCTTGGTGCAAATGAGAGGCAGATCCAAACTTTAAAAAATCACAGTAATTACTACTGTTGCTTATTTAACCTAAGACTTGATTAAAAAAATGTGAAAGCATGCACATTTTCTAATAGTATAAATAAAATAATTAAATTTTAAAAGAGTTTTTCTTGATTTCCCACAAAAAGTTAAATTTGGACTTGCCCCCCTTTTGATGCAAGGTCCTCAATTGTTAACATTGAATCCGCTTTGCTTTTCCCTGCTGATGTATCTATCTCTAACTTGAATGGAGGAGTAAACAAACCACTTGAATTGGTTAACAAAAAACAAAATTCATAAAGTCGACAAAAATCAAAACAAAACCAACAACAACAACAACAACAACATCAGCTTACTGGAACAGGTGCAAGTTCTCTTAACGCATTAATGCCTTTGAAGGGGCTGCATGTTTCTAAGTTTCATCCGAAAATTCTAAAATACCTGCAAATGTTTTTAAGTGCTATAAACTTGTTAAAAAAGGCATCTCTGTACCTGATTTAAAATTTGTTAATTTCAAACTAAGGGTCCCAGCAGACTGTTTTAAAAAATTATTAAGTGATGCAGATTTATGGCCTAGGTCTGTTATAGTTAAACAATTTACAAACTGGTCAAAAAACAAAATTTCTCAGCAATCCCCCAGTTCAACTTAGGTTAGGTTAGGTTAAGTGGGGTGATGGAACGGCAAGCCGAACCTTCTCACTCGGATCTCGATTATATCCATTGTGCTCCCCGGTTGGGTGTGGGGATGAGGAATAGGGGTTAAGGATTGACAGGCAGTGGGTGGGTTAAGTGGTGGAGGCCTCCCTGAGCCAACCTGAGTTCTGGATGAATCTCAGGATGTTTCTTGGTGGCGTGTTAGAGATATCGATCAACTCGTTGAAAAAGTATTCACCGAGGTTAACTTTCCTAGTTCGGGTTAAGCTGGGGCATTCACAGAGGAAGTGAAAGGAGTCCTCTTCTGCCTCTTCGTCCTGGCATCCCCTACATAAGTCAGATGTGCTGATGCCCAATCTGCTCATGTGGGTTCCCATCGTGTTGTGACCCGTCAGGATACCAACCAGGAGTGATAATTGAGGCCTGCTTAGCACGAGTAGCGATTCAGTTTTTTTCTTTGAAATTTCCGGCCATATGTTTCTCGATACCCGACAAGTGTCGATTGATGACCATCTGTCATTAGCGGTTTTAAGGAAACTGTTGAGTAAAACACCCGATCGTCTTGAGAATTCAGTGTGAACTAACATATAAAGTTTATTGTATGCTAATAGAAAATATAAGCTTAAGTACATACATTGATTGGTATAAAAGCAAGAGCAATTAATATAAGTACAAGAGTGTAAAATACAGGGTGATAGTAATAGAATGATAAACATGAATATTCAACACTTCCACTTTTATAATTCTATTTTAAATTCATTATGTAATTCTAATCAATAATTTCGAGTTTTAAAACTCCTAAGTTGATTCTTAGTGACTCAAAACGATCTTTAAGCAATGGCTTTGTACAAATATCTGCTGTTTGTTTATTTGTTGAAACATAGTTGAGAGTAAAAAGTCCTTCTTCAAATTTTTGGCGGATGAAATGGTATTTTACCTCAATGTGTTTCATGCGCTTATGAAACTCCGGGTTCTTGATGAGTTTGATAGCGCTTTGATTGTCCATATTGAGAGTTGGAACTTCTGCACCTTTGGAGACAAGTTCAG
This sequence comes from Platycheirus albimanus, assembly GCA_916050605.2. Lineage (NCBI taxonomy): Eukaryota > Metazoa > Arthropoda > Insecta > Diptera > Syrphidae > Platycheirus > Platycheirus albimanus. The sequence continues at coordinate 188,448,798 of OU696696.1, forward strand.
AAAATAAGCGATGCATCCAAATAAGTTCCTTAGCACCTTCGCAAGCCGCTACATATTACGACTCGGAAGTCGAAAGGGCGGTGCATTTTTGACGCTGTGAAGACCATGAGACTGCTGCACCACCCATTATAAGAACGTAACCACTGGTTGAGTTTCGGTTTTCTATGTCCCCAGCAAAGTCAGCATCTGTGAAACAATGAATTTTCAGATTAGTTTTTTTTAAAAAGAAGACCATGGTGAATAGTTCCTTGAATATATTTTAACCGCAACCACGTATCAATTCTTCGGATCATCTAAGTGACGACTAACCAGACTTAACGCATATGCTATATCCGGCCTTGTACCAACGGCAAAATACATAAGACAGCCAACAGCTTCGCGATAAGGATACTTCATTTCAACATTCAAATTGGAGTCAAGTGATGCATTCCTATTTTCAGCCGGTGTTGAAACAGATTTTGCATCTGTCATACCAAATCTGGAAAGAACCCTTTTCGCATATGATGTCTGCTTCAGTTGTATGTTTCCATTGTCCAAAACATCAATTTCCAATCCCAGATATTGTAAGAGTTGTCCTTTTTTATCTATAGCTGAGGTAGTTCAGCAGATCCAGAGTCAGCCGAAGAAAAGACTGTAAAACTCCGGATTGGAATATTAAATGTTTTATTTATTATTTCAAATTCAATAGAGTAATTTCATAAATGTTACAAGTTGAAAAGCAAATGTTACGTTATATAATTGCAATAGTATAAGGGTGTACAATATTTTATATGTGCTTAACTCTAACGTTATATAATTCAAATGGTATAATAGGTTTTACAATGTTGTCTTATATGCTTAAAATAACGTTATATAATTCAAAGTATATATTTGTTTATATGCTTAAAATATTATCAAACGTAACCAATGTACGGCAGTATCAAACGTAACCAATGTACGGCAATATCAAACGGAACCAATGTCCGGCAGTATCAAAACGGAACCAATGTCCGGCAGTATCAAACGTAACCAATGTACGGCAATATCAAACGGAACCAATGTCCGGCAGTATCAAACGTAACCAATGTACGGCAATATCAAACGGAACCAATGTCCGGCATTATCAAACGTAACCAATGTACGGCAATATCAAACGGAACCAATGTCCGGCATTATCAAACGTAACCAATGTACGGCAATATCAAACGGAACCAATGTCCGGCAGTATCAAACGGAACCAACGTACGGCATTATCAAACGTAACCAATGTACGGCAATATCAAACGGAACCAATGTCCGGCATTATCAAACGTAACCAATGTACGGCAATAGCAAACGGAACCAATGTCCGGCAATATCAAACGGAACCAATGTCCGGCAGTATCAAACGGAACCAATGTCCGGCAGTATCAAACGTAACCAATGTACGGCAATATCAAACGGAACCAATGTCCGACAGTATCAAACGTAACCAATGTACGGCAATATCAAACGTACTAAGTACGGCTTTAGTTAGGGACGAAATAGACCTCGACTTTAAGAAAATGATAGTAAGTTAACTAATACTACGGTAAGGAAACGGTAGAGAAACAGGCAGGACGGAAATACTCGCTGTGCTCTTATGAGTATCAGCGACAAAATATTAGGAATCTCTCGGTACACCACGTACCCCTGGTTTTCGGGTAGTGGAGAATTGTCTTTTGGCTCTTAGTAGTATTCCTACAATGTAACCATCGATAATTTCTCGGATTTTAGTGTGTCCAACCAACCTCTTATATCAAATATATTGACACGAACATACTGTGAATTGTAATGACAAAAATCACTTTCCTATGTAAAACTGGTTTTGCTGTGTAATGAATACACTTTTTGCAGTGTGATCATATGGCTGCGGTTTCTATTTGAAAAAGGGCGGTTATAATTCAAATAAGCGGAAATAGCATGATGGCCGCGATCTTAACAAATTCACATAACCGACTGTTAATTATTTGAATGAAAGAGTGGTTGGCGGTTGAGGTAGTTGAAAAAGGTGACTTCGTCACACTCCCCTCTCTCTTCGGTAGACGAGAGCTTTCTCTTTCTCTTTTTTTTTTTTTTTTTTTTTTTTTTTAATTTAAACTTTTTAATTCAATTATTTCATTTATAAAAGTAATTCAAAACCTGACTTTTATAACTACATAACATATATACAAATTTTTCATAATCAACAAACAAAAACAGTTTTTTTTTCAAAAAATGAACAGGTTTTTCACAAACAAAAAGTAAACCGGCTTGGAAGTTATAGTTTATATATATATTTTTTTTTTGAATATCTGCTTCTCTGTTGGCCTCGTCTTAAGGGGAAGACTGTTAGTTATTATTTTTACGTGAGTGCCTACTGAAAGTCCTGCGGTGCTGGGCTTTTTTATGCATACTCGTATATCCCCGAAAGATCGATGTATGAAAAAGTTTTGACGTCTAAAGTTGGGACAGAAACGAGGATGTGTCCTGATGTCGACGTCTTTAAAGGGATCGTCCGATATTGAAGCCTTGGTTGGGTTTTTGGTTATGTTGGACGACGACACTGTGGCCACATACGCTCCTGGCAAAGGTCCCATGTCCAACGTTGTGCCATCTTGCGGTGTTTTCTTTGATGATTTCAGACAAATGCTCCTAACGGTGTCCGAAACTAACGGAAAATGCTGGCGAACAGTACTGGGACGAGGAATCGGTACAAAATCTTCGCCCGGGTGCTGAACTCCTTTGGATGTGCTGGCCTGGTTGTCCATTGCAGCTTGCCTCTCCTTATATCGGCGTTTGGCCTCAGCGCGTTGTTGTTGGATCTCCTGCTGTTGGGTCACTACTAACGGGCGGTCGGGGGGTGCCTTCTTCCTGTGCACATCGATTTTTCCTTTTAGCTGCGCCACCAAGTTTGGGTTGCTGGCGAGAGTCTCCACTGTCTGCACAACAGGATGTTTGGACTTCTTGCCCAGGACATCGGGTGTAACTGCCGTGGTGGCTGGCAGAACTGGGGCGGTAACAGATCTGGGACGGGTTGGCTGGCGCTCCCATGGCTCACCCACTCGGTCGGGTTTTGGCTTCCTGATGACCTTTCTTTTCAGCGATGTTTTCGGATCCATGGTGTGAACACAACTGATTTTACTTTCGTGGTCACTTTTGTTAATTGTCTTCTTTAAGTCCTTTAAGTGTGCTCTTATGGTGGAGGTACGTATGCGAGAGGGATTTTTACTTCGCAGTGCAATCGGTTCGGAAGAAGCAGCCAGGTTTAAGCATGCTGTTTCATTTGCCTGCGGTCGTCTCAATTCTCGGCCGAAATTGAGATGTGCGGGAGTGAAACCGGTAGATGTGTGGGTGCTGGTATTAATGGCAAAACAAAGCTCTGGCAAAAATTCGTCCCAATGGCGGTGGTTGTTATTCACATATTCTGCTAGCATGGTTTTCAGAACTTTGATTCTCTCGTCAATAATACGCTGCATTGCAGGATTGCGAGGGTAATACAGCTGATTGAACGGTTCTTTATTCTTCAGACGAATAGTGTGTATGGCGGCATTACAGATGGGGTTAAGTGTCTCATATTTAGGCAGCTCGGTATTTAAAAACTCCTTAGGTCGTTGTTGTTCGGTTTCAGGTAGCTCAATACTACCAATTAGGCCAAGTTTCTCTGCTTCGGGTGATACGATCGGGTGGACCTCATTTAGCAGGGGCTCTCCACCTATCGACATGGTAAACTTGGCTCGGACTAGGAAATCCATGCCTATAACTGCTTCTTCAGTAAGATCTTTTAGCAAAGTTACTTCCCCTGAGACTGGTTGGTTCCCTAGTAGCATGGTTACAAAATAGTGTTCGCGGGTAATGACTGGGTTTCCATTTGCCAGGCGGATCGTATATCGTTGGTAGTGAACCAGCGTCCTTAATCGACGGAGTTTATTGCGCAAGGATTGACTAATAAAAGTTTTAGTTGCCCCTGTGTCAATGAGAGCCTTTATCGCAATTCCGGATATTTCTACAGAAATAAAACATCGGGGATCTACCCAAGTATTGTTTCTTTCAGGTGTCCTTGTTTCAGGATGTGTTGGAGTCGCACTTAACAATTGGACGTCGGCTGGCGTCGGTGGAGCGGTTAACGGCAGTAGTTCAGGGCTTGTTTCAAGATTTGTTGGAGTTGGAATTAACAACTGGACGTCGGCGTCGCGGTCGGCTGGCATCGGTGGAGTGTTTAACGGCAGGAGTTCAGGACTGGAACTATGTGACGATATCATAGCTGTTACGGACGGATGACATTGGCAGTCTTTCGATAATCGACCGTCCTCCCCACAGTAGGAACAAAAAAGTCGAAATGGCCTCCTACAATTGGCCTTGCTATGTCCTCGTTGTTTGCATTTCCAGCAATGTGTGGATCTATCGTAGGGTACGTCTGGCATGGAAAAACGGTTTGCTGGTCTGTCTTGATTAGGGGGAGGAGTGGGTCTCCCCTCTGGCGGTGTCCAACGGCTTTGCACGGGAGTGGCTGAAGGCACACTGGGCCGGTTCGCTCTATCCTCTAGGCGAATATATTCATATTCTTCAGCCAACTCCATTAACTCGTCTAGTGTCTTGAAATCACGACGTTTGATGTAAAACTGGTACTCGGCCCTCAAACTGTCGTAAATGCGGTCAATGTTGTCCTCAAAACTCATCCGCCATCCGCGGGTGTTGCTTCATCAAGTACTGAGCGGAGCGGATAAATTCCTTAGCCTTTTCGCGAGGCCCTTGCTTCTTGCGCATTATCTCATCCTCCAATTTGTGGATATGTCGGGCGGGGAGAAAGAAGCGGCGAAACGAGGCGTGGAACTGATTCCAGGTCTGAAACTCATCTTTGTTTATCCTGAACCACTCCAAAGCGTTTCCACGAAAGATTTCGGGGAATGTCCAGACTAAATTATCCAATGCGATGTCGTAACATGAAGCCAGTTCTTCGATGCGTTCAAGAAACTCCAACGGGTTGCCTGCACCTTCAAACTTCAGTCCCCATTTTCGTACCGTATTCATAATTTCAGCTTTGTTGATGGCAGTCCATCGTTCTGGGCGGTGATGAGTTGATTCGGAGGGTGGTAGCAAATCTGTGGAGGGCGGCCGCATACCGGCTTCAACGTGGATAGTTGGAGGCGAGATGATTTTACTGGGAGGCTTATGGACAGCCTGGTTTGATTGGGTTCCCCCGTTTTGTAAGTCCAACTGCGAATTGTTGGGGGCGGAGGTGGACGGAGTTGTGGTTTGCAAGCACTTATGTGCCACTGTCTTCTGGTCCGAGAGATCGGACGCGTCTGATTCGCCAAATACTCGATCCTGTACCAATTCCTCCATCTCAGTGCACAGGTTCAAGGTTGAAACTCTAGTTCGGGCTTCTTTGATGCTGTCGCTTAACGCTTTTCGAAGTTCCGGTAGTTTGCCATCTGTAGGTAAATTCCTGGCCTGTAATTTTTCAATCAGTTCTGTCTTTCGCAGCAAGTAGATCCAATTGAGATTAACAGCCGGGTCAGGCTCTGGAACACCCAGGTGTTGATCCCCGGTGGGCATTTTGTTTTGTCTGGTAATCTGGTAGTCAGGAAAAATGGAAATCGTTGACTGGTTGTGGTATTCGATTTTCTGTATCGGTATACGGTGGGTCTGGTTATCGGTTTCTGGCAAAAAGTAAACGGTATTCAGAAACTGATAATATTCGGATGTCAACGGTGATTTCTCGGGATCAGGTAGTTTCTTTCTTGACTGGACGGATGTAACCCCTATTGAGGTCCCTGCTCGGGCGCCATTGTAAGAGTTGTCCTTTTTTATCTATAGCTGAGGTAGTTCAGCAGATCCGGGGTCAGCCGAAGAAAAGACTGTAAAACTCCGGATTGGAATATTAAATGTTTTATTTATTATTTCAAATTCAATAGAGTAATTTCATAAATGTTACAAGTTGAAAAGCAAATGTTACGTTATATAATTGCAATAGTATTAGGGTGTACAATATTTTATATGTGCTTAACTCTAACGTTATATAATTCAAATGGTATAATAGGTTTTACAATGTTGTCTTATATGCTTAAAATAACGTTATATAATTCAAAGTATATATTTGTTTATATGCTTAAAATATTATCAAACGTAACCAATGTACGGCAGTATCAAACGTAACCAATGTACGCAATATCAAACGGAACCAATGTCCGGCAGTATCAAAACGGAACCAATGTCAACCAATGTCCGGCAGTATCAAACGTAACCAATGTACGGCAATATCAAATGGAACCAATGTCCGGCATTATCAAACGTAACTAATGTACGGCAATATCAAACGTAACCAATGTACGGCAATATCAAACGGAACCAATGTCCGGCATTATCAAACGTAACCAATGTACGGCAATATCAAACGGAACCAATGTCCGGCATTATCAAACGTAACCAATGTACGGCAATATCAAACGGAACCAATGTCCGGCATTATCAAACGTAACCAATGTACGGCAATATCAAACGGAACCAATGTCCGGCAGTATCAAACGGAACCAATGTCCGGCAGTATCAAATGGAACCAATGTCCGGCAGTATCAAACGTAACCAATGTACGGCAATATCAAACGTACTAAGTACGGCTTTAGTTAGGGACGAGATAGACCTCGACTTTAAGAAAATGATAGTAAGTTAACTAATACTACGGTAAGGAAACGGTAGAGAAACAGGCAGGACGGAAATACTCGCTGTGCTCTTATGAGTATCAGCAACAAAATATTAGGAATCTCTCGGTACACCACGTACCCCTGGTTTTCCGGTAGTGGAGAATTGTCTTTTGGCTCTTAGTAGTATTCCTACAATGTAACCATCCATAATTTCTCGGATTTTAGTGTGTCCAACCAACCTCTTATATCAAATATATTGACACGAACATACTGTGAATTGTAATGACAAAAATCACTTTCCTATGTAAAACTGGTTTTGCTGTGTAATGAATACACTTTTTGCAGTGTGATCATATGGCTGCAGTTTCTATTTGAAAAAGGGCGGTTATAATTCAAATAAGCGGAAATAGCATGATGGCCGCGATCTTAACAAATTCACATAACCGACTGTTAATTATTTGAATGAAAGAGTGGTTGGCGGTTGAGGTAGTTGAAAAAGGTGACTTCGTCACAATATTAGGTCACATTTGACACTTTAATTTCAAATTCTTGGCTCAAATATGCTATCAGACACTCAATATCACTTTCATTGCTTGCTGCAACTAATCCATCGTCGATATAAATAGCTAGTATCATTTTTCTTCCATTCCTGTTGCTAACAAAAACGCCCGAATCAGCCGTGCTTACCTTCAAACAAAATTTCTTCAAAAAAACTGTAAATTTGAGATTCCAGCATCTAGACGCCTGCTTAAGTCCGTAGAGGCTTTTTCATAGCTTACAAACCTTGTCGGCTCCGTCGCAATATCCCTTCGGTTGTATCATGTAAACATCTTCACATAAGCGTCCATGTAAAAACGCTGTTTTTACATCAAACTGTTTGAGTTTTAAGTTTTCAGTTGCACATAGGGCCAGAATCATCCTGATTGAGGTAAATTTTACTACAGGGCTAAATGTTTCTTCGTAATCAACTCCATACTGTTGTGTAAATCCTCTTGCAACCAGCCTTGCTTTATGCTGTTCAACTGTGCCATGTGCTCCAAGTTTAAGTTTATAAACCCACTTGTTTGATATGGCTTCCTTGCCAGGCGGTAGTTCCACAAGATCCCAGGTGTGATTCTTGTTAAGTGAAGCTATTTCGTCGTCCATAGCTATCTTCCACTGATTGCGAAAATCAGATTTTTCAACTTCCTCAAAACATTGTGGCTCTTGACAATCAGCCAGAAAAGCAAAGCCTTCATTGAGAGCAAAGGCGTTAACAGTTTGCGAACGCAATTTTCATTGATTTGAGACAGGTTCTTTACTAGTTTCTTCTGAAACAAATCCTCCTTTATTACGCCATTCATGTTGATTTAAAACAGGCTCTTTAGTTAATTCTTCAAAACTTATTGGCTCCTTATCATTTGAAACAGGTGCTTTATTAGTATCTTCAGATCTAAGTTCCTGTTCTTCCACTGCATACAGATGTTCAGATTTTTTTTGCGACCCTTGTATTTCCGTCTCGATCTTGATCCCACTTTCACCCCCAGCTTTTTCTTTGTGGATTGTTACTGTAGCGGACGATATGGGTTCCTTTACATCCTTAGAAATGGAAACCTTTTGACTTTCAGGTAACCATATACGATAACCCTTCGTATTTTCCTCGTAGCCGATAAATACACCTCTCCTTGCCTTTGGGTGAAATTTTCGTCGGTTTTCCTTAGGCACATGTACGAATACATCAGAACCGAAAATTTGCAAATTTGTTATTTCTGGAGTTTTGTTAAACCATAATTCAAAAGGACTCTTACCTTTTTCTGGGCTACACCCAGTCCAGTTAAGGGTAATCAGTTCTCTAAGCTATCGAGTGTACGAAAACGACTGTAAAAAAAAAATTTTAAGAAATTATGTACTGGTATGCTTTATTTGTTTTTTTGCCTATGGGTGACTGGGCCCATAACCTGTTGAGTAAAACACCCGATCGTCTTGAGAATTCAGTGTGAATTAACATATAAAGTTTATTGTATGCTAATAGAAAATAAAAGCTTAAGTACATACATTGATTGGTATAAAAGCAAGAGCAATTAATATAAGTACAAGAGTGTAAAATACAGGGTGATAGTAATAGAATGCTAAACATGAATATTCAACAGAAACTATGGCTAATTCTGGTTTTTTCCCTTTCGAGTGGCATGTTAATTAAGGTTACCATTTGGCTTGGTTCGAGAGATGAACCGGTTTTGGCCAGTTGGTCAGCCATTTCATTTCCGTGTATATCACGATGTCCCGGGACCCACCTAAGAGTTACTGGATTCGTTGCGTTGAGTAGTCTCAACTCGTTACGACATCGATCGACCAGTTTGGATTTTGTAACTATGGAGGATATGGCTTTTATGGCCGCCTGGCTGTCGATGAAAATATCAATATTATTATTTTCCAGTTCGCAAGTTAAAAGGTGGTTTGCAGCTTCATAGACTGCAAGCACTTCCGCTTGGAAGACACTACAGAAGTCTGGAAGCCTTAGTGACTTGTTTATGGGTGGGTTATCTGAAAAGATGTCTGACCCTACCCCATCTTCCGTTTTGGAACCGTCTGTGAAGACAGAAACGTGATTTTCATTTATGACCCTGTTTTCCATCCAGCATTTTCTTGTAGGGAAGTCTGTTTGGGCTGCTGGGTTAAAATCTATGTGCGGAGTAATATAGTCTGTTTGAATGTTAATGTCTGTGAAATTCATTATTATACTGTGACCTGAATGGCCCCTTTTCCAACTAGAGCATTGATTGAGACGCAATGAACCTTTGGCCGCCATTTCTTTAGTAAATAGATCGAGTGGGGCTAGTAGAAGGAACGTTTCTAGGGCTGCGGTTGGTGTAGTTCTCATTGCACTGGTTGTGCCAATGCACGCAAGTCTTTGGATTTTTGTCATGGTTTTGAGATTTGTCGCCTTTTCAAGGGCTGGCCACCAGATCAGACATGCATATGCCAAGATAGGCCTCACTATGGCCGTGTACATCCAGTGAATAGTTTTGGGGCTGGGCCCCCATTTCCTGCCAAAGATTCTATTGCAAGTGTAGAATGCTATTGATGCTTTTTCCCTCTTTCTTTTATGTTTTCCTTCCAGTTTAGTTTACCGTCTAACACCCCTCTAAGATATTTTGCCACATTTGAAACTGGAAGTGATGTCCCGTTTATAGTGATCGGGTCTAACATTGGAATGATGTTTTTCCTTGTAAGCAAAACCAGTTCTGTCTTTGTTGGATTGACGTTAAGTCACAGCTACTAGCCCAATTGCTGAGTTTATTTAGGGCTGTTTGAAGGAGATCGCACAGTGTGGGAATATATTTCCCTGAGGACATTATTACTATGTCATCGGCATATGCCACGACCTTAACGCCACTAAGACTTAGTTTACCTAAGATCTGATTGACAACCAGAAGCCAAAGCAACGGGGAAAGAACCCCTCCCTGTGGAGTACCTCTACAGGTCTTGACTTTTAGCTTGCTGGAACCTAACTCTGCATTTACAAGTCTTGTTTGAAGCATAGAGTCAATCCAATTCGACAGTTAAAAATCAACATTGACAGAGTCTAGGGCTTATCTTATCGCGTGATTATCTACATTATTGAAGGCCCCTTCTATATCAAGAAGCTAGGGTGAATTCTTTGAATTGGAATGAGTTCTCAATCGTGCCAACCACTTCGTGAAGTGCCGTCTCAACAGATTTGCCCTTAACATAAGCGTGTTGGGCCTGTGAGATTATTATTATCATTAAGTTTTAGGCGGATATGCGTTTCTATGAGTCTTTCTAAGGTTTTAAGGAGAAAGGAAGAAAGGCTTATAGGCCTGAAGTCTTTTGGTTCAGTGTGAGTGGGCTTGCCAGCTTTCGGAATGAAGATGACATTGACTTCTCTCCATCCAGTTGGAATATAGGTTGTGTTTAAACATCCCCTGAATATATCCACCAGAATCGAAACGATTATGTCTTTTGAGCATTGGAGCATAATTGGAATTATCCCATCAGGCCCTGCAGACTTGTATGCTGAAAAGGAGTCGATGGCCCACGCCACCTTTCTACTGTCTACGATTTGATTGCCAATATTGGAGGCAGGATTTATGTTGGGGTCTCTTTCCATAGGAGATGTTATGTTAACACAACCTGGGAAATGAGTGTTTATAAGTGCTTCTAGAGTTTCAGAGCAGGTGTCAGTCCAGGTATCTTCCGGTCTTTTTAAGAAACCTGGAGCAGTGGAGACCTTTGACATGACTTTCTTGAGCCTCACAGCATCATTTGTGGACTCGATGTCTATACAAAATTTTCGCCAGGTTGCTCTTTTCATAGGTAGTTCTGTTTTTGTACTAATTTTTGCTGGTTTTGTAAAGATTCCAGTCATCAGCGTTGTTACTATATTTTGCTCTGTTGAACAGCCTCCTTGAGTTCTTTCTAAGGATAGACAGCTCTTTTGACCACCATACGGGGTTGAGCTTGCCTTTTCCTTTGATAATGGGGCACGAGTTTTCGTACGCAAGACGAATAGCTAGCGTTAGTTCATTGACATGTGTTTCGATGTCTGAGCTGTTGAGTATAGGTTGCTTACTATAGCGGCCCAGAGATAAGGCCAGTTTATTGTTATAGGCTTCCCAGTTTGTTTTCCTGGGATTTCTATAGGGGTTTGGGTCTTCTCATTTGTGCTTCAAGTTCAACTTAACTTCAGATTTATTTAATATTGCTGCTTCATCTATAAACAAAGTTCAATTTGTAACGTAAATATTTCTCATTATATATAGGGTGATTCACCAGCGTTGTGCCAAAAAGCTAGAGCGTGTAGGTTAAGTTGAGACAAGAAAAAAATCGTATGGGAGGGGGGGTCTATTCCCCTCCGTTTAGCCTTACTTACTTAAGGTGGCGCAGACAGTCCATTGTGGACCACGGCCTCAACCAACAATCCTCGCCAGCTAGGCCGGTCCCTAGCCAGTGGCCTCCAGTTGCGCACACCAAGTTGGTTTAGGTCGTTTACCACTTGATCGCGCCACCTTAGATGGGGTCTTCCAGAACTGCGTCGGCCCTCCGGGTTGGAATTGAAGACTCGTCGGGCAGGAGCGTTTTCGTCCATACGCTCCACATGGCCCAGCCATCTAAGCCGCTGAATTTTCAGCTTCTTAACCAAGTCAATGTCGCTGTATAGCCCGTACAGTTCGCCATTGAATCTTCTCCTCCATACTCCATTGATACATACAGGCCCGAATATCACCCGAAGAATCTTTCTCTCAAAGCACCCCAGCCTGTATTCATCCGATTGTGTCAGTGTCCACGCTTCTGCCCCATACAGCAGGACTGGGATGATAAGGGTCTTGTATAGTGTCTCCTTGGTCCTTTGAGAGAGGGCTTTACTACTTCTTCACAAAAACAAGAAAACCTAGCCTTACGGGATGGCACAAGTGACCATTTAGCCAATTTTTTCGTGTTTTTGTGAAGAAGTAGGTTCGGTTATTTTTGAATACCTTGGCAACAAAAAGTCGTAGAGCCATACGGTTTTCAGTATTGGATTAAAGATTAATGGAAGCGTTGAATTCTGAGAACAAAGATTATACTTAACTACGTAAAATTTTGAAAAAAATTAGTTTTAAAATTATTTTTTCAAATTTTTTTTTCAAAATTTTGAGTCTGAAAATTTATATTTTTGAAACTATTCGGTAAAACAATTTAATTTAAAAACAAAATAAAAGGAAAAGTTTTTGGCTTTCCAAAAAGGTATAACGCGGTGTTGTAAACGAACCCGTTGATTTTAAATATTTTTTTTTACAAAATAAGTCAATTTTTCAGAAAATTGCCCCTCCCGGCTAAAAGGAGGGGAATAGACCCCCTCTCCCATACGATTTTTTTCTTGTCTCAACTTAACCTACATGTTCTAGCTTTTTGGCACAACGCTGGTGAATCACCCTGTATATATATAATGAAAACTAAAAGAGAGAGCTGGTTATTATCAACCACCCTGTATCCGCCAATAAGCATTCGAATCTGCACCCCCAAACACCCTATGGATATTCAAGGCCCAAACCCAATGCCCATCGACAATACAAACCAGAGAGGAAGCAGGAAGAAACAAGAGCCCCACTTATCCTTGACTCTTATATCAAGGAAGAACAACCCCTTCATCTTCTATCTGTGCCCCAAGTGTACCTAGGACCCTTGTATGAGACATACTTACACACTCTCATCACGGCCTCTTGCTCTACCTACTCCCCTCCCCGTTCTTCTAATCTCCTATCCATCCGCATCACAGAAGCACGAACCATCTAGCAGCATACCATAGGTGCTGACCACAAAACACCGTGGAACAGCCTAGAGGGTACCTGCCAGCATGTTCGCGCCTATCCGCTGCAAGTAATCGGTGTTCTTCTTGCAGCTGTATCATGATGTAGCCTACACCTGAAACCATGGACTCTACTTAGATCCCTCACTCATAACTAGTATCGGTATGCTTAAAACACGACTGACAATTACCTTTCCGAAGAGTTCGCTTCAGATCGCATCCACTGCACTAGCTATGGCTACCTATATTCTGCATTGAAGGGACGGAAGCGATCCTATGCCGGCAACGCCCACTTTCTCATCAACTGCTCGTAGAGAACAGTTGGTAAGAACGGCATGCGACAACGTAGAACCGTGGTCGAGATCGACCGTCGCGGTGGCCGGCAGTACCATAGCCATGACCAGCTCAGCCAGGCCGTGGGCACTTGCTCCGGGATCTACTTGACCGGTGTTACCTCTATTTTTCACTGCCGACCGGTGAACTCATGGTGTGCGAGTTCGAATAAAAACTATTAAAATGCTTAAGGGCCCTCATAACCACTGTCGACAAGACCATGCAGAATTGATTGTAAAGAAGGGAAGTTTCTAAATCGCACCCCTCATTATGTGTGAACATAGTTTAGAGGAAAAGAATCCGGACGGAATTATTATACTAACCCCTCGAACACAATTCGTAAGTACGCGCGTGATCGCAGACCATAGATGATCGTGGCTGCGTGGCTAACTCTTCACCTTCCTATCATTCTGCTGCCACGATGTATTACAGGATGAAAAAGAGGTGACTAACACTGTAGGGAGGGAGGATCATAGGTGTAGATTGATCCGCCTTGGTCTCTCAACCCACCCAATTCATAAATGAAAATCATCTCTCTCGATTATGACCTTGGCTGACCGCATACCTGTGAGTACCTACGACTCAGCATTATTAATTGGGCAGCCCCAGATTTAATAAGCAAGCATAAGAATGCTCGCTCAAGTAACTAACCTATTTCAAAACTAGAAACTATCCATGACACTAGATTTCTAATACACCATCATTGCAACATAAGAAAACAACACTACTTCCTATGAGTATTGCTACATGTACACCGCCTTGTTCCACCTGAAAGAAACGCGAGGGTCACCACCCTCCCTATGGAAGACTCACTCAAACATCCTGAAAGTCTTGAAAAGTCGTCATAAAATTTCCGTAATGATAATCAAAAATCAAAAGCAACAATTTTCTAAAATCGTTATAAACGAGATCTTAATTTTTTATTAATTTAATCTTAATAATTAACAAATGCTTTATTTTAATCGAAATATATATACTTTATGAAAAATAAATAGATCATATCCCTTTAGGAAAGACTCGGATTGTTATATAGAAAGATATTTTACTGAAAGTCTAAACTCTAAAGTCGAATTTTTATAAGAAAAAGTAATTTAAGTATTTTTAACAAAAATAACTGAGTTCATTTTAAGTTTTTAATATATATCGACAAACTATCTCTAACGTTGCTTATCAACTACTTAAAACATCTAAGTTATCGCAAGTGCGATATTGGTTTGTTGATCTAATGATCCTACCAAAAATTAAAATAATCTTAACTGCTTGTTGAATTCTGTATCTGATTCGCGGATCGATTGTATTTCATAAACCGAAAAGACAAATAAAATTTTCTCGCGACGTCAAAACTTCACCGTTGAAGTGTTCGGACAAATTCAAAAGAGGTGATTATCTCTAACTGATGGACGGTATTTTGTCAACCGAGTATCTGGACTGTTCATACGAGTCATAAAAGCAAACTAATCTATTGTCTGATAATGTTCTATCAAGTATTCAATTTCACGTCGATATGATTTTATCAGATTCATGAAGGCTCTAAAACAACACCAAAAGAAAACAACACAAACGTAAGCAAGGACCATGCATGAATGAATACAATTCGTTTTCAATCACGCAATCGATATGTTTATCAAATAAAGTTAATATAAGTAATATAATTCAAAGGCATGCAAAAAGTTAGAACCAAAAATATCTGCTACCAATCGGGTAGGGTTCAGATATCGATATTCAATTACGCTGTAACTGAAGTGCACTTCCGTAACAACCTGTAAAGTAATCTGTTAAAAGTTAAGGAATATTATCTACTTTACTACTTGAATTATTTGTCGACCTCTTGCTTAGATCGCTGTTCTGTGATCAAGTTATATAAAGAGGTTGGCTGTGAACGTTGCCTTGAAACTATTAACTCGTATCTTTAATATGATAAACGAATTTCTCTCACACACTGGACGCAATAAACTACACGAAGTCCCAAATCTACACCGTAAAGAAACTGAAGTTTGGTTGTACCATGTCCTCACATACGGACAATTTCATTCTACTAATCGTTGAGACAATTTAATGTTCAAAGTACAAAAGAACTATGTTCGCGAGCAAATACATTACGCGGCGTTGAATTCGCTTGCGGAATGTGGTCGCTACCGACGCGGTACTATATGGTCGTTAAGACGGAGTGAGAAATAAAAAAAAAGTGTAACGATAAAAAATTACGAAAAGACAGCCAATAAATGGATCCTGGATTAGGGATACCGATATCTTATCCAGCTTCTATTAATGGTTCGAAACGCGACGATGTTAAATATGGTCTGATCTTAACCATCCAAGCTCCACGCAATTAAAGAAGCACGGGCTCCAAAAAAAAAGAAAATACGGATTTTAAAAGCGATCGCGAATGTTGTTACTTCGTCTTTTAAAAGAAATCGATCTCAACCGAATAATTGAGGAAGCGAAATTAATTAGATTCGTGTCTTAAGTGTACACACTTAAGCAAAATTCATAATTGAACTTATTCAACTTCTTTCTTAAACATAATGAAATGTATCGAACAGCAGCTAGTGGGTGGAGGAGGAGGCGTCAGGTCCTCTCACCAAGTGATTATAAAAAAAAAAAATTATCACAAAAAAAACTTGCTTGCGTACACCACCGTCCGTGGTCGAACGCTTTGTGTTTTGAAACATTATTCGCTACTAGGCAATTATGAACCCGCCTGTGGGTTTTGTTGGAGCGGAATTTATATCTTCGCTCGTAATATACTACACACAAACTATTATAAAACACAAACTGTTACCTGGGAAGTCCCGAGTGATAATATATTGACATATAAAACTATAAAAGATACTTCAGCAGCAGGTAAGTATAGATGTAGAGTGCTACAGATGCATGAACTTTATAGATGTGATGCTTCAAAGATGCCGGAACAATTTTTAAACGTGATGCTTTAAAGATGCAGGATCAATTTATAAACGTGATGCTTTAAAGATGCAGGAACAATTTTTGGACCGGCATCCGAGTACATAGGCTCACGCCAGACGTCCTGTACACTGTCGCAACAAAAATTCCTTCCTATTCGTGATGGGGGTCCACCGTCTTATGGCGACTGGGTGCTTGGCTCAGCAAATAATACGTACCTCCAATAGGCGTTGATACTGAGTGGGTATTGTAATAGATAGTGTATGGATGCCACAATATGTCGGCATAGATGAAGGCAAGGGGTATGACGCTGGAATCATCGCAAACATCGGCGAGCGGATCAACGCTCGATGTTGCTCGTATATAAGGTGCCTCAAGTCGCACAAAATTCCGCTAGGTTATCCTTGCCAGGGCGCACGTACGTGCTGAGGTTGACGATAAGATTGAAAACCCAAGAAAAGTTATAACACTCGAAGTATTTGGGCGTGGAATGCACCAAAAATGTATATTTCCGTGATATAAGTAAGTATCTGAGGCGTCACAGGGCCTTCGCAATTATTGGCAGATGTATAATACATAAAAAATAAAATGCACCACTGGGTCGCACGAACTTGCTCTTATGATAAGCAATTGTGTAGTTGCTGCATATATGGATATTAAAAAAAATTAAATAATTTCGAAAATTCTTTTATTTTTTAAATTAGTTTAAGAGTTTTCTCGGAAAAACTAAGTATGCAATAAAATTTCAAAGCTATACGTCAATCTAGGAAAAAAAAATATTGAAAATCGTTGGACCAGTTTTTTTTTTAAAAGGTTATTTTTGAAAAACTTTTTCAAAAAATATTTTGAAATTTATTTGAGTATGCAAATATATGGCAATCAGTAGTTTACATTTGAAAAATAATTTAAAAAAAAATCAATCTACCCGTTTCCAACATATTTCGAAAACCAAAAATTTTTTTGAAAAAATTATAAAAAATCAAAAAAAAAAGTTTTTGAAAATTTTGAAATGCCATATTAATAAAATTATGAATGACTTCCTGTTGCCAAAATTTTATTGAAATCGAATGTACAGTTTACGAGAAAATTTGGTTTGAAAATACTGGTTCTATGAGAGGTACCGTTATTAGACAAATTTTGAAAAAAAATTTCAAACCAAAAGATAGATTTTCTTGCAAAAATAGCATTATGAAAGTTTTATCAAAATCGTTAGAGCCGTTTTTGAGAAAATCAATTTTTGTCTTCAAGATTGTATGGCAGGTGCCGTTATTTTTGGACCTAGAGCAAAAATAAAAAATATGTTCCGAGGGACGGCCAAATAAATCCTAAATACCAAATTTAAAGCTAATTGGCCCACCCGTTCAGCCTCAAGAGGCGCGAACAGACAGACAGACAGACAGACAGACAGACAGACAGACAGACAGACAGACAGACGGACGGAATTCCCAGACCCACTTTTTTCGACTTCTCCATCATCGTAATGTCATGTGTGATTGTTATCTCAAATTTTTTTTTCTGCACGAATCCATAACTTGCCTTATAGTACCTATAATCGCAAGTAAAATTCTGCTCAGTACAAGGAATCCATGAATTTTTTTTTAGATAAGGTAAAAATGTTAACGCCGCCTCGCCCTTCTCGTGCTGATGGCTAAATATTGCCTCGCATCCTCCTCGGATATGAATATTCCCTGATAAGAGAAGAAAAATGGAAATTCTCGGTCAGGATTTTACCTACCATGTGCCTTGCATGCTTCTCATTATTCATCGAGACAGAATAAATTACTTTGTCTCCATGAACAATGATGAAAATCTGCCTTACCTCTTTAATTATAAAAGCACTTGCTTTTATAAGTGGAAATAAACTGCCAATTGAACATGCAATTGGATTATTTGTTGCACCAGCAAAGTAAAAATGATTCACACAGGAAAATTGGGGCGCGGATCGGCTGCTTATAGAAAATTACTTATCGTCCTGCTAAGGTGTTCTGCTTCTATCGGTGTCTTTCTTCAAAATGAAGTCTACCGACAATTTTTCGTTCCACACTACCATATTCCAGGTAGTCAACGCCCTGTTTTCCAGTATATTTCCTCTTTCCAGTATTTGGTCTACTTGAGTAGATTGGGTGGAACTGTCTACAGCGAGGATTTGTGTTATACTGGGTGGCATAATTAAGCACATTATAGCGTAAGGTTTGACTGAATTCTACCCATTCTTACATTCGACTTAGGTTATTTTTTTTTTTTGAACTATTTTGTCAATACAAGAACAAGAAAAAATATAAGGAAGAACTGTCAGAGTCACACTGGCGTTTTCGTTCCTTATTTAGGTTGTTTTTTTTTTTAGGTTATGTATAACTCAAACGTGTAGACGTGCTTTGATCTTGCTCTTGACATTTTAAGTAATTTTAACCGTCATTTAATTAATTCATTAAGTTGTGAGTTGTTGCCTTGCTCTATTTAATTCGGTGCATCGTTCAATGTATTAATGTGCGTGGAATTCGCAAAAACAAAGCCATTGAAACAAAATTCTTGAAATTAAAATTAATTCCCATAGACTTTTTCGTTTTGTTGTTGTGCACCAAATGTCTACCGCTGCTTTTGGTAACACTTCTACCTTCAATACAATCAACGCCAACAAAATCAATACCAACAGTATCAACACTCACAAGAACACCAACACCACTAACATCGCCAACACCGTCAACACCACCAAGTTCACTAACATCACCAACACCGCCAACTCTATCATCGCCACACACAACACCACCAGCGACACCACTATCACCATTGACAAAATCAATACCAACACTAAACCATCCTCAAATACCAACAACACTCCCATCAGTTCCACCAAAAACAATAATAACACCTGCCCGATTAAAACCCGAAAAACCCCCAACGTTGCCCCCAAGGCCCATATCACTAGCAGCAGCAGCAAGGCCTTGATAAGCGATCACACCCGCTCAAAAGTTAATTTGCATCAAGATAAAATTGCAACCAGCGTGGTTACTCCAAATAGAAGTAATATGTCATCATCAAACACCCCCACTGCCACCACTAAACCACACACAAAAATCCAAAAGCGAATGCCCGACGACCTGCGTGAATTTGAATCAAGCCTCTTTTCGAAATTTAAGAGTTTGCTGGCTATACTCGAACAAAAAATGAAAGATGAAATTAAAAATACTATTGACACTTTAAGTAACCGAGTGCAGCAATGTGAAACCGAAATCAGCGAGTTAAAAACTGAAAATCAAAAAATTAATGACCAACTTGAAGATTTCAAACGACAACAGCGGCTGAGTGATGTAGTTGTTCGTGGATTGCCGGGCAAATTAAATATGAGTCCCATTGATCTTGCAAAAAAAATTGCAGATAAGCTCCAACATCACATTACTCCGCATTTCGATGCTTTTTGCCTGCGCTCTCTTAGAAATGTTAATGAAACAACGTTGCTCATTAGGCTGTCTTCTCAAGCAGAAAAGAAAGCTTTTCTATCTGCCTTTTTTGCAAACAATGGGCTGACAATCTCCCAGCTGTTTAATACACATGATGTATCCAACTCCAACACCACTGGCACAAACACTAACTCTCGTGACCGCCGCATTTACATCAATGAGAGCTTGACACCAACAAACAGTTCTCTCATGAGACATGCTCTTCAATTAAGAAGGGAGGGAATCTTGTTTTCGGTTCGATCGAAAAATGGGTTTATCTTTGTAAAAAAAAGTAAAGATGACACCGAGATGATAGTCCAAGCAAGTTCGCTCTCATCTTTAGCAGACCCACAACTGCAACCTTCTTTGCAACACAAACCTCAACTGCAACTTTTAATGTCATCAGGAGCGGATCATCAATTAAATTAATTTAGTAATTATTTTTTTCTTTTTTTTTTTTTTTTTTATATTTTTTCTATGCATATATTTTTCTTTCTTTTTTACATTAATTAATTCTCTTTTATTATTCAATATTTATTTTTCTTACTACTACTACTTCTACCTTTTCTATTCTATCTAATCTATATTTTTCTTCATTTTTTGTGTTAATATTGTTGTTGTTTGTTGAAATTTAAACATAGTTCACAGTGTTATTTGCTTGTTTTATACTTTGAATAATGGTAACTGCGTCTAGGTCAGGTTTTGCTGATGAAATTGCAGTGCGGTCAGTCATTAAAATACTGTCCAATGCACAAGAAGGGTTAAAAATTTGTTACCTAAACGCTCGTAGTCTAAATTTAAGCAAATTGGACTACATAAGTTATATTTTTAAGGATTCAGGGGTTGACATTATTTGCATATGTGAGACTTGGTTGTGTTCTGAAAGTTCTACAAATCATTTATACGATATTCCTGGGTTCAAGCTCATTCGCAATGATAGGGTCACTGATACGACTGGTGGAGGAGTGGCAGTGTATTGCAACACATCATTCACTCACAAAATATTAAGGCAATCTGAAGGGAGTGTAGTGGAGTATCTTCTGTTAGAAGTTACTGATGGGATTACGAAATGCCTTGTTGGTATTTCCTACAACCCAAACCGCTGCAACTCCCCTGAAATATTTTTTTCTGCATTGCACGAGTTCACTGCGCTTTATGAGCACATTATAATCTGTGGAGATTTCAATGCTGACCTTTTAAAATTTGATAGTAAAGCTCTCCAATTAGTCGATTTTGCTGCAGCCGCGGGGCTATCGATTGTTAATTCATATGCTACTCATTTTTCTCCAAATGCTCCTCCTAGTCTTCTCGATGTCGTATTGGTATCTAATCGGTCGTATGTAATGCTTCAAGACCAGTTGTCCCTGGCGGGAATATCTGACCACGACTTATTGTTTTGTACATACGGAATTGATATGTCTCGCTCACCTACTCCTTCATCATTTGAATTCAGAGACTATGCCTCAATTGATTACAGTGCCCTACAATTTGATGCTAGTTTTCTTCCGTGGCGTGATTGCTATCAAGTTTCAAGCGTAGATGAAAAAGTGAATCGTTTTCAAACTCTAATATTGGAACTGTTTGATAGACATGTTCCTCTTAAGACAGTTGCAATACGAAATAAGAATTGCCCCTGGTTTACTAGCGATGTGAGAAACTCCATGAAAGCTCGAAATAAGCTCTACGCAAATTGGAAAAAAAGACCATTGAGCCAAAACTGGGAAAGTTTTTGTCGTGCTCGTAATCAGTGTACCTTCATAACACGCAGGGCGAAACAAAGATATTTTGCCTCAAAACTCAGCATTGACTTGCCCTCAAAAAAACTATGGAGCAACCTACGTTCAATCGGTGTTGGGAAAAAGATAGCTGTACATAACGTCCCTGATGTAAACGATCTTAATAATGCTTTTTTAAATAACACTAACAACAATACAAGCTTTATTGCTGAAGATCGATTGATACACGATGCCGATTTTGACTTTGATGTTGCCACAGAGGTAGATATTATCAATGTTATTCGTTCCTTAAAATCGAATGTTACGTTCTATTTGGCATCTGTCAGATGTAGAACATTAGAGCCGGATTCGTGACACTTGCGTGACAGCTGCATGTCACCATATTTCCTCCTGACGAATTAAATTTCTGCTGTCATTCTCGTTCATGGGATCGAGTGTATAACGCTTCCGTGAGCATAATGATAATTCATGTCCTATTTTCTATCTGGTGGTAAAAAAAACATGTAACCTAGGTTTTACTCTGTTATTGGAACAATTTCTGGGTTCTTTCGATTTGGAGATGTATTCGCACGGAGTTTTGGACCTTTCAGACATGGCACTACGGAACCATGAACAATGGACCGATTCTATGTAATAGCAGACGTGATATGTCAAGTCGAGAAAAGTAAACCGGCCGCATTGGTCACTTTATCTGATTTGTTGCTTGACGGCTATCTGTCATAATTCATAAATCCAG
Organism: Platycheirus albimanus; assembly: GCA_916050605.2. NCBI lineage: Eukaryota > Metazoa > Arthropoda > Insecta > Diptera > Syrphidae > Platycheirus > Platycheirus albimanus. The sequence continues at coordinate 188,470,853 of OU696696.1, forward strand.
CACTCTCTACGTCAAGGATAGCTCTTCGTTAACATTCTGACTAGTGTAGTCAATAGATCTGAAATTTTTGGTGTGTACGGAGCATAACTTGAACATGTGCGTCATCGGTTTCTCGTTCCATTGTGGCTTCCACTGAAATCTTGGGAACGCTTATTTCCTGGAAAGCTGTTGTAGCCTGGGGAAGTTTGTGGAATTCAAATCGGACGTGGAGTCCATTTTGAAATTGGATTCTCTTTTTGTGGAATCTGATAATGGTGAATTCCTTTAGGTGCGTTTAGCACGTTGTGAGTAATTAATATGGTTTTGCGAGTAGGCGGCACCAGTGGCGTTCGCCTTTGCCAGTGACTGGCGAGAAAGTTTTCCCTACAAATTACCAAATAACACTGTTCCTGTTGATGATGTAATCGCTGCTGCCGATTTTGTTCCAGTAAATAATTTTCCTAAAAGAACTCCAATGAAAAGTATTGATAGTTTATCTTATTATTACCAAAATGTTGGTGGGCTAAGGACTAGACTTGATCATATATTTCTTTCTTTTTCCTCTTAAACATATGATATTATAATTCTAGCTGAAACTTGGTTATCAGATAATCATTTAACAACTGAATGTTTTTCAAATTATTAAACTGTATTTAGAAAAGACAGATGTAGTTTAATACAGGCATGGAAAGAGGTGGTGGAGTACTGATTGCGGTCCGTGCCAATCTGGTATGTGGGCTAGTTGAATTGGAATCAAACTCCATTATTTCAGACCTGGATATTGATCAACTTATTGTAAGTGTGAAAACAGGTGAATCTGAACTATTTGTTTTTGTTAGCTATATTCCTCCAAAGAGTAACTTAGATTATTATAATATTCATTTGAATAATTCAAAATCAATTTTAGAAAATTTAAAATACTCACAACATGTATTATTTGCAGGAGATTTTAACCCTAGTAATATTGAATGGATTTTTGACTCAGATGACAAGTGTCTAGTTCCTTTTAATGTTTCAACTGAAATAGAATGTACTGTACAGTTGAAGACTTTTTTGGTCAATGTAACTTAATCCAAATCAATTCTCAATTTAATAGTCTTAATCGAATTCTCGATTTAATTTTTGTTGATACAGATTTTCTTATTTGTCTTGAAAAGTGTAATTTTCCAGTTATTGCAAATTCTATTCATCATATAGCTATAGACGGAATTATTAATTTCTATCGTTATTTAAAGAAAGAAGCTAATGATCAAAATCTTTTATATGATTTTCGAAAAGCTAACTATGACGGTATGGTTGATTATCTTTTGTCATTTTCGTGGTATAACGTTTTTTGTTCATCTGAATTAGATAGCGTTTATTCTAGTTTTGTGAGCGTTTTGATGAGGGCTATTGATGAATTTGTACCTAAAAAGCGTCCTAGAAATAACTCATCTTCTATCTGGTATAATGGGAGGCTGACCAATCTCAAAAACAAGAAGAATAAGGCATATAAATTGTATAAATCTGATAAAAATAGTTCTGAACTGCGTATTAATTATCTAAATTGTCAACGAGAGTTCGATCTTCTCAATAAATTCATATATCGAAATTACCTTTTTTCTGTAGAAAGCGTTTTTGAAATTTTATATGTTCTTAGCGTAAATCAAGTGGGTTTCCTAGTAGTATGAAGTATCAAGGTACAATTGCTAGTGATGTACCTACAATCTGTAATTTATTCGCTGACTATTTGCAATCAATTTACTCTTTAGATGCTCCCCCTATCCAGAATCTACCTTATATAACGAGTGTTGTCAATATCGGCTCTTTAGTTTTTAGTCCTTATGAAATAGAAGAGGTCTTATCTAAATTGGATGTTTAAAAGAGTGAAGGGCCTGACGGGATTCCTGCTCCTTTGCTAATGAAATGTAGTATTGCAATAGCTCAACCACTATCGTGGATTCTTAACCTCTCCTTAGCTAAAGGGCAATTCTTGGATTGCTGGAAGGTTTCTTATCTTTCACCAATTTTTAAATCGGGGTCAAAAGAGGATATAACCAATTATAGACCTATTTGTAAAATCTCTTGTATTTCAAAAGTGTTTGAAAAACTAGTTTGTAAATGGTTAACTCAGTTATTTCACAATCATATCTCAGTTTTTCGACATGGGTTTGTAGCAGAGAAATCGACGGCAACAAACTTAACGTTGATAAGCAACCACATAATAACATATATGGAAAAAGGGTTCCAAACAGATGTTATTTTTAAAGATTTTGCAAAGGCATTTGATAGATTCAACCACGGAATCTTATTAAATAAAATGACTTCTCTAGGTATTCACTCTTCCCTATTAAAGTGGGCCGAATCATATTTAGCTGGTAGAGTTCAAATAGTAAAAGTTGGTAGTTCGCTTTCGAGATTTATTTCGGTCCCATATGGTGTTCCACAAGGAAGCCATCTGGGTCCATTATTGTTCTTGTTATTTGTTAATGATATACCTGATTTTTTTTTCAAAATACAAACTGCCTTCTTTTTGCGGATGACCTTAAACTTTACCGTAAGATTTCTTGTCAAACTGACTGGTTGCTTCTTTCGGAAGATCTGTCGAAGCTTGATAATTGGTGCAAGCAAAATCACCTTCTGTTAAATGTTTCAAAATGTCAAGTTTTGTCATGTTTTTGAAATTCCAATCCTATATTGTTTGATTATAATATCAACCAAACGAATTTAGAGCGGGTAACTAGGAAGAAAGATCTAGGAGTAATCTTAGATACAAAATTTTCCTTTTTGCCACATTATGATTATACAGTGGTCCCTCGATAATGTGAACTAATTAAAAAAAGGCGTTTTTGGATTTTAAAGGTGTTCACATTACTGGAACATTTTCTTCGGTTCTTATTAAGAGTTTGAAACAACTCGTATCCATTTATTACAAACGAAATTACGGGTAAAGCACAGTTTCAACATTTATTCAGAAAAAAATACACATTACCTATGTAGGAGTACCTTAGTACTACGTAAAACAAATCATTAAAAAAAAACATCTGTATCAACATGTAAGCCTGATTTGATCTTACTATTGTAAAACTTCGAAATTTGCTTAGACGAATATCAGTTAGGTTTTTCTTTCTTTTATATTGCATGCAAAACTATCAAGAGAAAAAAAAATATGTATGTGTTGGTAGGTATACAAAATTTCATAAGGAATTCTCATTTAAGAGTTCCAAAATTTCGGAAGTTCACATTATAGAGATGACAATGTTAAGTTTTGGCGATTCCCCTTTTATAGAAATTCGCATTATCGGTGATTCACATTATCGAGAGACTACTGTATTATAAACAAAGCAAATCAAATGCTTGGTTTTCTAAAAAGAAACACGAAAGAATTCTAAGACTCATTTATTTTAAAATCTCTTTACAATTCCCTGGTAAAGCCAGTTCTTGAATACTGTAGCATTATTTGGAACCCTTATTATTAGAATTCAATAGACCGAATTGAAAAAGTTCAGAAAAATTTCACAAGATATGCATTTTATAAGCTTGGTTGGAGGATTCCAAGGCCTTATTATAGCTGATGTTTATTGTTCGGTATGCATTCTCTTTATGATCGTCGGGCATATTTTTCAATTATGTTTATAAGAGACATTGTTACATTCCATATTAATTGTCCTCCTTTATTAACATTAATTAACTGTGTTCACACACCCTCTCGAACTACACGCTTTCGGTTTCATTTTTATGAGCAGTTTCATCGTACAAATTATGGCCGTAATGAACCCATCACACGTTGCACTAGAGAAGTGAATTTAATTTGCAACAGGATTGATTTTAATCTTGATGTTTCGAGAGATACATTTAAAAGAAATTTGTTAAATAATATTCAAACTCTAACTTTTTAGAAACATTAAAGACTTAATGTTTGCTTCATAAATTTGTATATATTAACTGTAAAAATAACAAATAAAAATGTAAACTATAATCTTCTATATATATAAAAAGTAAACTATATTTTGTTAGTCGCCGATTCACGCCTTAACCCGTCTACCAATTTCAACCAAACTTTCACACATCTTTGGTATTGGTCTGTATACGAATCCGGTGAAGTTTGGTTGAAATCGGTATGTGTGTGTTGTGCGTGCGTGAAAAATAAACTTAAAGCTCACTTAGCAAAACTCAAATATCATTTATTTGAAATATCAATCAGTCATTGTCGGAATTTTATAATATTGCTATTGAGCGTCGATACTCGACACACATAAACATTTGTTGTTGCTTTTGTTTTTTTTGTAGCTGTGTATGGTTTCGCGCGGTGTATACAAATACGTCATACATCAAAGCATTATTGTGAAGCATTTATGCAAGAAATTTATTGATTTTCGAAAAAATTTAGTCGTGACGTGCATTATGTATGTACCTACATATGTATGTATGTATGTATGTACATACATATGTATATGTATGTACATATGTATATGTATGTATAATAATTATTGTGAAGGTGAAGCCTGGTCGCTATGTTTTGAGTAGGTAATGGTTTTTGGGGAACTGGAAGAATTTTCTTGGTTGCCCAATAGATGTTGGATGGTTTGATTTGTGTCCAAGCGATGATGGTGTTTCGATGTGGTTAAGGAGTCTTTTGGTTACCTGCACATTTAATAATAAAGCAATAATGCTTCAATGGTTGTTTTTCTCTTTTTTTTTATGGAAAAGCAATTGGGATCATTACAGTTTCTAAAAACATCAAAATCACGCTTTTTGGGTGAATGACGTATATGAGCACTTTTTGTATGTTGGTTTTTAAATAAACATATGTACCTACATGCAAACATATATGTACATAAATAAATGGCATTTCTTTAAGATCTCAAAGTAAAAGAATTGTTTGAAAATGTGCCAATGATATACGTAAGATTTTATAGATGCGGTAATTTTGAAGAAGCAGTGATCCTGCAGACTTTAACTCTCTGACCTTATGTTCGCGAGAAATTTCTTAACATGTGATAAAATTAAAGCCAAACATATAAGACAAAAAAAAAATATAATTTTTAGATATACTGAAGACTTTATATAGTGCATCCCAGCCAACATGAATGTTTTTATTTGCATCTTTTATTGGTTAATGTTCCTGGACCTACATCTTTTTTGAGTTTAAAAAGAGTGAATGGGCGTCTTTGTCACACATATCGTCATGCATGTGAAGAACTGCATTTACTTGAAAATGATAATCATTATGGAAGCATCCTCAACAGGTTTACTGCATCAAATAAGAACAATATTTTCAATTATTATCGCAACATGTTTTCCATCAAATCCGGTAGAATTGTGGTAAAGTTATCGTGACTATATGACTGAAGATATCTTGAATAGAATGCGTCGTATTTCTAGAAATCAGGAATTAATCATTACCTGGAAATGTATAACGAGGCATTAGTTATAATTGAGGATATTGTGCTTAGCAATCGCAAATAAAACATTGTCACAATAAGGTTTGCCTGCTCCTAATTGACCAATACATAACGCATTTAATCAAGAAATGCAACGTGAACAACAATATGATATATGTAAATACCATAATTCAAGCTCTACAATACGAAAGCGGAGGAATGTTTTTTGCAGATGCGCCAGACGGTACCGGAAAAACATTTTTGATTTCCTTGCTATTAGCGACTATAAGATCACAGAACAATATAGCATTAGCACTTGCATCATCTGGAATAGCTGTCACGTTATTGGATGGTGGTCGTACAGCGCACTCTGCACTTAAATTACCATTGAATATGCAAATTAATGAAAATACAACGTGTAACATTTCTTAAAATTCTGGAATGGGAAGTTTTGCAAAAATGCCAATTATAATAGTGTGGGATGAATGTACAATGCCACATAAGAGATCGGTGGAAGCTTAGATAGGACTTTGAAAGATTTACATAATAATCAAGAAATATTCGGTGGCGCTCTGATATTGATTTCCGTCAAAAGCTTCCAGTGATTCCCCGTTTAACTAGAGCAGATGAATTAAAGGCACACCCAAAAAAACTTTAGTAAAATCCTTACGAATTACTTTCGTAAATTTTTTTTTCGCAACCACATAATAACATATATGGAAAAAGGGTTCCAAACAGATGTTATTTTTAAAGATTTTGCAAAGGCATTTGATAGATTCAACCACGGAATCTTATTAAATAAAATGACTTCTCTAGGTATTCACTCTTCCCTATTAAAGTGGGCCGAATCATATTTAGCTGGTAGAGTTCAAATAGTAAAAGTTGGTAGTTCGCTTTCGAGATTTATTTCGGTCCCATATGGTGTTCCACAAGGAAGCCATCTGGGTCCATTATTGTTCTTGTTATTTGTTAATGATATACCTGATTTTTTTTTCAAAATACAAACTGCCTTCTTTTTGCGGATGACCTTAAACTTTACCGTAAGATTTCTTGTCAAACTGACTGGTTGCTTCTTTCGGAAGATCTGTCGAAGCTTGATAATTGGTGCAAGCAAAATCACCTTCTGTTAAATGTTTCAAAATGTCAAGTTTTGTCATGTTTTTGAAATTCCAATCCTATATTGTTTGATTATAATATCAACCAAACGAATTTAGAGCGGGTAACTAGGAAGAAAGATCTAGGAGTAATCTTAGATACAAAATTTTCCTTTTTGCCACATTATGATTATACAGTGGTCCCTCGATAATGTGAACTAATTAAAAAAAGGCGTTTTTGGATTTTAAAGGTGTTCACATTACTGGAACATTTTCTTCGGTTCTTATTAAGAGTTTGAAACAACTCGTATCCATTTATTACAAACGAAATTACGGGTAAAGCACAGTTTCAACATTTATTCAGAAAAAAATACACATTACCTATGTAGGAGTACCTTAGTACTACGTAAAACAAATCATTAAAAAAAAACATCTGTATCAACATATAAGCCTGATTTGATCTTACTATTGTAAAACTTCGAAATTTGCTTAGACGAATATCAGTTAGGTTTTTCTTTCTTTTATATTGCATGCAAAACTATCAAGAGAAAAAAAAATATGTATGTGTTGGTAGGTATACAAAATTTCATAAGGAATTCTCATTTAAGAGTTCCAAAATTTCGGAAGTTCACATTATAGAGATGACAATGTTAAGTTTTGGCGATTCCCCTTTTATAGAAATTCGCATTATCGGTGATTCACATTATCGAGAGACTACTGTATTATAAACAAAGCAAATCAAATGCTTGGTTTTCTAAAAAGAAACACGAAAGAATTCTAAGACTCATTTATTTTAAAATCTCTTTACAATTCCCTGGTAAAGCCAGTTCTTGAATACTGTAGCATTATTTGGAACCCTTATTATTAGAATTCAATAGACCGAATTGAAAAAGTTCAGAAAAATTTCACAAGATATGCATTTTATAAGCTTGGTTGGAGGATTCCAAGGCCTTATTATAGCTGATGTTTATTGTTCGGTATGCATTCTCTTTATGATCGTCGGGCATATTTTTCAATTATGTTTATAAGAGACATTGTTACATTCCATATTAATTGTCCTCCTTTATTAACATTAATTAACTGTGTTCACACACCCTCTCGAACTACACGCTTTCGGTTTCATTTTTATGAGCAGTTTCATCGTACAAATTATGGCCGTAATGAACCCATCACACGTTGCACTAGAGAAGTGAATTTAATTTGCAACAGGATTGATTTTAATCTTGATGTTTCGAGAGATACATTTAAAAGAAATTTGTTAAATAATATTCAAACTCTAACTTTTTAGAAACATTAAAGACTTAATGTTTGCTTCATAAATTTGTATATATTAACTGTAAAAATAACAAATAAAAATGTAAACTATAATCTTCTATATATATAAAAAGTAAACTATATTTTGTTAGTCGCCGATTCACGCCTTAACCCGTCTACCAATTTCAACCAAACTTTCACACATCTTTGGTATTGGTCTGTATACGAATCCGGTGAAGTTTGGTTGAAATCGGTATGTGTGTGTTGTGCGTGCGTGAAAAATAAACTTAAAGCTCACTTAGCAAAACTCAAATATCATTTATTTGAAATATCAATCAGTCATTGTCGGAATTTTATAATATTGCTATTGAGCGTCGATACTCGACACACATAAACATTTGTTGTTGCTTTTGTTTTTTTTGTAGCTGTGTATGGTTTCGCGCGGTGTATACAAATACGTCATACATCAAAGCATTATTGTGAAGCATTTATGCAAGAAATTTATTGATTTTCGAAAAAATTTAGTCGTGACGTGCATTATGTATGTACCTACATATGTATGTATGTATGTATGTACATACATATGTATATGTATGTACATATGTATATGTATGTATAATAATTATTGTGAAGGTGAAGCCTGGTCGCTATGTTTTGAGTAGGTAATGGTTTTTGGGGAACTGGAAGAATTTTCTTGGTTGCCCAATAGATGTTGGATGGTTTGATTTGTGTCCAAGCGATGATGGTGTTTCGATGTGGTTAAGGAGTCTTTTGGTTACCTGCACATTTAATAATAAAGCAATAATGCTTCAATGGTTGTTTTTCTCTTTTTTTTTATGGAAAAGCAATTGGGATCATTACAGTTTCTAAAAACATCAAAATCACGCTTTTTGGGTGAATGACGTATATGAGCACTTTTTGTATGTTGGTTTTTAAATAAACATATGTACCTACATGCAAACATATATGTACATAAATAAATGGCATTTCTTTAAGATCTCAAAGTAAAAGAATTGTTTGAAAATGTGCCAATGATATACGTAAGATTTTATAGATGCGGTAATTTTGAAGAAGCAGTGATCCTGCAGACTTTAACTCTCTGACCTTATGTTCGCGAGAAATTTCTTAACATGTGATAAAATTAAAGCCAAACATATAAGACAAAAAAAAAATATAATTTTTAGATATACTGAAGACTTTATATAGTGCATCCCAGCCAACATGAATGTTTTTATTTGCATCTTTTATTGGTTAATGTTCCTGGACCTACATCTTTTTTGAGTTTAAAAAGAGTGAATGGGCGTCTTTGTCACACATATCGTCATGCATGTGAAGAACTGCATTTACTTGAAAATGATAATCATTATGGAAGCATCCTCAACAGGTTTACTGCATCAAATAAGAACAATATTTTCAATTATTATCGCAACATGTTTTCCATCAAATCCGGTAGAATTGTGGTAAAGTTATCGTGACTATATGACTGAAGATATCTTGAATAGAATGCGTCGTATTTCTAGAAATCAGGAATTAATCATTACCTGGAAATGTATAACGAGGCATTAGTTATAATTGAGGATATTGTGCTTAGCAATCGCAAATAAAACATTGTCACAATAAGGTTTGCCTGCTCCTAATTGACCAATACATAACGCATTTAATCAAGAAATGCAACGTGAACAACAATATGATATATGTAAATACCATAATTCAAGCTCTACAATACGAAAGCGGAGGAATGTTTTTTGCAGATGCGCCAGACGGTACCGGAAAAACATTTTTGATTTCCTTGCTATTAGCGACTATAAGATCACAGAACAATATAGCATTAGCACTTGCATCATCTGGAATAGCTGTCACGTTATTGGATGGTGGTCGTACAGCGCACTCTGCACTTAAATTACCATTGAATATGCAAATTAATGAAAATACAACGTGTAACATTTCTTAAAATTCTGGAATGGGAAGTTTTGCAAAAATGCCAATTATAATAGTGTGGGATGAATGTACAATGCCACATAAGAGATCGGTGGAAGCTTAGATAGGACTTTGAAAGATTTACATAATAATCAAGAAATATTCGGTGGCGCTCTGATATTGATTTCCGTCAAAAGCTTCCAGTGATTCCCCGTTTAACTAGAGCAGATGAATTAAAGGCACACCCAAAAAAACTTTAGTAAAATCCTTACGAATTACTTTCGTAAATTTTTTTTTCGCAACCACATAATAACATATATGGAAAAAGGGTTCCAAACAGATGTTATTTTTAAAGATTTTGCAAAGGCATTTGATAGATTCAACCACGGAATCTTATTAAATAAAATGACTTCTCTAGGTATTCACTCTTCCCTATTAAAGTGGGCCGAATCATATTTAGCTGGTAGAGTTCAAATAGTAAAAGTTGGTAGTTCGCTTTCGAGATTTATTTCGGTCCCATATGGTGTTCCACAAGGAAGCCATCTGGGTCCATTATTGTTCTTGTTATTTGTTAATGATATACCTGATTTTTTTTTCAAAATACAAACTGCCTTCTTTTTGCGGATGACCTTAAACTTTACCGTAAGATTTCTTGTCAAACTGACTGGTTGCTTCTTTCGGAAGATCTGTCGAAGCTTGATAATTGGTGCAAGCAAAATCACCTTCTGTTAAATGTTTCAAAATGTCAAGTTTTGTCATGTTTTTGAAATTCCAATCCTATATTGTTTGATTATAATATCAACCAAACGAATTTAGAGCGGGTAACTAGGAAGAAAGATCTAGGAGTAATCTTAGATACAAAATTTTCCTTTTTGCCACATTATGATTATACAGTGGTCCCTCGATAATGTGAACTAATTAAAAAAAGGCGTTTTTGGATTTTAAAGGTGTTCACATTACTGGAACATTTTCTTCGGTTCTTATTAAGAGTTTGAAACAACTCGTATCCATTTATTACAAACGAAATTACGGGTAAAGCACAGTTTCAACATTTATTCAGAAAAAAATACACATTACCTATGTAGGAGTACCTTAGTACTACGTAAAACAAATCATTAAAAAAAAACATCTGTATCAACATATAAGCCTGATTTGATCTTACTATTGTAAAACTTCGAAATTTGCTTAGACGAATATCAGTTAGGTTTTTCTTTCTTTTATATTGCATGCAAAACTATCAAGAGAAAAAAAAATATGTATGTGTTGGTAGGTATACAAAATTTCATAAGGAATTCTCATTTAAGAGTTCCAAAATTTCGGAAGTTCACATTATAGAGATGACAATGTTAAGTTTTGGCGATTCCCCTTTTATAGAAATTCGCATTATCGGTGATTCACATTATCGAGAGACTACTGTATTATAAACAAAGCAAATCAAATGCTTGGTTTTCTAAAAAGAAACACGAAAGAATTCTAAGACTCATTTATTTTAAAATCTCTTTACAATTCCCTGGTAAAGCCAGTTCTTGAATACTGTAGCATTATTTGGAACCCTTATTATTAGAATTCAATAGACCGAATTGAAAAAGTTCAGAAAAATTTCACAAGATATGCATTTTATAAGCTTGGTTGGAGGATTCCAAGGCCTTATTATAGCTGATGTTTATTGTTCGGTATGCATTCTCTTTATGATCGTCGGGCATATTTTTCAATTATGTTTATAAGAGACATTGTTACATTCCATATTAATTGTCCTCCTTTATTAACATTAATTAACTGTGTTCACACACCCTCTCGAACTACACGCTTTCGGTTTCATTTTTATGAGCAGTTTCATCGTACAAATTATGGCCGTAATGAACCCATCACACGTTGCACTAGAGAAGTGAATTTAATTTGCAACAGGATTGATTTTAATCTTGATGTTTCGAGAGATACATTTAAAAGAAATTTGTTAAATAATATTCAAACTCTAACTTTTTAGAAACATTAAAGACTTAATGTTTGCTTCATAAATTTGTATATATTAACTGTAAAAATAACAAATAAAAATGTAAACTATAATCTTCTATATATATAAAAAGTAAACTATATTTTGTTAGTCGCCGATTCACGCCTTAACCCGTCTACCAATTTCAACCAAACTTTCACACATCTTTGGTATTGGTCTGTATACGAATCCGGTGAAGTTTGGTTGAAATTGGTATGTGTGTGTTGTGCGTGCGTGAAAAATAAACTTAAAGCTCACTTAGCAAAACTCAAATATCATTTATTTGAAATATCAATCAGTCATTGTCGGAATTTTATAATATTGCTATTGAGCGTCGATACTCGACACACATAAACATTTGTTGTTGCTTTTGTTTTTTTTGTAGCTGTGTATGGTTTCGCGCGGTGTATACAAATACGTCATACATCAAAGCATTATTGTGAAGCATTTATGCAAGAAATTTATTGATTTTCGAAAAAATTTAGTCGTGACGTGCATTATGTATGTACCTACATATGTATGTATGTATGTATGTATGTACATACATATGTATATGTATGTACATATGTATATGTATGTATAATAATTATGGTGAAGGTGAAGCCTGGTCGCTATGTTTTGAGTAGGTAATGGTTTTTGGGGAACTGGAAGAATTTTCTTGGTTGCCCAATAGATGTTGGATGGTTTGATTTGTGTCCAAGCGATGATGGTGTTTCGATGTGGTTAAGGAGTCTTTTGGTTACCTGCACATTTAATAATAAAGCAATAATGCTTCAATGGTTGTTTTTCTCTTTTTTTTTATGGAAAAGCAATTGGGATCATTACAGTTTCTAAAAACATCAAAATCACGCTTTTTGGGTGAATGACGTATATGAGCACTTTTTGTATGTTGGTTTTTAAATAAACATATGTACCTACATGCAAACATATATGTACATAAATAAATGGCATTTCTTTAAGATCTCAAAGTAAAAGAATTGTTTGAAAATGTGCCAATGATATACGTAAGATTTTATAGATGCGGTAATTTTGAAGAAGCAGTGATCCTGCAGACTTTAACTCTCTGACCTTATGTTCGCGAGAAATTTCTTAACATGTGATAAAATTAAAGCCAAACATATAAGACAAAAAAAAAATATAATTTTTAGATATACTGAAGACTTTATATAGTGCATCCCAGCCAACATGAATGTTTTTATTTGCATCTTTTATTGGTTAATGTTCCTGGACCTACATCTTTTTTGAGTTTAAAAAGAGTGAATGGGCGTCTTTGTCACACATATCGTCATGCATGTGAAGAACTGCATTTACTTGAAAATGATAATCATTATGGAAGCATCCTCAACAGGTTTACTGCATCAAATAAGAACAATATTTTCAATTATTATCGCAACATGTTTTCCATCAAATCCGGTAGAATTGTGGTAAAGTTATCGTGACTATATGACTGAAGATATCTTGAATAGAATGCGTCGTATTTCTAGAAATCAGGAATTAATCATTACCTGGAAATGTATAACCAGGCATTAGTTATAATTGAGGATATTGTGCTTAGCAATCGCAAATAAAACATTGTCACAATAAGGTTTGCCTGCTCCTAATTGACCAATACATAACGCATTTAATCAAGAAATGCAACGTGAACAACAATATGATATATGTAAATACCATAATTCAAGCTCTACAATACGAAAGCGGAGGAATGTTTTTTGCAGATGCGCCAGACGGTACCGGAAAAACATTTTTGATTTCCTTGCTATTAGCGACTATAAGATCACAGAACAATATAGCATTAGCACTTGCATCATCTGGAATAGCTGTCACGTTATTGGATGGTGGTCGTACAGCGCACTCTGCACTTAAATTACCATTGAATATGCAAATTAATGAAAATACAACGTGTAACATTTCTTAAAATTCTGGAATGGGAAGTTTTGCAAAAATGCCAATTATAATAGTGTGGGATGAATGTACAATGCCACATAAGAGATCGGTGGAAGCTTAGATAGGACTTTGAAAGATTTACATAATAATCAAGAAATATTCGGTGGCGCTCTGATATTGATTTCCGTCAAAAGCTTCCAGTGATTCCCCGTTTAACTAGAGCAGATGAATTAAAGGCACACCCAAAAAAACTTTAGTAAAATCCTTACGAATTACTTTCGTAAATTTTTTTTTCGTACATTGATCGAAATTTAGTAAATTAAACGAATATTTCGTAGTAAATATAAGATGCAAAATACCATGTGTTACGAAAGTTTCGTAAAATAAACGAAAGTGCTTTCGTAAATTTTGTTTTACGAAATTTTAGTAATATGTACGAAAAAATTCGTTTATTCTACTTAAGTAATATGATATTTTACTAAACGCCTAATTTCCTTTCTGTTTTGTATTACCATTACTATTATTTTCGTAAAATTACAAAAGTTTTGTAAATTTACCAAAATAATTGTAAATTTGAATCTTTTCGAAATATACCTGCTGCAGGAAATGAATGTCATTATTTTTGTTCAATCACCAATATTTTCGTAGAAATACAAATATTTTGCAATTATATCGAAAACAACCGCCATGTTAAATTTGAAAGCAAGTAAGCTAAGTCATTGTCGTTTGTATTTCAATTGTGAAAGTGTTTAAAAATGAAAAAGTGTATACATAAAAAAGTTTTTTTGGTTAAATAAATCATAAACAGTTAAATACTAGTAATTCATTTGGAACAGTAGTGCGGTGTTAGTCTCGAAATTAAATAATAATTAAATAATAATAAAATGCTGGTACGGTTTAATTAATTTTCTTACGTTTTATATATTTTTCTGATTAAATTTTTTTAATTTAACATTGTGATATGTACACAATTCCGCGTAAATTGTTCTTTATAATTAGTATTGTGTATTGTGAGTGTCATAATTGGGTGAGTTGCATATAAGGTGTGACAAAGAACAAAGTTGAGACAAGAACAAAATCGTACGTTAGGGTGGTCTATTCCCCCTAGCCCCGTAAAGCCGGGTAAGTACTATGATTTCGTGCATTGTACAAAAGATTTTGTAATTTTACTAAATAAAATACAGAATTTTTCGTACAATGTAAGATTTTATTCGTACCGTGTCTACGAATCATTTCGTGCATTGTACAGAAGCATTTCGTAAATACACTAAAGCATTCGTAATTTTTATTTGGAAAAATTAGTTCAATTACGAATGCCTATTCGTACAATGTACTAAAAACATTCGTAGTTTTGCACCGCGAAACTTTCGTACAATGAACGAAAGTTTTAGTAATATATACTAATTATTTTTGTGGGTGCATATTTGAAGTCATCCAGTTTATGGAGAAATGTTCAAACACTCACTTTAACAACAAATGTAAGAGTACAATTACTAAATGACCCATCGGCTGACGAATTTTCTAGACAACTACTGTCGATAGGAAATGGACAAATTCCTATTGATGCTACTACTGGATTAATCACTTTGCCACATAATTTTCGTAATTTCGTGCAAACAAAATAACAATATGGTTTCAAGTGTTTTTCTAAACATTGCGCAAAATTATCGAAATCACAATTTTTTAGCTGAAAGAGCAATACTGGGCAGCCAAAATTAGGGACGTCGGTCAATTGAATACGGACATTTAAAGTGATGTACCTGGTGAGATTGTGATGTATCAATCAGGTCACAAATCAAGTTGACGCTGTCAATTATCCAACGGAATTTCTGAATTACTTTGATTTGCCTGGACTGCCGCATCGTTTAAATTTGAAAGTTGGTGCAAAAATTATTCTTCGGAATATAAATCCACCTCGATTGTGCAACGTAACAAGATAAGCAGTCAAAAATGTCATGAATAATCTTATTGAAGCAACTATTTTAAAAGGTAAATTTATAGGTGAAGATGTATTGAAGCCGCGTATTCCAATGATTCCGCCAGATTAACCTTTTAACTTCAAACGATTGCAATTTCCAATACGTCTTGCTTTCGCTATGATAATAAATAAGACGCAATAACAGTCTTTGGAATTGTGCTTAATCGACCTGGAATATCCATGCTTTTCCCACGGACAATTATTGTATGTATCATGTTTACGTGTAGGAAAGCCATCAGTTATGTTTATTTATACCACAATTCCGGGCAAAACAAGAAATGTAGTTTACGAAAAGGCTCTGCGATAGTAAAATAAAAAGGAGAAGGAATAAAATAAATATAAAAAAGACTGTGTATTTAAAACGAGTGTATTTTTCATTCTAATACTAATGTGATCTGCTTAGGGAATCAGGCACAGGGTCCGTTAACTAAATATTTTTTGCACGACTTAGCTGTTAATAGGGTGAAATGGGCTAAAAGAAAAAAAAGTGGTATACGGTTTTAAAAAATCTTATTGTGTTTGATAGGTTTAACGTACTTCAATGCTTGAAGCTTGAATTATGCTATTTTTAACAAGCTGTTATAAACAGGAGTTCTATTGAATTTTTGTTAATGTAATACACTCGGGTGTAACTTACTTTTCTCAGTTTATTAAATTAAAAAAAACAAACATCCAGGTTCTCATTTTTTAGACAAATTAATTTGACATTTGGTAGTATAAATATAATTAAGAAGTCAAACTTATGGCTTAATATTCAAAATGCTTATATCTATCATCGTTTTTATCACCACGCTACCTGCTCGGATGGGCAGAACAACGTCTGCCGGGACAGCTAGTAATTATATATTTATTAATTATATTTGTTAATAGCCCCGGAACAATTATATTATTTAGTATCTAGTTTCTAGTCTATAATGATTGTTATCTGATTGATGAAATAAACTAAACTAAACATTTATTATCATACAGCTTTCTAAATAGAAAACAACCTTATCAAATGTATATAATTACATGTCTGTATATTTGTGCGTGTCCATTGTTTGTGTAATATGTGGTAACATATCAAGCCCCAAACGAGTTCTCAATTTTGTTAAACAAATTTTTCTCTTTTTGCGCCAACACAGCATGTGGAATATGAAAAAGAAAATAAACCAAAAAAGGAAAAGAGCAAAAATTAATCACATTTATGTCTACTTTAAAACAAAACTGAAAAATACCCCTTTGCCCTCCATAAATATAGAAAGAATAGAACTTGTCTTTTTCCCATTACTAAATCAAAGCAAAAGGACAACAACGAAACGCAAAGCAAAAAAAACGCAATCCCCTACTAAAAGGTCCATTCACTTTTACATCTTATTTCCATTTCTCTATCTGCTAAAGTGCTGCTGCTCTGGAGTAATTGAGTCTGGATCACGGACCAATATACAGACCGCCAACTCGTACTCCTCTTGCCTGAAACACCCTCGAAATATTTTTTCCTGTCTGTGAATACGTGTACATGTACATGTACATCTCTCCCTGTGCATTTTGTAATGGCAACTATATATCTGCGTATGCCATTTATTTTGTAGGTGTGTTTGCTAAATGGGTTTTAAAAGCAAGGGAGAGTGTCACACTCTCAAAATAAATGGCATATCAGCTGATTTTTAGCTTGTAGTCAAAAAGAAAAACCATACAGTGAGTTGGCGGTCTGTATCTTAATGCCCCGACCCATAGAATCCGTTGCGTCCGTGCGTCCGGCAAATCAACTCACAGCTCGATTAAATACACGCGTTCTTACGAGAAGTTGTCCATAGACAACGTATGTGGCAACGCAACGGACAGAAGTAGCCGAACTTTTAACTTTTTCTTCTCCGGCAATCCGTTGACAGCTGGTTGACAGCAATTTTTTTTCGATTTGAAGTGGTTTCGTTTTGGCATTGAAGAAGAGAAATATATGTAGGATCGCTACATTTAGTACACACACAAAACATCCTAAATTAAAGCCAAACATTTGGGCAATTACACTATTTTTTCCATTTCAAATAATTCCAAATAATTCCATCTTTATGTAAAGAAATTTGTCTAAGATTTAAAGTATAAAAAAGCAGAATAAAGTAAATGAAAATTATTCGGTAAACGAATTGTGCAAAGTAAAGAAAAGAAAAGCGAAGTAAAGTAAAGTCAAATAAAAGTCAAATTAAAGTCAAGTTAAATTCAAAGCAAAGTTAATTTAATTATTTCATATTAAATCTCTAAATTTAATAAACATTTAAACTTTTTATTAAAATTAATATTTGAAACCCTAATTACAATTTACAAATACTTTATCAGTGAATTAAAACTATTTGAACTATAATCTCTGTCTTGTTTTTTTCATTAAATCCTTTCCTTCCCCCTACATTTTGTGTCAGAGGTGTTGCTGGACGAGTGCTGCGTAAAGTACTTTTAACATTTCATTGAAACTAAGAATTATTGTACCTACTATACCTTACCTAGTGTCTAAAAAGAAAAAAAAAAAAACAAAAAAAAAAACATGCAAAGTGGTTAATTAAATGAAAATAAAATAAATTAATAACGAGAAGTGACAAAGTGATAAGTTTAAAAGATTTAAAAGCTAAGATATAATTTTAAATTAAAAATCTAAAAAGTTCATGCATTACATTCAACTTAATAAAATTGTGTTACATGTGAACAGATAAAAAAGTGCATAAGTTAAAAAATAAGAAAAGAGAGCAAAATAAGAGAAAGTGTCATCAAAAATTGCAAATGAAATTCACACCACGGACCAAGAAGATACAGACCGCCAACTCACCATATGGTCTCTCTTTTTGCCTACAAGCTAAAAATCAGCTGATATGCCATTTATTTTGAGAGTGTGACGCTCTCTCTTGCTTTTAAAACCCACCTAAACCTACGTTTGCAACGAACTGTTGGATACCCTATTCCCCACATTTTTGTATATGTATATGCATGCATATGCGCTCGCCTTCTTCGCAGCCAGCCGCTGTTCCAGTATCGGAAACAAAACTCTTCTTTAGCAGGCAGGGAAAAATTCAATAAAATACATTTTGTTTGGCCGATGTACAATAACTGCTGTCACAATAAAAAAAGGCGTGTGCCAAGCCTACAGCTGAGACATTTTATTGCCAGGGTAATAACTATATCAGCTCATCATTAATTTTAAGCTTGCAGATCGATTTGAACAAAACAAGACAAAACTGAAATTTTTAGAAATTAGATTTTGATGGGAAATAGCGATTATATGTATTTTTAACAATTCTTGAACTACATTCTGCTACGTAAACAAGGTATACAAAACGAAGTGTTCATCTTCTTACTTCAAAACTGCGACCGATAGTAAAAAAACGTTAAGAAGTTAATGCATTATTTGACTTTTGACGGAAACGCCCCTTAAAAGTGGGCGTGCCCTAAAAATGTTTAAGAAAAATTTAAAGCACTAACTAAGCTTTGATCATTAGTCAGTATTTAGGCATATGTGTAAAACTACAGCTGAATCGGGTAGTTTTTAAACGATCTTACCTGAACAAAGGTATTTTATCAAAATCACGCCTTTAAAAGTGGGCGTATTGAAAAAATTTACACAAGAAAATGTAGAAATATTTTTCATGTAACGAACGTAAGGGAAAAAGGTTTTAATTGAATATTGGTAGTGCCTTAAATTTTTAAAACTACATTTTTCGTTCTTCCATGAAAAGTGGGCTTAAGCCACGCCCGAAATTCAAAAATTTCTTTTCATACACAAATTTTAAATTTCTACTAAGAGACGCAAGATGCTTGCGGATTCATTATAATTACCGTTTATTTGCAAAAACAATTTTTTTATGTTATTAGTGAAAAGTGGGCGTCAGCCACGCCCAAAATCATTTTTTTTGATTTCATACACAAGATGGTTATGTGCAAGTCATATCCACAAAATTTAATGTTTTTCGCATTAATATAACAATTGTTATTTTATAAAAACAATATTGATGGTTTTGTATGCAAAGTGGGCATAAGCCACGCCCAAAATTCAAAAATTTCTTTTCATAAACAAAGTTTTTAGTTTCTACTAAGAGACGCAAAATGCTTGCGGATTCATTATAAATACCGTTTATTTGCTAGAACAATTTTTTTATGTTTTCAGTGAAAAGTGGGCGTCAGCCACGCCCAAAATCAATTTTTTTGATTTCATACACAAGATGTTTATGTGCAAGTAATACCCACAAAATTTTATGTTTTTCGCTTTAATATAACAATTACTATTTTATAAAAACAATATTGATAGTTTTATATGAAAAATGGGCGTCAGCCACGCCCCAACTGAATTTTTTTTATTTAGTTGGAAGAAGGTTTACCTGAAGCTTGCTCGTGCAAAATTTTCGCGTTATGCTTTTATCATAACTGTACAAAAAACATAATTTAATTTTACCAAATTGAGGTTGTTCAACAAAAATGGCGATTGTGGGCGTGTTTGCGGGCGGATTTTACCGGTTCAAGAACTTAGCCTTACTCTTGAACCAAAGATTATATATACCAAATTTCAGCTTTCTAGCTCAAAAATTGCGACCTCTAGAGAGTTTACATACGGACGGACGGACGGACGGACGGACGGACGGACGGACGGACGGACGGACATGGCTCAATCGACTAGGCTTTTGATTCTGAGTCAGAATATATATACTTTTGTATACCTAACGGTATTATTTCTCTATGTTACAAACTCCACACCAAATACAATATACCCATTCTATGGAATAGGGTATTAAAACCATTACTTTTGATTTCCAACCTTTTCGCGTCATAATAGAATACAAATAACAAACAAAAGAACTAATTGAGATATCGAATACAAACATTTTTCGATTTTTCTTCCACTTACAAAATCTCAGAGTTCTCAGTTGGTGGAACTACTATAATTTGGATAGGATTTATTTTCACGAATGTTTTCATTATCTGCAAATAATGTGGCTCCATCTGGCTTAAACTAAGAATTGTTTCTATATCTCTGTTGTAAATTAACTTAAAATACTAAATCCTAATGGAACACTTTTTTTAATTTAGAGCAAATAAAAATTATATTTATTTTATTATATTATATTTCCTGAACACAACCCAACAGCTGACTACATCTGACAGTTTTCAGACATTGGTGAATATGTACAGCAACTTGCATCTGTATTGTCCCCACATTTTTTACTTGCTCTATAGGGCAAGTATTGGTTTCGTGCAGAAAAAAAAATCGAGGTTTTAATCAAACATGACATTACGATGATAGAGAAGCCCAAAAAAGTGGTTTTCGCCATACCGTCCGTCGGTCTGTCTGTGCGGATGTGCGTATGTGCGGATGTGCGGATGTGCGGATGTGCGGATGTGCGTATATGCGTCTGTGCGCTTTTTCACGTCATGCTACAGTCTAAACAGCTTGACGGATTTTCTTCAAATGAGATATATAGCAGTTTCAAGAAAAACGGTTGTCGAGATTTTTTTTATTTCGTCTTAGCCCGGCTCAAACTTGTACCTTTCAAGTAACGATTTTGATTAAACTTAAAATTTAGCTAACTTTAAGCATTTCTAACAATACTGGGTTTTTTGTTTTTAGCTCAAATGGTCGTAACGAAAATCAGGTTTTAACGGCTTTTATTCAAATAGCCATAAGTTCACAACGGCTTGATTGAATCAACTCAAATTTTGTTTGACATAGTTTTTCATAGTGTTCTATAGGATAGTGTAGTAAATTTTTCACTGAAGCCTTTCTAAACGGTGGCTTCCATACAACGAGCCTTTGAGTTTTAGCCAACTTTTTTTGGTTTTTTCTAATTTTCTCGAAAATGGCTCTAACGATTTTGATTAAACTTTGTGTGTTATATTCTTTTAGTGTTTTTAAGAAAACTGCGTTTTTAGTTTTTGGCTAAAAATGCAAATAACGGAGATCTGCTCTTAACGGCCTTTTTTCAAATGGCCATAAGTTCGCAACGGCTTGATTGAATTGACTCAAACTTCGTTTGGCATCGTTTTTTATAGCGTTCTATAGGATGGCTTTGTAAATTTTTCAGTGAAACCTTTCTAAATGGTAGCTTCCATACAACGAGCCGTTCAGTTTTAGCCAACATTTTTAGGTTTTTTCTAATTTGCTGAAAATGGCTCTAACGATTTTAATTAAATTTGGTGTAATATATTATTTTAGTGTTCTTAAGAGAACTGCGTTTTTAGTTTTTGGCTAAAAATGCAAATAACGGAGATCTGATCTTAACGTCTTTTTTTCAAATGGCCATAAGTTGTCAACGGTTGTATCGAATTCAAATAAATTTTGTTTAGTATAGTTCCTTACAGCTTCCTATCAGATGGCATTGATTTTTTTCAGTTTCTCTTTTTTAAATGGTGGCTCCTATACAAAGAGCCACAAGATTTTGGCCAATTTTTTCATTTTTTCTAATTCACTCAAAAAAGGCTCCCCCGATTTTAATGAAACTTTGTATGTAACATACATAGAATACTTCAAAGAAAACTGCATTTTTAGTTTTTGGCTATACATGATAATAGTGGAAATTGCTTTTAACAGTATTATTAATTTGGCCATAAGTGGACATTTGTATCATTTATAACACCCAAAAGATAACGTCTTGATTTTAAATATTAAAGGTTTCCTAACGTTACCTCCCGTATATCGGTTTTTCCAGTTTCAGTCAAATTTTTTTAGGTTTTACCAATTTTTTCAAAAATGAGTTGTTCTCATTGATCGAAAAGTTTGTTTTCATCGTACTATTGCACCCACAGAGGAAGTACGTGCGACCCAGTCGTGCATTTTATTTTTATATGGAGTTTAATACAGATGCAAGTTGCTGTCCAAATTGCAGCTTGTTGGTTAAAAGAGAGCCATCGTCGAAGTTGCCTCTCTCTATTAGTTTCTTCTCTCTGGTAGAGCAGGTAGTGGAAAGGAAAGCAGAGGGAAAAGATCAGTGGAATGGTGAATGATTGGCATTGGACGTTTAAGTAGGGGATATTTTTTTTGTGTGTCTTTCTGTGGTGAGAGATGTGGAGGTCGTGATAGAGGACGGTTGTGCTGTGCCAAGCACTGCCGTCCATTAATCTAAAGCAAAAAAAGTAAAAGTTTTATTGGCAACTATTTTCATTTTTTATTGTGAATATAAAAGTAACGGAGTGGATCTAATTTAAAAAATTCTTCGGTCTACCGAAAACAACCAGGGCACAAATAGTGCCCAGCAACTCGTCATCCGAAAGTCCCGCAACCTTCAGCACCGCTAGAAGTCACTTCACGGTTATTAACTGTAGCTTTGGGGAGAGTGTACAGTTAAAGTAACAGGCTGAGCGGTAAGCTTTCGGATTTAACATCCACCGCAATCTTGGTGGCGAGGTCGAACAACGTATTCTGTAGCAGCAGCTGCAAATCACCTTTTTTTATCGTGAATTAAAAAGTAACGGAGTGGATTTGATTTTACAAAATTCATCGGTCTACCGAGGGGCAACCAGGACTCAAACAGTGACCAGCAACTCGTCATCCGAAAGTCTCGCAACCTTCAGCACCGCTAGAAGTCACTTCACGGTTATTAACTGTAACTTTGGGGAGAGTGTACAGTTAAAGTAACAGGCTGAGCGGAAACTTTCGGTATTAACATCCACCGCAAACTAGGCAAATGCGAACAACGAATTCTGTAGAAGCAACTGTAAATCATTTTTAATCGGCTACAGAAATCTAAAAATAACATATTGTCTGGAGTTTTAACCAAAACCCATCAACTGAAAGAAAAGGCACTACATTCAACTTTCAACATTGGAGTGAGAGCAACAAGCAACTCAACCGCAAACAGCAGCAACGTCATTATGCAGCAACTTGCTTCTTAAAATATTCTATTCACATAGAAATCCTTTGCAAATTTTCTTTTTCTCTAACCACCCTTACCTCCCAAGAAATGTGTTTACTTTTCAAGAAAAATAAACCATTTCTTCAGGCTCGGCCAGGATAGGAGGGTAAAAGTACCGGGTGAACAACACAACACAGGGTTACCATCATATTAAAAAAGAAAAAAAAAGAAAAAAAAAAAAAACATAATTAGTGGCACGAATTGAAAATATATAATTGGACAATTTACCAAAAAAAAAACAAACAAAGTACAAAAAAATTACGATTTAAAAGAAAGATTAAGGGACTTTTGACTAAGTGTCAATAAATGGCTTCAAATCCTTTACGTGCCACGTCCCTCGATCCTTCCCCTTATCGTCTATCAGGAGGTATGTCCAAGGTGACACCCTCCTACTGATCCTAAATGGACCAACAAACTTGGTAGCTAACTTAGAAGCAAAATAATTTGCCGCATCGGAAAGAGCATAATTCCTACGCCAAACGAGATCACCAGGTTGAAACTGTATGTCTCTTCTCCTCAAATTATAAGTTTTAGCGGTCTTATTTCCCGCCGCTTCCAACTTCCTAGCTATCTCCTGTCTCAGTTTCTGAAACTGCCTAACGGTATCCCCTCTATCTTGGTCCCTATCACTATCTCTAAGCCCTACATCATGGCAACTAGTTACCATGTTCCTACCAAAATTAACAAAATATGGCGAAACGCCTAACACCTCATGTTGCGAAGTTCGGATAGCACAGGCCACTTTTGCCAGTTGCATATCCCAACTCCGCTGGTTTTCGGAGACATACGCTCGGAGCGTAGTCTTAATAATTTGATTTATGCGCTCCGCAGGATTCGCTTGCGGATGGTAATGCGCCGTATATCGAAGTTGTGACCCGTACGCTTCACTAAGCGTCTTCAGTTCTTTGCTACGGAACTGGGGACCGTTGTCACAGACGATCCACTTTGGAACACCGAAGAGAAGAAAAACGTTTTCTTCCAATTCTCGACAAACCGCTTTTGCCGTTGCGGACCGTAACGCGAACAACAGGGGAAATTTACTAAAGTAATCGACGACCGTTAAAATATATATAAAACCGCGCGACGACTTCGGAAGTGGACCAACTAAGTCCACACAAATCATATCCCACGGTTGGGAATTTCCCACCCTCTCAGTCATAAGACCAGCTGGCCTCTCACTCACCGGTTTCACTTTTTGGCAAGTCTTGCAACACCTAACATATTTCGTTATGTCACTCCTCATTTTGGGCCAGTAATATTTTTCTGCTACCCTAGCAAAAGTCTTTTTAACTCCCATGTGTCCTGAAAGCGGAGCATCATGGCAATCATTTAAAATCTTTGCCCTATCACCTTTCCCTACAACTAATTTCCACTCCTCATTCTCGTTGTGAACAACAATATGGTTCACCCTAACATGTTTGTAGAGCCGCCCATTCTCAACTCGCCAGGATGGGTATTCTAACGGGCTCTTTTCTACCTGAGATTTCATTTTAATCACCCAAGGGTCCGAATCCGCTTCAGAGACACCGGCTACTTCGGGGACTCCTCGCGACAACATATCAGGAACGACATGTTCTTTGCCCTTTCGATGGATGATCTTGAAATCAAACTGTTGGAGCCGAATGGCCCAACGAGCTAACCTACCCTGCGGATCCTTAAGGTTGCTAAGCCAGATCAGTGAGTGATGATCCGTCACAACCGTAAATCGAACACCTTCGAGATACGGCCGTAACTTTTCGATCGCCCAAAGAACCGCTAAGCACTCTTTTTCGGTCGTAGAGTAGTTCCTTTCATTCCTATTCAATGACCGACTCAAATAACAAATTGCCTTTTCCCCCTCTTCAAAATTCTGAGAAAGTACGGCCCCGATACCAAAATCTGACGCATCTGTCTGAACAACAAACGGCCGGGAAAAATCCGGACATGTCAAGATCGGTGCCGTAACCAAACACTCTTTGGCTTTCCTAAAACACTCCTCACACTCTTGTGTCCACTCAAACTTCTTACCTTTCTTTAAGAGATCGGTAAGAGGTCTAACTAGAATTGCAAAATTTGGCACGAATCTTCGATACCAAGAAATAGTCCCTACAAAACTCCTAATTTCCTTCACGTTTTTCGGTGGAGGAATCCTCATCATGCTCTCCACTTTTTCCGGGTCTACATGAAGCCCGTTCCTATCAACTACATAACCTAGAAATTTCAAAGAAGGCCTACAGAAATTACACTTTTCCCTACCTACTTTTAACCCCGCCTCTCCTAACCTTTTAAAAACTTCTTTGAGAATTTCTAGGTGTTTCTCAAAAGAATCGGTGACAATGATAATGTCATCTAAGTACACAAAGACGAACGGTTCTAAATCGGGACCTAGAACGTCGTCAATAAACCTCTGCCATGTCGCTGGTGAATTATGGAGCCCGAATGGCATCCTACAAAATTGAAAAAGACCCCTCCCTGGCACGGTAAAGGCTGTGTACTTACGCGATTCTTCCTCCATTGGAATCTGCCAATAAGCAGATTTAATGTCTAATGAGGACAAATACTTCGCGTTTCGAAGCTTGTCCAAAATTGCCGAAATAAATGGAAGTGGATAAGCATCCCTATCAGTAACCTCATTCAATTTCCTATAGTCAACGCAGAACCGATAACTGCCGTCTTTCTTCTTAACGAGAAGAATAGGCGATGCCCAAGGACTCTTCGACTTCTCGATCACTCCAGCTTCCAACATCTCTTGGAGTTCCTGATCGATATGTCTCTGAATCGCGGGCGAAACAGGGTAATATCGTTGTTTGATTGGTTCTGCGGACGTCCTAATCTTGTGCTCAACTAAGTTGGTGCACCCTAATCCCTCGGTCATTGATTTAAAAAGTTCTCCTAACACCTGTTCTAACTTCCTACTTTCAAAATCGTTCAAATCCGATTTTTCTCTAATCGCTACCATGTCTGTTACCGAAGCCACCATTTCCTGGCTCGAAAAACTCCACATACCAGATCTCAAATCCGGGACTATGCCCGATAGTGCCCAAAAGTCGGCACCTAAGATCAATTGGTGTGGGAGATTCGGTATAACCAGACATTCTATTAAAATGGATCTATTCTCAACCTCCACTGGTAGAGAAATAGACCCAGCTACTCCTACACCTGCCCCATCTGCTAACGCTACTGACCCAACACTACTCTTCTCTAATCTAAGCCCTAATTCTTTTAAAACTTTCCACCCGTCACCACCCACAATGGTACGAGAGGCTCCTGAATCAAGAAGTCCCAAAAATTTGACTCCATAAACCCTAACTCCTAAATATGGCCTACTGTCCCTACCGCTTGCCGCTAAAGTGAAACTCAGATGAACTTGTGGTACCAGTTGATCGCCAGCAGACGACCTAACTAACGCCGACGGGTCTCCTGTCCTGCTGTCACAAGAGCCCGTTCCCCATTTCCCGAACACCGCCTACAATCCCTACGATAAACACCTACAGCCCCGCAACCGAAACACTTCATCTGCACAGAACAGTTTTGTGCCAAATGACCATCCCTGTTACAATTGTAGCACCTAACTACCTGTCTAAAAGGGTTCTCTGGGACTGGAGCAACAGCCGCAACTCGGTGTTGTCCGGACGAACTCGGTTGGTAACCACATTCTGGTTCCAACAAATGCCTACCTCTACTTGGTGGAGCAAAACTGTCCACGTTTACCTTAAGGGTATCTAGTTCCCTACCTAAGACAGCAAGTTCCTTAACCGTCTTTGGTTTGGAACTCGCTATCTGCACCTGATAAAATGGGTCTACATTCTTCCTCAAAATAGATAACATTCTTCCCTCTGACAAAGGTTCCGACAATCTTCGGAACAATGTCCTCATGGTGGCAAGGTACGCGCCGAAAGTTTCATCCTTTCCCTGCGAACGCCGATTAATTTCTTCCAATAGAAGATCATCGTAATTCGCAGGAAGGAACTCCGCTTTGAGTTCCTTGACGAGTTCCTGCCAATTCCCCAAATCTTCCCTAACCGTCCTATACCACATAAGGGCCCTACCCGACAAAAGCTCCGAAGCGGATTTAAAAAGGTGGGAGTCCGGAACATCGTTAGCCAGACGAAGTTCCTCCACTCTTTCCAGGAATGAATTCACTGATGCTCCATTAGAGTCACCAGTAAATTTCACCCCCCACTTCCCTACACGTTCAGTGCACTTCTGTTGAACGACCATTTGTTCAACAAAAGTGTCACCCCTATCAACCCTATGTCCCAATGGGACCCTAAGACTAATACCACTGACTGAAGGACTACTGCCAAAACGACTTGGTTCAGGCAATGACCCTCCAGCCAGTCCTAACGCAGACCGCACACTATTTGGGGTCTGACCAACTTGTACTTGAAGTTGGGTTTGCGTTTTAACGGGGGTCTTTTCCTTCTCAACTTCTTCTTCCCTATCACTATTCTCACTATCACCGGTGAGATCTCCTAATAAACATAAAACTTTATTACGAAGTGAGCTAATAGCATCTTCTTCGTCTTCTGCTTCACAAGGTGTCCTAGCTAACCTACCTATACACCACTCAATCTTTGTTACAATCTTAATGTACTCCGAAGACTTTGGATTCTTCGGAGGTACTTTAAGAAGGCCCCTAATCTCCTCAATTTTCCCTTCTATAGCCTCCTTATCCTCATCATAGGTGAACGGATACACCATGCTAACTTCCATCGAGTTCCTCTTAACGAGCAACCTCGATGACCTCAATGCTTTTCGCATTTCATCAACCGACCCTACTTTTAAACCCCTGACCTTCATCTCATAGGCCAGTTCGTCCTGTGCTAGTCTACCTATATTCATTTTTAATAAAAAACTAATTAATAACACACGAGAAACTAAAAAAAAAATTACTAAAACAAAAAAAAATAAAATAAACTTGGCAATCCTTAAAAAATTGTATTTTTATATAAAAAAAATATTCACTACAAATATTCAAAGAAAAACAAGAAACTCTAACTAATTTTTTTTTACTTCCCGATATTATATAAAAAAAACTATTAAATTTTCACCCAGAAATTTTACACGTAGGTGGCAACCGTAAGCACCAATCACTTCTTCTAAATTTAAATAATCTAAATAATTCTAGCACTAAAAAAAAACTCAATATAGCTATTCACTCAATTTTGCAAATACCTAACACGAAATATCCCACGCGATAAAAAAAAATAAACAATAACTCTATCAGCTATCAATGAAAGGAACTCAATTTAATTTTCACTCAAAAAACGAAAAAAAAAAAATGTCACGATATAATCGGTATCCCACGCGAGTAAAAAGCAATATATATACAAAAAAAACTCTAACCAAGGTAGGTATAGGTAAATGAACACAAAAAAAGAATAAAATCAAATTGAGAACAAACAAATATATGTATATAAAACAAAAGACACCACAGAATTAAAAAAAAAACGAGTTTACAACACTAACAAAAAAAAAATATCACCAAAAACTCCTTGCTGCTACACTGCGTCTTTGGCTGGATGCCCTTTCGTTGCTCCGTCTATTTTCTCCACAACACCTTTTTTCCCAAGACTACGCTACACCAAAAATTAAAAAAAACAATTAGCATTCCAATCAAACGATTGCTAAAAAAACAAAACACCACACAATACAAAACAAAATTCTTCCACTTTTGGGCCCCACGTTGGGCGCCACTTTATTGCACTTTTTTCCGCGGTACACAATACGGTAGGGGAAGGGAAATAATTTAATTAATTTATTAATCTACTCGATCTTTTTAAAACGCGATCAATTTATTTATTAAGAAAACAAGCAAAAAAAGAATTCAACGCGAACCGACGGCGACACACGACACGAATTGACTGGTACCTACTATCAATAGGCCACACACGAATAACGCGAAAAGAGACTACGAAAAAAAAAATGCAATATACAGCTTGATTAAATAGCTGTCACCACGGCTGCTCAGCTGGGGTGGGTTCGGTGGAGGAATTTTGTGTTTCTTTTGATAAACTTGATTGATTCCGCAATCAAAATAGTTTATCAAAAGAAGGGAATATATGTTTGCACAGTAGGGTGCAAAAGAAGTTAGGCGCCAGGAATTTTTTTTTTTAAAACCGAATTAGAAAATTCCAAAACTAATTTTAGAATTTGAAGGACCGATATTTTAAATAATAAGAAAGAGAGTTGAGTGTAAATAATTATTTTATTGTTTTGGGAAACCGTGGGACAGAAGATCCCTGGACTAAAACCCAAAAGTCTTTTCGAATAAAAAAAGTCAAACGATTTAAATATGGCCGTTTGGCTCAAGGCAAAGTTAACAAGGTAGAGGTTTAAATTAATTAAAAGCAAAAGCAAATAATAAGAAGAAAAATACAAAATGAAAATGGGTCTTTAAGAAAACTAAGGCGCGTTCCGAAAGTGATGGGGAAACTCGAACACGAATTGGTTGAAGATAAATATATATATTTTGAAATCCCAATATATATATTTATGTTCAAAAATTACTCAAACTACTTATCTGATTCTTGAAATATGTAACTCCTTTCTCCTATCTCCTTTTCTCCTTTTTCACGTCTCGAATCCTGATTCTTGTCTCCTTTCCAAAAAGAAATCCTCGATCCCAAAATAATAAAAATAAATATCTCCTCGATTTTTTTTTTCTTCTCCAAATTTTCTCGATCAATCTTTCTTTTTCACAAAATTAAGTTTTCGCTTTTAAGGCTCTCGCAAGAGTGCCTTCCAAGCTCATTTTCATCAACAACTTTCTTCCCTCGTCCATTCCAATCATTCACTCATACATACAACGCTACAACACAACCATTCGTTTCGAGATCATCGGTCACGGCTTTCTGGAAGCATGACGCTCTCCTAGAAAACAACCGTCGTGGGATCTAACGAAACATACTCATACGCACACAAACACGGTTTCAACAAGTTGTTGGATGTGTTTCCACAACTTGCCAAAACTTACTCTCACGCACACCAACACAGTTTCGACAAGCTGTTGGATGTATTTCCAAAGCTTGCCGAAACATAATGGACGAGTTCAGACTATTTTCCTACTAAAATTAATTTCGAGAAAAATTGAAAAGAAATAAAATTGAGGAGAAGTCTGAACTAGGCTTTTTCCTGTTACCTACTCTACAACTATCGCGCCGGATTCGAAGCGTGAATTATTCAACAAACTATTTTCGAAGATACGGAGAGGAGCGTTTCTTTAAAGACATTTTCAAAATTCTACAAAACTAATCTCGCGTTAAAAACCCATTTTGTACATTAATCAAATTTACGTTATTTTAAGTCAATGTTAAAATTACTTTACGTTAAAATGAAAATATATTAAACTTAAAAGATAATTATAAGACGGTGTATATTTGTTGTTGTTCATTGTATGTAGGTAAGTAAGAGTCCACCTGACTCGTTACTTCTTCGGCTCACCCGCCGGCTCTTTCTTCTCGTTTAGAACGTCGCACTCGAACACCTGCTTTTGTTGCTTTTGCAAAATAAGGCTAGGTACACCACTGGTTGATGAGACCATGGTTGCCCTCAACTTCGCCAATATTTTGCAGCCACAACGAGAAAAAAAAAGAATAGGAAAAAGAACGACCGAAGGGAAGTTTTTGTTGCGGTAAAATTTACCGTAACAAAGTAATCGTCTAAAAGAAAAGATTTTATGTGAACGTAATTCGTGATTTCATGGTACAAATGTGATTTAATCAATTTTCGTAACTCAATAGAGTGTTCCTGCTCTAAAAAATACTTTTTGTTAATTTGATAACTCTTTTACTTCATGTATTTTCAATGTGATTTCATTTTCCATACAATAAGATATAGAGCGCACTCGCTCTTAAAATTTCCTCTTAAACGAAACAAATCTATATAGTCTATATAGTTTATATTTTCTGGTTATGTATTGTAGGTTTAGGTTTATCGTGGTTCGTGGGCTAGATTAAGTATTTATTTGTATATATGTAAATATTCAACAGTGACAACACGTCACGCGCAACAGTATATAGCTCCATGAGCAAGAGCAGACAAACATTATTAATTGACAGCCAAACATAATATAATTCCAGTGCAGGCCATACATTACAGCCGCGCGTTTTCTAAATATAATTGACAAATTTTATAAGTATATCTACACTCTGTAAAATTTTCTGATAGACTCAATAAAATACAACACAATAAAAAATGTGTCTTTCTGTGGGTTTCGTTCAGAGATTAAAATGAGTATGTTCGAATAAGTTCGAACACTGCGATTTTTTCTATCGCTCATACCCGATCGTTTTGCTTCCATGCTCATAAGTCATTTTGGTCATGAATAAAAACAATCACGAATAAAGACAAACGAACTGATCGAACTCATGAGTATCTTCTGACTTTCATACCCACGAACAAAATTATTCGCAGACAGTTGTAACCAGTGGCCCTGTTCTGTAACTTTGGCGAAATTCGTTTGCATCGTTATAAAATGAAACAACTCATTCCGCTTTTATGGCGTCTGGAAAAAGTAGGGTTTCTGTAAGTTGAAGCGATATGCAAGGATTTCGATATTATTTTGACTGGAACTTCCATTGGAAGGCCATAAATTGAAGTGTCAATCTGTCAAATCAAAACAAAAATAATTCAAGATTTGAAAGATTGTGAAATTGAAATTTAAGTTGTTTTTTAATAAATAAAGACTTATATCCTTAAAAAAAATGTTATTATATTATATTATGTTATTTAAAAAGAAATTTTAAAGTATAAAAGGAATACTTATTCTGAATGTTGATGCATACTTGTTTGTGTTATTTATGTGAGTTAATAATATAATTTTGCTCCCCAATTTGATTGCCATTTTATGTTTGTATCCTATACCTACTACTTACTGGTTACTGCGAGCACATTTTTAAATGGGTAAATAATTAAAAAAAAAATATTAACAGCGCCAAACTTGATTAAATATTATAGTATAAATATGCAATAAAAACGAACACTTTCCGTTATTTTTTTTTTTTAATTTCCAAAAAAAATTATAAATATATATACATATATTAAAAATGTTAGTCGTCTTCTTCGACAGAATATTTATGAGAGGCACTTTTCTTCTGGCGAAGTTTACAAACATATTTGCGCAAATAGAGCATGTAGTCTGTCATGAATGTAGTGTACGTCTAGAAATAGATTTAAACGACTTTAAACATTTTTAATGGTTTATTTATTGCCTATCGCGTGCTCAATACAATGCGAGTAAATTTGACGTTTAAAATTTAAAAAATATGACTTTTCGGTCATAGAGAACACCATTTTATCGCAGTTTTCCAGTTGTTTCATTTCGATGTGTTCCATGCAATAAAATTATCGCCTGTCAAAGTTAAAGAACCCGATGAACGCGATAAAATGTGTTTTGTTCCAGTTTTCAACGTTTCTCGACAACGCGAGAGTTACAGAACAGGGCCACAGTTTCGGGTACTCGAAAAAAGATCGTTTTGATCATTTTGATCGCGAGTACTCACAAGCAATGCGTGAACAAAGGAAACTGCTGGCGCTACCTGATTTATTATCTATACCTGTTGTATTTTAAGGGTAATGTTTTGTATTCGCAGAAAATAGAGCAGAAGAAAAAAGGTTTCTTATTTTGGAAAGATTTATGAATAGGTAGGTGGCTAGGTAGGCAAAGGATGTAATTATGAAATAAAAGATGGTCAACATTCGCGGTTGGTGTATGTATTTAAGTGAAGTCAATTTTTTCCTTTATGGAAGGCCTAGGTTAAAATTGCCCGAAGCAGGTACTCTTTTCTTTGTTATTAATTATAGTAGGTCAGTGATTTGTATTACTTTTTCAATTTACTGTTTTTTTTTTTCAAGTTAATAAAAATAAAAATCATTGTGACTAATAACATTATTTACTGCATTTTTTTCCTAATACTAATGCCTTATTTGCATACGCAAACTAAGTAGATTTAGATTTTTTAGATTAGATTTTTATTGTTCCTTAAATAGTTACAATAATTTAAGCATGGCTTTGCCGTCTGCCTGATTAGCAACTCAAGAATATAAAGATTAAAAGTTTTTAAAGATACGGTTTTTCAAAAATTTTCGTTTAAAATTCTGCTTCTATAAGATAGTGCTGTTTTACAAAATTGAAACATTTTAGGAACATCCACTTCATTGAGAAACCTTAGTATTAATTCTTCTGATAAAAAATCACTTCCTAATATATGTCTTCTTGTTTCTCTGAGAACGGGACACCTTCCAACAAAATGAAAAATATCTTCTCTTTCCGCCATATTACACATTTCGCAAAGTAAGGGAAGATCATCACGGTGGGGTATGAAGTTGAGACCTAAAAGTTCACCTCGCAGTCTAAACATATTTGATATTTGTTCTGTCGTGAAGTCATCTCTAAAATAGTTGTTTTGGTTTAAGTTGTAATTTAGCTTACTGTATATCATCCTGTACATTGATTCTTCTGCTTCCTTGGTGTATTCTCTCCTCAAACGTTCATCAGCAAACTAAGTATATTGAATCATGAAGCAAAATCAACCAACACCGATCTGCCCCTAATGGTAAAAGTATCTTAAATACAAAAGCCAACCCCAATAACACAAGAAACAGAATCCTTAAAATACCAACCCCGAATACACATTTTACACAGCGAGTAGTCGAACGATCGCATTGATCGTGAACATTTTGATCATGAGCACTTTATTCGTTTTGTTCAAACTCGTTCATACTCGGTTGGAAGCAGTGTTGGATAGTTACGTGTAACTTTGAAATTTTAATTAGTTACACGCAGCGTTGGATAGTTACGCGTAACTTTGAAATTTTAATTAGTTACACGTTACTAATGTAACTTATGAAACTAATGTAACTAATGTAACTAAATGTATCTAATTGTAACTAAATGTAACTAACTATAACTTAAAGAATTTTTCAAATACAAAAACTCACATTTTATGTTAAATTGAAATTTAGAAGTTCCGTCCACAAACCCGATCGAATGACGATTGACTACACTGTTTTATGGCAAAGCTGGATGATTGATATTGCCGTCGGTCGGGCCAGCTACCAGCAACCTGGCAAGGAATACATTTATTTCTGCAAAAAAAATTTAAAAATAATAAAACAAAATAGATCTCGTTTGATTTCCTTTGGGCGAGCCAAATCTGAAATTTGAGACCAAATCTGAGATCAAATCTGAATTTACCATACAAAAATAAATCACAATAAACAAAGAAATGTCCAGGAATCTCAAGAAAGAAGGGAAAACTTTAAATGTAAGTAAAATTCTATTGTGTGCTCCAAGAATATAATATTTTATTAGATTTCCTTTTCATCAGGAACATAGTAACTTCAATATGTATTCCTTGCCAAGTTGCCGTTGCCCTTGCTAATAAAAGAATTTTGTCAATAGTCGATTGGGATTCAGGATGAAATGTGATTTTTAGGGTTCCGTACCCAAAGGGTGAAAACGGAACACTACTACTGAGACTTCGCTGTCCGTCTGTCCGTCTGTCCGTCTGTCCGTCTGTCCGTCTGTCCGTCTGTCCGTCTGTCCGTCTGTCCGTCTGTCCGTCTGTCCGTCTGTCCGTCTGTCCGTCTGTCCGTCTGTCCGGCTGGCCGTCTGTCCGTCTGTCCGTCTGTCCGTCTGTCCGTCTGTCCGTCTGTCCGTCTGTCCGTCTGTCCGTCTGTCCGTCTGTCCGTCTGTCCGTCTGTCCGTCTGTCCGTCTGTCCGTCTGTCCGCCTGTCCGTCTGTCCGTCTGTCCGTCTGTCCGTCTGTCCGTCTGTCCGTCTGTCCGTCTGTCCGTCTGTCCGTCTGTCCGTCTGTCCGTCTGTCCGTCTGTCCGTCTGTCCGTCTGTCCGTCTGTCCGTCTGTCCGTCTGTCCGTCTGTCCGTCTGTCCGTCTGTCCGTCTGTCCGTCTGTCCGTCTGTCCGTAGTAGTAGGATCTTCATTCAACTCATGCAAATCCATCTGACTCAGTGTAACACTCATTTTTTCCATATACTCGTATTTATGCATTATTGTTATGACATTGCCTTTATCAGCTTTGCATAAAATCAAATTCATCTTTTTGATTTTATTTTGCAAAGACTAAGAATATTTTTACTTACCTCACGGAAGAAATTATTTGTTTTGTATTCTTTCTTTTCATTTCCTATGATTCTAGAACAGTCTACTCTGCTCTCTAAATTGCCATCAGGTAGAGCTGCATCAGTATAGACAGAGAGATTCGTGAAGAGATCTAATTTCTTAATATTAAAATATCAGCATTCCACTCAATGTTAAACCGACTTCTTAAAGTTCCCCTCAGTCAAACGAATTTCAAAAAAGAACTTAATTTAATTAAAAACATTGCGACCAATAATGGATATGATCCCAAAATGATCCACCATCTTTTACGAACAAAATCCAGGCACTTGACACTTCAATCCATCTTTCCTTTGGATAGAGACAAAAATGATGGACATTGGCGTAAGATTCACTATGTTCCTGGAGTTTCTGAAAAACTGTCGAAGCCTCTCTTAGAAGCCCATATCAAACCGGCGTTTTTCAACAATTTCACCATAAAAAAAGCTTTGTGCAACAACAAAATTAAACAAAACGTCGACATAAGACAAAAAAGTGGAGTCTATAAATTTACATGTAAGGAATGCAGTGGAATCTACATCGGAAAAACTTCTAGACCACTGGGAAAAAGAATTATGGAACATTTAAAAGGTTCAAGCCATAACGATCCTTCTTCTGGCCTGTCCCAACACATCAGGAGCTCGGGTCATGGATGTTCCCTCAATGATGTGACCCTGCTTCATACCCTTCCATCTGGCCGAGTATTGGACAAATATGAAGTCTTCGAAATTAATAAACATAAATCCAAAAACATTTTGAATTGCCAAATAGACTTGACAAATAACAGCCCGCTGTTAAATACTTAAAAAAAAAAATGTATTTAAGACTAAAACATAAATTTAATCTTTTTTGTTTTTGTATGTACACATTTTATATATCTCTTATTTTTTTAAATTAATAAACAAAATTGGAATTGTTTAATAATATTAAAGTAAAATCTGTTTCATAATTATGTAATTTTTCTCCATGTACTTACATGTCAAATAATGTCAAATAATTGTCATAATAAGTAAACAAAAACAAATACCTTATCACGTACACTTAACCCCCTTTGTATTACATTGCTTATGTTAGTGCTCTGATGATGTCCTAAGAAGACGAAACGCGTCGTCGGTTTAAATATGTATTTTTATAAAAATAAAATAAATTTTTATTTATTTTCATTGTGGAAAAAAACAAGTGTTTTTCTTATTCAAAATGTTAAGAAATTTTGTACTTAACTAAGCCTATCAAAGAATTCCAAAGTGTGTTTGATAGTAAAGATGATCATTTGTCTTCAATGGTTGGATATACGCATAAGATTCCAACTAAAAATGATATCCCTATATTTCATAAAGCATATAGATATCCTGAAGCGCAGAAGGAGGAAGTGAATAAACAAATAGCAGAAATACTTCGTTGGGGAGTTATCACAAAATCAAATAGTCCATACAACGCCCCAATTTGGATAGTGCCAAAAAAATCTGATAACTCAGGTTTACAAAAATGGCGCATTGTAATAGACTATATAAAGCTTAACGCAAATACAGTTGATGAAATATTTCCAATACCCGATATTACTGAAATACTTTCAAAGCTTGGAAACGCATAGTATACGCACAGTATACACAGAATATCTTGGTCATGTAATTTCTGTAGATGGCTTCAAGAATTTAAACTCAAGGTACAAATAGACAAGTGTAATTTCCTAAAGCGGCAAACAGAATATCTTGGTCATGTAATTTCTGTAGATGGTATTCATACCACAAAAGCCAATCCCTCAAAAATCGAAATAATAAAAAATATAAAGGTTCCTCAGACAATTAAACACATAAAATCGTTTTTGGGCATTACCGGTTTCTACCGGAAGTTTATAAAGGACTACTCAAAGGTAGCCCTTCCATTGACTAAATGCTTAAGGAAAAATAACAAAATTAACATCCATGACGAACAGCTTAAAGAACTCATATGTACTTGCCTTATATTGACATATCCCGATTTTAAAAAACTGTTTACCTTGACTACTGATGCTTGTAATGCAGCACTAGGAGCTGTTTTGTCCCAAAACCAATAGTCCGGGAGCCAGCGACCTTTAAAGGGTAGTCATTCCACAAAAGCTGAAAATGTTTTCCAAAGCTTAATTTGGTGACACTAGTAAGGGAATGTACCTCCAGCTGGCGCACTTCCGGGGGGTGTGCCAGCGGCAGCCTCCGAAACACGTAAAATATTAATAAAAAAAAAAAACTAATACCACCAAAGCTGAAACTTTGTAAAGATGGTAATTATGGTATATTTAACATAAAAACGTATCCAGCCGAACTTCGAGTGGGGGATTATGCTCCAGCTTTTCACGTAAATATGTAAAAAAATATGGTCTGAGTGAACTCATACCACAAAAGCTGAAATTTGGTAGACTTATAGTTAAAATAATAACTAAAAACGAAAAAAAACAACCAGCTTCACATTAGTGGGGGGGAAGTGTCCAGATGGCGCAAAGAAGGACGCTGCGCTTGAGTATGCAACCGAAAAAAGCGTATTTTTGACTTTATCAGCTGGATACTTTTCCCTCACTAAATATGAAACTGGATACTTTTTTTTCTTAACTTATTTAATTAACTATTGTATTACAAAATTTCAGCTTTTGTGGTGTCAGTAATCTATACTTTTTTCATTGAACAAAGGGTGCCATCCATGCGCTTTTTTATGATAGATACGTAAGTATAACTTTTCTTCTCTTAAGTTTTAATTCCACCAAACTGAAACCACAAAAGCTGAAATTTGGTACACTTGTACCTAATATAATAACTTAAACGAAAAAAACAACCGGCTTCACATTAGTGGGGGGGAAGTGTCCAGCTGGCGGAAAGAAGGACGCTGCGCATGGGTATGCAACCGAAAAAAGCGTATTTTTGACTTTATCAGCTGGATACTTTTCCCTCACTAAATATGAAGCTCGATACTATTTTTTGTTAACTTATTTAATTAACTATTGTATTACAAAATTTCAGCTTTTGTGGTGTCAGTAATCTATACTTTTTTCATTGAACAAAGGGCGCCATCCATGCGCTTTTTTTATGATAGATACGTAAGTATAACTTTTCTTCTCTTAAGTTTTAATTCCAACAAACTGAAACCACAACAGCTGAAATTTGGTACACTTGTACCTAATATAATAACTTAAACAAAAAAACCATCCAGCTTCACATTAGTGGGGGGGGGGGGAGTGTCCAGCTGGATACTTTTCCCTCACTAAATATGAAGCTGGATACTTTTATCTTTTAAATTTTTCACTTTATCTACATACTTTTTAACGTTAACTACTTTCGAATTTGTATCGAATCGCATGAGTCCTGGCAACTCTGCATTCGATGGTCAAATAAGTATAAGAAAATACTATCAAACGCAAATAAAACTTAACGTGAGAACTTAACGAAAGAGTGCTTGTTCTGCGAACAAGCACGAGTGAGAGTTAGTCTCAAGC
Organism: Platycheirus albimanus; assembly: GCA_916050605.2. NCBI lineage: Eukaryota > Metazoa > Arthropoda > Insecta > Diptera > Syrphidae > Platycheirus > Platycheirus albimanus. The sequence continues at coordinate 188,509,734 of OU696696.1, forward strand.
AGGATTTTGAAGTTATACAGTCCATTGGATATGGTTATACAGTCCATTTGAGCTACGATACATTGGTCTATGTCGAGCGTCGGATATTGTGCCAGTGTCGGAATGGTTTCGTTTTCTTAAAAAAAAAAAACAATAATAAATAAAAAAAAAAAATAAGTGCAGTGATTGATTGTGGTTCGTTTTATAACGAACAAAATATTGTGAATAATAAAAATGTGCTCAATTGTGTCACAAAAAATTAAAGTGCGCGCAGCAGTTTGTGCGACAGGAGTATGGGCAGAAAAGTGGGTATCACCAGCAGGCGATGTGCAAAACGGTACTTCATTATATAATAATGATCAATATGTACCAACCAGCATGTAAGTAGATTAATAATTATTTTTGTTGTTTGTCCCCTTTGCCAACGGCGGTGACGGCGACGGCGAGCGATGAAAATTCTTCGTCAAGAGAGCAAGAGCAGGTAAGAATGTACGTATTCTCTCAAAAATACACACTTACGAGTTACGACTTATGACTTATGAGTCATGACATGAGCAGCGAGCCGGAGTGAAGGAATACGCATACACAAAACACATTATGTATTTGCGCAACTGTGACAAAGAGAAGGAGAAGAATGACAAATTTCGTCATTCGGGGAAAAAACAAAAGGGGTCTTTCGAAAGAAAGAAAATTAAAAAAAAAAAAACAACAAACACAACAACAACAATATCTATACAATAATAATATTAACATATTTACATTTTAAATAACATTTATTTAAAGCAAAAAAAGGATGAGATGATATATAGCTAGCCCTAAAACAGGACAAAGTAAATATTTGATTGTGTTAATGGTGGTGGTTTTTTGGATTATTTTGCATCGGAGCAGGTTTCTTTTTTTTCGCTTTATCTTTTCCCGTTGCCAAAGAGAATATATACATAGAGTCCAATCTTGTGCCTTGTTTTGATTTTGCCTACGAGCTACAGCTGTCATATTGTTCTTTTTGTTAAACATGTGTGTGTGCTACAGCTGTCATATTGTTCTTTTTGTTAAACATGTGTGCGTTCACACCTTACTACTTACCTCATCGTTTCTTGTCGTTGTTTCACACGGACAATGAATACAATAGGAAAGAGACCACGAAAATTTTAGCAGAGGAGGATGGAACGTAGGAAAGATTGGACTCTATGTATATATCCTCTTTGCCCGTTGCATTGAATGTGCCCCGATGTGTGTGCAGTGTCTGTGAGCGATTTTGTTTTGTTTTCGGTGAATGATTGCTAGTGTGAAGGGGCAGGGGGCGATCTGAGTTTATTTGTTTTCTTATGGAGAATGAGAATTTTTGAAATGAGTGGAGTGCGCAGGATGTTCTTTTTCCTCTTTTGGTGCGTGTGTGATTTATATCCCTTTTTAATATCATTTTTTTATGAATAAGATATTTTTTCAATATTACCTAGATATATTACGGTGATGTTGCTGCTTTGTTGTTTGGTAGGGATCAAAAATTAATTTTTTTTTTATAGGTGTTAAGTTTTTTTTTGTGTCTCTTTTTTTTCTCTTGACAAGCTTTGTTGCTCGAGAATCGAGATATAGCAGGGGCGAGTGGAACTCAAAGCACATTTGTGCGAGTTACCAAATATGAGAGAGAAGTTGTGAAGGACTCGAGATATAGTAGGGGCGAGTGGAATTCAAAGCACATTTGTGCGAGTTACCAAATATGAGAGAGAAATTGTTAAGGACTCGAAATACCTATAGCAGGGGCAACTCAAAGCACATATGTGCGAGTTACCAAACATGAGAGAGCAGGTATGAAGGAGGAACTTGAGTGCAATTGCACCAGTTGCCATGAACAAATTATTATTAAAAAAAAAAGGGACACATAGCTGGGCAGGAAAAAACTCAAAGCACGACGGTGCTAGTTTTTAGAGAAGGAAAGCTTGCAAGCGGCAGGAATAAAATATTTTAAATTCAAAAAGAATAAATATTTTTAAAGCAGGAATATGAGACACAAAAGAATTTCTTCTCGATGCAACATATCTTTTCTTATAATAAATAAACTTTATTGGCAACGACAAAAGCAGCAACAACTAGCCGACCTTGTTTTTATTATATCTACTATTTATTTTATTTTATTTTTGTATACTGGGAATTTTAGTACCTACTGCAAACTATTATTTATTTATGTATCTGCATATTGGGAAATTGAAGTACCTACTGCAAACGAGTATCTCTTTCATTTTCAGGGTAGGACATTTTTGAGTCATCATTTCTAATGCAATAGTATTTTATATATTTACAAAAAAGAGCAGCGAATAAAAAAGATTGACAACCAGCAGGAGAAAAATCACCAATATGTATTTGATGCAGGTGTATTTTCAGTGAGCAGGATGCTTGCCTTTGTGAAATCTCCAGATTTTGGAATGTGTACGATGGCAGCAGCGCAGGTCAGGCTTGAGGCCTTGCAAGAAGCCTGGTCGCAGGTCAAGATCAGCGAGAGCAGGATTGCGTTGGCCGACGATATGTTGGTCAACGTGGAGATACAACGCAGGATTGCTGGAGCGGAAGAAAATTACCTTGCTGCCCACGCAGTGTTGCAGGAAAATCTAAAAAAAATGGCTCCAAGAACACGCATAGCAGGCATACCAGGTAGAGCAAAATAGGCATTGAGCGGAGCGATGGCAGGAAATTTGAGCAGCCGTTGTCACAACTTCAGGCGCATTCGAATTTGAGCAGGTATGAGGACATGCGAGCAGCTGGCAGTAATGCCCGAAGAGCAGTAGCACCAAGTGACAAGAGGCTGTTGCCTTGCCACTCGTGCAAATTTCTGAATCATCCAATGTGACGTTGTCTAGAGTTTGCAGTACTGAGCATTCGTGCTAAGCAGGATCTCGTGAAGAAAAAGGCACTTTGCCCCAATTGTCTTAAGACGTGCCATGCCCCAAAGGACTGCTTCCAAGGGCCGTGTTGTCGATGCCCCGGGAAGCAAATGCAAAATAGTGCTACGAAAGAGATTGGGAAGGGTGCAGAAACTGTTCTATATGCGCAGGAAAAGTGAAAGAAGAGAAGGAGCCAGACAAGCGAGTTTATTATTTATTTATTTCATACGTTAAAGACTAACGTTAACTCTTATTACATATAATATATCTTAAAAACTAGTACCTATATAAAATAGATAGATAGATAGATAGATAGATAGATAGATTGATTTATTATATCATTTCTTATTCATTTTTACAAAAATTATTTACAAAAATCGATAAGCATGGCTATGCCGTCTGCCCGATTGACATAAATTTGACTTTTAAATAAGTTTGTTTTATATAAACAAAAAAAAAAATATATAACAAAAGGTATTGTGATACATAGAACTAAAAATGTATTGCATTTTTTTTTTTTTGTTTTTTGTTTTTTTTAATCAAAAATCTTCATTTATAATTTTACAGCGGTAATCTATCGCTGTTTTATAAAAATAAAAAAGTATATTGACACCTCTTTTGCAGTTAAGGAGTGCTAGTACTTCTTCCTTGGCAGTGTTGGATAGTTACGCGTAACTTTGAAATTTTAATTAGTTACACGTAACTTATGTAACTTATGTAACTAATGTAACTAACGTAACTAAATGTAACTAATTGTAACTAAATGTAACTAACTTTAACTAATAGAATTTTTAAAATATAAAAACTCACATTCCATGTTAAATTGAAACTTAGAAGTTCCGTCCACAAACCCGATCGAATGACGATTGACTAAACTGTTTTATGGCAAAGCAGGATGATTGATATTGCCGTCGGGCCAGCTGCCAGCTGTGGCCACGGCAACCTGGCAAGGAAAACATTTGTAAATTACTTTCTTTCTGCAAAAATAAATTTAAAAATAATAAAACAAAAAGGATCTCGTTTGATTTCCTTTGGGCGAGCCAAATCTGAAAATTGAGACCAAATCTGATCTCAAATCTGAATTTACCATACAAAAATAAATCACAATAAACAAAGAAATATCCAGGAATCTCAAGAAAGAGGGGAAAACTTTAAATGTAAGTAAAAATCCATTGTATGCTCCAAGAATATAATATTTTATTAGATTTCCTTTTCATCAGGATCAAAGTAATTTCAATATGTCTTCCTTGGCAGGTTGCCGTTGACCTTGCTAATAAAAGAATTTTATCAATAGCATATTGGGATTCAGGATGAAACGTGATTTTTTTTATTTTTTTAATTATTAAGTTAGAGTTAGTTTTATTTAGTTACAGTTAGTTACATTAAGTTATATTAGTTACATTAGTTACGCCAAATATTGGGCGTAACTAATTCATATTAGTTACGCGTAACTAAACGAGTAACTTACTTCATGTAACTTACTTGCCAACACTGTTCCTTGGTTTTCATGTCGCTACCTAAGATGTTTCTTCGTATTTCCTTTAAAATAGGACATTTACCGACAAAATGGATAACATCTTCTCTCTCCGAAAGGTTGCAAAGGCTGCAGATGACTGGTAAATCAGGACGATGCGGGATGTAGTTGAGTCTGATTAGTTCTCCTCTCATTTTAAAAGTAGCTGATATAATTTCTCTGCTGTTATTGTTGTGGAAATAATTCATTTTGCACAAATTATGATTTAAAAGGCTGTATGTAGATCTATAGATTGATGATTCGGCCCTATTAATATTTATGACCTAATATCGAAAGTAGACGAACAATATAGAACCTATATAAAATACAACTTCCATTACAATAATGTATTAAAAAAAGAAAAAAAAAACATTAAATATCTTATGTACATTATGGATTATTTTGAATAAAAAATAGTTTTCTTAAGTTGAGTGATTTTACATTGTCATTGGTGGAATTAATTAAATTTGAATTTTGATTGTAAATATTTATTAAGAGATTTAAAGGACTATTAGCACCGTAGTTTGATCTACTATAAATGTTGGAAATTGGCAACTGCCTTCTCAAATTATGCTGACTAGCTATGAAATTTAATCGACAAAGTATCAATGGGGCTGTTATGGATCCATTGATTATCCCGACAATAAAACGAAATTGTAGATATGCTCTGTGACTCGTTAGAGATGGAAGATTTATTAATTGAATACGTTGAGCGTAAGGTGGCAAGATAATTCTATTCGACCATGGTAGAAATCTTAAACAAAATCTCATAAATCTTCTTTGAACGGACTCCAATCTATTTATATGAACCGCATAATATGGTGCCCATACAACACAACCATACTCTAAGATGGATCTTACGAATGAGACATAAAGAGTTTTTAGAACATAGGGATCACGAAATTCTCGAGCAAATCTTTTAATAAAACCGAGAGTCATGTTAGCTTTTTTAATAATATAGTCAAAATGGTCAATAAAAGTTAATTTTGAGTCCAACACTATCCCAAGGTCAGTAAAGCAAGACAGGTTACTAAGAGGTGACAAATCAATCGCATAATTATAGATAATCACATTTTTCTTGCGTGTAAAACACATTGTTTTACACTTGTCAATATTTAAAACTAAACCATTAATATTGCACCATTCCCAGAAACTTTGAAGGTCTTTTTGTAAGAGATCACAGTCTTCTACAGAGTTGATTGTACGAACAATTTTTACATCATCGGCATATATAAGAGACAAAGAATTTACAAGGACGGACGGAAGATCGTTAATAAATAGTACAAATAATAACGGGCCAAGGTGGCTACCCTGAGGTTCACCGGAGTTAACAGTAAAACATTTAGAACGTTCACTTTTAAAAACAACACTATATAACCTATCTTTAAGATATGAGGATATCCACAAAACAAATCTATCGTTAAGACCCATATATTGCAATTTTCTTAAAAGAATATGGTAGCTTGTCAAATGCTTTGCTTAAGTCAGTAAAAATACAGTCAACTTGTTGTTTTTTTTTTCAAACGCGTCAATACAAAATGTAGTAAACTGTAACAAATTGGTTATAGTGGATCTCTTTTTAACAAAGCCATGTTGGTTGTCACATAAAACGGAGGAACAGTGAAAAGACAAGATATCACAAATAATAGATTCAAACAATTTGGGTATAGCAGATAGTTTAGCAATTGGTCTATAATTTAAAATCAAATTTTTTTTACCTTTCTTATGAGTAGGAATAAGGAATGCGTTTTTCCAAAGGGTCGGAAACTTACAGCTATTTATAGACTGATTAAAAAGTAAAAATAACGGATATGACATATATATTGCACATTTTTTTTAACATAAAAGCAGGAAAACCATCAGGACCAGGACTTAAGCAATTATCTAATTTTTTAATATACTCTAAGATAGTTTCCTCAGTAATAGTAAAGTTAATCGAATTAAGATGTAAAAACTCATCAACAGAGGGAATATTATTTGTATCGCAAGTAGATACTTCAAAAGCACACTGAAAATATTCGGCAAACATATTTGCTATGTCCTCTGGGTTGTGACTCTCAGAATTTTGATAACACATATTATTTGGGTAACCATCAGATTTTCTTTTACAATTGACATATTTGCAGAAGTTTCGGGGGTTAGATTTAAGATCATCTTCAGTTTTAGTGATAAAGTCCGAATAAAGAAAATTATAGTAATCAATAAACTCATCTCTTAGTGTAATGTAATCATTTTGAGCCTCGACGCTCCAGAATCGATTCAACTTCACCCAAGCCTTGTTTCTTTTATTTTTAAGAGTTTAAGTATGTTGATCAAACCACGGTGGAGTGTTATTTAAAGGTCTTATCTTTCGTAACGGAATGGTTTCTAAGAAACAATCAAATAAAATTTTATAAAAATGAAAGACAATTTCATCAAAACTGACATTAAAAAATAAACTATTCCAGTTAATATCTTGCAATAAACGATAGAGTTCTGAGAAATTACATTTTTTTAAATTGAATTCATGCATATTCTTACAATGATAAGTTACATTAATAATATTTAGGTTTAATGAGATAGATAATGCAGGATGATGCCGATCTTCCTCAATGAGTTTTGCATCCGAAAGTATCACAGTTCCATCAGAATTATTAAGGTCAGAAAAGTATACAAGGTCTAAAATTTTACCAAATTGGTTTTTGACACTGCTTAATTGATTAAGGCCAAATGAAATCATTCCATCGATAAAAAGAACTTCGTTATTGCTCGACGCATTGGCAGCATGATAAAATTCATGTTCCGATGATTTAGTCCATTCAAGATTTGGCAAATTAAAGTCACCAATAACAAAAAGTTCATCTGAAGGTTCAATTTTGTCATTTATAGATTCCAAGCAATCGATCAGTTTATTGTAGACATCACTTGTAGAAGAAGGCGGGATATAGCAAACAACTACATATAAATGACCAGACGGGGTTGATATTTTCACACATAATTATTTCGAGGTTGGAGTCCAAAAAATCGTCGATGAGATTACAAAGCAAATTATTACGAACGGCTTGTAATAATCCTCCTCCAACAGTAGCTATATTGGGGTCATTATGACGATCACGACGAAAAATTTGAAAATTGGAATCAAATAACTCTGTGTCAGCAAAAGATGAGTTCAGCCAAGTTTCTGTCAATATAAGGACATCATGCGGAATATTATTTACATTTTTATAGACCTTGTTGGTCTTTGTCCGGAGGCCGTTTACGTTCTGGTAGTAAATCAGAAGTTTTTGTAGCTGCTTTGGTTGAGGCTGCGCATTGTCAATCGTTTTTGAAAATGGTGAGAATTATAATTTTATTTTCAATTTTGATACTCATGCATGACAATTCCCTTAGGCCAGAATGAGCTTGAGTTTAGGAGGTAGAAGACTGAGTCTGGCAGTTTAATTTTGAACGATGAATATTTAGAATAATTGCGATGGAGTATTTTTTCAACGACTATAGAATCCAGTGTTCCAATTTTAGATTTAATATGACATTTCACATCAAGGGCGTTCGTAGATGGAGCAAGCTTCGAGATAAATAGAATTTTATGTCCTTCAACTATTTTTAAACCTGATTCAAAAGGTGATACGAAAAGGTGATGTGGAGGCTGTATGAGGAAATGTGTTGACAGGAGAAGTAATCACATCTGTAGAATGCTGGTCAATCACTATCAAAGGAGGAGTTGTTGTTGAGGTAGTGCTTGAAGCAGCTAAGCAAGATGATGTTGTGTAATAACACTGATTTGATGTAAAAAGTTCTTTAGAAGCATCAAGTTGTTCTTGGCGAAGAATATTTGTAGTGGATTCATTGTATGTAGTCCCTATTAAATCCGTGGCAGGTTTCTTTGTCAGATGGCTGGTTTCAGTCAATTTTTCGTTTCAGGGGTACAGTATCACATGTAGTAGGACTGTTTGTTATTAAATGATCTTCATTTTGAACAACGTCTTGTAGGGATTGTTGATTGCAAGTAATATCTTCAATTTCCTTGTTTAGTTGAAGTAATTGGTTATGGAGATTTACAAGATTTTGCTTATTTTGCAGTACATCACGAACAATATTTGTATATGCAAAAGGGTCACACTCTTCACAAAAGAAATAAAAAGATTTCCTTTCTTTAAATAGTTTTATGGTGCTAAATGGAGCATTAATGCAAGCTACGTGCAATAATTTGCGACAGTTTCCATGACAAATGATTGCATCTATGAGATAATCCGCAATATTATCACAGCGCTAGAAGACATAATAATTCGATCTCTTTTTTTTTTTTTTTTTTTTTTTGAAGATGAGGATATATGGTGATATTTAGTTTATTAAAAGCTAATGATTTTTACTTGCCAAAAAATTTTGGTTTTTAGTGTACCAGGCAAAGCTAGTTTCTCTTTAGCTAATTCACGAACCAAAGGGATATAGTAGTCGGTAATGTAGTTATAGGCAGCAAATAAATGATAGATGATGACAGCTGGTTGACAAATGTCAAAGACCATGACATGCAGGAAATACGAAGGTTTGTTGTTATTTATATTGGCCGATAAAACAATAAATCACAATTTTTGCTTGCCGCAAATATAGCTTTCTTTTGTACTACGTTGGCAGAAGATGAATGTAGCTAGCAGCTAGTACGAAAATAAGCAAAAGGCAGATTGACTAAGTATGCCTCCCAGGAAACGCCCTCGGTTGGAGAAGGGGAGGACGGAAGAAGTAGCAGGAACAGCAGGAAGAGAGAAAGCAGGATGTGATTTGGAAGAAGTGATGTCCTGGGGGTATTTTAAGAGAGCTAGGCGTTTGCCTTCTTAAAACAAAAATAAAAGTATGATTAAAATTTATTTCGTCTTTTTATGTCTTTTAATTATAATGAGCAAGAGCAGGAGAGAGTTACTTTGATGCCTACGGCACAAGTAAGAATCGAGATGGATAGCAGGAAGTATGGGCCGGTAAGAGCATTTTTAGATACGGGCGCACAGCCCAATCTGGTTTTAATAGAGCAGGACTTTTGGATTCTTCATAAGCAGGTTAGTTGGCATCCAGACAACTTGAAATCGCCACTGATGAGCATTGCTACATCATCTCTTGCTGATCCACATTATTGGAAAGCAGGTACTGTAGATTTATTGCAGGTTCATAGCAGAAGCATTTACTTCTGTCTAAGAGCATCGACGAGGTGGTGTCCTTGAGATGGAAACGGTTTTCGGCAGATTAATATTGGGAGAGTATGGTAATGAGAAGGATAGCATGAACAATGAGCAGGTATCGCAGGCAGTGCGCATGGATAGTAATCAACTTCATGAATCGCTTAAGCGTTTTTGGCATAAACGGTTTAAATGACATAGAGATGTCGTTGAGCAGGTCAAAAGAGCAGGTCAAAAGAGCAGGAGGAGCAGGTGGAGCAAAATTTCATCAAAACAAATTCACGTGATGATTTTGGCAGGTTTGTTGTGACGATTCCTTTGAAGGAAGCAGTGAAAGAGCTTGGAAGTTCAGACCTTACAGCTAAGCGTAAGTTTTTTGCTTTGGAGAGAAGGTTGGCAGGAGATCCTGAGTTTAAACAAAGTACCAGGAGTTTATGAGAGAACATGAAGAAACAGGACATATGACACCAGTGACTGGCACAGTGCATGGCAAAACCATATACCACATCATTGCGTCACCAAAAAGTTAAGAGTCGTATTTGATGAGAGCTGCAGGACAAATAAAGGTACTTTATTAAATGAAGTGCAATTGCTTGGAGAAAACTAACAGAAGTATCTGCACGAAATTTCGATGCGCACCGTGTCGCTATTACTGCGGATATTAAAATGATGTTCAGAATACTAAAAGTGGCGAAGGAACAATGGGATTTTCAGGGTATATTCTGGAGAGAAAACCCGCAGGACAATTTGAGAGAATATTGGCAGGACAATTTGAGAGAATATTGGCTGACAGTAGTCACTTATGGTATGACCTCATCAGCTTATAATACTGTACAATGTGCAAGGGAGGCAGGAGTTTCCAGAAGCTGCAAAGACAATTAAGCAGGAATTTTATATGGATGACTGCACCACAGGTGGTGATTCTGAAGAGAAGGAGATCAAGTCATCAAAAGATTTCGATTATGTTTTAAAATGGGCAGATTTTGAGCTTAAAAAATGGAACTCCAATTCCTAAGCTCTTGTGAAGGACATGAACTATGAAGAACAGGAGTCAATTATGTTCCAGGATGATGAGAAAATCAGTTTTGGGCTTGAAATGGCTGCTTGAGAAGGATCAATTCACGTTTGTGGTAAAAACACCAGAGACTCAGCAGGCAATAACCAAGAGAAGCGTAGTGAGCTGTGTTGACTCCCTAGAGAGATAAATGAGAGATGGAGAGATTTCTGGCAGGAAATAACATATTTATAGAACGTGAAAATTTGGAGATGGATAGGTACTTCAGAAGAAGTACGAAAAGAGCTACATGGATGTTCGGATGCTTCTGAGAGGGCATATGGAGCAGCGATTTATCTGAAAACGATACGTACGGCAGGATTACAGCAGATCTCATCACAGCAAGAACACGGGTTGCACCACTTACAACGGTGGCAATACAGCGCTTAGAGCAAGCAGCAGCGGAGCTATTGGGACGGCTAATTGTAAACGTCAACAATGGAATGGGAAGGTATCGAATATGATCTTTGGACAGATTCACTCGTAGGGCGGCATTGGATAAGTAAATTACGATGCGATTTAAAAACGTATGTAGCGAATAGAGTCCCATCTATAAAAACAAACACCGAAGTCAAAAGGTGGAGACATGTTGGAACAAAAGATAACCCGGCTGATATTCTAAGTAGAGGAATAAAGCCATCAGCATTGGTTGATAGCAAGTTGTGGTTGCATGGGCCGGAATGTTTGACAAAATCTCGGTCGAGCTGGTCATCTGAAAAGTTTGTGCCAAATGTTTCAGATGGGGGGAGGGATGAGATGAAGATTTTCGTGATAACAAAATTTACAGAGCCCTTATTTATTTATGTGAAGTGCTGGAGAAGGAGTATTCCATTGATTGAATACACGTCTAAATTAGAGAAGGCGATTAATGTAATCAGCTATGTAATACTTACTTACTTAAGGTGGCGCAGACAGTCCATTGTGGACCACGACCTCAACCAACAATCCTCGCCAGCTAGACCGGTCCCTAGCCAGTGGCCTCCAGTTGCGCACACCAAGTTGTTTGAGGTCGTTTACCACTTGATCGCACCACCTTAGATGGGGTCTTCCAGAACTGCGTCGGCCCTCCGGGTTGGAATTGAAGACTCGTCGGGCAGGAGCGTTTTCGTCCAGACGCTCCACATGACCCAGCCATCTAAGCCGCTGAATTTTTAGCTTCTTAACCAAGTCAATGTCGCTGTATAGCCCGTACAGTTCGTCATTGAATCTTCTCCTCCATACTCCATTGATACATACAGGCCCGAATATCACCCGAAGAATCTTTCTCTCAAAGCACCCCAGCCTGTATTCATCCGATTGTGTCAGTGTCCACGCTTCTGCCCCATACAGCAGGACTGGGATGATAAGGGTCTTGTATAGTGTCTCCTTGGTCCTTTGAGAGAGGGCTTTACTACTAAGATGCCTTCTTAGCCCGAAGAAACAGCGATTGGCAAGAGTGATTCTTCGACTGATCTCTTCACTGATGTTGTTCTGAGAGGTTATAGTGGAAGCCAAATAGACAAAGTCCTTGACAACCTCAAAGTTATATCTGTCCATTGTGACGTTTTGTCCGAGCCTACGGTGATGATCTACTTCACCCGAGGACAGCATATACTTTGTTTTATCTTCATTTACAGCCAGACCCATTCGAGCCGCTTCCACTTCAATACTTGCAAATGCTCCACTGACAGCGCGCTTCGTTCTTCCAATAATCTCAATATCATCGGCAAAGCCAAGTAATTGAACGGATCTAAAAAAATCGTACCGCTGGTGTTGACATGCGAGTTGCGTACGATTGCCTCAAGAATGATGTTCAAGAGGTTACATGACAGCGCGTCACCCTGTCGTTAGCCTTTCTCGACATTAAATGAGTCGGTGGTGTTCTTACCAACCTTGACGGAGCAGCGAGAGTTCTCCATAGTCATCCTGCACAATCGAACGAGTTTGGCAGGGATGCCAAGAAGCGACATGGCTCTGTATAGCTCGTTCCTGTTTACGCTGTCATAGCCGACTTTAAAATCGATAAAGAGGTGGTGAGTATCGATCTGGAATTCTTGGGTCTTTTCCAAAATCTGCCGAAGTGTGAAAATTTGGTCGACGGTTGACTTACCGGGTCTGAAACCACACTGATAGGGGCCAATCAGTTCACGTGCGAAAGGGTTCAGACGTTCACACAGAATGGCCGACAAGATTTTATAGGCGACATTTAGGAGACTTATACCTCTGTAGTTGGCGCAGCTTAGAGTATCTCCTTTCTTGTGGATAGGGCACACAATGCTGAGGTTCCATTTGTCAGGCATACTTTCATCCGACCAGATTGTACAGATGAGTTGGTGCATGCTCCTCACCAAGTCATCTCCCGCTGCTTTGAAGAGTTCAGCCGTAAGGCCATCAGCTCCAGCAGCCTTGCTGGACTTTAGTTTAGATATTGCTATCCGAACTTCTTCTTGGTCGGGAGGACGGAAATTTTTTTCATCATCATCCAAATCAAATGGATCATTCTGCCTGACAGCGATTAGTTGGTTGTCTTCGCCGTTTAACAGTCTGCAGAAGTGTTCTTTCCAAATTCTCAGCACCGACTGTGTATCTACAACGACATTCCCATCCTCGTCTCTACATGCTTCCGCTCGGGCTTTGTAACCCTTGGACGAATGCTTTACCCTTTGGTAGAACTTTCGAACATAGATTCAACCATTCGTTTTTCCAGTTCTCTTTTTTTTCTTCTGAAAAGCCGATGTTCCTCTTTCCTCTTTTGCTGGTACACCGCACGGAAAGCGCTCTTGGCAGCTCTAGTTCTGGCATTCAGAACTGCATGATAGGCTTCGTCTTTGGCCAAGTGCGCGAGCCTGCACTAATCATCAAACCAGGTGTTTCGTTGTGGTCGCCTAATGAAACCCAAAACAGCCGTGGCAGCGGTTTTGATGGCCATTTTGCAATGTTGCCACTATGCCTCTGGGTTTGGCGCAGGCGCCGGGCTTGTCAAGAGATACGAGGAGACATGATTGGCAAAGGTTGTGGCGGTCTCTTGCGATTGTAACTTAGCAACATCAAACTTTCTCACAGTGGATGTTCGACTCTGCGGTCTGGTGGAGATCCGCACTCGCACTTTAGCTACAACAAGGTAGTGGTCGGTGTCTATGTTGGCCCCTCGGAAAGTGCGGACATCCATGACACTGGACTTATGTCTGCTATCAATCGCAATGTGATCAATTTGGTTGACGGTTTTTGATCAGGAGACCGCCAGGTCCCCTTGTGAATATTGAGGTGTGGGAAGTATGTGCTAGCTAAGATGACACTTCGCCCCGCAGCAAAGTCGATTAGCCTGTGTCCGTTACCGGAAAAGTTGTCGTGCAGGCTATGCTTTCCGACTGTCGAGCCAAAGTTACCCTCCTTTCCGATTTTGGCGTTGAAGTCACCAAGAATAAACTTAGTGTCGTACTTCGGGCATTCATCAAACGTCTTCTCGAGAAGATCGTAGAATTCTTCTTTGGTCGTGTCATCTTTTTTCTCCGTGGGGGCGTGGACGCAGATCAGCGAGATGTAGCTGAATTTGGATTTAATGCGGATTGTGACAATGCGTTCGCTTATGCCACGAAACCCCAAGACTTCTTGCCTAAGCCTTCCTCTTATCACAAATCCGCATCCAAATAGCCGCTGTTTTCTTGTCCTGTAGCACTTGCCGTAGTAGATGTCACAGTTTTTCATCCTCCTTGTGCCTTCACCATCCCATCGCACTTCTTGGATGGCTGTGATGTCGGCTTTGACACCATCTAGGGCTTCCACTAATTGTTCGGCTGCACGTGGTCTGTTAAGGGTCCGGACATTCCACGTGCAGAACCGAAATTCGTTGTCCTTGTTTCGTTTGCTAGGGTCGTTATCAGTAGGGTCATCCATATCCGAGGCAGTTGGTTGTTACGGAACAAGAGGTTTTTTACGTGGTAGGGAAGTTACCCCGACGCACAACCCCCAACCAGGCCCTATGCTGCTCTCCTTGGACAAAAGGAGCTGGAGAAATCCAGAGTCAGTAACCCACTACGGGGATGTGAGAGCTACCGTTGGTCCTATATGGGCTCATCCGCCACCTTCTCTACTTCACTACCCTGACTAATAGTAGTGAAAGGACCCAAAGACCTGAGCTCCGAATATGTCGAAGTAGCTCAATGGGGTGCCTACCATATTGTCTGTAAGCGTCGCCGTTGGTTCACTTAATTGGAAGCTCATCCGCCGCTCGCTTGCTTTCTGAGGGGTTCGTACAGAATAAACTGCTACCCAACAAGAGAAACAGAGGAGCTTTATGGCAGGGCAATTATAGTGTTGCTATTTTTCTGTGATCAACACTCGCGCTTATAAGTTCAGCAAGTCAAGTCCGGGTGGACAAGACCAGTACCCGATGGCTACCACTTGGAGGTAATATAAGCACAATTGATGCGTATGAGACAGTTGCAACGCTGGGCATCGCCATGTTGATACCAATCAGGGTCTACCCTATTCATACAGCACCCAGCCATCAGCTATGTAATAAAAAGCAAAAATAAAGCAACGAAAAGAAGACGAAGAGAAGAGGAGACGTTCTGCACGTCAAGTGAAAAGAAGAAATAGAGCAGACGAGAGTGCAGGAGATACAGCAGTACTTGGGCAACCATCTGAAGAGAGGATGAAATCAATCGGTCACCTGTTGACAAAAGAGCAGGAAAAGTATTTTGCGAAGGAAATCATTTGTATAGAGAAGGACAGGTGTTTTCCTGAAAAGAGCAGGATAGAATCCTTAAAGCCAATCTTAGATATTGAAAAGATTCTGAGAGTAGCAGGGAGATTGGAAAGAGCAGAGATGGGATACGAGAGAAGGCATCCAGCTATCGTGCCAAATGGTTCTCGATTGGCTTGGTTGATCATGTATAATGCGCATACAGCAACGAATCATTGAGCAGTGCAGGTCATGATGCAGGACATTCGTCAGAGATTCTGAATTCCAAAGCTCCGAAGTCAGCTGAGGAATTACTTACATAAGTGTTTGGTTTGCGTGCGGTATAATCAACTTTTTGAGATGCAATTGATGGCTGTTTGCCATCAGAGAGAGTAACAGCAGGGAAGGCTTTTCTACACACGTGTAGACTATGCAGGTCCATTCGAAATAAAGATGATCGACAGAGCAGGTGAGCAAACAATAAGACAGAAATGTTGGGTTTCCATCTTTGTTAGCCTTAAAACTAGAGCAGTGCATATAGATTTGGTATCAAATCTGACGTCAGTGGCATTCATTGCTTGTTTCGAAAGATTCATAGCAAGAAGGGGCAGGTGTGAAAGGTTATATAAAGCGACAATGGTACAGCATTTGTCGGTGCAGCGAAGGAATTGCAGGAAGTCAAAAAGCGTTGGTTAGTGAAGGATACATTTGAACACTTAAGTTTGAAAGAGAGAAGAGACGGAATGGAAGTTTATGACTCCTGCGGCACCACATCAAGGTGGGATATACGAAGCAGCAGTAAAGTCGATGAAATATCATTTGACGAGAATTGTTGGAGCGAAGGTTTTGGCATATGAGCAAGTTTTGACATTAATTACTGGGATAGAAGCCATCTTGAATTCAAGACCGCTACATCCATTAAGCAATGATCCTGATGATTTTCAGGCGTCAACGCCGGGACATTTTGGTTGGTGAACCGCTTGTTAACGTCAAGGTTTAAAACCAATGAGATGCCAAATACTAAGGGTATACAATTGTGGAAGGAGCGCAAGACTATGCTTGCACACTTCTGGAGCAGATGGAAGGAAGAGTACTTATCTCCTCTATAAGAGAGGAAGAAATGGCGTAAGGAGAAATATGGCTTCAGATAAGGACAACTCTGCATCATCAGGAGGAACAATTTCCCATCATCGGCGTGGGCGAGGGTGCAGATACTAAAACTAATACCAGGCAGCGATGGACTAATAAGGAGCGTGGTTCTGCAAACAGCGAGCAATCAACTTACGACACCGGTACAGACGATCGGCATCTCATCAATCAAGGAGCTGGAATGATTTATATATTACAATAAATTTGTATTTAGCAGAGATATAATTAAAATAAAAGCGAAAGGGGTGGAAAACCGTAGGTTTTCGCCGGGACTGTATCGAATCGCATGAGTCCTGGCAACTCTGCATTCGATGGTCAAATAAGTATAAGAAAATACAATCAAACGCAAATAAAACTTAACGTAAGAACTTAACGAAAGAGTGCTTGTTCTGCGAACAAGCACGAGTGAGAGTTAGTCTTAAGCAGGATTTTGAAGTGAGAAGAAATAAATGTGCTTAGTGGTTTTTTTATAATATTTTTTCCATTCTAAACTATTGTGTTTTATTTCATTTCACATATTAATTATCGGATATGGTTATACAGTCCATTTGAGCTACAATACAGAATTATCATTTTTTTTTAAGTAAAACTAAATTTAACAACACTATAAAGTTTATTTATGTTCATTGATGAAAAAGGGGGAAACATTCATTGGACTAAGATGATGAGATGCTCTGTTAATTAGCTCCAACAAAGGATTTACATTCTCAGCAGCCAGTCAAATGAATTTTTCCTTTGTTAATGAACTTTTAATAATGTAAATTAAAACAAACACAAACACAAACTGTCAATTGTGCAGACTTAATTTGTAGTCTGCAAAGCGAAATCTCCTACTATCTCTTTTTTTTGCATTTATATTAAATATAGTTCTATTTCTTTATTAATTCATAAATACATTTTTTGGTAGTAAGAAAGGCAGATTTACATATATTTAATTTAATTAATCTATTGCATTTTGCAAAACATAGAAACAACTACCTACAAATATTTTGTTGATGTATGTGTTAAAATTCAGACTATGCTTCCAGTCTGCAAGAACTGAGATAGGTCAATAAACTTTGAAATACATAACTTCTTTACATCTGACTTTCATGCAACTTTGAACACCGAGGTATAAAGTTTTCTAACATCTGTTAGATTTCCATTTTTCATTTAATTTTGTAATAAAGCTACTCGTATTATTATAAGCTGGTAAACCCTTAATTTTATTTATTTAAAAAGTTTTCTTATACAGTCGCACCAGAGACTGATAAAAATGTCTAACGTCTAAGCAAAAAACAAATTTTTTTGTAAAGGAATAATAAGAAATAGGTTTTGTTGTAAACATTTAATTTGTTTTAACATTTAATTTATTTACAAAAAACGAACTAAAATTAAAAATAAACATTAACTGTGTTATAACGTTTAACAAAATAGTTGAGGTATCAACAATGCTTTTATATTTCGCCTTCTTCGGATTCATCGCCATTGTATTCATTATCGCTTTCATTGTCGCTATAATTGATGCTCATTTGAAAAAGATCGTCTTCATCATCTGTAAAAATATATAATAATAATGTATTAAGAGATATAACGGGTGATTTTTTAGCTGGTTTGGTTTTGGCAACACTGGTTTTGACAGCTGACGTGTGTTTAGTACCTTGTGTCACTGTCAAACAGCTTCAGTTTGGTTTGCAATTTAACCATGGATCGTCTTACAAATGAACAACGCTTGCAAATTATTGAATTTTACTATCAAAATTCGTGCTTGGAAAGCTGGCCGAGGATCCGCTTTTTTATCGAAAAATTGTGTTCAGCGATGAGGCTCATTTTTGGTTGAATGGGTACGTAAATAAGCAAAATTGACGCATTTGGAGTGAAGATCAGCCAGAAGCATTGCAACAGCTACCAATGCATCCCGAAAAAGCCACTGTTTGGTGCGGTTTATGGGCCGGCGGCATTATTGGGCCATATTTCTTCAAAGATGATGCGAATCGCAGCGTTACTGTCAATGGTGAACGCTACCGAGCGATGATAACAAACTTTTTTTTGCCCGAAATGGAAGTTCTTGACTTGCATGATATGTGGTTTCAACAGGACGGTGCCACATGCCACACAGCACGCGAAACAATGGCGCAATTGCGAGGCGAGTTTGGTGAACAGTTAATTTCACGTTTCGGGCCGGTCAATTGGCCGCCTAGATCGTGCGATTTGACACCATTAGACTATTTTTTGTGGGGGCATGTCAAGGCTAATGTCTATAGGGACAAGCCCGCTTCGATTGACGCACTGGAAGCCAACATCCATGCATTCATTCGTGAGATACCGGCCGATATGTGTGAAAGAGTATGCCAAAATTGGACTCAGCGGATGGGCTACCTGAGACGCAGTCCCGGTCAACATTTGCATGAAATTATCTTTAAACATTAAATTGCAAAGTTCAAACTATCGATTCAAATAAATATTTCATTCATTTTTTCCAATTTTTTGTGTTTTAAAAAAAAAAAAAGTTCTAAACCTCTTAAAAAATCACCCGTTAGATGAGAAAAGCATACAAACGTTTAACACGCAAGAGGGCAGATAATGAATTACAAAAAAAGTTGACGTGCTTTACAAAATTGTGGTGAATATTATTCACTTTAATTTTTTTTTTATTAAAATTATAAAGACAAAATTAAAAATAAATTAAGCAACAATTTATTTTAACCTGTAGGACTTTGTTGTTCATCATCCATAGTTTTATCTCCAAGGAAAGAAGGTAGCTGCTCACACTCGAACCATTTGAAATTAAATTTGCCCTCCTTCTCTTCCCAGCCAAAATCAGTCGGATGTAATGCCGTCGGAACTTGAAGATGAGCATGTGCCCAAATATTTGCTATATTTGTCCGCAACTCGATTTCGCAGGGAGGCAGAGCTGATCCGTCGATATTATTCTTAGGTAAACGGAATACGTCATCGTTTCGTAAACGTTGTAGGTACGTCTTCAAAAATATTGCAACTCTTGCTTCGTTGACTTTGTTAATTTTTTTAAATCCATGCATACGGCAAACATATTGTTCTGTAATATCAAACGTGTTCTGCATCTCGTCGTCAGGTGCGTTGCTTAGTTTGATAAAATTATCGACATACTCTTCTGAGTTTTTTAAGATTTTATAGGGTCGGTTTTTGCCTTTCTTGAAAAATTAAGTTTTATAGTCGGAACCCGTCAGGGCATGAAAGGCCGGGAGAGCTGCGCTTAATTTAGGGCCTAAGGTTTCATAAAGTTTGGTATTGTAATAAAGCTCTAATTACCAACTCCGACTTCCATTGAAACTTTGACATTAGCGTTTCTTAAGGCACTCATGTTAGAAAGCATTATAATGGCCACGTCAATATCCGAGCATTTTATTGTTACATGTGCGTCTAATCTATTTGGCAGACGTGGAAAACGATCTTCGTATCCGCTTCTTCATACTCTGGACAGCTTAATGAAACATCGTGCGTCCTTTCTACCTATCCATTATTTACTTTATATTTATAGCACTGATCATAATTAATATAAATAGTTTTATTACCAATGAAAGGTGCTGCGTTATCTAGTGTCCAGTGCTGTATAATAAAATTCACTAGCGCCTCTTTAAAACTAGCGTTTTTCAAGTCGTTACTAAAATCAGAAGAACGTATTTGATCGGCTCTTTCGATGTGGGTATGACTTGCATTCCTATCAAAAAATTTTCATTATCCTTGATTGAAGGAAAAATATACATATCAAAAGCGATTACTACAGCTTCCGTATCATTCATACAAAACATACTTAAAATTTTAGTAGATATGTTTCCGTAAGTAGCTGGTATTTCCCTCATTAAATGAAGCATACAAAATCCATCAAACACCTTCACATGTGTACGCTTCGGAGTATGCGACTCAATTTGCTGCTCCAGAACTTTTAGAAAAGCTGCCTTATTAGTTTTGCAAATAGATCCATCTATCTGAGACATTGATAACGGCACTGGCGTTAGAGGATATGTTAAAACTTTATCTATATCTAGAGATTTTTTCAAGGATATGCATACAAATAGGCCAAACAAGTCACGTTGTATACGCACTTCAACAACTTTTCCTGAAACAGACATTTTCTTTTTTTGCATATTATCTGAAAATTAAGCACTTTATTTCTTTTTATCGGTTTTTCAAATCTTTGTTCATCTTCTGCACATTCTCCAATAAAATTTTCTCGCTGTTCATTACCCATTATTTCAATATTAAGTAAAAAGCTTTCGATGTTTTCTTGTACCGTTTGGCCTGTTGAAATATTAAATAAATATTTTTTATCTAAATCAGCAGCGAAAGGATTAATGTTTTGTTTAATATTATCAATCAAATTAAGAAGCTGTTGGGAATTCTTAGTTATTCTGTTCTTCTGCAAGTCGGCAGTTATATCCTGAACTTTTCTCAGTCCTGTCTCCTCCATCGTATGTCTTATTATTGTCGATCTCACAACGCTGCCGAGCAGATATCGAATTTGTCGTGTGACTCACACCTGTTAGCTTATTGGCAGCATCGGCATTTATTGTTTGCTCTAAAGTTAGATCAACGGGTTGTCTTGAGTTTGGTTTGTCAGTTCTCTTCACACCAAATGTTCCCATTTCCAGTTGCTCCTTTAATCCTGGATGAGTTTGATTAACTTTTAGCAGATTATCATGGTATTTTACTAAGTATCTAGAATAGTTTTGTTGATTAAAAGCAAAACATAAGTTGGCTATTTTCGGCAAAATAGATGTAAATAGTTGAAAATTTCCACTTCGTATGCTTGCACTCAGTTTTAAGTAATAGTCTATAAAAGTAACGTACATCATGTAAAACTGCGGAGTTTAACCATGCTTTCCTTGCAGTATTTGCTGTTTAGATTGTTGATGTTTATCAAATAAATCCTGTAGGTTTCGTGGCAGTACTCGAGGCTGATCAGATCTTTCTTCTTTAAATTTAATTAAATATATTTTCATGTCGTCGCCACATTCAATATTTTTCCGGTTCAAAAATTCTTCGAAATGTAAAATTTGAAGAGCTAATGAAACGATTGGGTGCAATCGTTTGCACCTATTAAAATGTTTTCCTGCAGTAAAACTATTTACAGATCCGTTCGCAAGCATTTGAGCGTTGACCATAATATTTGTAATACCACAGTTGTCAACAAATTTACCAACGGCTTTGAAAAACACATCATTATGTGGAAGGATCCAACATGAATAAATAAGTCGTTGTAACGTGGTTTTTCGGTACACTGAATTTGAAGTGCAATTTTAGTTATACCGAGATCATTATGTTACTTGCATGTATTTTTCACCGCACTCCCTAGCGACCTGTTGATTCTGATTCATAGTTTCTACAACAACTGATTTGTCCTTCGGTGAGGCGTTGATTGTCGTTAAGTAGCAGAGCTTTTGAGTTATAGATGTGTCCTTGTATATCAAGCTATTAAAACCGACCCACATTGGTGTTTTGGGTACTCGAAGGTAATGAGAAAGCATGAACGCGAAATTAATTTTTTGTAACCATTCTGAATTGAGGTTTGATAAATTAAATGAAACATCTGCAGGCTGTTAACGTTCGTGAAATTTTGGTTTCTTATTGTATGGTTCTAATTCGTGAGTAATTGCGTCGAAAGCCTGTCTTCGTTTATTGTTTTTCTGGGAAGGGCCTGCTGTACTTGTTTCAGCGCTGTTGTTATCACTAACATGCTCAATAGAACTATCAATATTTTGAAAAATTATTGAGATATTGAGGTATCGACAAAGCGATCGCAATTATTGAATGCGACACCAGTACATAGATTCCTTGATCGAACGATGCCTTCAGGACAAATATCAGAACGCAAGCTAGAAGCAAATGTGGCTTCAGTCTCGATACCCTCCAGACTTGTGTTTGTTTGTTTGTTTGTCAAACTTTTTAGACTCATACCAAGGCATATATGTTTTGAAGGCTTTATTCGTCCATTTGACACTACATATATGATGTCCTCGGAAAAAGATTTTGCTAATCTATTTCAATTGTCACCGCGCTTACGACGATGATTTGGTCCACTAAGTAAATTTAAATAGAAATCAACCAAGTTCTCTGGAATAGCACACTCTCCTTTGATTAAATCTGCAGAATTGAGCTTATCTGGTAATTTGTTTTGGTTGACGTTGTGTATTTTCTGTCTTAATATTAATGCTGCATGCAATAAAACTTCCTTTTTTTGAATTTCATTAAATTGTTGCTGTACAACAACGCCTTTGTAAGGTTTAACAAGTTTTTTATTATTTTGTGACACGGCGGATATTTTTTTTGAAAATGTCGCTAGAAGCCGATTTTCTAGATGAAACGGCTTCATTGTATACGTATTTGCCTTGTGTCTTTCCAAAAAATCTATAAATATTGTGTTCAGAGACGATAAAAAAAACCACAGGCTTTTTGCGATGATATTTTCTGACACAAATTTACATACTTCTTCATACGCTTTAAAATGAACATCGTAAGCCTTATGCCATTTCGTTCTTGGATTGTTTCTACTTTTTTTGGATGAGACTGAATTATTGTATTTTTTTCGGCATATCACATGATAAAACATTAATTTTTCTTCTAATGCCAGATCATGCAACTTTTGAACGAGCCGCATATCGCCCAAGTCTATAGCGATTTCCTGTATTGTTGACAATGGCTTTTCCTTCTCCAGTAGATGTAATTGTTGCTCACGGCCTTGATGTTTTTTCCTATTCTTATCACAAAATAAACAAACTGGGTTATGTGATACCTCTTCTGTGATACTTGACACGTCAACATCGTCAACTAGAAGGAAGTCGCCTGGATCAATAACATCTTCGCTCCCAGCGACATGGTCGCCTGCATCGACATTTTCGGGTTCAGCATTTTCGTTTTCAACCTCACCTTCTCCTTGAACTGCAGCCTCGCCTCTTTCTTCATCGACATGTTAGACATTCGGTCGCACCAGACTTTTTATAAGGAAACTTTTTAAATAAATAAAGTTGCTGTCTTTACCAGCTTATAATACTACGAGTAGCTTTATTACAAAATTAAATGAATAATGGAAGTCTAACAGATGTTAGAAAAAGTTGCATGAAAGTCAGCTGTAAAGAAGTTATGTATTTCAAAGTTTATTGACCTATCTCAGTTTTTGCAGAGTGGAAGCATAGTCTTAATCTTAACATATACATCAACAAAATATTTCTATGTAGTTGTTTCTATGTTTTGCAAAATGCATTAGATAAATAAAATTAAATATAGTTCTGCCTCTTACTACCAAGAAATGTATTTATGAATTAATAAATAAATAGAACTATATTTATTATAAATGCAAAAGAAAGAGATAGTAGGAGATTTCGCTTTGCAGACAACAAATTAAGTCTGCACAATTGACAGTTTGTGTTTATATTTCCGCGTGTTTATTTCTTGTTGTGGTGTTTTAATCTTAATAAAAATAAAATAAATTGTTTGAAGTGGATTCTGTTGTTTTATATTATTTAATTTACATTATTAAAAGTTCATTAACACAGGAAAAATTCATTTGACTGGCTGCTGAGAATGTAAATCCTTTGTTGGAGCTAATTAACAAAGCATCTCATCATCTTAGTCCAATTAATGTTTCCCCCTTTTTCATCAATGAACATAAATAAACTTTATAAGTGTTGTTAAATTTAGTTTTACTTAAAAAAATGATAATTCGAAAGTAGTTAACGTTAAAAAGTATACAGTGAATAATTTAAAAGATAAGCTTCATATTTAGTGAGGGAAAAGTATCCAGCTGGACACTCCTCCCCCCCCCACTAATGTGAAGCCGGATGTTTCTTCGTTTAAGTTATTATATTAGGTACAAGAGTGCCAAATTTCAGCTTTTGTGGTTTCAGTTGGGTTTAATTAAAACTTAAGAGAAGAAAAGTTATACTTACGTATCTATCATAAAAAAAAGCGCATGGATGGCGCCCTTTGTTCAATGAAAAAAGTATAGATTACTGATACCACAAAAGCCGAAATTTTGTATTACAATAGTCAATTAAATAAGTTAACAAAAAAAAGTATCCAGCTTCATATTTAGTGAGGGAAAAGTATCCAGCTGATAAAGTCAAAAATACGATTTTTTCGGTTGCATACCCATGCGCAGCGTCCTTCTTTGCGCCAGCTGGACACTCCCCCCCTCCACTGATGGGAAGCCGGATGTTTTTTTCGTTTAAGTTATTATATTAGGTTCAAGTGTACCAAATTTCAGCTTTTGTGGTTTCAGTTTGGTGGAATTAAAACTTAAGAGAAGAAAAGTTATACATACTTACGTATCTATCATAAAAAAAGCGCATGGATTTCGCCCTTTGTTCAATGAAAAAAGTATAGATTACTGATACCACAAAAGCTGAAATTTTGTAATACAATAGCTAATTAAATAAGTTAACAAAAAAAAGTATCCAGCTTCATATTAAGTGAGGGAAAAGTATCCAGCTGATTAAGTCAAAAATACGCTTTTTTTGGTTGCCTACCCATGCGCAGCGTCCTTCTTTGCGCCAGCTGGACGCTTCCCCCCACTAATGTGAAGCTGGATGTTTTTTTCCTTTTCTAAGTTCGGCTGGATACGTTGTTTTTTGTTAAAATATACCATAATTACCATCTTTACAAAGTTTGAGCTTTTGTGGTATTAGTTTTTTTTTATTAATATTTTACCTGTTTCGGATTCTGCCGCTGGCACACTCCCCGGAAGTGCGCCAGCTGGAGGTCCATTCCACATAGTATGGAAGCAAAGTAAAGCTTAAAACACATTTTCAGCTTTTGTGCTTTTGGTCATCAAAAAAGGTCGCTGGCCCCCGGACTACAAAATCCAATCGCTTTTGCATCAAGGACATTGAATAAACACGAATTACACTACAGCACAATAGAAAAAGAACTTTTGTCTATAGTATGGGGAACTTAATACTTTAGGCCCTACTTATTTGGGCGAAAATTCAAAATACAATCTGATCATCGACCACTCGTTTGGTTAAATTCCTTAAAAGTTGGAAAATAAAACTAAACGATTTCGATTTTGACATTGAGTACTTAAAAGGCAAGGAAAATTGCGTAGCTGATTTTCTAAGTCGTATGTCAGCGGACGACCGTGGCAGTCGTCAACTCACCTCCTGAAGAAGAACCCCGAATTTTTATACCCCTTAGTATTGAAGGCAATACTTACCAGGCGTTGCTGGATACCGGGGCTACGAATACGTTCGTAGGCCCCACACTTAGGCAACGACTCCAGCAACTCAACATTCCAATGAAAAGAGAATACCGCCCGATACAGCTAGCCAACGGAGACCCCGCGATTACCACCGAGCACTATACACTTGTTTTAGTGTTAGGTGCGACATCACTAACCGGAGAAGTGACGTACATGCCCGCACTCAAGGAAGATGCCATTTTGGGAATGGACTTGCTCAACTAAGCAGATTTGCAAATCTCCTTGGGGAGCATACCTGTGACGGATTTGAAAATGTCCCAGGCATTAAGTTCAAATTCCATCTGCACGGTCACTCCGAACGAGACCGCAGAAATACATGTACTAGCGCCCAGCTCCCAATTTAACCGTTTTTCAGCTCCTGAGAGAGTTTGTTCCAGCTCAGCACCCTTAGCTGGAGACCAAGAAGCCCCAGAACACAAAATTTTTCGAAAGCCATCACAAATCACGGTTGACCCATGCATCAGACGACGCACCATTCCAAACCAAGTGCATACGTCCCCTCGAGCTCCAACAGCCGTATGCATGCAAATGGTAGTACCAAATAGTTGGTCACAGACCAAAAGTCAGCCCCAGGAGATGGACCCAATCACCGCCGTACCGCCAAGGCCAATCCAGGCGGCTCTGATGCAGAAGGCCACATTCCAGAAACAAAGAGCCGATCTTTTCCCCTCGAACCGAAACAACCAGATTAACCAGAAGAATACCGAACCACCTGACCAGAACTCAACAAACCAACCCGGCCCATCGTTTTGGAAACCACCGTCTACCCTTGCCAACAAGAATCCCACGGAGAAGCGCCCCCAGACGAAGACTTTCCCAGTTTCCAAACAAACCGTAACTGGAGCCGCGCTGACTAGATCATGCTTACCAGCACCATCCAGCCCCGCCCCACTACCTATGATTATGGCCATTCGGGAGGTAGCCACCAACCAGTCTCAAACTATTCGACTTGCCCTTAGCAGCTCAGCAGAGGCGAAAACATGCAGCCCTAGGCACATTCGACCGGCAAGAGACCATGCCAGCACCACAGCAGGGGCGCCGCATCAAAGAAGCTCAGGAAATGCGCACTCTCCATTTGACTCTTTTAGGGGAACTAAGTTGAGAAGCCCCCAGCCTCATCGCCAGTTTTATATACCGTGGGGGCGATTTCGGTGTGCCTCGATAAAAGGGAAAGAAGGCATGGCTGGAATTTAAGCAGCACATGACCAATTTAATTTTCTTACTTTTCAAGTATCTTTTATCTGATTTTATTTTGAATTATACCTTTTTTTCTTTTGTAAAAAAAAAAAAAAAACAAAAAAAAAAAAAAAAAACAAAAAAAAAAATAATATATATATATATATATATATACCAAAAGCTAAAATTTTAACATCCGTATCTTCCAGATTGATACCGACGAGAAGGCACTCGTCCTCCGAAGAAAGGGGGGACTGTAACGAAGCGTTCCACAACAAACTTCGTTACAATAATATATAAGCCAGCCCCTGCAAGTATGCAACGACCAGACACATACCCTGACACCCGCTGCACTGCATTCTTCACTCAACACCCGATTACACGTACCGCACCATCACCACACCACATTTATTATTTGTATTTATGGCTTACATTAGCAATAATTTTTTTTTTAAATATAATTAACACTATGTTAACGTAAGATACTTTATAAGTAAAAGCATATTTTCGTAGTATTTTCGTCTTCTGTCTCGAGTTGAATCAGAGTAAAACTGATAGAAAAGGGTCAAGCTACCAGTGTTACTGGCAAGAAGTCCCCCTCGAGTCAGAAGCGTCTTCCTTTTTTTTTATTTTATCCTCTCTCCTCCCCTTCAGGGTGTAGATGGGACAGGGTTAAACCCATTCGCCGCGTTAAAAGAAAAATACTTTCCTTTCGCTTTCTCCTCTAGACAAGCGATTGGACACAGGGTTATTCGGGTAATCTAACCAAACTTCCTAATTTTGACAGCATTAGGACAGGGACGATTCCCACCAAAACTTTCCTCTCGCTTTCTCCTCTAGACAAGCGATTGGACACAGGGTTACTCGGGTAATCCAATTAAACTTCCTAATTTTGACAGCATTAGGACAGGGACGATTGCCACCAAAACTTTCCTCTCGCTTTCTCCTCTAGACAAGCGATTGGACATAGGGTTACTCGGGAGTAACCCACATATTTCCTGGTTTGCCTCCACCAGGACAGGGACGGATCCCACGGGTGCATACGAGTTCGTTAAAATTTTGCTTAATATATATATTTATTAAATTTGTACATTAGAACTAAGAAGAAAAAAAAATATAAGTAAATAAACAGTGTCGAAAATTAATCCAAAATAAAGTTTTTCTTTTGCTTTCTTTATTACCACCCCGGACCCCACTGTAGCTACCCAAGCTGGGAAACAAAAAGCATCACAAAACAAACCAAATGTACTGTACAAGAATGATATTTGTGACGCCCGATCCGATATCGCAACAATTCAGAGTAGGATTGAAAATTTAAATGACCATATTTATATCACAGAAAATCCATTAAATTTGTACAAACACCAAATAATTTTAGAAAAAACAAACAAACAAATTCTTATAAAACAAAAATTTTATTCAAAAAAAGAGAAGATCTATAATTTCACAACCAGAATATAATGAAACTTACATATTAAACATACTTCAAGCAGTATTGCCAATTAAAGGAACGCTAAGTGTTTATTGCAAGAGTGACGATATGTTTAATAAATTTCAAGGTACTATTGTAAATTATTTTTCAAATGCCCTAAAAATGAAAATTTTAAGATGTAGCTATGATTTTTAAAAGGTTTGTTATATCAGCAACAAACAAAGAACACCTTCTAGAACTGATAGAAAAACCTCATGTTAGCAAAAATCATAGAAGAATAGAAGAAACATATTCAGAACTCAAAAGTCAAATCTATTTTTCAAATTTAAGACTAGAAATACAGAAATTCATAAATAACTGTATAATATGTAATATGTGTAAATTCGACTGTAATCCAACAAAACCAAAGTTAATGGTATCAGAAACTCCAGACAAAGCTAATGAAATTGTATACATAGATATTTGGGTTTTAAATAAAATTTAACCTGTATTGATAAACTAACTAGACATGTCTCAATCCACTCTGTTATAGATAGAAACTCCATAACCATAGTCAGCTTACTTAGACACTTTACATCACCAAATACGCATACAGGAAACGCTATTATAGAAAGGTTTCATCTAACACTTAATTAGCACATAAGATTGCTTAAACTTAGTAATATAGGAAAAGAAACATTAAACAATAATGATATGGTCTTTAAAGCAGTCGAAATATATGTATAATAATACAATTCATTCATCTACAAATTTTAAAACAATCGAACTTTTGCATTCAACCTTAAATAAAAAGCAGTGGGAAGATCTTAAACAAAGATTAAATCAGATTAGAGAAAAACAAATAAGAAAATTAAATGAATCACAAACAGAACGGCAAGATTATAAGGATCATGAATTGGTAAAAAAATAAGGCTTTTATAATAATAAATACTTACCAAGATATATAATAAAAAAAGTAAAATAAAAAAACAAACTCATTTTACCGATGAACAAGGAAAACAGGCAAATAGTTCAAAGAAAATTTAAATACCAAAATTCAGTTCCAAGCATTAAATTTGACAGAAATAAAACTGGAAGAACTTACTCAAAAAAAAAAAAAATCAAAAAATCCGAAATAAAATAAAGCAATTAATATTTTAAACTGAAACGAAACTTATTCTTTGTTTCAATTCTTTCAGAGATGAAGGTTGCATACATTTTAGCCATCGTCGGCTTTTTCAATTGCCAGGCATATCTTCATGTCGAAAAAATCGTGGAAGAACACGGTTTTCGTAAACTAACGAACGATGAAAGTAATTAATAAAACACATAATATTCTACATTACATCGATTTAAAACAATATGACTATTTGATAGACATTGTTAAAATGTCTATAGATAGTTTTGAGTCTAAATTTAAAGAAAAGAAAATAACTTCAGTTCTTATTAATAGTCTCAGGAGAATTAAATTTAAAATTAGATCTTTGATTCCTCATAATAGGCAGAAGAGAGGAGCAATTAACATTATAGGTTCAGGGCTCAAATTTATAAAAGGAACTATGAATGATGAGGATAGACAAGAGATTATGAACCATTTAGGAAATATAGATATCGAAATATAGATATCGAGCAAAGTAATAATCAGGTTAGATTAAATGAACAATTTCATTTAGAATTAGGAAACATTATAAGCCAGCTTAATATTAATCAAAATGTTACATCGTTTTTATATAACAATTTAACTAGAGAGTTCAATGATATTAAATTACAACACCTAAAACTAATAGAAAAATTCCAAGTTGAAAGCAATATTAACCTTGTTCAAACACAAGTCGAGAAAATAAGAGAAAATATAATGCTTAGTAGACTAGAAACTTTAGGAAGAGATTTGCTTTCCGAAAAAGAAATAGTTGACAATGATATAAATGAAGAAACCCTAAAATATCTCCAAAGTTCAGTTATATATCAGTTTATTGTCTGTCTTCATTGTTTTTATACGAGTTTTTTTTTCCGAACACAAATATTATAAAATGTTTATTCAACCAGTTCCAAACTCGGACAGTTTGCAAATTGTACTAGATAATAAAATATTTATAACAGACAACACGAAAATATGAATTCAATAAAAAATTAATAATACATGTGTATCGTAGCAGACTGTAAAACCATCTTCAAAATATAAGAAATAAAACGCAACAAATTTAAAGTGTAAAAATTATATCAAAAAACCACTATGAACATTTTATTCCTTCACGATCAAGTTCCTGCTTATAACTAACTTCTCATTCGTGTTTGTTCGCAGAACAAGCACTCTTTCGTTAAGTTCTTACGTTAAGTTTTATATACGTTTAATTTACCTTCTTATACATATAACCATCGAATGCAGAGTTGCCAGAACTCATGCGATTCGATACAGTCCCGGCGAAAACCTACGGTTTTCCACCCTTTCGCATTTTATTTTCAAATTACCTTCATTTAAAAATTTAATAAATCTTACTAATATTATAAATGTGAAAGTTACGATGTTTGGATGTTTGGATGTTTGGATGTTTGTTGCTAACTCACGCCAGAACGGCTAAACGGATCTGGATAAAATTTGGCACAGAGATAGCTTATAGTCTGGAATAGCAGATAGGCTATTTTTATCCCGGTAAAATGTATGGTTCCCGTGGGATAGGTTTGTTTTAATTTTTGAAATTACACCAGAATGGATGAACGGATCTGAATGAAATTTAGCACAGAGATAGATTATGGGTTGGAATAGCAAATTGGCTGCTTTTTATCACGGTAAAATGTATGGTTTTCGTGGGATAGATTTGTTTTAGTTTTTGAAATTACACCAGAATGGCTGAACTCATCTGAATGAAATTTAGCACAGAGATAGATTATAATGTGGAATAGCATATTGGCTACTTTTTATCCCGGTAAAACGTATGGTTCCCGTGGGATAGATTTGTTTTAATTTTTGAAATCACACCAGAATGGCTGAACGGATCTGAATGAAATTTAGCACAGAGATAGATTATAGTCTGGAATAGCATATTGGCAAATTTTTATCCCGGTAAAATGTATGGTTCCCGTGGGATAGATTAGTTTTAGTTTTTGAAATTACACAAGACTGGCTGAACTCATCTGAATGAAATTTAGTACAGAGATAGATTATAGTCTGGAATAGAATATTGGTTACTTTCTATCCCTGTAAAATGTATGGTTCCCGTGGGATAGTTTTGTTTTAGTTTTTGAAATAACACAAGAATGGCTGAACTCATATGAATGAAATTAAGCACAGAGATAGATTATAGTCTGGAATAGCAAATTGGCTGCTTTTTACCCCGGTAAAATGTATGGTTTCCGTGGGATAGGTTTGTTTTAATTTTTGAAATTACACCAGAATGGATGAACGGATCTGAATGAAATGGAATAGCAAATTGGCTGCTTTTTATCCCGGTAAAATGTATGGTTCCCGTGGGATAGATTTGTTTTAATTTTTGAAAGTACACTAGAATGGCTGAACTCATCTGAATGAAATTTAGCACAGAGGTAGATTATAATCTGGAATAGCATATTGGCTACTTTTTATCCCGATAAAACGTATGGTTCCCGTGGGATTGATTTGTTTTAATTTTTGAAATCACACCAGAATGGCTGAACGGATCTGAATGAAATTTAGCACAGAGATAGATTGTAGCCTGGAATAGCATATTGGCAACTTTTTATCCCGGTAAAATGTATTGTTCCCGTGGGATAGATTAGTTTTAGTTTTTGAAATTACATAAGACTGGCTGAACTCATCTGAATGAAATTTCGTACAGAGATAGATTATAGTCTGGAATAGAATATTGGTTACTTTCTATCCCTGTAAAATGTATGGTTCCCGTGGGATAGTTTTGTTTTAGTTTTTGAAATAACACAAGAATGGCTGAACTCATCTGAATGAAATTTAGCACAGAGATAGATTATAGTCTGGAATAGCATACTGGCTACTTTCTATCCCTGTAAAATGTATGGTTCCCGTGGGATAGATTTATTTTAATTTTTGAAATTACACCAGAATGGCTAAACTCATCTGAATGAAATTTAGCACAGAGATAGATTATAGTCTGGAATAGCATATTGGCTACTTTATATCCCGGTAAAATGTATGGTTCCCGTGGGATAGATTTGTTTTAATTTTTGAAATCACACCAGAATGGCTGAACTCATCTGAATGAAATTTAGCACAGAGATAGATTATAGTCTGGAATAGCATATTGGCTACTTTCTATCCCTGTAAAATGTATGGTTCCCGTGGGATAGATTTATTTTAATTTTTGAAATAACACCAGAATGGCTGAACTCATCTGAATGAAATTTAGTTCAGAGATAGATTATAGTCTAGAATAGCATATTGGCTACTTTTTATCCCGGTAAAACGTATGGTTCCCGTGGGATAGATTTGTTTTAATTTTTGAAATCACACCAGAATGGCTGAACGGATCTGAATGAAATTTAGCACAGAGATAGATTATAGTCTGGAATAGCATATTGGCTACTTTCTATCCCTGTAAAATGTATGGTTCCCGTGGGATAGATTTATTTTAATTTTTGAAATAACACCAGAATGGCTGAACTCATCTGAATGAAATTTAGCACAGAGATAGATTATAGCCTGGAATAGCATATTGGCTACTTTTTATCCCGGTAAAATGTATGGTTCCCGTGGGATAGATTAGTTTTAGTTTTTGAAATTACACAAGACTGGCTGAACTCATCTGAATGAAATTAAGCACAGAGATATAGATTATAGTCTGGAATAGCATATTGGGTACTTTCTATCCCTGTAAAATGTATGGTTCCCGTGGGATAGATTTATTTAAATTTTTGAAATAACACCAGAATGGCTGAACTCATCTCAATGAAATTTAGCACAAAGATAGATTAAAATCTGGAATAGCATATTGGCTACTTTTTATCCCGGTAAAATGTATGGTTCCCGTGGGATAGATTTGTTTTAATTTTTGAAATCACAGCAGAATGGCTGAACGGATCTGAATGAAATTTAGCACAGAGATAGATTATAGTCTGGAATAGCATATTGGCTACTTTTTATCCCGGTAAAATGTATGGTTCCTGTGGGAAAGATTTGTTTTAATTTTTGAAATCACACCAGAATGGCTGAACGGATCTGAATGAAATTTAGCACAGAGATAGATTATAGTCTGGAATAGCATATTGGCTACTTTTTATCCCGGTAAAATGTATGGTTCCCGTGGGAAAGATTTGTTTTAGTATTTGAAATAACACCAGAATGGCTGAACGGATCTGAATGAAATTTAGTACAGAGATAGATTATAGTCTGGAATAGCATATAGGCTACTTTTTATCCCGGTAAAATGTATGGTTCCCGTGGGATAGATTTGTTTTAATTTTTGAAATCACTCCAGAATAGCTGAACGGATCTGAATGAAATTTAGCACAGAGCTAGGTTATAATCTGGTATATCTTATAGGTTTCTTTTTATCACGGTTTAATGTAGGTATTAAATTATAAAGCCTAGTACTCACATCGCGCTAAACTTAATTTTATCTCTACAATATTTATCTCTACACACCTTTGCTAAAAAGGCGGGCTAAATTTTGAAGTTGGAGAGATTAAAGATACTATAAGGCAAGTTATGGATTCATAAAAAAAAAAAATTTTGAGATAACAATCAAACATGGTAACATTACGATGATAGCGAAGACAAAAAAGATGGTCAAAAAATTCTGTCCGTCTGTCTGTCTGTCTTTATGTATTTATAGACACCTACAGCCCAAACGCGAATTGCTTTAAGCTTATTTACTTATATAGAGTTTTTAAGGTATTGTACAGAGGGGAACTTGAATTTTTTTTAGCTAAAAACTAGTGGTATCGCTTAGTAACCGTTACGCTAAAGCTTCTTTTTCTAGAACACATGGCTGAAAAAAATTAAAAAACAGTCCAAAAACGGTACTTTCTATAGGACCGTTTTTTTGCTTTCGACTATCTTAAAAACGACTCAACCGATTTTTTCGAAATTTCACACATATATAGTTGTAGGTAGCTCAATTTGTAATGCATACCAATATTTTTGAAAAATATTGTTTTTTGCATTTTTAAAAGCATTTAAATAAAAAAATTTTAAAATTAATATTTTGGAAACTGCTTATTAAATTTTTTTCTCAAAATTATAAATAAATGTATTTGCTGAATACCGATGAAATAGAGTTTTTGAATTTTTTTTTTGAAAATTGTTTTCAAAAAGTTTTTCAAAAAAAACTTTTTTTCTCAAAAACCACTCCACAGATTTTTATAAATATATTCTCATAAATTCAAATTTTTCCAAGAAATAAAATGGCGTACTTATTTTTCAGCTCAAATTAGTTCAAGTATTTATTTAAGAAAAATTAGTTTTTATCAAAATCTCAAGCCCCAAGACCACTGTCCCACATTGGAGCAAGTTTATGCGACCCAGTAGTGCATTTTATTTAATATACCTACATTATGCAGCCACTTAGCAATTATCGAACAAGTTCAAGAGCAAGTTCGTGCGACCTTCGCAAGACCTTCTGACAACTGTCAGAATTTATCTTGTGAAATAATGTGTTTTACATTCTTTCGCAAGCTAAATTTTGTTCAGACTTTTTTCTTAGCCGTTAGCCTGACAACTGGAATTTATCTTGAAGTGAGTACTACTCAGCTAAAAACCCAAGCTAAAATTTATCTTGGGTGGAAATTTGTATGGAAGATAAATTTTAGCGCGATCTGAGTACTAGGCTTAAAGCTACAAAAGAAGAAGAAGCTAGATTACGATAGACTATACTCCTCAAGGTGCAGTCTACTTCTTGATCAGCTGAAACGCAAGCGAAGCCGCGTGTAAAGACTATATATGTATATATAAAAATGGATGTTTGTATATACATATGTATGTTGCGTATGGACTCCTAAACCACCCAATGGATCTTTATGAATTTTTCGGGGTAAATAAAGTTTAGTCCAGGGATGGTTTCGTGCTGATCGGGTGCAAGGAAAAAAATGCATGCTTTTAACAATTTTGGTACAGTTTTTTTATAATTTATTCTTTTTTGTTTTTTTTTCATAAATTTTTAAGCGGAATGCCCGGGTGGAAGACAGAAAAATGCGGGCTTTTAGCAAAGTTTTTTTTTTCAACTTTTTTAAAAAAATGTTTTCCTTTCGTTGAATAAAAGCATAATATTTATGGAACTGAATCGAAAAAATCAAACTCTCAACGAACTTGCGTGTACATTTGGTGCAAGAATCGTCCACCAAAACATTTTCCAAACAACTTTTGAAAATCGGAAAAGGAATTGAATGGCACAACAAATGACATTTTATTTTCCCAAATTTTTATCAAATGCAGCAAAATATTCAAGCCACAATTTATCGATGTTATCAAAATTTGTATATTTATACACCAACCAAAACGACCAAAAATATTGCTTATCCGCTAGCATTTAGATAAAATATATAAATAAATTTAATTTCACATTAAATACACATAAGTGTTTTTTTGGGCGTAGCAACGCACGCCGGGTACCGCTAGTATTAAATAAATAACAAAAAAATCATTCCAGCTCTTTCATCGGTAGTATGCAAATCTTCTGTACCGGCCTCGTAAGTTGATTGGTTTGCGTCTGTATGACGACGCTTCGCACCAGTCCGTCCTTGCTCGGAATTAGTCTTAGTATACGCCCCATCGCCCATGCTGATGGTGGGAAATTTTCGCATTTGATTATGCATAACTGCCCTTCATTCAGTCCGTACTTCTCCTTGCGCCATTTCTTTCGCTCGTAAGGAGTAGATAGATATTCTTCCTTCCATCTAACCCAGAAGTGTGATAGCATCGCCTTCCGTTCTCTCCATAATTTTATACCCTTCGTGTTTGGTAATTCAGTAGTTACAAATGGCAGCGGCAATACCAGAGGCTCGCCCACCAGAAAATGTCCCGGCGTTAGCGCCTGCAGGTCATTTGGATCATCGCTCAGCGCATGCAATGGTCTTGAATTTAAAATCGCTTCTATGCCAGTGAGCAATGCCAAGAACTGCTCATATACCAGCACCTTCCCTCCTGCTATTCTTGTCAAATGGTATTTCATGGACTTAACCGCTGCTTCGTATATGACACCTTGATGTGGCGATTCAGGAGCCATAAATTTCCACTCCGTCCCTTTCAAGCACAAGTGTTCGAGAGTATCCTTCGCAAGCCAACGCTCTTTCGCCTTCCGTAATTCTTTCGCTGCACCGACGAAGGCTGTACCATTGTCGCTGTATAATCTTTCGCATCTTCCCCTTCTCGCTATAAATCTTTCGTAATAAGCAATAAATGCAACTGATGTAAGATTTGATACCAAATCAATATGCACTGCTCTGGTTTTGAGACAGACAAAAACAGAAACCCAACATTTCTGTCTTATTATCTGCTCGCCTGCTCTATCAATCATTTTGATCTCGAATGGACCTGCATAACTCCTGTATGTAGAAAAGCCTTTCCAGGAGTAACTCTTTCCGAAGGCAAGTCTTCCTTCAATTCTGTCTCGAATCGATGATTGTACCTTACGCAAACCAAGCATTTCTGAACGCAATTTCCTAGTCCACTTCGTACCTTCGGAATCCAAAACTTCTCTCGTATGTACTGCATCATAACTTGGACAGCACCGTGCTAAGTTGCTCTGTGAGCACTATCCATAATCAGCCAAGCTAATCGAGAACCATTCGGTACGATCGCTGGATGCCTTCTCTCGTATTCCATATCTGCCCTGCTCAACCTTCCTCCAACTCTCATAACCTTTTTATCATCTAGAATCGGTTTCAATGACTCTATCCTGCTCTTATCAGATAAACACCTTCTCTTCTCAATGCAATCGAATTCCTTTGCATAATATTTTTCTTGCTCTTTCCGCAGTAGATAATTAATAACTTCCATCTTCTCTTCAGAAGACGGTTGATCAACTACACCTTCTCTACCTTCCATACTTTCTCTTCTTGCTAGTTGACGCCGAGAGCGTCTCCTTTTCTTTCCATTCCTTCTCTCCTCCACCTTCCGTCGCCTTGCCAATGCTCTAGTTACATTGATAAAGCGAAATATGTAGCTCATTATGTTAAGGGCCTTCTCAAGTGTGCATGCGTATTCAATAATAGGAATACTCTTCCTCAGGTCTTTCGCATATATGGATAGAGGTTCTGCGAAATTGGTTATCACAAACACCTTCATCTCATCCCTCCCCCCATCTGAAACATTTGGCAAAAACTTTTCAGATGACCATGTAACTCGGGGTTTTGATAACCATTCCGGCCATGTAACCATAGCTTATTGTCCACCAAAGATGATGGTTTCATTCCCCTGCTCAATAAATCCGCTGGATTTTCTTTCGTTAAAACATGTTTCCATCTCTTGACTTCAGTATTATCTTGTATGGATGATACTCGATTCGCCACAAATGTCTTAAGATCACATGGTAACTTGTTTATCCAATGCAATGCAACCAGTGAATCCGTCCAGAGATAATACTCTATGCCTTCCCATTTCATCGTTTTTATAACGCTGACCATTAGCCTTCCCAATAACTCAACTGCAGCGAGTTCCAATCGCGGTATTGTTATCTTCTTTAGTGGTGTAACACGTGTCTTTGACGTTATCAAGTCTGCTCTTATCCTTCCGTCAGAACTTATAGTTCTTGTTGGACATCCCTGCAATTCGTGATTGCATACCTACCAACATTCATATTATGAATATTTTTTTTCTTTCTCTTTTTCGTCTTGTCATTCTGACTTGACCCCTTTTTATTATATTCTTTTGTTCTTAATCTGAATTCTATCTTGAAGTACAAACGTGTAGTTTTTAGCAATAAAATAAATCTTTTTATATTATTAACATCATTTTTGTTTCTCTGATTATTTTGTGTTTTTGACGAAAGTAGCGTCTGAATATATCGGCTCTACAGGTTATGGGCCCAGAAATAAATGTTTTTGCTCGGTCATTAATCTAGTTTAAAAAAAAAAATAACTTAACCTCACTGCGACGTTTCTGTTTCTGATAATGGCACAAGCAAGTTCTACACCAAGGCCTGAGATGTTGTCCAAAGACAATTACGATACATGGTGCCTTCAAGTAGAGGCATTACTCGTCAAAAACGACACATGGGATTATGTGTCTGGTGATATACCTTGTCCACAAGTACCGACGGAGGCCGACGAGGCAAAGATGAAGAAGGCGACAACTGCTGTATCTGCCTGGCAACGACAGGATAAAAAGGCCAAAGCTGATCTTATTTTATCTATCAGTCCATCCGAGCTAAAACAAGTCCGTGGATGTGAGACTTCTCATGAGATATGGAAGAAACTCGAATCCATTTATGCGTCGTCAGGTCCAGCAAGGAAAGCCACGTTACTCAAGCAACTCACACTTCAGAAAATGAAGGAAGGAGATGAAATCCGCAATCATGTGAACAAGTTCTTCGACGCAGTCGATAAACTGGAATCAATGGATGTGAAAATTCATAAAGATTTGCTAAGCGTCATGCTTTTATACAGCTTACCAGATTCTTTTGAAAATTTTCGATGTGCTATCGAGACTCAAGATGTTCTTCCTGATGCTGAAAAACTTAAGGTTAAAATTCTCGAAGAAGCAGAAGCACGCAAGCAAAAATCCAAAGAGTCTGAATGCGGAGCGATGGTTGCAACAAGAAGTTTTATTTCAAGACAAGCAAATAAAGAACATTCAACAAGTAAGAAAAAGTTTCCGTTTCGGTGCAGCAAGTGCAATAAAGTTGGACACAAAGCAGCTGATTGTCGTGTCAAACGTCAAGCTTCACAGCGTGCCGAGTGTGTAAAAGATTCCTTCTACATAATGTCAGATGCTTCTGAACATGCCATGAGTATGGACGTCGTAGATCTCAAACGAAGCACATCCCACTTGTGTCGTGAAGAAGAAAATTTTGAATCTTTGTCTTCTACCGATCGAGAAAAACTTAATTTGGCAAGTAATCAATCCACTGCAGTGAAGGCTAAAGGAACTGTGAGACTCCAGGCAACTGTTGGAGTCGAATCAAGGTCAGTACATTTTGAAAATACTTTACTAGTTCCTGATCTGCGCACAAATCTTCTTTCAGTCTCCAAGATTACTGACAAGAACTGTGAAGTAGTCTTTAGACGTGATAAGGCGCTAGTACGAGATGAAAATGGCCGGATCAAACTTTTAGCTGACAGAGTTGGTGATTTATATTACCTTCGACAAACTTCGGATTCTGCTCATGTTGCTGAATCAACCACCCAGAAGAAAAAATCCTGTATCCAGACTTGGCATGAAAGACTTGGCCATTTAAATTCTCGGGATCTATTAAATATGGCCAAAAACAAAACTGCTACGGGAATTATTCTGAAACCGAGCGAAAAACTGTCTTCGTGTACTGTTTGCTTGAAGGGAAAGTTGACAGCAAAACCATTTACCGTCAGAACAACTAGAAGTAAGGAGCCTTTAATGATTGTCCATTCGGATATCTGTGGGCCTATGAGAACTCAGTCCAATGGTGGAGGAAAGTACTTCGTCAGTTTCATAGACGATTACTCGCGCTGGTGTGACGTATACATAATCAAAAATAAAAGCGACGTCTATGAAACTTTTCTCGAATATAAAAATTTTGTTGAGAAACAAACTGGTCAGAAAATCAAGGCACTACAGACAGATAATGGCAAGGAGTACTGTTCGAACAAATTTGATGAATATCTGAAGTCACAAGGTATTAAAAGAAGACTTACAACGCCTTACACGCCGCAACAAAACGGTGTAAGTGAGAGGAAGAACCGCACCTTGGTGGAGATGGCACGGTGTATGGTACTGCAGGCCGGACTTTCTCCATCGTTTTGGGCTGAGGCAATATGTTCAGCAAATTATTTGAGAAATCGTTGTCCGTCAAAAACACTCGATGGTAAAACACCATTTGAACTGTGGATAGGATATATTCCAAATCTGAAACACCTTCAGATATTTGGATGCAGAGCTTTCGTAAAGAATAAAGAACCTAACAAAGATAAATTCGGAGCTCGTTCGACTGAGGGTATATTTGTTGGGTACTCAGATGAAGCAAAAGCATATCGAATTTGGATGCCATCGACGAGAAAAATTTCAGTTTCAAGAGATGTTACCTTTGTTGATGAGTCTAGAGAAATCCGAGCGGATGGAGACATTATCTCAACTGAAACAAAGTGTGGCAATGTCGAGTTCCTGGAGCAACCGTGTTGCGAATCTGGCCATGCTGAAATGGTTAATGGTGAACAGTCTCTGGAGCAGCCGTGTGAGCCGTGTAGAACGGACCAACAGAGCGAAAGCGAAACCGATAATGGCGCTGAAGAATTGTTCGATGCTGAAGTTGTTGCCTGTGCGTTCAATGCTGAAGTGAACTTCAAGGAAGCTCTGGAGAGTCAAGATTGTCATGATTGGAAAAACGCAATTGTAGATGAAGTTAAAAGTCTAATTAAAAATGATACTTGGGACCTGGTCCATGAGCAATTGGAACGAAGCAAGGTTGGATGTCGCTTCGTGCTTACAAACAAACGTAATCAAGATGGTGTTGTTACAAGAAGGAAGGCTCGCCTTGTAGCGCAAGGTTTTACTCAACAACCAGGTATAGACTACACAAAAACTTTTTCTCCCGTAGCTCGTTTTGAATCCATACGTCTTATGCTCGCGCTGTCTGCAAAGCACCAACTCAAGGTTCACCAAGTCGATATCACTTCAGCATACTTAAATGGAACCTTAAATGAGGACATATATATGAAACCGCCACCGTTGCTGGAAGAGGTTTTAGAAGAAGTTCTACAAAGTGAGCCGAAAGGAAGTATCATTGCACACAAGGCAAAAACGATGCTGCAATCATTTCGCGAAGGAAAACAGGTATGTTTCTTAAAGAAGGCCCTTTATGGCTTGAAACAAGCCGGACATCAATGGAACCAAAGATTTGACCGTAAGTTGAAGCAAATAGGACTTAAGGCCACAAAGTCCGATCCTTGCGTGTATGTTGCCTGGAAAAACGGAAGCATCTTAATTCTCTCCATTTACGTGGATGATATTCTTCTTTGTTCCAAGGATCTGAACTGGATACAACTTATCAAAAATAGTCTTATGGAAGACTTCGAAGTTAAAGACCTTGGAGAAGCAAAATGTTGCCTTGGAATAGAAATTACTCAAAATTCCGGACATATATCTATATGTCAGAAAGGTTACATCCGTAACTTGCTTCAGAGGTTTAATATGCAGAATGCCAAACCACTTACCATCCCTATGCAACCAGACTCAAGG
The DNA here is from genome assembly GCA_916050605.2 of Platycheirus albimanus. Lineage (NCBI taxonomy): Eukaryota > Metazoa > Arthropoda > Insecta > Diptera > Syrphidae > Platycheirus > Platycheirus albimanus. Next base: position 188,551,225 of record OU696696.1, read on the forward strand.
CTTGTCAAGGACGAAAAATCTTGTGACCAAGAAAAACGACCATACAAAGAGCTCGTTGGAGGATTAATGTATGCTGCTGTTTGTTCTCGACCTGACATATCTCATGTTACAAGTGTTCTTGCTCAATTCAACAGTTGCTTCAATGATGTCCACTGGGGTGCTGCAAAGCGTGTATTACGCTACCTTCAAGGAACAATAGACTTTGGATTGCGATATTCTTCTAATCAGGAAGGCATACATGGGTTCGTCGACTCCGTTTGGGGAAGGTGCGTAATAGATAGAAGATCTTACACTGGTTTTGCGTTCACGTGTTCAAATGCAGTAGTAAGCTGGAAATCTCAAAAACAAAGAACTGTTGCTCTCTCTTCAACCGAAGCCGAGTACATGGGTATTTCGGAGGCTATGAAGGAAGCTATTCATTTGCGGACTTTTTTAAAGGAGCTTGGTCTTGAGGATTTCAATGAAATTACTTTATACAACGACAATCGTGGTGCTGGTCTTTTAGCGGAGAACCATGTATTTCATCAAAGGACTAAGCACATAGACATCCGACACCACTTCATTCGCGATGTCTTGTCTAAAGGAGGTATAAAACTAGAATATCTTCCTACGGAAGAAATGCCTGCCGATGTTCTAACTAAGGCGCTATCTGGACCGAAGCATTACAAGTGCTTATCAAAACTTGGAGTCATCAAGGTATGAGGATCATCTCATTGAGGGGGCGTGTTGGACATCCCTGCAATTCGTGATTGCATACCTACCAACATTCATATTATGAATATTTTTTTTCTTTCTCTTTTTCGTCTTGTCATTCTGACTTGACCCCTTTTTATTATATTCTTTTGTTCTTAATCTGAATTCTATCTTGAAGTACAAACGTGTAGTTTTTAGCAATAAAATAAATCTTTTTATATTATTAACATCATTTTTGTTTCTCTGATTATTTTGTGTTTTTGACGAAAGTAGCGTCTGAATATATCGGCTCTACAGTTCTTATGTAAATCACTGCTCCATACGCTCTTTCAGACGCATCCAAAAAGCCATGTATTTCCTTCCATATACCTTCCGAAAAACCCATCCATCTATCGATTATGACATTCTCTAAGAACGTTATTTCCTTCCAAAAATCCTTCCATCTTCTTTCGATTCCTTCCGGTAACACTTCATCCCAGTCGATATTTAATCGCCATATGTCTTGGATGAGAATCTTTCCCACAATCGTAACAGGAGCTATGAATCCGTTGGGATCATACAGTTGAGCTACGCAGCTCACAACCTTCCTTTTAGTCATCTTCCCTTCAGTCACTGGTGTTTTCGCCACAAATGTGAACTGATTCTTCTCTAGCAGCCATTTAAGTATCGACACCTTCTCATCATCTTGAAACAAGATTGATTCCTGCTCTTCATAGTTCATGTCTTTAATTAGAGCTTTAGAATTGGATTTCCATTTTCTAAGGTCAAAGCCTGCACCCTTCAATATGTTATCAATCTCTCGCGATAATTCAATTGCCTTCTCTTCGGAATCAGCACCTGTAGTGCAGTCATCCATATAAAAATCCTCTATAATAGCCTTCGCCGCCATCGGATATTCCATCTTTTTCCTTCGCACATTGCATTAGCACTCGTACAGCATTAAACGCTGATGAGGTCATCCCATAGGTGACTACTGTCAACCAATATTCCTTCAGTATCTCGCTCGGGCTTTCTCTCCAAAATATTCTTTGCAGATCCCATTGTTCCTTCGCAACCTTCACCATCCTGAACATCATTTTAATGTCTGCGCTGATTGTGACACGATGTCTTCGGAAACGCAATAAAATCTCATGTAAATCCTTCTGCAATTTTTCACCCAACATTTGAACGTCATTGAGTGAATGTCCCTTCATGGTTTTGCGGCTAGCATCGAAGACGACTCTGAACTTTTTTATAACGCAGTGATGCGGTATATGATAAACAATCTCTCCTTTGGGCGCACCAGTTACTGGTGTCATATGTCCCATACCTTCGTACTCCCTCATGAAATGAATGTATTTCTCCTTCAGACTTGCGTCGCCTTCCAATTTTCTTTCCAAAGCTAGAAACCTGCGTTAGCTATAAGTTCTGAGCTTCCAATATCCTTCGCTGATTCCTTCAACGGAATCGTTACAATAAATCTTCAAGAATCATCAAGATTGTATGTATTGATGAAATTCTGCTCCACCTGCTCTTGTTCTTCCTCCACTGTGATGATTCAATATCATCCAATTGCCATAACCTCTTGAGAGATTCATGAAGTTGGTCGTTGTCCATGCATACGATCTGTAAGCGTAAATCTTGCTCATTAACCTTCTCATTTATACTCGTCTCATATTCGCTAAGTAGGATTATTTTTAAAGTTGTGTCCACGCACAATGTTCCACTGGGTTGGCGACCCAGTATTGATACAAACGATTCTGCAATAAATTTGCATCCCATCAATAGGTCTGTAGGACCTGCCTTCCAATATTCAGGATCAGCCAATGGCCGACCTGAAATTTCCATCGTTGACAATGCTACATTGTGTGTAGGCACAATTGGTTGCCATTCGCTTCCTTCCGGCATCACATAAAATTCTTGTTCTATCGAATTGAGAGAATCAAACCACGGGCTGATCTTCAGTATTGCTTTATATTTTACATGAAAGGGCTTGCCTTCCACGCCAATCAACCTTCGCATCTTTCGTATCCTTGGAAGCGCTAGCTTCTTATATAGTTGATGACTCATTAGATTAGGCTGTGCACCTGTATCCAATAGAGCCCGTATTGGACTATAAGTCTTACCATCCATGTCAATTCTGACTTGTGCAGTAGGTATCAGCACAAAACCTTCCCCAGTCTCACAACTAAAAGACTTCAAATAATTTTTATTTTTTTATTTTATTTTTCAAAGTATTATCAAATGATTTTCTTTTAAAATCGTTCCGCAATGCATCTTCCTCTTCTACTTCCGTATGTCTTGCTGTAAGTGTATCTTTCGTCCTTCCTCCCTATAGCCGCAGACGTTTGCTCGGCCTCGATTCATGTCAATTTGCCTTTTTTTGTTGCCGACAGCTGCGGCGCCATTAGTTTTCCTTCCTTGATTTTGTATGTTCATTATTGCAACTTCCGCCTTCCTTACTTCCTTCACCGGACAGAGCCCACTGTTATGGTATGGCTTGTTAGGACACCGATAACAGGGCCCCTAAAAACACCGCTTTCTTCGTCGATTTACATAGATGACATGGTCTTTTTTTGGCTTCTTCGAAATTTTGTAATTGTTTCCAGGTTTCGGAAAGCGTTTCCATCCTGACCTCTATCATTTCAATGGAGGCCTGCTGAAATTCTTCTGCCTCCGTAAAGGCCCGCATCTTGCTTATCGAATGGATTGCCTTCTCGAATAAATATTGGTGGTAA